>JAREYC010000001.1:182140000-183340000 GCA_030015325.1 Cryptoblepharus egeriae | reverse complement strand
CACCAGGAAGATGCTACACTGTTCTTACGTCAGCTTGTGTACCATCTTTCAGATAGAGAAGACACAAAAGTTTAAATGTTCACAGAGGTGTGTTGATGAACAGATATTATGGAGCACTAGGTTTCTCTTCTGTTTTCTCTAAATCTCCATCATACATGATACCACTCTTAACATTCATGTTACATTCCCTGAGGTAATGCAGTTTTTAATATTCCAGAGCAAAGGCATAATTCTTGTGAATCCTTTTCCTATTAAAACTTATTTCTACATCTTTATTCACAGCAGTTGTGTGAATACCATACATTTCAACCCTTACACAATGTCTTGATTTATTAAAACCAAGCTAGGTTTAATTAAACCTCCATATTCATGTCCGCTCTGAGAATTGATGGAAGGGAAGAAGGAAAGAAACTTACAACTGACAACTGATTGTAAGTGCTGTTTGTGCTCCCCAACACCATCTTATGATGCAGGATTGGCCATCTTCATTTGTTGGAAGCCCCTCTTTATGGGCAGGTCATGGTGTGCCCCATCTCTGCAAAAAACAGACAACTCACAGAGGAAACACAGTCCTAACCGTGTCTACTCAAAAATAAGCCCCATTGCGTTCAATAGGTCTTACTCCCAGGAAACTGTCTTTAGCACCCATTAGTTATTTGTGAACTTTTTAGTTGAAAAGTGGTATATAAGTACGACAGTCAGACAGACAGACAGACAGATAGGATTGCAGCCACCTTGTAGTTGGGCAGCAGTCCCAGAGGCCTCCTCAATGTTGTTTCCTCAGAGTTGCATTGCCCTTATCTTGGTGCTGGAAATTGGGTTAGGATTGTGCCTGAAAGATGTTAAAGTCAGGAAGATATAATGTGTATTGTTGTTCTGTTATTTCTATTCAGAAATAAAGGAGGGGGGAAATAGGAGACAACATTGGTTTGATCACATACCAGGTTCAGATACTGTATAATCATTAGAAAAAACTTATTTCTTGTCAGCTTTATATCATTATAGCACATGTTCCAATACGAAACAGTCCATTTCTCCTCCAAATCCGCTGAGCCTGCACTATAAAGTAGTTTGTAAAGTAGTTTACAATATAAAGTATCCCATGTCCACAGTTTCCTATGCCTTGCTCAGGCATTCTGTAATTGCTGGAGTTGATGGTACATTTCCTGTACCATGCCAATATTTAGAGCTTTTAAGAGATTTTGCCTATTGATAGCTTTCATGCACACAGTTCAATATTATAGTTTTCAATCTGGCACCATTTGATGATAGAGCATCTGAAAAGTCATTTAAAGCATACCCTCCATTATTTGAATCTAGAAAACTGGAAAAAATGCAAAACCCCAACACAGATGAATGAAACCTGTTGCAGTTGTGTACATTGTTCCATTAAAACAGCCTCCTGTGTCCTGTATGGCAACTGTAACCCCATACAAGATGTATATACAAGATACATACTGTAAAGCAGTAAACGTACCCAGATCTAAATTTCCTGGGAGCAAGTCTCATTGAACACAATGGGACTTAACTCTAGCAGACATGGAAGGGCATCCCAGTAGGTTTGAGAGGGGGTCCCAGACTGATTTTTAATTTGAAAGGTGGTTCTGGGCCGAAATGCCTGAATACCACTGGTCTACTGGATCTCAAAGCTGTTCCCCCACCTCCAAGCATGCTGCATTATATTATGAGGGAAAGTGAGAAATAGGTCTTAAGAAATCAAGCAGGCTTTGTCATGAAGGAAGGGCAGAAACTGATTATATTTTGAAAGGCATTTTGAAGGGCAGATCACCAAGTCCCTTGTGTGGCCCACACTGGCGAGCATTGATTTAGGATGCTGTCAAGTGACTCCAGTTATGTTCCACTCCAGGCAGCCACATCGCTCGGAATGTAATGGCTGCAGACAGAATCCTGATCCGATTACAGGAGGGGCGACAAGTTCATATCTTAAAACTTTGCCTCAGCATTTCTGAAGAGGAGGAGGTGGAGGGAGGGGGCTGCTGCATGCCCAAGGTGACCTGCACCCACCACACTGTGTGCTTATTTGATGTTTCCATGCAATTCTATGAGAACTTTTATTTTATGTGAATCCTGTTCTAAGGAATCACTGTATTCCTTTGTTTTTTTTAAAAAAAGCACTTTTCTCCAATTTTGCAATGCAGTATACTTTATTCTTTCATTGCTGATTGGCCAGAACACCTAGACAGCCAATTCAGTGGAAAAATCATTAAGATTAAGCACAAGGAGTCCTAGCTAAGCACTATTTGGAGGTGGTTTTTTTCTTTCCTTCCAAACCTTAAAATAGTTTTTTGAAAAATGGCCTTGCACTTCAGTGAGGAAAATTATTCTGCCCACCCCAATCTGTGACTTTTCAACCCTTTGCTGGAATAAAATGACTGAAAGAGAGATAGCCAAGCAGACATACGTAATCGCTATGTGGTGAAAGCAAGAGTTTATGATTTTAAGCACTCTTAAGTGCAACACTTCTGTCCATGAGTTCAGGTTTCATAAGAGAGGGATGCTTAAGGCTGTTTACTATTAGAGTAAGTCCTTGACTTATGGACTTTCAAGATGTGAACTTTCATATATATGAGAATCCACTGCATTGACATCAGTGCATTGACATCTATGGTGTTAGACTTATGAACATACATCAACATCAGTGAAACGTGCTGACATCAGTGGAATTGGACTTTCAAAGATTTCAACTTATGAACGAGGTTCTGGAACATACTGGAAGTCTTGGTTGACCTCCAGGAACATGGGTTGCAACAAAATGAATTTTAATACCCTTATAAGTATTTTCTGATTACAAAATACTGGTAAGTGCTTTTACACAGTTATGGACTTGAGAGTATAAAAGTGAAACATGAGAATTGTTACGACATGTTAAGTATCATTCAGTGTTGGTTCAGACCCATCAGTGTAAGTATATTTCAGATTCCAGTTTAAATTCTAAGTAGAAGGTGTGACTACTTTGGGGATCTTCATGCATTTACTTCATGCATTTATTTCTGCATGCATTTAAATGCAGTCCTACCATTTTGGTGCTTCTTTTGTTCCTGACAGCAGAAGCACTTGTTGGATGCTAACCTTTGCCTGGCTTCCTTGAAGGTTGGCTTTTTTCTTCCCTCACTTTCATCTCTTGATTTTCTTCTTCTGCCCACTCTCAAAATACTGTCTTCTCCCATTTTTTCCAACAGCCAAATGTCTGGTCAACAATAGATTAGAACAAGGATATCAAATTCATTTCATACAATAGGCTGAATAGTGTTTATGACGTGGGCTGGAAATTATGTCATTAAGCATGATGTGTCCAGAAATAAGCAGCACTTCTCGCTTAGGGACTCTTTAGCTGCAGATAACAGAAGAGAAAATATGCAAATATTGACCATATTTTCAAGATATGGGAAAACTCAGTTATGATGTGTGTAGCACTTTCAGCAGGTGAGAGCAGCTGATGATGGTGCTTGGAGAGCCTGATGGCCAAAAAATGAGATTGTGAGGGCCCATGAGTCTTATGTTTCACTTCTCTGGTCACTCCCCCTGGTAATCTTTTCAGTCTTCCATTGCCTATACTTCTCTTTCTTTAACTTCAGCTTGCTTGTGGAGCCAGCCTGGTTTTCTGAGGGTTTTTTCCCATTTCTTTTTCATAGGAATAGTTTCTGACTGTGCTTGTAGAAGCTGCCTCTTAAGGCGCTTCCACCCATCTTGGACTCCTTTTCCCATTAGTTCATCAACCCATGGGATCCCGCCTATAATTCTTCTAAGCTTATTAAAATCAGCCTTCCGGAAATCCAATGTATAGGTTTCACTGTGCACTCTTTTTATTCCCATAATATTCTAAATTCTAGCAGTTCATGATTGGTTTCACCTAAAGTTCCCGCTATGCTGATCCGGTCAATCACGATTTGTTAAGATCAGGTTAAGGGTGGTGCCCGCCTCGTCGATTCATCTACTTTCTGGACCGTGAAGTTATCTTCCAGGCCCATCAGGAATTTATTGGAGCTTCCATGCTTGGCTGAGTTTGTCTCCCAACAAATGTCTGGATAGTTAAAGTCCCCCATTACAACTACCTCATGTTTCCTCGCAACATCTGCCAGTTGCTTCAAGAAAACATCATCAACTTCTACTCTTTGGCCTGGTGGTCTATAGTAGATGCCCACCACAATGTTTTGTTATTTGTTTTCCCCCTAATCTTTACCCAAATGCACCCCACGGGGATATCTGGACCAGTTTCTTGGAATTCAGAGCATGTATATACGTTCTTGACATATAATGCTACTCTGCCTCCTCTTTTACCAGTTCTGTCCTTCCTGAACAGCCGATAGCCTTCCATTTGTGCATTCCATTCATGAGAGTCATCCCACCAAGTTTCAGTTATTCCTGTCAAGTCAAATTTCCATAGGCCATAGCATTCCAATTTACAGTACAAAGACAGTTTTCTTTGTCTGAGAAACCTCCAAGCCCTTTATTGTACCTAAACATAAACATTTTTCCCATTCTCACGCTATTCTTTTACTAGACGATGTCCAGTGTCAAAAGCCTTACTGGGGGGGGGGGGGGCAGTTGAAATTAAATATTAAAAAGTTAAAGCCACCAAAATATCCTACAGCAAGTTAGTGGGAGTAACTTCTGAACCAGAAATCGGCTCAAAATAACAAAGCAAACTCCTCTGGGGTAATGAAAGAGTGTTGAATGAAACATGGATTTGTGGGCATTCAGGCATAACCCTAAAGGGAACCACTGCTTAATCTGAAGGCAGCTTTAGAGCAATTGTCTCATTTATTCTAATGGCTGCCCTTGAATAGAAAAGAAGGAAAATGAAGTTCCAGGTTTTTGGAGATAGCCCAGAGAATTAGGTACGTCACCAAGTATTAAAATAGATATGGGATGTTCACTTCTTACTTGTATGCACACATAACTCAAAGATCTCTGTGTTTAAAGAAAATGATGATAGAAAACATTTCAAACATGTTCGTGTTTGTGCATGTCCCCAACAGGAAAAGTTCCATAAATCTAATTACATTGCATGTGTGTTATTGCTTTATACAGCACCATCAATGTTAATGGCATGTACAATAACATGACAATCCAGAGTAACTACAGGAGCACGTAACAGACCTTACGTGTACCGATAGTTACTGCACCACCTAGTGAAAACCTATGGGAAATTCATATTGCAATACAGAGCAAATTGTTCTTACACCGGAGCAAGGACTCCCCGTAGTTACTCTGGATTGCACTCTAAGGCAAGCTCTTTCCTAGGCAACTTACCATATGAACAGATATCTGTACTGCAAACGTGGTTCTACTGAATTTTGATCTGGTTACTCCATAAGTAGAGGTGGGGGTGGGAATAATGGTGGCAATGAAGGAATCATATTATGCCTCCTGAACATCCTTTCAAATATACGTATGGACATGGTTTGGTCAGGGCTGGAAGAAGCTTCTGGGAAGGCCAGAAACACCATGGAGTAGGGACCTCTGCCAGCTCTGCAGTCACTTTCCAAACAGCACTCCCTGTAGTAACAGGTGTGCTGATGCAAGAATCCCATATTCCTTCTTTTCTTGCTGTCTGAACATAGAGAACATGAGATATCCTCACAACAGATTAACCATCTTGAGGGAGCCCTTACACCCTACGCACTTTCTTATAAAATACAACAGCCAGTATGACTGTAAGAGAAGCCCTACTGGATCAGACCAAAGAACCCATCATCACTTCCGTACAATAAGATATTGTATACTCGTTTTCTAGCCCAAGATACCTGAAAGCAGGTTACAGTATAAACTAAGCAACAGACATAATCAACATAAGATAAAAATTAAAAAAATTAAAAGAAGAAATTCAAAGGAAACAAAATCATGAGAGGTGTGTGTAGAGTTGGACATCCTCAAAATGCCAGGGGGGAAGCCTGTGCTCCCTGCGGCATCTGGTGGGCTGCTGTGTGATACAGAAAACTGGACTAGATGGGCATTTGGCCTGTTCCAGTGGAGGCTCTTTTTATCTTAACCATTAAAAAATAAAAATAAATCAAGAAAAAATAAGCAGCTCTGACCTAAACCAACCATAGCTAGGAGCATCCTGTTTCTCACAGAGATCCATCAATTGCATCCGGAAAGATCACATACCAGAGGCTGTGGATGGGTGCCTTTCAGGGAGAAATATGGAATACAAATTTATTTATTTATTTAATAAGTAAGTAAGTAAGTAAGTAAGTAAGTAAGTAAGTAAGTAAATAAATAAATAAATAAATAAATAAATAAATAAATCTCTCTTCCACTATTGTTTGAGACCTGGATGGATATTAAGAGAGCTGGAGGAAGTTAACAGAGCTCTTCAGCACTAGTGCTGACCAAGTTGAGGATGTGATTTATATTCCACTAGCAAAAAGTATACCCGCATTGCGGGAGTAACATTTCCCCATACGCCATTCCCCACGGCGCATAAACACCCTATGCGCCACTTCCCCGTGCACATCATCCCCCCATATGCAACTTCCCCCATGCGCAATTTCTCCCCATGCGCAACTTCCCCATGTGCATCAACCCCCATGCGCAACTTCCCACCATGCACATCTTCCCACCATGCACAACTTTCCCCATGCGCAACTTCGCCCAGGCGCATCAACCCCCATGTGCAACTTCCCCCATGCGCAACTTTCCCCCATGTGCAACTTCGCCCAGGCACATCAACCCCCATGCGCAACTTCCCCCATGCGCAATTTTCCCCATGTGCATCAACCCCCATGTGCAACTTCCCCAATGCATAACTTTCCCCCATGCGCAACTTCCCCCATGCGTAACTTTTCCCCATGCGCAACTTTTCCCCATGCACAACTTCCCCCAGGTGCAACTTTCCCCATGCACATCAACCCCCATGTGCATCAACCCCCATGTGCATCTACCCCATGCGCAACTTACCCCCATGCGCAACTTACCCCCATGCGCATCATCCCCCCATGTGCATCAGTCCCTCCATGCGCATCAGTCCCCATGCGCAACTTGCCCCCATACGAAACTTTTCACCATGCGCAACTCTCCCCAGGCGCATTAAGATAAGATAAGATAAGATAAATTTATTGTCATTGTACTCAAGGTATGAGAACAACGAAATGAGGTGCTCTCTCTCATAATACAACACAGATATACAAATATACAACTTTTCCCATGCGCATCATTCCCCATGCATATCATCCCCCATGCGCATCATCCCCCCATGCACATGAGACCCTCCATGCGCAACTTTCCCCATGCGCAGCATCCTCGCCAGTGCAACCTCTTCCTCTGAACAACACCTCCCCCCCCCCCGTGCACCAGGGTCCAAGCACCAAAATGGCTGATGTTGGTCAGACTTCCATGTTAAGTATAGGACAGAAACACGTTGCCCCCTTTTCAGCCCCTGAAGGGTTAAATGTCTCCAGATGGTTCTTGGTGGGAGTTCAGGTGACAGAAGGAACTCCCAGAATTCCATGCTTCAGGCCCAGCAGTTGGGGCGGAATGTTGCTGAGTCAGCAATTCTCAATGCAAAGTATAGGGAGGAAAACGCGTTGCGCCCCTTTTCACCCCCTTCCGGTTGGGATTTCCAAAAACCGGTTCTTAGTGCACCCCTCCGTCATGGAAGGAACACCCACCCCAAATTTCACGCTTATAGGCCCACCGGTTTTGGCAGGGCGGTGATGAGTGAGTCAGTCAGTGAGTTAGTGAGTCAGTGAGTCAGTCAGTGAGTGACTTTTCTCTTTTATATATATAGATACATGACCTTTCCAGTGCATTCCTCTCTGCTTTCTTAACTACAGTGCAGACCCACGTTTGCTTAAATAGAAGGTTGTTCTTTAGGCTAAAAGGTCTTTCTCATTCATCATGAGGGACAATGTGATGTGTAAGTCAAAGCATATGTTCAAGGAATCTATCCAGATGGACATCAGACAAAGTAGGTCACTCTCATATGTTTTTTTCCTTCCACCTCCTGAGACAGGTGTTCTGCAATACAGGATGAAATCTTATAAGAAAAATAGTTTGAGCAAACAGCATTACAGAATCCGTTAACAGAGATCAAGTGTCCAGGGATGCTGACTTGTAGCATGCATAGCAGAAGCTCTCCCAAGGCAACAATTCCTTATTTATCTTTTCAGGACCAAGAGAATTCACTCAGAATTTGTTTTTGTTCTGCACGTACAAAAAGGCAATGCCTACTACTAAGAGCAGCAGTGTGTATCGATGTAACGGTGTGTATCAATGAGCTGGTGTGCAGCTGACAATATCAGCCATCTCTGTAGATCAGTGGAAGGTTTCAACAGTTTTCAATGGCACCCATTTGAACAAGAAAAAAGAAAATGCAGTAATCTATTGTAATAAGTGTAACTTGAGCTGTGATGTAGCAGATAAACTGCTGAGCTTGGAGCCCAATCTGATGGGTTCTGGGACCTGATAGAACATGGATTCCACCAGTGCTCACAGCTGAAAAAAGTGCAGTAAAATGCTTTCGGGCAATTTGTTACTGGGATGCAAATGAAAAGATCCTCATCTTTGGCACTTCTGCCACCTACTGGTAAATCAATAGGGGACTGGGGGAAGGCATGATGGGGTGGCGAGGGGCAAAGCCAGGTGCGTGTGATGGGGCAGGGAGGCTGTGCAATGGATCCACTGGCAATGATGCACACTGAATCCTGCACCCCTGTTTCCTACAGTCTTCCTGTCTCCTTTATCTCCTCAGTCTTGTTGCTGGTGACATTTATTTATTTGTTTGTTTGTTTATGGATTTTTTACCCCACCTTTCTCCACCATGCAGACTCAAGGCAGCTACAAAATGATAAAAACAATATAATAATAAATAACATGATCAAACACATAAAAAATTTTAAAAATTAGAATTAAAAACATTGCTACCGTAAGGTTTGAAGAGACTCCCTACAATATGGAAGGTTTACATTGGGGATTAAAAATCTCCTTTCATCTCTGCAGACTCCTGATTCACACCATTCCCACCTTGCTAGACTCAGGTGCACACAGAAGAGCTGGGCTCTCAGTTATGGGGCTGATCATGGGACCACCACATCCACACAGTACTGTTTGCAATGACCTTTCTCTCTGTAGGGAAAGGATTGAAATTTCCCAAGAAAGAAAAATGTCCTTGTTTGCATTTGGGAAAAATATAAGTATTTCCTTAATGAAAGTTACTAGACCCTGAATAGTAATGTGACAACAGCACAAGTTTATGATTTTTCTAATGTAGTGACTTGCAGCTTGGGAGTTGCTGTTTCACATCTGATATATCAGCCATAAATTGACTAGGGCTGCAATCCAGAGTAAGGGCAGTGAGGAGAGCCCCAGCTGGGCTGCCCCAAACTATTCTGAATCCAGAGCAGAAAGTTATGCTGCATCCAAAGATTCAGGAAGATTCAGAGATTCAGCTGCCTCAGCTGCTCCAGAACATGCTCAGTAGGCACCAAATCAGTGACCCCAGAGAGGGCTTGCTCTCAAGGAGACCCCCTCAGATCACACTGAACAAGGAACAGCTGTGGTGCCTGCCTTATAAGGAGTCCCTGATGAGATGCCAGTACAGTCCACAGTGAATACAAGGGGCTTCTCAGAGTGGCCTGCTCTATCCCCAGGTTAGTGGGCTGCTGTAGTTGTGCCATATCCTGAAGTCAAGAGGCAGGGGTTGAGGCTAGGCGAGGCAAGAACTCCAAGTTTTGGTCAGCTCTGCCTTATCATGGACTGCTATGGGTCTACTCATTTCTATACCTGCTCCTGAGGTGGTATAACTCTTAGGAGCTGGACAAGGGCATTTCTGCCCTAGAAATGCTGAACATGCTCTCAACATGCTTCTCCAGAGCTGCCTAGGCTGCCCCAGTTAGGCCAACCCTGGTCCACCTGTCTTGGGGCAGCCTATGTTGCCTTAGGCTGCCCCAAGCCTTTTCTGGCATAAAACTGGGCTGCCCCATCTTGGACCTGGGCCAAGATACTACCCCAGTGATAGATGGGGCAGCCCAAGTGCACTTCTGGAGTGCAGCCCATGTCTCTTCAATCAGCCACTCTCCTCCTTCCAAACTGACTCATCTGCAACTCAATCTTCTTCTGGGTATAAACTGTCCACTCTGTTCTAGGAATGACTGAGCAACATATATATATATGCACTCTGAACACTTTAAATGCACTGCATAAATTATAAACATTAATGTATGTATTTATTATTAAACTGACTAATTGTAATGGCCTGCAGAGGAAGTACTTTGTATTAGTGTCTTTAGATGCTATCAATCACTTAAATTTTTTTGAGATTTTTGTAATTATTCTTTGGGCCATGATTGTAGCCATTATTTTTATCAGTAGAACCAAATCCTTGCTGAATTACAAAAACATATCGATTTATAGACGATGTGATTTTGCAAGTTCTGTATTCAAGCCAAGAATATTATAGAGGTCAAGAAGTTAAATGGTGGTTAAAAAAATACATATGAGTTATTTACAACTAATTTTAGTGATTGACAAATATGTACTGTGGTGCCTCACATAAAGAGCTTAATTTGTTCCGGATGCCTGCTCTTTAAGTGGAACGCTCTTTAAGTGAAGCAGATTTTCCCATAGGAAATAAAGGAAACTCAGACGATTGGTTCTACAACCCCCAAAATATTCATATAAAAATATTAACTGGATGTAAAAATGATGACAAAACACTGGAACTGAATTCAAAACATGCATTCAATGTGCATGATCCTATGAAGTCTACTTAGGCTGCAATCCTAAAGACACTTTCCTGGGAGTAAGCCCCATTTAACACAATGGAGCTTACTTCTGGGTAGATATGGTTAGGAGGCTGCAATCAAAGACACTTTCCTGGGAGGCTTACCTGGGCTACTGCTGGAGGTTCAAGGTGGTCAGAGGGTGCACTTGGGGGCAGTTAGGGGCAGCTGCCTCTGGCACCCCCAGGCAACTGTCCCCAAGTTGGGGGCAGTTAGAGACAGCAGCACTGGCCGGCAGCCCTTTTAAAGAGCCTCCATGCGGAGCGTCAGGGGTGCTAGCACACGTGTCCATAGTGCGCTTGCTTGTTAAGTGAAGTGGAACTTGTTGTGTGAAGCAAGATTTCTTGGAAATTTTTGCTTGTTATGTGAAACTCTTGTTAAGCGAGCCACTTGTTAAGCAAGGTACCACTGTATATGGATTCATAAAGGAATTGTGGAGCTAGATGTCCTTGCTGCCAAGAACATGGTCAGAAGCAAATTCAATGGTAAAAGGAAAGATAAAAGAAAGAGTATTAAAGAAAATGAATGAGGATATGGATGTGAATTGGGACTGTCCAAATGGATGCCAAAACAAATGATCTGGCTCACTGGGCCAGAAATGAACCATAGTGAGAGGTCCTGCAAAAAAATTTTTTTATTTTGGCATCTCTTCTAACATTTGCATGAAATTCTTTACCATTTATTGTTACCATTTTTGCCACAATTTATTGATTATTTTGCTATGTCAACTGCTTTAGGAACTAGTCTTTATTGGGAAGAGGTACTGTATATAAATCCTTTTATTAATCTGCTCAACTGAGAGGCCTCTCAGGTCTATTGGAATTGTGTTAAATTATGGATGCCAGATAAAAAATTCTGGTCTTTCTTCCTATGCAGTACATTTAGAAAGCCATTAATAAAATAAAGCCTGGGTTGATTGAGGAATAGAGCTATTTAGAAGGCATTGTGCACTCTGTTTGTCTAATACTATTGCAGCACAATCCTGTACCGTGTCCTAGACTGTTGCATGGGATACTCTCAGGAAAATGTGCCTTAGAGGACATTTTTCCTCATTAAAGAATTTGTAATAAATCACCAATTATTTGACCAACACACACACTGAACCTCTCTGCACAGGTTATAACTCATAGGATATCTTCATCCGTATTCAGTGGTGGAGACCCTTCTAGAATAGAAAGCATCCACCTTCCTATTGTAAAAGAATAAGGGCAGCACTACTGTTCTTTTGGCAAATGTTCCCGCATGGCTGCTGCTGTTCTTGCAAGCTAATACGGGTACATACCTGGGTTGCAGGGAGGATTCCTGCCATCAAGTTATTTCTCTACCATCAGTCCCTGCTGTTGCTTGGAGCCACTGGGGTAAGAGGTTGTAGTGATCATGGACAGCTCAGAACAGAGCATCCCCCAACATACCGTCACCTTATGTTCATTACCCATGGAGACTGACTGCTTGAAAAGTTAATGCTGCTCACAATTCAGTCGAGTTAAGCACTCTTCAGCTTGTTGACGTCACTGTGTTCAATCATGTTTAAACCCTGTTTTGGATTGTAGCCATTATTTGTATCAGCGGAAACTTATACTTAATGAGAAAGCTGGATTGCCAAAGCATTTTGACTCAGTGATTTATCATGGTGTTTCTACAAAATTTCTAAACCCCTATATTTGAGTCATAGTAAAATTAAAATCTAACTGCCATCACAATAACTAGTACCCAACCCATACATCTGGACCTAGAAATATGAAATTCAAGATATATGGTATATTCTTTTTATGATGTTAAGGACCCACTGAGAATGGATTTTTAGTCATTCAATATTTAAAGGGGTTGAAAAGGGGTAAAATGTGTTTTCCTAGATTCTTCAATATCTCTTAGGCCCAAAGGTATGTTTTTGCTTACAAAGTTTATCCATACAAATGCTTAAAACATTCAGAATTTTTCCCTAAGCCCTCAAAGGGCAAATCTAAATATAAGGGTGACACCTTCAAATTATTTAGGTTTGGTTGGCATTTTCCTCTGCGCTACTGCCTAAGAGAGGCATGTGGCCTACAGGGCAACTGAGGTCAGGCCAGCCCTTTTAACATTTTAAGTCAGTAGTGCAAGGGATACAGATATACAACAGGAGCTTTTATTCCAGGGGAAATAACTGCCACGATAGAAGTAATCTGGACTGGGACCATGGCAGGGTAGGAAGTTACACCCCTAGCCCACCTTACTATGATCCTCATCCGTAGCTAGCACAAGAATATCCAGTGAACCTTGTGGCTGAGTGTGAACTTCAACCTGCACGATATACCCAATGCTCCTATATACTCTGAATGAGACCAGCTCTTTCCTTTGAAGTATAATAGTCTTATCCACATTTTCTGTATTTCTATCTTTTCTTGCCTATAAAAGAGTTAGTGTTGCAGGACAGTGGAAACTGATATGCTTCAAAGGGCCCCTCCTGTTCACACTCCCTGCAGCAATCTTTGTTCTTCATCTGCTTCACTGACCATGGCCTGCCTGCTGAATTAAAGGTTCTGTAAAGATTGTTATGAAGGCGCTTCCATTAGATTATCAGTCAATGCAGAACTTCTTATACAGATAAATTTATATATTTCCAGTCTTTCTACTCAAGATGCATTCCGGTCAAGCTGCTACTTTTTCAATTTACCTATAGGGAATATCAGACAGCTCTGCGATCATTACTTTCCTCTTGGGAACACTGCTTTTTCCACAAAAATGAACTTGAGTTCTGGTCAGTTTTTTCTCTAGAGAGCCTTATGTGACCCCTGTGCAATTAAACAAAGTAAAATAAGAATGAATAATGCAGGAATGCCAGCAATGGAGAATATCATCTATAATTTCATCTATAGCCACAAAAATTGGTTCATATTCCGAACAGGAGTAGTAAAAAAATAGATGGCATAAGCAGGGTACAATAAGTGCCTGAAGGCACTTTTGCAACACCCCTGGCCAACACGGGACTTGTGTTTCGGTCTTATGCCAACACAGTTGCAGCCTAGGTGACATTAAGCAATCCTGTCCCTCTTAGCCTCAACTGCTGTGCACACATGATAATACTTACCCATACTAATAAATCTTAGAGTGAAAAATTAGAGTGAAAAATGAGTAAATACTTGCTTATCTTAGAGTGAAAAATTTTGTGCAGGAAGGTAAGGGCAAAGCAGTTCCAAGATACGGAAACAAACACTGCCTTACCTTGAGGAGTCCTTTATGACCTCTTCCTCCCTACTATAGGATGCAACTCATGCCCCACTGGCATAGCTCTGCCAGTGGTGTGAAAGTTGTTTCATAAAGTTGTGCCAGTGTGATGAAAGTTGTGCTAGAGAATTGTTTAGGACTGTGACCTTACAGGATTGTTGCAAATTATACATCAAGGATAATACATGTGAAGTCTTTTGCATATTCAATAAATGCTAAACAAATCTTCCACAGTTGTTGTTTGCTTTTAACACAGATTCCTATTTCAAAGGTCCAAAAGACAAAAATGCATTTGGAGTAATAACTGCATTATAAGTATATAGATGTAGGATTAGGGCATAAATAATGTTCCAGTCTTATGCCACCCTGATGCAGCATCAGGTGTTGGCCACATCAGGCACCAGCCTTCACCAGAAGGCTCACCTAACCAGACTAGCCTTCCATGAAACCCCAGCCCTCCAGTGCCAGGCAGGTGCTTCACATTTGCTCCCATTTGCCACCCATGCACCACCTGCTATTGTTGCTCATTGTCACTAAGGGCAAAATCCAGAGTAACTACGGGGAGTCCTTGCTCCAGTGTAAGAACAACTTACTCTGGATTCCAATATGAATTTCCTATAGGTTTTCACTAGGTGGTGCAGTAACTACTGATGCACGTAAAGTCTCTGGATTTGGGGGTATGTTGCTTTCTGTTCAGGTTTTTGTCTCATGGCCTCGAACGACACAGAAACAACATCACTCTTTGCATAATTATTGTGTTTAGAGTTTAAAATAAAGAAACAAGGGAGACCTGGCAGCACAAGAGGTGTGAAAACTTGCTATGTGGTCAGGAAAGCTAGATCTCCAACCACTTCCAAGGAAGAGAGTGTTTCTGCAGGTGCAGAGGGTCAGGACCATGGAGAGCTCTCCATGAGGATTACAGATCATGCTAGGTTAGCTACAGGACAATGTATTATACAATGGGTAGTTGAGGGTTTGCAAGTTGGAAGGGACCAAGGGTGCAATCCTGAGTAACTACGGGGAGTCCTTGCTCCGGTGTAAGAACAATTTGCTCTGGATTGCAATATGAATTTCCCATAGGTTTTCACTAGGTGGTGCAGTAACTACGGGTGCACGTAAAGTCTCTTACGTGCACCCGTAGTTACTCAGGATTGTAGGGCTAGTCCAAGCCCCGCAGAAACGTTTGCTGGATTGCTGCCTCGGTGCTGGCTAATCAGCCAAACCACAGGTTATATCGTGATCGTAGCCATGTTGTAACTATAGATGTCTTCAGATCCATTGTCATGATGTCACTTCCACCATATTGAATCAACTAGATACTGTTGCTGAAACTCAGATAAACCAATGCCCTATATATATAATGCAAGAGCATTCACTGTCACATGATTGCATGGATTCTTACATATACTAACTTCAGTTTGATGGGTCCCCCACTAGGTTGAGTCTGGCAACAGGGCAGAGGCCTCAGCATAAGGAAGAACACCTGAGTCCCAGCTTCATATGTGGGTATCATATACCTGCTAAATATGCTGTTTCATCTTGAATTTTTTTCACCATATCATTGTTAATGGCTTTCAACTGTTTAACTCCCTTTTGATATTAAGCCGCCTACGGTATTTTTTAAGGGAATAACTCTCTTAAGGGATATAAATCTCTTGATTAAATTCACGAAATATTCCTGCAACAGTTTCTTGCTATTCTTGGATGTACACAGGCTAAATTTGTGTTGTTTTCGCTTTCAAGGGAGAACAGCACATTCCCAGTATGTGTTCCATCTGCTGCCTTCAGAGCTCCCACTTCACGGCTCAGTAGTGTCAAATAGTTCCAGTTAGTCATAGTTGTAACCTGACCTCTCTGTTCTTGTTGCTTCTTGTTGCCTCTGTGCTTGTTGTTCTTGTTGCTGTTCCCTTCCCGTTCAAAGATGGTCGAACTCTTGCCTGCATGGCAACTGGGCCTGCAAAAGCTTCTCTCAATCCAAACATGTTGGGTTTCACATTGTAAAATGATTGAACTGAAAATAAAAGTTTGATTTCAGTCACTTCAGACTTTTGTTTTCTGTAGGCATTCGTTACTGGACATTTGTGATACTCTGAAAAAAATCTGTCCTCCTTTCAGACTAGATGAGAAATGGTGAGGAAGGTGAGGAAGAGATGGAAGGGGAAGGTGGCCCAAGACCTGAGTACCAGTTCCTGCCTCATGAATGCTTTGCAATGATGGATGGGCTGGGCCCATATGCAATCCATATGGATACTAGCATATACCAAGACATGGCACTGTGTCAATTTAAATGCAGAGGTAATCCCTTAGGAAGGCCAGAACCAGGGAAGTCACTGTTTTCATTCTCAGAGCAGGAATCCTAGCAATGGAAGCAATTAGTGGGGGGTTGGGTTGTTTGGATGGAGAAACTATAAGGAAAGACTTTTTGTATATGGACTGGCATTTTTCTGGATCATGTCAGTGCAATCCTAATCCCCAGTTTGGCCAGCACAAGCAGGGTGTCCAGACGTCCAGGATTACCCAGACACATCCGGTAAATGGGGGGTCCGGGACGATAGGGAAACCCCCGCCACCACTGGAAAAACAGAGTTCATGGGCGCTGCCATGTTTGAATTGCATGCTCACCTCTGTGCACGTGCACCTCAGTGCTTTGAGCGCTTTCCTCTGGAGGGGGGCCAGGAGGAAAGCTCCTCCCCCTCCTCATGGTCAGGCAGGAGTTGCACATGGAGCAGAGCGGCTGTGTGCAGCCTGGTTTGGTGCCACTCTGCTTCTGCTGCCATCACTGCGCCCACCTGGCCAACCAGCATTTTGGCAGCATCCTGGGCTCCATCAGGAGCAGCTGCTGCTCATCCACCATGGCCGCAACCTCACAGCCTCTGCCACCCCCGCCTCTGCCATGCCCAACTGGCCTGCCAGCAGTTCAGCAGCCTCCCTCCTCCACTGGGAGCAGCTGCTGCTCGCCCACAGTCTGCCACCCGTATCCAGCAGCCATATAACCACAGCCTCTGCCCCTTGGCAGAGACCAGAGGCTCCACTGCTGGCCACCTCTACAGCTGCTCAGGTAACTATTAAAGGGTCCTTCTTCTGGGAAAGCCCCCTCAGGGACACCCTCCCCCCAGAAGCTCCCCCGCTTATTTTTTTGGGACTTACTTCTGAGCAGCCACACATAGAATTGGTATCTAAGGCTGAAATCATAGCCACACTTTCCTGAGAGTAGCCCATTGAATATGGTGGGACTTACTTCGGAGCAGACATAGGATTCATTATCAGGTTGCCCTCGCAGCGCACAGCGGAAGAGGAGGTGGTGGATTGTAGGGGCTCCCCTCCCCCTCCTACCCCCTTAGGGACCCCCCTCTCCCCAGCTGCTCCCTAGGCAGGTTTCTCCCCACAGCTGTAGCCCTTGGGATCTTTGGGGGAACGGGGCCTATGGAACTCCAGGACTCTCGATGTGGGGAAGTATCTGACCTAGTGCCTTGGAAGGGGCTGGACACAGGGGAGAAGTAATGTAGTAAGCAAGTAATGTAGAAATACTCATACCGGAAAGCAATATGAGTATTTCTGCTTTATTTTAACATGTCCTACATTTTTGGGGTGTCCTACAATTTTTTAGTGAGTAGAAATTTTGGCTTGGAGGGTAGGAAATCTGGCCTTGGGGTTCAGGAATTTTGCATTTGGCATCTGGTCACCCTGAGCACAAGTCACTTGCACTGACCTGAGGGTGCAGGGTGACCATATAGAATGGAGGACAGAGTGCATGTACCTTTAACCATTGCATAGAAGAGGGAATTTAGGCAGGTTTAGCTCAACATTGAAGGGTTTAAAAAGCAGCACCTGCCTAAATTCCCACTTCTATGCAATGGTTAAAGGTACGGGCACTCTGTCCTCCACTCTATATGGTCATCCTTTGGGGGTGTCACAAAAGTGCCATAAGGCACTTCTGCCCCACTCCGAGGGGGGCAATGCCAGTCCACAAATCTGCACTAACCTCTCCATGTCATCATAGGAACTCATCAAGAGATGAGTTGCTTTGGAATAAATTGATTAGGATTGTGCCTGTGACATTGAGCCCCCACCCCAGGAGGATGACACAGCCCTATTTTTCTAGTATCATTTAACTTCACCTGAACACTCATATTCAGCTACTAAAAATCACTGAAAGACTTCATTCTAGCTTCAGTTCTTTCTTGGTCAGAAGCTGCAGGACAGGAGAGGCAGGGGGAAACTGCTCCACTCAAAAGGACTGCCTCTTCCATTTCCAATATCCATTCAGTGATGCAGAGTGTGCCACAGTATGGAACATGAACAGATGCAGTGACAGCACACTACATCCATATCAGGCTCCTTTCTCAATGAGAGGCAGAGCCTTTTGTTCTGGCTGCTGCATTGTGGTGCAGCCAAGTGACCAAAGGCAAAGTCAAACCCCTATATTGAACATTCATTAATTTCAAGCAAAAAGGATTGTTAAATCAAGATGATTCCTGGAAAAGGAACAAAAACCCCTTGAGTCTAGGACATCATATTCAGAATATTTCTGAGCAGTGTCCATTCACGGAGAAAAATACAGGTTTGACTCCAACGGAGATTGATGAGGCTGGAAAAAAGAACGTTACCAGCGACTGGCTCGCCAGTGACCCGTATGAAACAGAAAGGAGATGTTAAAAAGAGTGTTTTTGCACAGGCCTTACATTGCATCACAATTGGCAAGGTTTGTCACAAGAACAACTGAAGCTGTCAACATGCTAACATATGACTGTCAATGGCCTCTCTCTTTTCAACATTAAGGCTCTGGTTTTTTCCATTGTAATGACAGAGCAGTTATTGCTGCCAAGCGGAAAAGGATCTTGTCCCAAGCTGCAGTGATCTGCCCTAAATGCCTTGCTTTAGCAACTGAGACTGATTCCTTTTGTCACCACCATCTTGATATTTGGATTAATTCTTCAACTCTGGTACTAGTGCATTTGCATCCCATATGATTGTGTCCTAATCAAATATGCCTCAAACATCGGCATCCCAGGACATTTGTGTCTGGTTTTTCGGAAGAGGGAATCCTGGTCATTTGCATCCCACTATAACTGGACAACAAACCCCTTATTATATATCCTAAGCCTCTCATCTAGTCCTAACCCTAACCCCATCTTTCCATTTTAATAATATAAATACATATATATTTGGAATTCAAATGTTTGGGATGCAGAAAAAATGGATGAAAATATGCATTCTCAGGAACATATTACTGGATGTTTACTAATTACAGATTGTGTCTTCAGAGAAATTGCACTTATGCTGAACAGCTTCAAGAGATTTAAAAGTAAATGTTATTTTAGAATATTTAGCTTAATCCTCTTTCCCCCTGTAGATTGTTCTTTCCCTGCAATTAAAAGATAACATGTAGTGTCTTCCCTGCACCTTAAAATGCAATAACCTAATTTCATCTCAACAATAATTTCTATAGGACAATAGAAAATTGGCTTTCTATACACCTCTTGTATTTAATTTATATTTTGATATGGGACCAATTCTGGGCAGAGGACAAATGTAGCCAACTTCCACAGATTATTGACAAATCATTGATACAATGTAGAGCTGGAAGTGAACTGGAATGTACTATTCCTGAAACAAATAGTACAACCTGGCTGACGGTCAGGTTGGTTTATAGACACTTGCACACCTCCAAAACCACTAGTGCAGAATGTCTACTGTTAAGAATGATCTGAAGGGGACTTCCAGATAAAAGTGTTATAGGTCTGCATCCTTGGATTACTGTAGGGCCACACTAGACATTACCAAGAAAGAATGTGCAATTTGACCCATGGTTTTTTTCTTTTTTCTTATTAAAAAAGCTTGTTGGTTATAGATTAAATAGGAAAACCATGGTAGGCACAGAGAAGAAATTTTGAACTGTCTGTCACCCCTGTCATTTCCACCCCAACTGCAGCAAGTAGTGCACAAATGGAGTCAGAAGCACAGCAGATCAAAGTTCTATGAGTCCCTATTTTCCAATGTGGTTTCCCTCAATTTTGTACTCACAATTTCTATTTTACAAAATTAAAAAAGAAAACTCTTGGACCAAATTACATGCTCCACAGCTGAATGCATGTATTGATTCCATTGAAAAATGTATTTGAGAGGTGTTTCTGCTCTTTGGTGAGTTGTTCATAAACAGAAGTCACTACTTGAGGCTATAGCTAATAAATTGCTAATAAATTTAGCTAATAAATAGCTAATATAGCTATAGCTAATAAATTTATAGTGATAAATTGAGGGTCGGTATGATGCATAGTTATTGTGTTGGACATAAGACTTTGAAGATCCATGTTCAAATCTCCTCTCAGCTATGAGAGCTCCCGGGTAAGCTTGGGTTACTCACTACCTCTCAGCCTTACCAACTTCACAGGGTAAATATAAGAATAAAAGGAGGGTAGGAACCGTGTAAATACCACCCTTGGAAGATACCACCCACTCTCATACACACAAACAATCTGAATCACCATGTCATACACAGGCAAATTAACATGGGGAGAGCAAGGTTAGCCTTTAGAACAGCAGAGAGAGATTGAAAGAGTGAAACATAAATTGAATGAATGAGTTCTGGTATAACTGAAAGATGCTGAAAGAGCGTATTGTCAGAAAACGAACCATCAGAAAGTGTGGTATACCTGATGTATACATTCCTGATAGTAAGCCCCATTGAACACAACCTGGTAGGCCAGATTATTGACTAGTACTGCTGGGTACTTGGAAAAAGCTCTGGCTGGTTTTAAATACAGTTTAAGGTGTTGCTTTTGACTTTTAAAGAACAGGGCACCAGATATATCAATGGTGCAGGGTGAGTACTCGCAGTTCCCTTACACTCCCATGATCATCAGTAGCTTTCAATTATCATAAGGAGGCTTGGATCTGTCTACTTCCAATTTTCTCATAGTCACGTAATTCATAGAACAATAACATATAAATAAAATGGAGGGCAATTACATCTGACTTACGCCCCCATGAAAAGACAAAGCAGCTAGCCCTGTGCATGTAATGCAGAAACAAGGCCTTGTTGAAGAGCATCAACAAAAGCATCATTGTCCTGCCTGGAAACTGTAATGCCACTGAGTCAACAATGGAGTCAATTAATTTGCAAATTGGTCACGTGTCCATTGCAAAGACAGAGATGTCTAAAATATCACAGCAAGGATTTTTTTTAAAAGTAGCTTACCTGAATCTGCTCCAAAACCTCCAGATTTGAACAGAAATATTTGACCCTGACTTTTGAAAGGCTCCTTTATATTTTCAATGATCAAGAAGGTTGGTGTACTTCAGATGTCTATCATTCTACTAGAAGCTGTTTGCTTGAAGTACATAAGGAAGTCTGTGGCACTTTAATTCTTGCTGGAACTCCAGCTATATTAACTCCAACTAGTAGATAAATGTAAACTTATCCCAGGGTGGGAAAGGAGAGGTTTTAGGGCATTCTCAGGTGGGGAACAAGCAAGGTGGTGGAGGATAGCATTGGACAAACTGGCACATAAAACTTATACCTAATCACTCAAAATTTTACAGCCGTTCAAAGAGTAAAACCACAAATAGAGATGGATATAATAGAGATGGATATAATAATATAATAATAAAACCACATAGAGATGGATATAATTTACAGACCATGAAACAATAACAAACTCCAAGTTTGTTTGTTTGTTTGTTTATTCATTCATTCATTCATTCATTCATTCATTCATTCATTCATTCATTCATTCATTCAAGCAATTTGTATCCCGCCTTTCTTCCCCCATAAGAGGGAAGCAACTGGGAGATGGATGTCCAAGCAGCAACTGGGGGATGGATGGTGTGTCTGGAGAAAGAATAAACTTTCATCCAGTTTGCAAAAGCTAATGCACCTGGTTGATGGGTAGAGATTACCCCCCACGCCGAGAATAAAGAGCCGGAGACAGATGCTGGATTTGATGGCCACTTTATTAAAATATAACATATTTAAAACCCAGCAAAAGGGGCTGCTAACTTGTCGTGCTGGTAGCTAAAAAATAAGGGATGGCGAAAGCCTGGCTCAGGTGTCACCCTCGCAAGGGTACCCATCAACACCAATCCGAAGGTCGAGACAGCTGGGCGCTTGGTCAATCAAAGCAGCTGAACACTCGGTACACCCGAATTAATGCCCGGCCGAACCAAGCCTAACTTCCCAGGTACAGGGCTAGCCATCCCGACCTACGTCCGGTCTGGTACCAATAGGCAAGGGATGCGTAGCACTGACCCTGCTGTCTCAGGCAGTCACCGAAGGCCTATCCTGCCTACTCCAGCACGACACCTGCCATAAAGTGACCTATTTAAACCTCCCTCACCACTATTACAGTTTAGGGTAGGCAAAAAAGAGTCCCGGCAAGAGCCAATCAGCAGGGACCCCAAAAATTCCTACCCGGCCCAAAATGCGACCAGCAAAGCTTAAACTGCACAAGGGAGGGAGGGTGGGGACGACTCTCCGGCGAAGACTGGAGGGACGCTGCCGGCAGCACACATACAGCATCCCTCCAGCGCCGCCCCCTGGCCATAGCAGCCAATAGGCTGCGAGCATCTCCTCCGGCCAGACCATCCCAGCTGGGGGAGGCAAAAGGGCCAACCCATTAACAGGCTGGCCCCATTACCCCCCACGCCGAGAATAAAGAGCCGGAGACAGATGCTGGATTTGATGGCCACTTTATTAAAATATAACATATTTAAAACCCAGCAAAAGGGGCTGCTAACTTGTCGTGCTGGTAGCTAAAAAATAAGGGATGGCGAAAGCCTGGCTCAGGTGTCACCCTCGCAAGGGTACCCATCAACACCAATCCGAAGGTCGAGACAGCTGGGCGCTTGGTCAATCAAAGCAGCTGAACACTCGGTACACCCGAATTAATGCCCGGCCGAACCAAGCCTAACTTCCCAGGTACAGGGCTAGCCATCCCGACCTACGTCCGGTCTGGTACCAATAGGCAAGGGATGCGTAGCACTGACCCTGCTGTCTCAGGCAGTCACCGAAGGCCTATCCTGCCTACTCCAGCACGACACCTGCCACACGGGGAACCTGGCTAGAACATGGTTCCACCGCCCCATTAAAGACAGGTTAGCAGCCCCCTAACTAAAAACCAAACATATTCCTCTATGGCCAAATCACTAAGGTGGACCCCATCTGATCTAAAAAACATGGGGCAGCTGCCACATGACGTGACGGTGATCAATCACCAACCCACCCCAACACTCAACAAAAATGCGCCCGTAGGCGTAGCCCGCATACAGGCCAAATCACAATCCGGATGTCCTTAGCCCCTCTCCAACCCACCTGGGAAGGAAGGAAGACCAGACAAACCGGACAGCTGGGCACCCCACTTCATAAGTGATAGGTCTTATCTAATCTGCACCCTGAGGCCCACCGTCCTCGTCTGGGTCAGATCGTTCTCACCCAGGTGCACCAGCAAAACATTAGGGGGTGGGTTGTCACGGAAAAATTCACTGACTATGGGCAGCAGCTGACCCCACCCCATACCTCTCTGGACAGCCCAGGCAATACACACGTCTGGACCGAGGCCAAGACAGGAGCCGGCGCCACTGCGTTCGGCCCCACTTCTGGGCCCAGAAGAGGATGGAGTGGCCAATCACCAGGACTCGAAGAGGACTTGATGAAGAGGAGTCTGCAACACAAACAAAGAGAAAGTCAGTAAATAACTGCATCAAGGCAGAATACAACTCATCAAACAACACAGCAAATGAGCTCCCCCGAGCATCATTTGCATACATGATACCGAAAAGCAGCCGAACGCCATCGTCCGATGTGCCGGATGACCTCTTCAGTGAGCCCTACACTAAAGGCCAATGTAGCAGCGCCAATCCGAAGGGAATGGACCTGTAAAAGTCTGGGGAGAGACCAAGAGTGGTCACAGCCCAAGCAAAAACAGCCCGAAACTGGAAAAATGTAAGTGGAGCCCCGTCCGCATGTTGGAACAAGGGGCCCACAAAATGAACCACCCTGTCTCTATAACGAGTTAGAGCCCGTACCGGGCACAGGGCGTGGCCGGGAATAGCCCTCAACCTGATTACCACTCCCCGGGCCCTCTGGTCAGTCTTGGACCTGCGTAGCCGCAGGATACAGACCGCGCTTTCAAGGGTCACGTCCGACTACCACAACACCCAGGAAGGGTCGGCAGAACGAGACCGCACCAAAACCTTGCTGATCCGAAAGGCCCCAAAGAACATAACCAGAGTCACAGCCCGAAAGAGGTCTCTTTCAAAGTCGGAACTACAGCACCGGCCAAAGGCCTCCAATAAATACCCCAAAATCTTGACAGTCACCGGTTTCCTCTGATCCGGGACCGAGGGTCTGTCCCTACGCATGCCCTACAGCGTGGGTCGGACCTTAAAGTTTTGGGTAGTACCCACCACTCCTTTCGGGCCAGCCATAAAGGCCAGGGCCGAAAGGTACACAGAAATGGATTTTGGGTGCAGGCCTGATTCAAAAAGGAAAAGCAGAAACCTGAGGAAGATGTCCACAGGCAGAGGCCATTCCACAGGCAAACTTTTGGCCTGGCAGAAGGCCTCGAACTCTCCCACCTTTCTTTCACAGCTGCTCCTCGTCAAAGGAGCCAGGGAACCCATAATCAACCTTTGCGCCCTCATGGTCCAAGGCTCCACAGCCACTCGGGCATGGGGTCTGGGTCCTGATGGGCAGCCGGGGTGAGTTGCCTGAAGCGGTCGTCCTGAAAATGACACAGAGCATCGGCAACACATTTTCAAGCCCCGGGATATGACTAATCGAAACTACCAAGTTAATGCGCAGGCACTGCAAGACAAAAGCACGCACCAAACGCATCACCCTCGGAGAACGAGAAGTCTGCTTGCGAATAACATGCACAACAGCCTGGTGTCGCACCAAAATCGAACCGTAGAGTTCTGAAATTGGTCGGCCCAGATGTGTACAGCTACTACAACTGGAAAAGTTCTAGAAAGGTAAGATCATGCACATCACCGCCGTCCATGAAGGAGGCCAGGGATGAGCACACCATCTTCCCCTAACATAAACTCCAAAACAGTGGCCACCTGCAGCTTCCGAATTGACCTGCAGGTCAGCCTTGAGAATCTGGACTTCCCCCCAGAAAGAAGTGCCATTGAAGTCAGACAGGAAGGTCAACCAAACCTTCATGTCATTTCTCATGGCAGCCGCCACCCTCACCCTAAGGTGGAGTGCCTGCAAGCCAACCATGGCATCACATTGACGCCGAAGGAAGGCCCGACTGGGGGCCACCACCGTACAAGCAAATTTAACTTGGTGTTGGTGTTGACCCACCAACACCAGCAAATCCTTCAGCGAGATTTTCCTCGCATGCAAGGACTGCTCTAAAAGGTAGCGCAAGGTAACTAATTTGTCCTCGGGCAACCTGGAACACTGCACCAAAGTGTCCAATTCTATTCTCAAAAAGGTCAAGGTGGTGGCAGGCCCCTCGGCAGCCCCAACTCTTCTGCCAAGAGAGCACCCATCTCTAAACAAAGGCTCTGAAAGGAGACAAGTAGCCTGTCACACTGAGCAATACGCGCCGCCCCCATAAAAAGAAGTCGTCCAAATAGTGGACAACCCTCCCAAAAGGGGACCTTGTACGCAGAGCCCACTCTAAAAAGATGCTAAAAGCCTCAAAGGCTGAACATGAAACAGAACAACCCATGGGCAGAGCTCTGTCAAGGTAATCCCGCCCTCAAACCACATACCCAGCAGGCAGAAAATTACTTGGATGAACAGGGAGCAGCCGAAAGGCTGACTCCACATCGGTCTTGGCCATAAGGGCCCCAGACCCGCAGGTTCGCAATAGCCGAACTGCCTCATCCAGTGAAGTATACCCAACCGAGCACAGGTGAGGGGGAATACCATGGTGAATTACCCGAAACTGGCCCGGGGCCTTCCTGGGTACAACACCCAAAGGGGAGACTCTCAAATTCGGAAAAGCGGGGGGGGGGGGGGGACGTAAAAGGACCAAGTACTCTGTCGGTGGCAACCTCCTTGGCCAACTTTTTACGTACAACAGCCTCCCTACCCTTCACCGACTTCAAGTTCGCCGCCCAGAAAGCCTGAGCCGGGCGAGGGGCCGGAATTCGGAAACCCACAATGAAACCACTCAACAAAAGCCTAGCAGCCTCCCTATCAGGGTAGGCCTCAAGCAAAGCAGTCAAACAGACAGCTTAACTGGGGTCGGCCCCTTTCACAGCAACCTCTGGCCCCGGCACCTTAAAACCCTTTCGCTCTTGAGCAGGCGCTGGCAGGGTGCTTTCCGCCACACACTGTACAGAGGTGGCTAAAAGGGGGGGGGGCAAGAAGTCCTGAAACACGTTCCTATAGACCGAATTCATAGCAAGCCCTTCGTCCTTGCGCCCCCAAGGCGCCCAAAGACGCCTTGGGTAGCGACAAAGGGTTGCGAGCAATGAGGTAACCGCTGTCTGGGCGGTCACCCTGGATGGGTTCGGCAGTAGCCACAACCTGCATCCAAAGCTCAAATTCTGAGGCTGACCAGACCAGGGAAGGGTAGGACTGAAGAGGTCGACGTAGTCGCCTCTCCATATCTTTTCCTTCACGGACATGGCCAAATGTCTGCCCCCTTTGCTATGTGAAGATCGAGGCAGACCCACCCAGGGACCATCACATGCCCCATGCCCATAGGGGGCTACGTGAAGGTCGAGGCAGACCCATCCAGGGACCATCATACACCCCCATGCCCATAGGGGGCCATGAATAGTAAGGGCACACCTAGCCTGGCGTCCACCAAGGCGTCATTTGAGCTTGGACCCAAAACTTTAAAGCCCCCTGACCCTTCCTAGCGAAGGTACGGGTGGGCACAACAGCAGAAGGTTCTGCATCCCTGTGGGCTGCCCTTTCCCTGGCCTCCCTCTTCTGCACCTTATAGCGCTCCATAAGGGCTTGACAATCCAATAACTCCCAACTCCATCCGAGGAAGTTGGCCCAGGAGGGGGGGGAGGAGACGGGTTGGGATTGCGAGGGGCCCTGCCACCCCGTTTCTGCACCCACCTGCCCATGTCACCACCCACAAGGGGTTACCAACCACCACCCTGAATGTAATTAATTAATACAAAGGATATGCAGCACTGTAGAATCAAAGCAGAGTTGCAGCAGAATCTCAGTCACCACCCACAAGGGGTTACCCACTAACACCCTGAATGTAATTAATTGATACAAAAGATGTGCAGGCCCGAAATAAGCCTAGGTCTAGTGGCAAAACAAAATGCAGCAGCCACAGCAGGCCTAGCAGGCCCAAAAGAAGCCCAGGCCTAGTGTCAGAACAAGTGTTCTTTATTAACACCAAAAAGGATATGGGCTGCTATAGCAGCAACAGTAGAGAACAGCAGAGTTGCAGCAGAAGACCAGCCAGGAAGCAGGATAAGGTAGAGGCAGCAGCAGCACCACGCAGCAGTGGTCACCAGCAGCCACAGCACCAACAGCAAGCACCAGCAGCTTCCCCAACTGCTACCCCAACTCAAATCAATGCAGAAAATGGGGGGAGGAGGGGCTGGGCAGCAATGACCAACCTAAGGCCCACCTGCCCAGTAAAGCTGAATGCAGCAAGGTAAGTCACCCACAAGCAGATAATTCAACTAGGATGGCTGCCCTGGCCACAAGGCCCAAAGTCAACTAAAATGGCTGCCACTATAAAATGGCTGCCACCATGAGGTGCACCCAAAATGGCCACCGGCCATGATGGGCCTGCAGAAGAAGGCTCCTCAGTAGAGGATCAAGGCAGCCAGCAGCAGGGGGAGAACCCCTCACTAAATGAGCCAAGACCCTGAGGCTCTAGGCCCCAGCCTCTACACAATGCAGCAGCCCTGAAGGCCGAGCCAGGGGTCCCTGAAGTGAGGGAAGCCCAATCCTAAAGCTGGAAGGGACCCAGTGGAGCATCCAGTCCAACCCCCTGCCTGCAGCAGGAGATCCTCATCTTGTGCCCCCCCCCCCCCCCAGTCGGCAACAAGGTAAAGAACGGGCCCCAAAGAGCATTGAGGAGAGTCCCTGGAGAGCTGCTTCTCCAACGACTCTCCGGCGAAGACTGGAGGGACGCTGCCGGCAGCACACATACAGCATCCCTCCAGCGCCGCCCCCTGGCCATAGCAGCCAATAGGCTGCGAGCATCTCCTCCGGCCAGACCATCCCAGCTGGGGGAGGCAAAAGGGCCAACCCATTAACAGGCTGGCCCCATTCTGACTTGCCAAATGACTATTTGTGCGGTTATTTAGCAAGAATGTTGCACTGCTTCCCCACCCCCACCCCTGCCATAGGATCTTTATGGCTGATAGTTTTGAATGAAAATCCTGGGCCCCTCTCCAGTCCCAGTGACTCTCACAGAAAAAGTTAATGCATGGTCGAAAGGAATGTTAACTTGTGAAATTAACAAGATAATAGAAAGCCTGCCATGTCATGTAGAAAAGAAATCTGCACACTGAAGTGTACACAATGACAAACTGCATAAAGGCCGAGGCCTTTTTAATTCAGGCACATTCAAAACAACTGAAAGATGAAATTCTCAAACAGATGAAAGCAAACATGTTCAAAGAGGAAAGACAATTCAATTATGGAGCACATGGCCTCAGGCTGCTAGGAGGTAAAAAAAAAACTCATCAGTATACAAAGGAAACTGGTAATGAAAATGCAGAGCAAGAATATTAACATCAAATAATTAAAATTATCAAACATTTACAACAACTATGAAGCATCATGCTCAATGCTTATCAAGCAAGACTGGAGTCAAGACTCCAGGAGTTGCAGATGAACCTATATCTGGATGTGATTTTTGACTACTCCAGAAGCTTTTCACATATGGAGTGCTTATGTGAGTAATGATTTGAGACTGTGAGCACAATCCTAACCATGTCTACACAAATGTAAGCCCCATTATGTTCAGTGGGTCTTACTCCCAGGAAAGCATCTTTAGGATTTCAGCCTAAAAGACAAAAAAATATGCAACTTGCCAAAACAAAAGGAAAATGCTACAAATCTGGGAAGGAGGTCTGGGTCAGGTGGAACTGAATAGCTGAGCAAATGGGACGTTCCTTCATAGATGTCCTCAATGCATTTTGAACAATTTTTTCTCAAGGGAATGTTTATTTGATTTGGATCCTGCTTTTTGTAGTGGCTTATAGGGCCATAAACTTATAAAACGCTTTTTTAATAGTTAAATTCATCAGAATTAAATGCATCAAAGTAAACATGAAAACACCAGAAATTAAACACAAACCAGCAGATACAGGTTTGCGTATTAAGGAGATGCACTTCTGAATAAAAGAATAGAAAGCCTATAATTTACAATCAGCAATAAAAGATCTCCATAAAATTCACAGAACAAGAAGTATTAATCAGAATAAAGTGGAAGGATATTCTGAAGAAAAATGTTTTAGGAAAGTTTCTAAAGAGGGAGCATTGGAGAGGGATGGAATTCCATTAAGTTGATGCTAATACCTCGTACTTGAGAAATCCCTGTTTTTTTCACTTCCCTTCCACTTTCACAGGCCTCCTGCACAGGACATCACTATGGCTCTGAGGAGTCTTCCCTGGTGGAGGGGATGAGCTGGATTATAAAGACGTTAGTGTTCTCCCAAGTATCTATCTATATTCCTTTTTAAATGATGATAGATATTTCCTTGAGAAAGAATTTTTCAAAAATTGTACTGAGAAAATCAATTTTAAAAAATTGGAGCTGGACTGAAATTCTATGGTGAAGTTACTTTTATTCTAATTTTATGCACTGATTACAGCAGCTCCAATTTTTTATTGTTTTGTGACCTTTACAAAAGCAAAAGGAAGGAACTACATTTCGAAAACTAGACATATACTATTGGATATTTTTAAAGAATGTCTTATAAAACATAGAAAATACGTAAGGCTTATGAAACATGCTCATGAAACAAATGTTACTAAACGTATATCAAAAGAATAATCAATGCAGTGCTACTCAAACTGCAACACCACAATTCGTGGAAAGGTCTCCTGCTCCCTTTGAGGGGCAGGATCATACCCCTGCAGGAGAATGGGGGGCTATTACTAAATGTTTCAGATGTGCCTCCAAGATCTGGGTGGGTGTGGGAAGCCCTGCAGAATGCAGCCTTACAGGATTCCCCAAGGCTTGCAAAGAGTGGAAGTGTGATCATTTAGAAAAAAGCCTTCCCATTGCCCAGACCCAGTGGTGGGCTCCAGCAGGTTCGCACCTACTCTACAGAACCGGTTGTTAATGAGAGATAGGACATATAAAGTTTAAAAATAGCCATTTAAAAGTGGCTGCCAGATGGGAAGAGAACCAGTTGTTAATTTCTTTGGAGCCCATCACTGCCCAGACCCCCTCCCCCACTGATTGCAACCTTAAATGTAATAAATAGTAATGATTGCAATGATTGATTGGTTATGTTGCTCAAATCTATGGAATAATACAGTACCTTAATTTTACACTCTATTTATATAGAACTACTCAGTTTAATGATGTCCAAACATTTTTGCAGGAAGGCCACGTTGGCTACAATTCAGAGTAACTACGGGAGCACGTAACAGACATTATGTGCACCCATAATGTCTGCCACCACTCATAAGTTACTGCACCACCTGGTGAAATCCTATAAGTTACTGCACCACCTGGTGAAATCCTATGGGAAATTCATATTGCAATCCAGAGTAACTTGTTCTTATTCCAGAGCAAGGACTCCCCATAGTTACTCTGAATTGCACCCATTATCTAACTGTATGGAGGGGGGTGGGGTTGGAAAGATGATTTACATTTCAGATTTGAAAATGTACATCTAAGTGTATATCTGGAGGATCACAAGACTTGTCTTTGGGCTTCACAGAGGCTTGCTGTGGGCCACATCTGGCCCCTGAAACAGGGTTTGGCCATGCCACCCAATTGTCTTTAGATACAAATTTGCAAAATTACCACCTACCTCTCATTTTCTACAGTTCTGTACTTGTTATCCTCAAAAAACTGTGCTGGTGCACTTGGAACCAAGAGGAACACTGTAATTTAATACAAAACACTGTAATAAAGAAAATACTGGCTGTGGGCTAAGACACTGTGGCTGTTAACCAGCAGGCCAGGGTTTGAGACCCAGGTCGGCCCCATAAGACAGGGTGAGCTCCTGTCCTTAGCCCAGCTCTGCAATGCAGCTGGATCCAATCGTATCGTCTCTGCCTTTCCATTGGACTAATTCAGTGGCGTGGAGAGGGGGGATTTGCTGCTTGGGTAACAGCCTCTCCTCCACAACAATCCAACCCAGGCTTTCATGCTTCGCATGCAGCGTATGCAGCACCGAGTACGTTACCATAGCCTCTGAAGACTGATGGAGGCCTGCTTTTTTCGTATAGGAGGGCTGAACTGTACTGTTTCTTTGAAAACCTTCCTGACTAGTGTGAGAGAGACAAGAGAGGAGATTTATTTTGTAGGATGACTTTCACTATCACTGATGGAGTCCCTGCTATCCTTTGGCTCAATGGAATCTTTGTCTTTTCGTGCAACTTTAACATTCTGCTGTTGATAGGGTGCAGGTTGGGAACACTGATAAGGCACACCTTCCACACTGCCACACACAGATCCCATTCACACACCTGGCTCTGGCTGCTCCCCCAGATTCCCCCCTTGAGCTCCCTGGCCATGGAAGCCTGTTCCAAACTTCCCCAAAAGTGCTCTTCTTTCAAGACAGTGCTCTTAAATTGAGTCAAAATTTCTGAGAAAACTTTGCTCGTAATACGAAATGCTCTTAATTCAAGACACTCCAATCAAGGTACCGCTGTACTATAATTCCTTTTAGAGTGGATATACATCATTCAGATATACTGTTAGATGCTGTAATAATCTTGCCATAAAAATGGATGTCATGGTACTGGAAAGATAATGGTGACAGGCATAGAATAATACCAAGCTATTATGAATGAAAAATATAAATGGAACCTGTTTTTTAATAATTCGTAATCACAAAAGAAAAGGAAAATCACAGTCCGGATAGCTAGAATTCACATAATCATGTGGAAAGGTATATGGGTTGAGTCTCAGCATCCATGTGGGTTCCATTCCAGGAATTCCAGGAATGCCAATTTTTATATAAAACAAAAGCAATTAAAATTAGGCAGTCATTTAAAAATACTCTGCTTGTCATGATAATGCAGCAGGCAGGCAATCAATGAACCTTCCTCTCCAGGACTTAGAAGAACTTCATTTCAGCAGGAAGAGATGCTTCCCTTACTCTGGGAAGTGCAAAGTGGTAATCATTTCCCAAAAGATTTGCAGTCTGTCTTCGCCAGCTGAGATGGTGATGTGCTTCCTCCATGTTTAACTGCTGTATGTCTCTGAGAATCAATTGGAGGGAAGCATTGATCTCTCTCCTGCTTTTGCTTTCTGGAAGCTTTGGTCTTGGGAAGCTTCTGGTTAGGCTTTTCCTGTGGGAAACAGGATATTGGACTATAAGACAGACACAATCCAGCAGGTTCTTTTTAAGTATATTATATGTTAATGAAGTCCTTTGCTTAGGGTTCCCATACATCCCAAAAAACAGGGACAACCCTGATTTGTTGGGATTGTGTTCACATACTGTCACATACTTGGAAAGAGGGCCTTGCCCTGATTTTGTGGAAGAGTATTACAGCAACCCTACCACAGCTCCCTTTATGTCCCAGTAGAGATGGAAAATGCTTATTTTGACATTGGGATAAGCCCCTGAGCATCCAATGTACGCCCCCAACATGCACGCAATAAAGATAGGTTTTCTAATGTGGAGTATTCTGCACATGACTATTACTTGAACTTTTACAGGGTGTTTTCTACATGGGAACATAGAGACGTGCCTTGATGCAAGATGCTCTTCAAACCGAGATCTCCCTTTTCTCGGCAAAAAATATTCCACTAGGGGGCACAAACAGCCATTATAGTCATAGTGTTCTAAGAACTCCATTGAGAAGAACAGACGAAGGGTTAGTCATCCAAAAAAAGAATAACACAAGAAAAGTACCTGGCTGAATGAAATCAAACAAAAAGAACAACAAAGATTGTGTAGCAAAGTGCATCTATACCGGGGTGAGTCATTTGAGGCACACAAAATGTTTGAAATAATCCACTTTTTCAGTTTCACACAGCTTCCTAAGAACACAATCGTGTCTCCTCAGAAGTAAGCTCCATTGTGTTCAATGGGTCTTACTCCCAGGAAAGTGAGTTTAGGATTGCTGCTTTAGTCATTTGGTAATCATTCTGATGGGTTTCTTATTGGCCCTAGATGATCAAGGCTAGTGGCTCTTTACAAGCTCATTTTCAAAAGGATGTATAATTAAAGTTGCGTCTTCTCACACATGAGGCAGTGTACAGTAAATTCCTCAGGATACTATTCCTTGGTATAATAAAATTCTCACTCTTGAAGCACAACAAGCATCACACTAATGTGTGTGTTGAAGATGTGCAAAAAAAATCAGTTGGACAAGCATGTCTCATCCTAGTAGTGTGTGGGCTTTCACTTCCAGCAACAATTTCCGGGGACACAACCTAGGTTAAAATAAGCCAGTATGGTCTAGTGCAAGGGTGTCCAACCTTTTAGCTTCCCTGGCCCGCATTGGAAGAAGACACGTTTGTTTGGGCCACACACAAACACTACCAACTTTTTTAAAATGTAGGACAAAATGTAGGATGTCCTATAGATTGTCCTACATTTTTAAACCATGGAGTACGTCTCATTGATTATGATGGGGCTTACTTCTAAGGAGGCTTGATGCATAGGATGGGCTGTGATCCTCTCCAAGCTTAACCTTGGAGATATGCGTTAATTGTGAACACACTTTCCTGGGCGTAAGACCCACTGGGTACAACGGACCTTACTTCTGAGTAGACTTGGTTAGGGTTGCAGCCTATCTCCAAGGTTAAGCTTGGAGAGGATCACAGCCCATCCTATGCATCATTGGACTCTCAGACTAAAACTTGGGAGTAAGCCTCATTGACTTTAACAGGGCTTACTTCTGAGTAGGTCTCAAGGGAAGCAGGCAGCAGCTGGGATAGAGGCTGAAGCTGCTTTTGGGGGATGCGGGTGGGCGAGTGCTGCAAGGTCTGCAGGGGCCTGAAGCGCTCTGAGTGGCAGGAGGCAGGTAGTGGGAGGAGCAAGGCCGCCCAGACCAGCTTTGTGGTGGCCGCCCATGGCAGTGTGCAGAGAAGCACTCAAAATTTGAAAATGGCTGCTGCCACAAAGCCAGTTTTTCCACTGGTGGTGGCCAGCTTTGCAGGAGGGCCACATCCACTCTTGTCCTGGGCCGCATGCGGCCCCTGGGCCTCGTGTTGGACACCCCTGGTCTAGTGGTTTGGAGTTTGAACTTAGACCTGAAAGATCCCTATTCAAATCCCCATTCAACTATACAGCTACTGAGGCAGACCTTGGACCAGTCGAAATAAGCATTGTGCAAGGGGGGATGTTGCTCAATGGGGGGATGGCATACTGGGGGGCTATTTTACTCCCACAATGCAGACGTATTTCTCTAATGTGTGTAGAACACACATATATGTTCAATAAAAGAAAATGTTATACACACACACACATATATGTTCAATAAAAGAAAATGCTCACTATCAGCCTTTTTCTCATGGAGAAGGGGTAAAACACCAAGACTTCTTTCCTGGGAGAAAAAACCCATTGAATGAAGTGGGGCTTACTTTTGAGTAGACATGTTTAGGATTGAGCTCTGTTTTGTGTGTGTGTGTGTGTGTGTGTGTGTGTGTGTGTGTTTTCAGGAGCAGCAATCCCTCCATAAGCCACTCACAGGCTGTGAAAGCCTTTGCTTTCAAAGCCTTAAGTGGCTTTGAAGGTAAGGAGGAAAGGTGCTTTACACAGGCATTACTGCTCCTGGAAAAAAAGAAAAACTAGTACTTTGCCCCATCTTCCAAGAACACCATTACTTATTCTATAGTCATTACTATTATCCATTTCATATCATGACAATTAATTTTGTCTTGGGCAAGTGCCAAAAATTTATGGGCAGTGGGTGCCAGATGACCTTTGCATGCCTCAGTTTTTCTCTTCTGCTTCTTGTATCACTTTCTCCTGTACCAGAAGAGAACTCAACCCAACTCTGAATACTGCAGGGTTATTTTAGAATACCACTTAGTCTTTACTGCCAATAAAAAAATTCTTTACCGGAGATAAAACCAGATAAAGGAACTCATTGCTGGAAGGTCTTTGTGTTTCCTATAAATGTCTATTCAGACATTTTTATGGGTCGGATATTAATAAATACTATCTAAAAGCTCGTTGAAGATATTAATAGATGAAGCAGCAGCTCCTTGTTACAGATACTCAGGAAGACATCTGGAACAATAAAACTGTTTGTAACCATTTCTCATTACCACCTCACCACTGTGCTGATATGAGCCCATAAACATATGATGCTAATTTCCGTAATAACCTCATAACATCTTTGAGTCACTTATTAGCCATTAAAATAACCAATATTAAAACAAAACACATTTTATGGAACACTGACTCAAGAATGATAACACAGGCATTAATTGTAACACTTTGGAGAGAGTTGATGAGAAATCAAGACACATTTATCTTGCACGCTCCATGAGGCTTGTATAGGAATAGAACCTTCAGAACAAATTGATTAACGTTATTCCATTTATGTTCCACTTGTCTTCTCTTGTAGGCAGCCATATTTCAGTGATACTGCATGTTTTTTCTGCAGAAGGTGGCAAGTTCAATCCCTGGAAGCATCTCCGGCAGAGAAAAATTCTTCTTTGACATGCTGCAGAGCTGCTGCCAGTCTGTGATGACAATACTTCGCTAGATGGACTAATGGTTTGACTCAATATTGGGCAGCTTCTGATGTTCTGCCTATGTTATGACTCATAGCAGTAGGTATATTGTATCCAGGCACTGACTAGCTCCAGATCTTCTTAACTTTTGCATGTGCTCATGTGCCTTCCCGCCAAACGTATAGCAAGCTTCTAGACATCTTCCCATCCAAGCACCCACAGTGATAATCATGGACCTCTACACCATTACATTTTATCCACACAACACATGCAATCTTTTACATGTTGACTCTGAAGTAAGCCCCATTGAGATCAACAGGGCTTACTCCTTGAAAGTGTTCTTAGGATTGCAGCCATAGTAAAATATATTGGGCTGAAAGACTGTGACTAGCCCTTAAATAATCCAGACCATGCAAGGCTTTCATGGTTAACCCTAGCACTGGGGCCAGAAACAAACTGACCACCAATTAATGCAGTTGACACAAAATCAGCATTACCTACTCATGCTTTCTAGCTCCCAGGAGCCCTGTGATACAGCATTCCACATCAGTTGGCATGTCTCATCTATCTTTAAAGACAGCCCCACACGTAACAGTGCATCACAGCAGTCCAGCTTTCAAGTAATTACTTTTCTAATTTAATTTAGCCAACATCCACGTCTCTTAATTTCTGTGGTCTTAAGTCTGCCTTGGAGTTCCTTGCCTATATTAAGGTCCATTACCTTAAGTATCTATGTATCATGTTGGAATTGCAAGGTTGTCTAGAAGGCATTCCTGTTGCCTGCCACCCCCATCGGGCATTTTTTGCACTGGAATGACTTGCCAAAGTACAATCTTGAGCATCTTCCAGCAGCTTTAACATTTAATAGAACTTATCTCAATATTTTTTTGAAAGAATTATTTACAATGAATTATTGAGAATAGAATTTAGAATGTGTCTGTTGCACATAAACAATTTTAGAGAATGTATGGAGAACAAACCAAAATACCACCAAAGAGCAGCGAAAGCTTCGAGGGTTGAGCAATCTCGTTGTGAATTGCCAGAGGAGAGGAGAACCCCTGCTCGAATGAGCCAACATTGCTTGTCGTATGTGGATATTAGCCGGCAGGGTTTGCTAACAATGATCCATCAAATACATTTAATACCTCAAAATAGAAACTCAGGATTAGCACAGTAGCTTGTTATTCTGGTTTAGCTCAGTAACCTGAGCTGCTCTGCTGGTGGATAAAATGTAAAGAATCTCCTGTGCTCTTAGACTTACATGTACTTTTAACACAGTCAAAAATAAGCCAGGCCTTGATGTTAAACATGACAGAGGTTTTTGCTTTACATGGAAATCAAATTTTGAAACTGCTATTCTGGCTATTCCAGACTCTGATCAAGTGGAATTTACATAAGGAAGCCAATTCCGGCAAGTTCTTTTCTTCCACATTTTTGGATCAAGAGGGCAGCAGTTATAGGAAAGCAATTCCGTTCAGTTCATTGTATGCAGCATCCTCCGGTTTCCAGAAAGGCTTGTGCAAATAGTGGCTTTCAATGTCATGAGCCTTGAGTCTGACACCCTCTGTCATTTTATTTGCCTTTTGGAATAAAAGCCTTTGAAGGGGCTTTCAAGAAAACCCAAATTAGCAGGGAGGAAGTTGAAAAGTGGAAGTCATCGAGTTTCCACACTGAGTGCATAAAAGTGGTTTAGTAATTTTAATGGGGTGATTCTTAGATATTCCAGCAACCAACCCCAGAAGGGAACATTGGCATTAATGAATCGGCCTTTTCTTGCTTTTTATATTTTATTGTTTTCATTTTCCTTTCTAAGGTCTAGAATCTTTCTATATTTTTAATGCAGTCTCAGAAACTTATAACCTTTGACTCAATGATACTTAAAAATATGGCACAGTATAATTAGATCCCACAGCAGAACAAAAAAATCAAACCCCCCTCACTTTTCAGTGATAACTTTTTACTCCTTTGGATTTGACCAGTTGACAAAATGCATCTCAACACTTCTTGCAAAAATCATGTGAGATTTCAAAATAACTGCACGCAAAGCTTCTTATGTCCAGTAAATGTAATACACTTTGAAGTGTCATGAGTTCTCTATTTTTTGGACTCTAGTATAGATAGCAAAATACTGTCAAGAAGACCATGAATATTGCAAATCTAACATGTTGCAGACATTTGCCATATTTTGCATGTATAGGCCCTTTAATAAAGCAATTACCAGTGAATCATTTGTGTAAATCCTCATTATTTACAGTATTATGTATATACAATTATATTATTATGTAGCATATATTATTATGTATATACAGTTCATCCCTTTTTAAATTTTGTTCTTTTGAATGCATTTTCTTCTTTTCACTAATAAAGTGTAGACTTAAGAAAATAAAACTTACTCTACTGTTTTGCTTTGAGGCCATATTTTAACTGGAATAATTTACTAGGAGCTAGCAATTTTGCTGGTATTGAGAGAACATATTTCACATTTACACATCAATCTTAGTCTCGGAAGCAAAATGCACTATTCACTATACACTATGTTGAATGGACTATGTTGTATTGCTATGTATGTAAACTGCAAACAGGAACCATCATTCAAAAGACTCAGAGAACCAGTGTAGGATAACATTTTAGTAGTAGATCTGCCAGTAGGTTCCACAAATGTTAACCCTACAGCCTCTTTCTGGTCTACACCGGGGATAAATCGAGGACCAACAATGCTGACACCCAATAGCCTGTGGTCCTAAGCTATTGGGACACAGGAAAGCCTTAAGTCAGTAAGTTCCCACAGAAAAATGATAGGAAATAACAAAGTTTATCAGTTTATGAAACAATGATATTATTAGAATCCACACATGGCTGTAGAGTAAATGGAACAATCCAAATAAGGATCTCGCTGCTTGCTGTTGGTGGGAAACCTTTCGGAAAGCCTCTTCCCATATTAGAGCAAGTCTAAAGAGAGGATGGCAGCTCACAATGTTTGCCTAATTATTTGAAAAACAGCTGAAAGAACAGAGGTCAGCCCGTTGAATTCAATCCTAACTGTGTTTGTGTGTCCGTTTTTTTCTTGCAGATCTCTTTATTTTTTCTTTTTTAAATGGGGATACAAGAGAGGATGTTTAATCAGTTATTGATGCAGGAGTACGATTATCGCAATTCTCTTCCACAAAATCGGGACAGGGCCCTCTGTTCCATTTGCCAGTATGTGAACACAATCCTCAAAAATCAGGGCATTGTCCCTGTTATTTTTAAGGACATATGGCAACCCTATGCAGGAGAAAACTTTAGGGTCCTAAAAGCAGACATATGGCAACAGGTTTATTGTGTCACATCCTGGTTAAGAATTTCATACAAGAGAATGAAACCATTCCTTTGGCTTACTCAGCTGGCAACCCTAGCCTGCCCAGCACCCTGGTTAAGATTGAAGACAAAGAATGAAACTTGCACCTTCTTTTGGCACATGAAGAACAACAGTGGTGAAAGGTGGGAAAGGACATCTCTTACAACCTCTATAAAATTATTAGATATTCAAATATTTCTAACATTTTAAAGGTGTCCCCCGCAGGTTGTACTACTAGTTGTGACCGACTATAGGGTGCGGTGCTCATGCTCGTATCAAAGGCTTAAGAGCCAGTGTTGTCTAAAGACATTTCTACAGTCATGGAGCCAGCAAGACTGCTGAAGGCATACGGAAAACTATTTTACCTTCCCACCAAAGTGGTACCTATTTATCTACTTGCATCTACGTGCTTTCAAAGGGCAGGACCTGGGCAAAGGACAGGAGCTCACCTTGTCATGTCTCCAGGGTCTCGAAGCCTGTCCTGCTGGTTAACAGGCACAGTATCTTAACCACTTGTGCCACCAACATTATAGGATTCCATAATTACAAGGAGGAATTCAGCTTATTTTCCAAAAAACAGTTTTTCCTTGTATCAAATAAAAGTCTCGAGAAGACAGATTGAGAACTCTGCTAGATCCCAGCACCAAATTGAGCAGCAAGTCAATACAGCTTGTTCAAGCCAATGCCAAATGCATAGCCAAGAGCAAGCAGAAAGCACTTGATTAAACAGGTTTTGACACAGCAAGGGCTTTAATGCTAAGGACTCCCTGGTCCTGTAAACTGTTGATATGGGAACCAGAAAAAAGTCTCCTTTGTTACCTTAAAAGATTATTCTTGCCAGCTTACAACACTTTTTTATGGTAGTTTGATTCTAGTATCGTTACAAGCGGGAAGTGATCAGTAGATCCATAAATCTGGGCTTGAGATGGGTTTGAGATTACAATCACTAGGAAGATGGAGCTTAACACTGTTTCAGTTATCAAGTCATTTCTCCAGTCAAGGAGAAATTCATCAATTTGTCTATGTTTCAAAGAACGACAGGGCTATTAAAACTTTATTTCCTATGAAGGAAGTGAAGACGCTTTATGGGTTCTTGTTGAAATTCCAATTTATTGCTCTAAAAGCTGATCTTCATTTGAATGAGAATTCTCTACTGTTCAGGCTTAGAATGGCTTGCATTCTACTAAGGTCTACACAGTTGGTCTCTGGGAACCTTATGCAGGAACAGCAATGAGGTTTCTGATGAAATTTGGGGAGAGTATTCGTTCCATGATGGAGGCACCCACTAAGAACCAGTTTTTGGAAATTCCCACTGGAAGGGGGTGAAAAAGGGTGCAACATGTTTTCCTCTCTATACTTTACATTGAAGAATCCCTGACTGAGAGACGCTCTGCCCCAACCACAGACGGAGAAGCATGAAATTCAGGGAAGGTATTCCTTCCATGACGGGAGCCCCACCAAGAACCAATTTCTAGAAATTTAACCCCAAAGGATCTGAAAAGGGGTGCAACACATCTTCGGCCTATACTTAACACTGAAGATTGACTGATCAACATCCAGCTGATGTACTGGGAGGGAAAGTGCACATGGTGGTGGTGCACATGGGGGGGGGGGGGGAATGATGAGCATGGGAGGATTTTTACTCCCACAGAGTGGACACATTTTCACTAGACTTTTTATAAAACATATTTCAAAGTTGTTTCTATCATTTCATTCTGCTATAAATTTTGCATCAAATGGTATAACACATAATGGTATTATTTCTATAAACTGCAATTTTGATCACTAGTGGTGTCACCCCCGCCATGGGCCAACCCTCTTTGTGATACCACTGGAAGGAAAATTGCACAAGGGATACCACCATTCATAAAGATACTTGTGGACGTAGAGTGGAATGTTGTTGGAAACTAACTTGTAGGAATATAATTCTCAGTATTTAGGATTATGGGCCAGGAAAAAGAAATCTTCATTCACATTACAGTTAACAACATGCAAAGACTGCAACGGGTAGAAGCTGTAAATTACTGAAAGCCAGACGAGAAGGCAATAGTTATTTTGGCCTTTCTCCAGAGTCTACCCATCTGGCAATAGGTTTATGTGCTTAAAACTCTTGAGATGACTGCATGCTCTTGACTCTGTTCTAAGGGGAAAACTGGAGACAGGCTTAAGAGCATATTTACTACGTAGTCAGGATTACATTTAACAGCACTCCTGTTTGGGAACACAAATGAAATTAAACCGTGGCCAAACATGACACTGTTCGCGCAAGTTTCCCACCTAAGTGCCTAGGCCTAAGAGCTCTGCCTTGCTGTTTTACTTAACAGTGCGCTATTGAAATGTCATTCCATTAGAGAACACCCACGCAGCATAAAGAGGTGAATCACAATGAAATCTCAGCAAGTGGGTCCAACGCTCAGCTTACAATACACCAGAAGCAATTTTGTTAAACAACTGAAGTTACACTGTTGCTCAAGGGAAGAATCCAGACCCTTCAAAACCACAAGTAGAACCAGCCAAGAAATTATTTAAAATTCAGTTCCGCTCCGAGATACATTGTAAGAGGACAAAAGAATTTTCAGCATGTGTAATCTGTAGGAGTGCAAGCCACAACACTGACTGTTTTATACTCACAGAAGGCCGAAGGCAGAGGGAACAGATACTATACTTTTTATCTCACAGATTGTCAAGTTTGGGAGCGGAATGAGGAGGAAACTATTTGCAAAGTTCAGAAAAAAGGATCACATTTTCAGCAGCTGCTTATGTATGCTCCCAACAGCGCAAGAAAAATTCAGCGAAACTCCAAAGCCAAACAATGTACAGTGTGGGGAGCAGTGTGGCGTTGTAAGGAAATGTTAGATTAAACCTATTTCTTTAACCAGCAATTTTCTCTGTCTGCTAACTACTCACAGGTAACTTTTGAACACTGGGAAGTTTGCTAAGTATAGGGTATATAAGGTTGACTATGCTAGACTATACCGTAATGGACTTTATAATGAGCTCTGGGATATTCCTCAACCCCATCCTACAGAAAAACAAAGTACCGTATGTTGATTGGTTATCTGTCATCACAAGACAAGCACATCCCTCCTAAATTACCTTCAAGCATCTTTGAATTGCTTAAACTAATAAATTCTTATCGAGGCTCACCCATAAGGAAAAACTTTCTGCTGCCTTCATTAACAGTCTCCCTTGTATCGATCAGTCTACATCACAGTGGTAGACAAACCATTTCTCTAGTTATGAATTATATAAGCTCTCCCTCTCTCTTGCTTCCTGATAACTGTTTGATATATAATGGGTTGGAGCTATTTCAGAACTAAGCAAACATGATCATCACGGTTTTGAAGTAGACTTGCTTTCAACATAGTTCAGTTTGTGCCTTCTTTAACCTGCAGAGCAGGTAGGTATCCATCTACAACAAGAGAGTTTAGCTGGTTTATGTGCTACTAACATTATATGACTAACATTGTTCCAGCTCTCCCAAGGATCAGGTGAACAGTTCAGAAACATATGAAAATGTCATCATAATTTTACACATCAACTGGACATGTAGGCTACAGGAAGAACCTCAAACTTGAAGGTGATTGCAATGCTTACCTAAATTTATTAATTTTGTTACCTATTGGTACAATTTTTAGGACTGTCATTTGATCATTTTTGTGGTTTGAAATTCAGCTTAAATTACAGAGTGCTTTGTATACAATAGTGGGATCAATGTCTCCATACCCACTGACAGGTACACAATCAGCTAAAGCTCCTTGGTAGCTTTGGGCAAATTACTATCACTTTACTCACAGTGTTGGCAGGATATTCAAACACTGCTTTGAGTTTCCTTTGAGGAAAGAATGTTTGAGCATTTGTTTCTTCAAGTATATTTTCATCACTATCTCCATTCCTGAACTGAAGTACATGGAGTCATACATAAATTGTTACTTTGAACCCCCCATTTTCCTAGCCCATTTATTGACATTTTATCTGAAATGTTATACTTGGGATTATGCTCACTATTCCTCTGCTAGTTCAGTGTCTTTACGTTTCTCTTTACAGCTAACAGCAGCTTGCAGAAACAAATTAGGGGACTGGTGTGATGAAAGCAAGACACCCCCCTCATTCTGTAGATCTAATCCTAGTTGGGGGTGGGTGGGTTCATAAGCTGCTTTTTTAGAAGAAAATGACACTGGCAACTCGGATTGATAGGTTAATGAAAGATATTTTAAAAATTGGAAGTTAAAACAACTTGATCTTATAGTTCAGATCAATCAACTTGTGTTACCAAGTACATCTCTTTATAGCAATTTGCTTACAATAAATACACATAACACAGAGCCACAAGTTGTTGCATTTATTTGAGTAAATATCTGGTAAATAAAAGTCATTGATAAAACATTACAAAATTAAATACATTTAAAAAAGCTTGCCAGTATACATAAAGTTCACAGACATGTATTTCTTCTTTTAAAAAATAAAATTATGTTCAGAGCACCCTTGATATAAAATGCCAGACTAGCATCTACCAGCAGATGGTAGCTTGTGAAACATTTGAGCTAAGAATGTTTTTTTCTAAAGAGTTTGGGATCCTGCTTTCACAACCAAGAACCAACCCTCCCAACCCCTGCTAGGTCTGAAAACAAAAATGGGAAAAATTTATTTAGAGGACAAGACTTGGCCACATTCTCGTCATAAGAAGGCAGTACAAGAAATTGCACTGGGCCACAGCAACATTGTTCTCTTGGGTTCCCCTTCTGAGAACACACCTTAAATGCCACCCATCCTTCTCTTTCACTGTTGCATCAGATGCTTTTGGCAGCAGATTAACATCATCCAAACAGATCATGAGTGAAGAGAAAAATGATCTGGCTAAGCATCACAGTCAAGAAAACAAATTCAAAGCCTATTGGTTTAAACCTACAAAATTTAAACCTCCGATATTGTTTTGTGAACTCTCCCCCAATGCTTTAAATGCATTCACAAACAGTGGTAGGAACATGTCCCCAACCTAACACTTTAACATGTCCCCACCCTAACACCATATCTGCTACATATTCCATTTAAATGGTTGACTAGACCACATTTCCCTTCCACCCATGTGAAGCAACAGTAACACTCACTTGATTATGTACGTACATAAGCACAAGAACCTTAACATCCATGAGTTTGGTGTAACACTTAAGTGATCGAACTAGTTGCAAACAATAGCATTCCCTAGGTGTTCTACACATGGGTTCATCAGGTAGGATGACTGCTGGGGACAGCTCAGTTGTCTCTAATTTGACATTCCCCACCTATTATGACCATCCTCCAGTAGTAAAAGCAGCATCCATAAGGTTGATATCCACAGTAAAAAAAAAACCTGACACTTAAAAAAATCCTTAAAAACAGAAGTAGTCAAATTTATTCAAAATGTCAGAACTCAATAAAAAAATCAAAATGCTCATAGAAACCAAACGAAGATGTTTTATTCATAGTCCTGGTTGCATGGCCACAGCTCTCAAGAGGGTTTTGTTCCAATTATATACTCTTCTTTTGAGGAGGGCTCAATTTCCTCATTCCTCTTATCCGAGTAAGCAGTTCTTTGATAAAATCCTATAAAAAACAATTTGGGAAAAAGTTTTAGAAGTAATGTGGTATAAGCAAATATATTGCCTTTCATCTGATCAACTTGCTCTCACACACCCATTCCAATGCATCCTATGTCAATAAATCTTCAATAAAAGACTACACTAGGCTATTGAACTAAGACAGGTCCTATAAACACACTGCTTTCAAACAATAAAACTGTACAAACATGAATTCACAAAAAGATTGTTGATGGAAAAGGTGGAACAGTTTCCTTTTGATATCTTTACTGTGATGACTTCAGCTGCAGCATAGAGGCACTTCCAAGTAACCAAGGGCATGCTTTCAGTCTAGTACCTTCTATCTCTCCCACTTTGGTAGCAGAGTGGAAATAACCTACTCAGAACTCATGGCAGTGCCTAATGTGAATGCCAAATTCTTCCATCCTTTAAAATCTTTTTCAGGAACAAGAAATAACTACTATTCACTTCTTGTTGTTTCACTATTCACTACTATTCTTGTTATGGAATTCCTCCTTCCTCCTTCCTCTGCCAGGGTATTCATCAAGGCATCCAGGAAGTGTCCATGATACACTTTTGCTAGGTGCAGGTTTGGAGGGAGATGGTGTTTCCATCCAATCTCTCTGCAGGTTTCAAGGGTATACACAACACGGGGAGAAACCCTATATAATCCCTAATATTTCTCTCTCTATGTCCAGACACTGAAGCAAAGATCAAACTGGTTTGAAGACCTTTTCCAAGAATCTAAGAGAACTCATTGAGTAACTCAGATTAAAATTCAGCTAATTAAAAGTAAAATGCTAATTGTAGAGGAAACTGCATTTCCCTGAGGATTCAGGGCAAGAAGGATTCTGCTGTTTCTTGAAGAAAAAAGAAACCTTATAAAACTAAGGACACAATCCAGAGTAACTACGGGGAGTCCTTGCTCCGGTGTAAGAACAATTTGCTCTGGATTGCAGTATGAATTTCCCATAGGTTTTCATTAGGTGGTGCTGTAACTACGGGTGCACGTAATGTCTCTTACGTGCTCCCATAGTTACTCTGGATTGTAGGGAAAGTCTTTAGCAAGTTTCTAACCAGCTCAACATTGATGATGTGGAGAAGCACACATCCACTTCTCCAACAGGCAGCCTCAGTCCACATTCTTAGCTTCATCTGAATAGTCAGTGGCTGCTGCATACAATTCCTGTTAAGGCCCAGAACAGCATCTCTGTCATGAAACACTTGTCAGCTTTGCCATTAAGTGTGACAGGTCTATTTCTAGCCCGCTTCCTGGAGTCAAGTGCCTATTAATAGTGCAAAGGCATTAGTCATTATTTACAAAACTGCAAGACTTCCCTGAGTCTTGCAGAGTCAGGCTGCACTTCTGAAGCAACACATTCACCCTGTTCCTATCTGCAAGCATCCCAGGAATTTCCATGGTGATGCTGCATTGAGACTGTCTGAAGAAGTTTCAATCAGACTGTCCTTTAAGATAGCTGTTTTTCACTACACTGAATTTCAATTAAAGTACAAATAATTGTACTTTTACCAAACATTATATAATGCTCGTTCCCTCCCACCCAAATACTTAAAACATATAAAACAAACTTGAGGAAAACTGATGCACTTACACCTGACACCACGTGATGGAAAGCCTAATCTGGGTTCTGTTCAGTTCTCTGTGCACAGTAAACTTGCTCGCTTTCATGTGCATAAGTCCCTTTAAAGGTAAAGGTGTATCTAAAGGTTATATCGACTTTAAGTTGTGACCGACTGTAGGAAGGGGGGTGTGCTCTTCCCTGTTTCTAAGCCTTTAGAGCTAGCATTTTCCAAAGACACTTCCACAGTCATGGGGCCGGCATGACTGCCGAAGGTACACAGAATGTTGTTTCACCTTCCCATCTTCCCACAGATGCGGCACAGTGTCTTAATCACTTGTACCACCACACAAAAGAAAAATAAGCCACAGGCTACAATACAAATGCTAATGAGGTTATTCAACTAAGTGGGATTGTCATTTTATATTAGAATAACATAGATTTCAACTTTGCAATAGATTACAAAACATTTGTATAAATTTGCACATTTACCCAGATTTTAATTATTTACCAAGCCAAGACATTTGGGTTAACAACTTACTTTACACACATATACCGTACATTATAGCACATTGCATTGCATCTCATTGCATCTTATAGCGCATTGCATCTCACCCTTTAAATGTAAAAATAATACAAGATATCTTTTACCTCTGTGGGTTTATAGCAGTCTACAAGCGCTTCCTAGAAAGTAAAATAAGAGCATCAATAAAGTAAAAAAAGCTGACTTTTCTGTAACAAGACACGGCTCCTTTTGTATTTTCTGTACCACTATTTCACATAATACAACTGCTCAAGGAAATATATACAATAAATTAGTGCAATATGATAGTCCTTATCCATGGGACTTCAACCTACTTTTAAAGATATGAAGAGGCAATTTCCCCTTTTCAAACTTATAGGTGTAACTGAGAGGGAGACAATTAACATATTTACTCAAATCTAATGTACCATCTAATCTAATGCGCACCCTATACTTACAGTCAAAAACCACATTTACTAGAATCTAATTAACCATTGAATCTAATGCGCACCCTGATTTTGGAGAATCAATTCGGCTGGAAAAGGTGGGGATTAGATTTGAGTAAATGCAGTACTTCATTCAGTTGCAGACAAACATAAATCACATTGTCAACAACTGGTGCAGATCATTCCAACAAACAAGTCTTTTACTACATTTCTACAACATTCATTAAAAACAGACATCTCTTTTACTGTTCAGACTGTATCAGCAAAAACTCCTTATATATAAAGAGAAGATTCCAGAAAACTCATATATGTTGTGTTGTTTTATACTGTCAAGTCCCAAGACAGAAGCTAGAATTGTTACCCAGATCTCTCTATTGTTCTTCCAAATTCCAGCAAGTGACACTCACCTGTAATTTGAGGGCTCGCTCCTCTTCATTAGCAGCATCAAGAAGATCATCAATGTCAATTTCTACATCTGGCATTTCTTCCTCCTGAGGAGGGAGAAAGTAGAAGTATTTTATTCAACTGCATTTAGCAAGATCCAAAAGCAATGCACTCTGGACGCCACTCATTGTAAGGAATCATTTAAGCCCAATTAAGAATTAACGTATTATCAACATTTTGTGTGCCAGTAACTGTTCAGTCTTCGAAGAGCATGTTGGACTTGTACTATTCAAAAGAACGTCACCATTATTTGCGCAGCACCATCTCTGTTCGTGATACTTTGTGGGATAAGAAACAAAAGACTGACATCAACCTTGAGGGGCTTTTGCCTAAAAAGTGGAATCATGAAGATTCTTTTGAGCACTCTGAAATACGCAAGACGGACTTCACTACTGAATGATGTCACTAGAGAGATAAGTGATGTTTTAAGGCCTATAGTTTGGGGGTGGGGAAAGGTCTAATCCACCCATTAATTGTGATTCTCCTTGTTATTCTCTTGACATCAGCATTACAGAGAAAGACTTTCTTTTCACCATTTTACTCAAACTTAAAATCACAAATACATTGTTTCAGAAACTAGTTCATGTCTCTTGTTATCACCTCGATGTCAACCCCTCTATGGGAATACAGTTTCTCTTGGGATAGGGTTAAATTATCCCTCACTTAATTTCCTAGGAAACAGAAATTCCCACACACGCATCATGTTCTTGATTTTTTAAAAAGAGAAGCTTTCGGACCTGCTGAGCTGATAATTTCAGCTGTGCTCTCAGTGAGCAACCATGCTGTAAGAACCAACGGATCAGACCTGAACCATAAAAGATTCCATGCTATCTACAGAAGCATCAAATGAATTCTTACTGCTACTTTCTGATCCCTTGACGAACATCAAGCCGTGCTCTGGCTGCTCCCTACTGGTGCCTGCGGAGGCTTTCCAGAAGGACTTAATGGTCACAGGAGGGATGAACAGATTTGAGCAAACATAGGATGAAGAAAACATGCACACAAAAATCCACAGATTGGGAACAAATCTGAGGCATCTCTGGCTTAAAGCGCTCAAGTAACACAAGGTTAGAATCAAATGTGTACTACTGCCACATGCAGGGCAAAAGTGAGTCCAACCCTAAATGGACTAACAGACACAATTGGTTTATTAATCTCTCATGCAGCTCTTCACCATCTAGCCACAATAAGTCTGTATCTGTTGTCTGCTTACATGTTAGCAGTTCTTTGAATCCTGTTTGAATCATAGATTGCTGTATTTGCACTTTATATCTGTTCCAACAAGTCAATTTATGCTCACCCACAGTGATGTAGCAGTACATTTAAAAATGCAGAATATCTCCATAGCAATGCCCATTTAAGATATTACCAAAAAATAAGTAAATCAACGTTTCCTCATTAGAGTATTTTACTTCTCTTATCCTCCTTTGAAAATTATACTTCATTCAAAGATGTAGCTTGTTTCATCAACTCATGGAGTAAATTGGAATAGCTCAACAGAAAAGGTAACAAAAATGAAAAAATGGGACAAAATATATCCTAGATTAACATACCTGATTTAACAGGGATTATATTTGATGACTGGCGAAATGTACCCACATTGCAAGAGTAAAATACCCCCATACACCCAGTGCCTCACCCCCACACAATAACTCCCAATGCACACCATCCCCCCAGTGCAATACCCCCATGTACAATTCCCCCATGCACCTTATCCCCTATGCATATCAAGCACACCTCAGCACAAAATCCCACCATGTGCAACATCCCCCCAGTGCACCATCCCTCCCAGTGAATCGGGCACCAAGCACCAAATTGGCTGTATGTTGATCAGTCAGTCTTCAATGTTAAGCATAGGATAAAAACTCGTTGCACCCCTTTTCAACCCCTTAAGGGTTAAATTTCTTAATAACAGTTGTTGGTGGGTGTTCATGTCGCAGAAGGAACACCCTCCCCAAATTTCATGCTTCTATGTTTGGCGGTTGGGACAGAGTGTCCCTCAGTCAGGGATTCTTCAATGTAACATATAAGGAGGAAAATGTGTTGCACCCCTTTTCACCCCAGTTGGAATTTCCAAAAACTGGTTCTTAGTGGGTGCCTCCATCACACAAGGAACACCCTCCCCAAATTTCATGCTTTTATGTCTGGCAGTTTGGCTGGGTGCTGATGAGTGAGTGACTTTTCAATTTGAGAGAGAGAGAGAGAGAGAGAGAGAGAGAGAGAGAGAGAGAGAGAGAGAGAGAAGAATATTCCTGGTCTAGGTGCTTATTTAAACATGTTTACTGAGAAGTTTAGTTCCAATAACATCTACAGGACTTTCTTCTAAGTATATTTGTATAAGATTGAAGCCTTAATGTAGCATGAACTACGTATCACTGCTTTGGGTATCCTTCCTTTAGGAAGAAATGCGAGATATAAATCAAATAAATATAGTCTCTTTTACAGCATTGGGGGAAAAAGAAGGCAAAATATTTAGTCTAATCTACTCTGCCCCCAAACCTAATGTGTACCCCTATTTTTAAAAGGCTTGAGATTTAAAAAAATGTTTACTGGTGATTGTAATGTGCAGCTGCAAAGCAAGTGCAAAATTTAATTTTACTATTTAATTTAATATTTAAATTACTATTTACTATTTAATTTTAATAAGAATGACTTATTTGATAACAATATGAAAACAGTTTTATGTTATGTTACCTAATTGCCTTTTAGTTTTATGTTACCATAAAACAACGATGGGTTTGTGTTACAACAATGGGTCCATTATACAACAATGGGTTTGTGTTACATTATTACAATATAGTAAACTGTTAAACTACATACTGACCTATGCTTATAATCAAAATACCATACTTAAATCTATTGCTCCATCGAATCCAATATGCACAGTGAGGTTAGAGAGTAAATTTGGCTGAAAAACGTTAGATTCAAGTAAATATGGAATGTCCCCAGGCTATGTTTTCCATTGTGGGATAAAGCTTTATGAAAAAATAATCTCTTAATGGCAGCACCTCAGATTTCTAGTAGAGATCTGTCACCACTCCTGCAGTGGGAAGAGTCCCCTTGTCCCCAACACTTCCCCTTGACTGTATCCCACTTATCAGGTTAAGGAAGGACTCTGTCTAAAGGAGGGTCTCTTCGTTGCTGCCTTGATTAAATACCATGAGGAACCCTCTATTCAGTAGCTTAACAACTACCAGGAAAAAAGCCAAAGAAAAGCCTCTCTTAGGAATGTAGAAACCAAACTGTTGCAAGTAGAAGGGAATGTATAGTCTATGAATAGTAGGTTTTTGGAGCAGTATTTATTTTAAAAATTTATATCCCACCTTTCCCATGCCATAGCCGACTCAAGGTGGCTCCCAGTAAAAACATTCAATAAGACAATTAAAAGCATTAAAACATATATAAGTTAAAAAAATAAAAACAATCCCCCACCTCCGCCTCATAAAACTCTTTTTTAAAATAAAAAGTGTTTAGGCTCCGCCTGAAGCTCTGTATTAAGGGAGCTTTCCGAAGTTCTAGGGGAGGAGTTCCAAAGTTGGGGTGTTGCCACCAAGAAGGCCCTATTTCTGGCCACCACACCTTTCACCTCTCTTAGTGGCGGCACAGTCAGTAGGGCCCCCTCAGATGACCTTAAGTGACAGGCCGGATTGTACAGAAGAAGGCGGTCCCTCAGATACCCTGGACCTCAGCCATTTAGGACTTTAAAGGTCAGGACCAGCACTTTGAATTCAGCCCGGAAACAAATGGGCAGCCAGTGTAGCAGCAACCCGACAGTCGAACCGACAAACCCCAGTATAGTGTACATTACTACCTCTGCATCTTCTTAAAGCTTAGCCACAACTCAATCAAATGCTGTTTGCCTGTGACAAACCAAAAAGCCTGATAAATTAAGACTGTTTCTCCAAAATTATCATTCCTGCTTCTAATGATATAGCAGGCCTCCGTCAGTCTTGAAAGACTATGGTATCGTGCTCTGCGCTGCACACGCTGCATGCGAAGCATGAAAGCCTGGGTTGGATTGTTATGGAGGATAGGCTGTTACCCAAGCAGCAAATCCCCCCTCTCCACAACACTGAATTAGTCCAATGGAAAGGCAGAGCCAATACGATTGGATCCAGCTGGCATCGCAAAGCTGGGCTAAGAACAGGAGGTCACCCTGTCTTGTGGGGCCGACCCGGGTCTTGAACCCTGGCCTGCTGATTAACAGGCACAGTGTCTTAACCGCTTGCGCCACCCACAGCCACAATGATATAGCAGGTTGTCAAATCTCCCATCCAAAAAGGCTGGCCGCATTATTTTTGTTTTTAAACAATCCAGATGATATTTAGACCCAAATACGAAGACTTGATTTGAGAAAAGATCTCTTCCATTTACCATTATACTTTGATTATTCCTCTGACTAAATGCAAATACCTTCCTTCATAATGGCCAATTAGTTTTCCTCAGACAGCTCTAGGGCAGGAAGTCTTCTGTGAGATTCATTTGCAGAACATTAATGATGCTGTTCATGGCAAAGTTTAAACATCCAGCCAGCCTAAGCCTGTTTTTTACTTAACGAATGCAAATACAATAAGGGCAAGTGTGCACAAGTGACAACTGTGACACTGATCATTACCATCATACCTAAAAAAAATTATGATAATTCTGCTCTGAATCTAATCATTTTTATCTCCAAGCACAAGATCACTGGACAAGAGGATAACATTTCTCATTGCTGACTGTCTGCCTTCAGCAGCAAGAAAAGCTGTTTTTAAAACAGTTGTAAAGGGGACACATTTTTTAATTTAAAAATTTGCTTATAATGTATTTTTTGTATCAGCAGGGAGTCCCAGAATCAAATCCCTGCCAATACTGAGGCACACAACCATATCCCATTAAGAGCAATGGGGAACCAAGAATCCTAGAGGTGGGTTTTTAAATGTATTTATCCGCAGTTTTAATCTACAGAGGTAGATGAAACCGAACAAAACTCTAGTGGGTAACAAGGAAAAAAATGGATAACAAGGATAACAAAGATGTTATCTAGTGGATAACAACATACTAAAAAAATCATAAGGTATATTTTTATTCATTAACTTGTAAAGTTCTGATCTTCACAACTTTTTTTGTAAACACTCTCACAGTAATGTAATGTAAACATTGATCAAATTCTCCTTTGAAGTGCCTGCTGTGTTAAGCCAGAGGCTCTACCTGTAACATACAACACATAACTGGGAATGTGCAATTCAGTTCACAGCGGAGAAAAATCACGAGCAAGTCAGCTACGCCTAGTTGCAAGTAGACTTACGTAGAAGTAGACTTATTGTTTTTGATGGGTGCTAATCTTAAATAATGGTGCACTGACTTGTAGTTTGAAACTGTTTCTGATGGAAATGAGGATTACATCCTGGTGTTTTAAAAATCTCCGCCAAATATTTGCAACCATTAGTAAACCTCTGAAGTATTTGTAAAATGAGACAAGACTCTAGAAGGGTTGGGTGTGATCCGGCCAAAAAGAAGAAGGCTTGCTTGATTCCAGTGGAAGCCACTAGCCATAGCTGGTGTTTTTTTTCTTCAGGAGCATTGAAAAGGTTAAACTTGGCTGCTCCTTTCAAGCCTCAGTGTTGCTACAATTATGAAACTCTGTCCTGAGGAGCTACTCCTCCTCAGTTTTAGTTGGGTATAAAGACTCTTTCACTTCATCCCTCTTTTGTTACTGTTTTGCTGCTGCTCTTGTTTGACCCAACTGTGAATTTTTTCATGTGATAATTCACCCCAAGTGCCTCTTGAAAAAGAAGAAAATAAATTGCATTAACCATTTAAAAATAAACAGCTGAATGAACTGTGAGCAGCAGCCAAGCCGGGAATTTAAAGTGAATGAGATTTGCCCTTGATTCAGAGGGACAAATACAAAGTATACATTACTAAAATGCCAGAGTACACCGCGGCAGTGATGGGTGGTCCACTGAGAGAAGAGCACCTGGATACCAAACTAATGGTAAATGATGATACAGTCTTTCAAAGAGCAGACTTGGGCAGATTTACACAGCCAGGTTCTTTATGGACAAAAGATTTTGGCAGAATTTCAAGTCATCAGTCCATGATGGATTCTCTGCAGTATCAAATGGAAATTATAAACTGGAGACAGACAATCCCTTAGCAAGTTCAGCCTTCACACAAATGAAGCAAGAATGCCTGCGTTTCAATTAACTAGGATTTTCAAGTTTCCCAATAATATGCCGGATTTCTTAGGTGCTTTACGGTCAGACTAGGTGCTTTCAGAAGATACTAAAGATTAAACACTTCCCAAACTTTTTAGCACCAATACTTTTTTTTAAAATAATTAAAAGTCATTTGATAAAATGATAATTAAAACCCAAAAAAGAAAGAGTTTTATTTATCATTATCAACCATTAGTAATAATTTGGGTCCTATGTTTCAGAGGCTGTGAAAAACATTATATAGTATGCGGGATGTCTGTGCAAACTCCCAGGACCGTTTCACAATCACTCCAGGGTACCCAGAATATTGAACTGGAGAATATTGAACTGGATATTGAACTGGAGATGTAAAGTCTGGATTTTCATGCATGACACGAGACTTAAACTGGGTCCCCATATGACTTACGGCAGACTAGTTTCCACAGAAAATTGAAAAATTATGACATTTTAAATTGGGATATAGGAAGATTACCTCATACCAGCTCACAATCTTCTTTTGAAAATTGGGCACTTGCAGAGTTTTTTAAAAAAATACAGTATTTAAAAAAATGATCAGAACCATTTCAGTTGTATATTTTCAAGTTAAACACACTCTTTAAGAAATGTTCTCTGTTTTAAGAAATAAAATCTGTTCTCTGCAAAAGAGAAAGGAAACGTATTCAAGAAAAAGAGTACTTCTGACCATTTCCTTTCTATTTCTATCAAAATTGAATATGAAAGCTTCTCAACTAGCCTGTTTGTTTTGACGATTTATTAATTCAAATCCTATCCGTGAACTTCAAACACTATGCTGCAAGCTGGGGCACTCCATCTGCCACAACAGCTTGACCATGCTCAACAGTTTATCATGACTTGCTAAAAGCTCCCCAAAGCCTAAGCTGGCCAGTATTGCCTTGACACGGCAATTTAGGATAAGCCTTATTTATTTTATTTATTTCCTAATTTATACCCCGCCTTTCCTCCCCTACAAGAGGGAGCCCATGGCGGCTTACATAAAAGAAGAATAAAACACCATTAAAATAGAAACACCATTAAACAGAAGTTAAAACATAATTAAAATACACTTAAAATACAATTAGATTTAAGACAGACTAAAAACTTTGTTAAAACAATAATATATAAAAACACAATAAAACTACCCCCAACCCCTGCCCCATTTAAAAGCTTTTTTTTTTAAATAAAATGTTTTTAGGCTCCACCTGAAGCTCTGTACTGAGGGAGCTTTCCTCAGTTCTAAGGGGAGGGAGTTCCAAAGCCGGAGTGCCACCACTGAGAAGGCCCTATCTCTGGCCGCCACACCTCTCACATCTCTTAGTGGCGGCACAGTCAGTAGGGCCCCCTCAGATGACCTTAGGTGATGGGTCGGATTGTACAGAAGAAGGTGGTCCCTCAGATACCCTGGACCCGAGCTGTTTAGATCAGGACCAGCACTTTGAATTCAGCCAGGAAACGAATGGGCAGCCAGTGTAGTCACTGAAGCAGTGGCCCGACAAAGTCGAACTGACAAGCCCCAGCAACCACACAGGCCGCTGCATTCTGGACTAGTTGAAGCTTCCAGACCGTCTTCAGAGGCAGCCCCACGTAGAGCGCGTTACAATAATCTAGTCTCGATTATTAACTGTACAAAGATCATGCACAGTTGCAAGTCAAGATATTTTCTGTGCAAACATAGCTTCTAAGATACAAATACTAAAGGGTTATCAATACTGGGATACGGGAAAGCCTTTTCTCCCACCGTGTCTTATTAAGGATGATTAAGAATCAATCCCCTGCCTCATTGTGAATGTGGTTACTTGCTTGACACATGCAGGAGGGGGTGCTGTGTTGACGCTGTTGGACACTTCCTCATTTTCTCTCCTGTTAAATTTAATAACAGAAAAATGATGCAAAGAAATATCCTTTCCCATCCCCACATCCTCACTCCTATACAAGGATCAAAAATGCCCAATGAAATGAAAGCCTGCTTTTGGAGTCTTGGGTCATTCCTGTGCAAGAGGCTGAAGTCAACTGTTGAGCATCTCTGAACATGTGAACATTTGACCTTTCATCTTAAAACATGCAAGCAAGGTATTTGCAATGCAAATGAATATTCTGGTGACATTCACATCACAAACCCACGAAACAAGAATCACTTAAGATGGTGAAAATGCCTCTTCCTCGCTACTGTGGTTGAGAAGAGATTATTTTGCAAAGCAATCATACTCAGCGTATTGTGTCTGATTTCAACCACAAGACTTTTTCCTCCCAACACATATAAATATGCTCACCCTGAATTGAAGAAATATATGCATTTAAAATCAAAGCAGCTAGGTTTCCTCCATATGTCATGTATGATGGAGTGAGTTTTGCCCCTTAATATATCTATCCTGTCGATTGTAGTAGAAATACTCTATGGCGTATGTGGTAGAAATAACTCTATGATTTCACCCAACCAGCTGCCAAGAAGGAGCGTGTGCCTTAACTGGTTCCCCACTGGAGCATGAGCCATGTTACATGGAAAACCTCTGCAATTCAAGGCTGACAATATATAAAAGATGAATGTTAGTTACAGGGGAATGTTAGTATTAGTATTGAAAGAAGCTGCATCATGACTGATAGGATTCCATTATTATAGACATAATGCAAGAAATTATCATTTTTCATATTTTGTGACCATCCTTTGGCACATAAGTGTAACTTCTGTGAAAGTTAAGAGAACAAGTCCCCTATCAAAAGTACTTCATTGAGAAAAGCTACACAAAGTTAAGATCCTACAATGTGCTTATATCTGTGGCTTAAAGTCTTGAGAAACATTATGAAAACATTCAAATTGTGTTTTAAAAGCTACACTATAGCTTAGCACAGAGTCTACTCCCAGGTCATATTCTGAAGACTTTAGGAAGATGAACCTCAGCTGACTTTGCAGTTATTAGCAGTGGATCTATATGCCTGTTTTCACAAGATAACAAAACCTTGTGCCCAAGGTTGCTCTCAACATAAATGCATAATTAAAAAATACTCCTAAAACAGAAAACCTAAAAATAGTAAACCTCCTGATATTGGGGGAGCAGAGATCTCTCTCAAAATGGTCTGCACCTGCGTAAGCCTTCAGATATTCAGACCCCAAGCCATTATGGAATCTAAAGGTTAAAACCAAAACCCTGATTTGGGCCCAGAATTGAAGCCCATCTCAAGCCCTGCTAGCGATATCTGCACCATACAGGGAGCTACACCTCACAGCAAAACAAACAACCCACCCTGTATATACTGCATTAGCCTTGTTTAGCTCAATATTCAAGAGCTGAGAATTTGCCTTCCTTCCTCTAAAAATCAGAGCACCCCTTCAATCCACACTTACTACAATCCTGCATCAACAAGATTGATGCAGGATTTTACAACTTTTAATTCCTACCCAGAATGGGTATCAATGGTGGCATTACCAAATGCCCTCTGAAATATTTTACCATCCCATACAAATCCTATCATCTGAAGTTATCAATCACTCCACAATAACTTCCACTTTCATTGGATTCTGACTAGATTCTATATGCTCTTATACAAACACCTTCCTTTCTCTCACACAAAGTTTTCCATACTAGACATTTATTGTAAAGCCAAATATGGTATATGCAAAGTAATATTAGCATACCATATACAGTAAGTTATACAGTCACTTTATATGTAAATTATATTATATAAAGCTACAACAGTCAGGCCTGCGGAGGTCTCTAGCCCAGTATGGTCTACTCAAAGTCTTAGGGAGAAGGTCCTAGCTTAGCTTTCCCCCTTTGATTTCTGGTCAGTGCTATGGTGATGTCTTGTAGAGTTCAATAGGACACAGATTACGCCAATCCCTTGTACATGAAAAGTATGGACTTGCGTTTCTCAGCTATACTGAAGCCTACAGCACTACATTCACACAATATTCAGAAACCTCTCCAAGCTGTTTAAACTCAGTGCTTTTGTTGTGCCACTTCTGCTTGGAACCTGCATATCAGATTGTAGCTACTTCCCAATTACGGTTTTGTAAAGCACCAGATCCAAACTGGATCTTAAGGCCACTTCCTTCTTGGTAACTCTCCCTCCTTCCCTCTTTCTTACACATCTGAACCTTGCAATGTGTTTGAAGAACTCCCTTCAATCCAAAATGTGACTTTGTTTGGACTGAGCTGGCAAGTTCAAAGCCAGTAAGCCTTATTAGCATTGTTTTGTGTATATTCGTTTCCAGGGTGAGCAACAACCTCCGGCTGGGAAGCTCCAAGTCTCGCCTGCATCTATAAATAGCAAGAGAATTCTCTCCATCTCAAAAGCTCCATGAATTTGCAAACTTATAATAGACTCGGTGAAAGGTGAGGAGGAGAGCGTTCCAAAATACAAGTTAATTTGCCCTAAAGCCAAGTATGACTGCAAGGAACCATATCTGTGGGGTGAGGGGGACGTTTCTCATCTATTTCACAGCCTGCTTTCAATGTTAGGTCTTCAGGTTAGGAGCCTGAGACATGGCTTAACACAGGATCAGATGACTGGGCAATCTAGGTCAGTTTTCTCACATTCTTGAACTGAAACTAAGAACTTTCAGCCCTACGTGGAGATGCCCGGGATTGCACCTTCAAAGCTGATCCTTTTCTAAACCATGACCTCATCACTCATAATGAGATATGTTAAGCAGCAGTTGGTCGCTGGCAAAGGAAGGATGACCCTCCTGACCACCTCTCCCCTAAGCCCACTTTACTGGAAAGTCAAATGGTCTCAATGTTCACCTTTCTATCTACATCAAAGCTTTGGCTAGTGCAGGTATCTGCATATTCTGTATCAATCATGCAGGCAAGGGTTCTGTTCTCATGTGTCTCTGGGGCAAAGATGGCTGAGGAGAACAACTGTTAACGTTCCATTCACACTTCCATAGGTAAGAGGCCAGGCTGAGAACAGGCTGTGGAGCAACTGAGGAGAGCCACTGAGGAAAGAGGAGGCAAAAAGGCAGTTGAGATGTTAGAAAGGGGTTTTTTCCTGATGAATACTGTTGTATCTCTGCAAATGACAGCTGCAGTTTTTATCAGTATCCCATATTGAACAATCTGCCCCAAGTTAACCCCGCTGGATATCGCATGTTTTCCACCATGAGGCAGCACAGAAGGCTGTGGACTTCCTATATTATGCAACGGTAAAGACAGAAGGTTCATTTTCATGAAGAGCAGCCCTTTCCAGAACTCGATTTTCAACTGGAAACATAAAAGTTCCTGAACTGGAGAGGAAAAAATAGGTTATGTGTTTGCACTATTGCCTCCCTCATACAGAAAATGGACAAATTAAGGGACAGCTGGTGGTGTATTAGTATCCTAATAAGTCAGCAGGATGCCTCAGGGGTGAGAAGTCTAGCCAAGTGGCTGTAATTGGCTCGAGTGCCCACCCGTTGAGAAAAGGAACGCTGGAGAAAAGAGGCAGCTAGAGATATCTAGACAGAATCAAGCAAGCTTTTTGTTTACCTGTGTTCTTTACAACACCAGAGTCCTTATGTTGGAAGTAAGCTGGTAGGGAATCTTTATTAACACACATCTTCCCCCACCAAACAACCTTCTACACAACTCTAAAGCCCTAGCTAACATAGTTGTTTTGCTACACGCTGTTGTCGTGTGTTGGCGCAATTCAACTTTACCATGTGGAGAACTAGACAGAACAGATGGCCAATAAGCTCCACTAAACTGTCAAGGCCAAAAAACAAAAAACAAAAACCCCAAAACTACACCCCGATTCTAGTTCTGAATATTGAACTTGAAAATATTAATTGGAGCAATTCTCTATCTTTCCAGAAACCCTCAACAAGAATATTAAGGCAATGGGAGTGGCTGCTTGTTCAGTCTTAACACTCCCCAAAATCAAGAAATAATTCCTCAATATCTACACAGACAGAACACCAAAGGACCCAGTAATTTTAAGTGCTCATTTCCCGTAATCTCAGTAAGGAACTTCAACGCCTACCGTAACTCTGCTAAGATGCTCTGTTAACACTCTGAGGTGCAAAAGATAACCTAAAGTTCAAGGTTATTTACATCCCAACAAGACTTCTCATAGCTTTACCACTGTGTATTTTTCTTCACTGAGCAGTGGGAAGCTCCAGAAGTGTATGACTTTTAGAAACCTACAAATGGCATAATCCCATGTGCTTCTACTCAGAAATCAGGGCCATCACATTCATGTAACCAGAACATACTCCAAGGTATGAGCATGTAGAGTGGTAGATTAGAGGCCAATCCTAAACTGGCCCAGCACTGGCACGTACCACTAGAGCAGGTGTTGGGTGGACCTTAACACACATATTTATGGTAGCTAGTGAGCAAGGATTGGTGGTGCTGGCCCCACACCAATGAGGTGCTGGGCCCAGTACTAGCAAGGACAGGACTTGCTGTCATCAGGGTGCAACTGTCAGGCAGTCGAGGCCTCTGCGAATGGAGAGAGGGAGGGGAGGAAACTGGGATGAAAGCTCTGATCTACTGTATCCTGAACTCCATTTTGGGCTGAAAAATTTAGAGATCTGGGATAGCACAGTGACCAAGAAACCAAGGTGCAAGTCAGCGAGTCCCAGATCCAAGTAACTGCCTCATGTAACAAGTGCCTCATGTAAAGTATGTTCCACTTAACAAAACAAAAATTTCTCTAGGATTCTGCTTCAAGTAACAAACTGTGCTTCACATAACAAACACAATCATTGGCAGTTGGGGCAGACGCACTTGTCAGCATCCCTTTTAAAAAGCGTCAGGGCTGTCAAGCATGCCTGCCCATGGCGAAAGCAACACTTCCACGCTGTTCCTCCTGTGGCCGGGTGTCTGCTGGGCAGAGGGAGAGAAGAGAAGTGGAGAAGAGGGAAGCAGCTCAGGGCTGGCCAGAAGGGAGCAGGGGAGAGAGAGGCTCTGGATGGAGAGAAGGAGAAAGTGGACAGCTTTGAAAGTGTATTGGATTGCAGAAGAAAGTGTCTTTGATTGCAGCCTCCTAACCATGTGCACCCTCAAGTAAGCCCCCTTGTGTTAAATGGGGCTTACTCCCAGGAAAGTTTCTTTAGGATTGCAGCCTAAGTAGACTTCATAGGATCATGCACATCAAATGCATGTTTTGAATTCAATTCCAGTGTTTCGTCATCATTTTTACATCCAGTTAGTATTTTTATATAAAGATTTTTGGGGTTGTGGAACCAATCGTCTGAGTTTCCATTATTTCCTATGGGAAAATCTGCTTCACATAAAGAACGTTTCACGTGACAAACATGCCTCCGGAATGAATTAAATTTGTTACATGATGTGCCACTGTAATCTTAGAGCCTCCTAAATATATTCGATACTTGGAGTATGGACAGTCATTTACTATATTAAAAACCCTAATTTCTAAACTGCAGTAATCTCTCCTCAGTTCTTCTTCCATCCTTTACAGTGGTTCAAATTCTTCATAAATTCACTCCTTGCTCTTTACCTGACAGTGCCAAAGTCATACCAATTCAGTCAAAGTCATAGTGAAGGACAGCTAAAATGCTTTAAAAGTTTGCTTATTTAATAACCCACCATTACAAGGACGCTATGAAAGTTGTGACAGGTTAAGCCATCCAACATGACAGCTTATGTCATGCCTATGTGGAGGAAAAGTCCGGGCCTGTCAGGGGAGTTCAATTAGCAGTGTTCAATTATGTAACTTTCTGGAGATTTTACCTCCAATTAAGAATAAAGCAAAAAGTCTTGTGACTACCTTGCCAAATATAACCGGGAATAACATAGAGCAGATAAAATGGCTCTCTTTATGAATTCTGCTGTCTGGTAACAAAATATAAAGGTTCCCCCCCTCCCGCAAGGTGGTGATATTAACACCAGCAAAGGTTGTTTTTCCATCCTAATGCTGAGACACAAGGGTCCTTCACCAGCCATTCCTAATCTAAATTAAATCTTGCTTATATTAAATGAAAACTTCAAGTCTGTAAAAGAAGCCATAAACAAAGCATAAAGAATGTCCTAGGTGTGGGCCAAGAAGAACGCTCATTTTTCCCCCCAGCTTTACTGATAATAATTGCTTGGAATACATTTCCCTACAACTCTAGAGAGATAAGGATAAATACTCCTTATTCTAACTATAGCTCAGGCTCTAGTTGTCCTCTAGGTTCCTCAAGCCATGCACACTTAAGATGTCATACCCAAGTTGGCCAAATCTAGGTTGCCTAATCTAGGCAGTATGTGAAATTAGCCTAATCAAGAATTAAGATGGTTAAGTACAATACTATAGATTCCCTCTTATCTGCAATTTCTGCACTTTCGCAACATCTCACAGTCGAATACAATTATTGCACAAAGAGCAAGTTTCAACCTTATTATAAAGGTTTTTCACCCCCTTGATTAAATTCTTTTGTGATGACCACTGTTTAAAGACCCTACGCAATGCACCTTCATATGTACAGTGTGATCAATAAGAACTGGTGCCATAGCAAAGGAGCTAACATAAATGGAGTGAAACCACTTGGCACAGATTGTCGTTGACCCCAACCGTGCATGCACACTAAGTTTTAACATGCTGGCTCAATTCCTTTCTTTACAGCAGTGCTCAGAAGGAACGTGTATAGCTTGTGGCTGTTGCATTGACCATGACAGAGAAAGTTGAGCAGAGAAAGTTGGTGATACCTGTGCAGAGACCTATGCAAAGTTGCATAGTGTATGGAGAGGAGTGTATGCGCCACACATGAGGTTCAGATGTGTCCAAGATGGGCAACTAAGTGTCGACAGTGATGGACATTCTGGGAGATTGGCAACCAGCAGTACTGAAGAAAACATTGCAGATGTGCATGCATTGTGAGGTGAAATTGTCAAATGACCATCTCTGAGTTATCGGAGGATGTGCAGATTAGTTACAGTTCAGTTCAGTCCATTCTCACTAAAGATTTGGGTATGAGATGCTGGTTTGCCAAGTTTGTGACAAAACTGCTTTCAGCTGACCAAAGAGAAACTTGAGTTTCATTTGCACAAGATCTCCTTGATTGTGGTGAGAACGATGAAACCTTTCTGAAAACGGCAATAACGGGTGATGAATTGGGGTCTATGGCTATGACCCCAAAACCAAGGCTCAGTTTTCGCAGTGGAAGACCCCAACCTCTCCGAGACCAAAGAAAGCACGAATGAGTCAAAGCAATGTGAAGACACTGTTGACGGTTTTCTTCAATTACAAGGGGATTGTTCATCATGAGTATGTTCCACGTGGTCAGACAATAAACAAGGAATACTACTGTGATGTGTTGCGGTGTTGTGGGATGCTATTGTCAGAAAAGGCCAGAATTACATGCATCTGGAGAGTGGCAATTGCACCATGACAACGCACCCAACCCATTCAGCGCAGCTTGTGCCGCAGTTTTTGGCCAAGCACAAAATCCCCCAGGTCCGGCAGCCACCTTATTCCCCAGATCTCACCCCTTGCGACTTTTTCCCCTTTCCAAAAATCAAATCCCACTTGAAAGGATGAAGATTTCAGGACGTCGAGGAAATCCAAGTGAATATGATGAGGCAGCTGCTGTTTATCCTAGAAAACGAGTTCCAGGAATGTTTCCATCAATGGAAACAGTGCTGGATTAAGCGTGTGGCTTCTAAAGGGGACTACTTTGAAGGAGATTAAATGCCAAATTGTTATGTGTTGTAGTTTTCTTTTTATAGCACCAGTCCTGATACTTATAGCACCAGTCCTGATACTCACACCTTGTATTGTGATGCGCACCCTTATAAACAGGTAAGCAATGCACATATTTTGTTGTAACTGGATATGATCGCTAGAAGTTCTATCTGGACTACATAAACAGACTCTCACACCACCATCAGCCACTCAGCTCCATAATGATGCCTTGGAGGAGTTTGGGGACCTCTGCTTTATTCTGGAAAAGGATGGAGAGAACTATGAAGTGAGACAAGAATGGTGAGCTAACACATCTGACAGTCTAACCTACCTTGCTTCTCAGCCTTCCACCTCTATCACTTTCTTCCAACCCATAAAAAGGGAGAAGCAGAAGTCATCAACAGGTAAGAATGACAGCAAACTACCTTAGACACCAATCAGGTATTTGACTATCCCTAGTAGAGCTGAACGTCCAAAACAAATAACAGAGGAAGAGTTACGTATTTATGTCTTTGCACAAATTGCATGGATGAGTTACAGTTTAGAGATGTGATAACCTCTCCATCGACTTTAGATCACAACCTAGAGACTCTAGTTTGTGGTGGTTTGTAGAATTCTGCAATTCCAGGAATGATCCTGGCCAAACCGTAAGCAATACAAGCTGCTTCTGGCTCATCCAGGATAAAAATATGAATCAAACCCATCACATTTCATGATCCTTCTGCAGGTAGTTATCTTACACAAAAACGCAAAAGACTGCAGCTGCAATTCTGATGTTAAAACTGGAGCAAGGACTCTCCTTGTAGCCAGCAGGGAACATGCTGACCAGCCATTATTAAAGCTTGAACCTGTAATTAAAAGAAATTGTGTGTTGTAAAGGATGTGCACTGAAAATGCAAAAGCATCCATTCTTAATTGTCACAGGGTTTTTCATAAAGGAGGTCATGAATGCTGCAAGTGCTACTTTACAGAGTGCATTAGATGAAATGGCACATGTGTGGGGATATGTCAGCTGCTATGAAGGTCAGCCAACCTAGAGCAAAACTGAGCCTCTAATTCTTGGGAGAAGTTGCTGTTGACCATTGTGCCTTAGGTCACCTCTCAGGCAATATAGGGGGACTTTGTGCATGCTAGGAAGGCCAAAGAATAAGACATATCATCAGAGTTCCCAGCACATACAAACAGGAAAGGACGTATACTGTTCACTGAAAAGAGTTCTCAGTCCTAGGGATAACATTCATGATATAAAACATTTAACACTCGTGGCATAAAACAGTACAGCTCAAAAAGTCCTTTCCCTGATGTCAGACTTTACTGGGTAGAAAATACATTTTGTGGATGTTATGTATGTACTCTGTGCTTCTGCATTACTAGTTACTGTACTTAGAACGAAAACTGGAATTTTACAAATTGCTCCTAATGGAATAAGATACAGCCTTAATAACCAGAGGGGTCTGATTCTTGGACTCCCCACTGATACAAAATATATGTTAAATTAAAGCAGTTTGAAAAAATAAAAAGTGTGTCCCTTTACAATTGTTTTAAAACAGCTTTTCTTACTGTTGTAGAGAGGCAAACAGCTATTAGAAATAAAAGGACCTCATGTTTTTGCCTGGGTTAGCTTAAGAATGGAATGTTTGCATGACTGCCTCTCTACAGCAGGAAGAAAAACAGCTTTTTAAACCTGTGATTTTTAAGGGATTTTCCAAACATGTCCCCTTTCAGCATGTCCCCTTTCATCTGCGGTGGCCATTTTGTGTTGAGTCAAACCTGTGTATAAGAAGGTTGGACCCATGTAGCTGGAGTGGGGTCTGAGAGACTTCCCAGCTCCATCTGGTGGTTAACTCCATTGCTGGTTACTGCATCCATTTAATCAAACCTTTCCTTTGCACCTTTCCAGACAAGCCAAGGTAGTTCCATCAGTCTGCTTTTTTTAAACTCCCTCTCTTCTCCCATATTTCATTTGCTTATACATTTACTAAATTTCATTTGCTTATACATTTACTAAACTAACTCTATTTTGTCTTCCTAGTCCATGATCACTGATAGTTCAATGGACTGCTCTGTCTCTTCACCCTCCAGATTATTTATTAGGAGACCCTGACGTTCAATGTTTTCCTGAAAGCAGTTTTTTTCCCCCACATGTCCCCCCTCTATCTGGTCTTTATAACCTGAGATTGTGGCAGCAGACACAAACTACAGTGGTACCTCGCTTAACAAGTGCCTCACTTAACAAGTGATCCACATAACAAGCAAAAAATTCTCTAGGATTCTGCCTCATATAACAAGTGTTGCTTCACTTAACCAGCATACTCGATGGCAGTAGGGGCAGACGCGCCGGCCGGCAGCCCTTTTAAAAAGCGTCAGGGCGCCAGCCAGCACCCTGACCATAGCAAAAGCAGCACTTCCACGCTGTTCCTCCTGTGGCCAGGCATCCTCTGGGCAGAGGGAGAGAAGAGCAGTGGAGAAGAGGGAAGCAGCTCAGGGCTAGCCAGAAGGGAGGAGGGGAGAAAGAGGCTCAGGATGAAGAAAAGGAGAAAGTGGGGAGACACTTTGAAGGTGTCTTTGATTGCAGCCTCCTAACCATGTCTACCCAGAAGAAAGCCCCACTGTGTTAAATGGGGCGTACTCTCAGGAAAGTGTCTTTAGGATTGCAGCCTAAGTAGACTTCATAGGATCATGCACATTGAATGCATGTTTTGAATTCAATTCCAGTGTTCTGTCTTCATTTTTACATGCACTTAATAGTTTTATATGAATATTTTTGGGGTTATGGAACCAATCATCTGAGTTTCCATTATTTCCTATGGAAAAATCCACTTCACATAAAGAGTGTTTCACATAACAAGCATGCTTCCGGAATAAACTTGTTACGGTGAGGCACCACTGTATCAAGGTTTTCTATCCATTCAGCTGTTGGTCCAAGAAAGAAGGGATCAGAAAGTGATTGATGCCTGTGTATGTATTAATCACTAAGCTCTACTCTCCTTCTCCTAGGACTGTCTTTTTCCCAACATGCACTTTCTCCAAAATCAATAGAAAAAAAGAGGAATATCATGCCATAGCTTCAGGTTAATTGATATCAAGTCCCTGTAGTGGCAAAGCAGCTTAAGTACCTTGAGCTAAATCTGAAAACAAAATGTGCAAGCAGTGCAGTCAGAATGAAATATAGTTGAACCTATAAATTCAGAACATCTCAGTCGTGTGGGACAATATTTCTACTTGCTGAAGCTTCTACAGAGTTAGCTGCAGCAGCCAATCTTGGAGATCATAAAAATATGGAATTAGCATTCCAAGAGTTTCTCTGTCCAAGGAGGAGCAGAGCCTGTTATGCAAATGGAGTTATGACATGATCTTCACATCTGCAGCAACCTGCACAGCTAGATCTAACATAGTTCCTAGATTCTGAACTTCTGATGGGAGAAGGAACTCCATTGTTCACAGGGCTAACTCTTCACCCTAACACAGGTGTAAGTAGAAGCCCTGGAGCAGTGGTGTCACGATGTAAGGTGATGTAACATCAATTCCCATTTCTTTCTGGATAACTCAACTCCTCACCTGTTGAGATTCTCTCTGAATGGGCACCCCTTCAAATGGAGCTTCCACAACAGAAGAAACTGGTAGAACTGCTATGCTACGGCTTAGCACCTGGGGCATATGCTTCTCAGGCTTCATCCTATTGACCTCTGCATCGGAAGACCTGAGCATTTCCTGCTACCATTATTACTGTCTTGTCCACGTTCTGATGACCGCAAACACCATCTCTGCACTGTCCTGCATGTTTTATTTTACTCTGAAAACTGCTTTGTGAAGTTTTCATTGAAAAGCAGTATATAAATACTGTTGATTAATTGATTTGTACTTAGATAATGACTGCATATATTTTTTGTAACAAACATTTTAGAAAGGGCATTCCTTCTTGGGAAGAAAAACGGAATGTCTCTTGAAATGCTGCTTGCAATGCACAGTTTAATAAGGACTTGCATTAATTATATGTTGGTGTCCAACTGAGTACTTTTCAAGTAAGTCACACAGAATAATCTAGCCAATCTGAAAGCTGCCACTTTAGTTAACAGTAAGAATAAAACCTGTCAATTGCCAAAGGTTAACCAATCTGTACTATCCTCAGCTGCAAGGCACAGAGCAGTCATCCCCCCATCCAAATCACTGCATACCATCAACAGATGGCAAGTGAACACACAGTAAGGCTCATAGAGGGAAAACCTATTCAAGCAATTTCAAAAATTGCTACTTAAGCCTTCAAAAATTGCTATTTAAAAGTTGCAAATGTTATAGCTCTTAAGTTGCAAGCCTGAAGGGGGCATCACCTCATGACACATTCAGATATCCCTATGAGGAATCCAGTTAGGGGTTTCCCACCACCACCTGCCCTTTCTAGCAGGCTGGCAAACACGAACACACTCACTTCTTATTGAACAACTGGGCAGAATATTGTCAGCACATTTTCCACCATGTCTTGAACTGCAAAGGCTAAAAAAACTAAAGCGAGGCATCCAGGACAGCTAATGCCTTAAGTGGGCATCAGTGGCGTGCCTGGAACCCAAACAGTACCTGGGTTATAAATAACCTTACACTTCTGAGCTCCCATTTCCAGAATAATTCTAGATTCAGACTTTTGGCTCTGGACTGGCAAACCTGAATAATTCATTCTGGCAAGTTGCCTTGCCCAAGGTTAATTCTACTGGCAGAATAATTGTTGAATGATGTCTGTTACAACAGAAGGCTGAACCTCCTCTAAGAACGAAAGCTTGCCTCCAACACTGACTCCTATGGGGGAACCTGCAGCAGCAGCAGACAGGCAGCTTGCGTCAGGCTCAGTTCCCAGTCAGCGCAACGCAACTGTGGGTGATCCACCCTTGAAGTAGGAGTTCTTAGCAATGAATTTGACTCTATGATGTCCTTTCATCTCCCAATCCCAATTTCCTTTGATGTCTTTACCCCAGATAGAAATAAGCACTGTTGAATATGCTGTAGCCTGTTGGTATACAAGAATGGCTGCTCATCATGCGGAATGTTTTGAACAGTCTTATCCTGTAATTCTAAAAACAAAACTTTAGCAAGAAAATAGCATCAGAAAAAAATCAAATTCAAGAACTACAGAAGACAGACAACCTAATTATATAGGTTTTATAGACACATACAGAGAGAAAATGAATTTCACCTGCTACTTCTGTGGAAAGGCAATGAGATCACTATTTTCCATCCCAAGTCCTGAAAATTGTTATTAAGAACATTTATATACAGCTTCTCAACAGAAGGAGTTCACACAGTAGCTTATATAGTAAAATAAATCAAATGGTTCCCTGTCCCCCAAAAGCTCATAAGCTTTAAAAATGCAAAGATAACCCACTGATAAACTCTAGAGAAGATGCCATGATGAGGTGAAGAGGGACAGATGCTCTTCAACCCTGCAAGATAAAAGAGGAAACCTAACGGACTTGAAAGCTCATAAGTTTAACTGATCACTTAGTTGCTTTTCTGAATTTAGATTTTAGGTAATTCTACTCAGACCTCCAACATGGCTCAACAATTATGTTTAAGATAATAAACTGTTCAAAAGGAATTTTAGGAATGATTCAGTTCTTGCATATCAATCCCTAAAGGAGACACATTTGGCACCAGAGCAAAATCAATTTTACAGCAGCATAAGGTACGGTTAATGTTAGATTATTAAGTACTATGCCTGAGAAGTAAACAGCAGATGCTCAAACTAACTTCAAAATGTAAGTATTTTGTACATTTCAGTGAGAATATTGCAACATAAGGGTTTCTGTCACTCTTATCTGATCTTATCTTTATCTCCATCCTCATCCTCAGCACTTTCCTATGTGAGTTAAATCCGTCTTTCATGTGCATACTTCTGCCACCACTTCCTGGTTTCTCCTAACCATAGTTTGCAAAGAATTGCAGGCATTAAGGTTAAACTATAGTTAGCCAATTGCCTCCAAAAACAGAAGTATATACAGGGAGTGAATTCATGTGCAAATATGGGAGGAAAAAAAATGAGAGGATGTGAGCCTATTACATGCACTCCTAATCCCAAACTATGATTCAGCACCACAAAACTAAGCCACAGATTCTAACAGAGACCACTAATTTACAAATACAAAAACGTTTTAGACAGAATAACCCTGTGCAGAATCTGAGTAAGCATAAATATATTTCCCAGATCACTAGTACCCTCTTCAACAATTTAGTAATTTTTTTGTATATCAGCTGATTTAACAAAATAATATGTTGGTAATAAGGTGATAAACCCTAGCCGAAGCATTTAATTCAGCAGGACATTAGAAATAAATGCTAAAATCTAACACAAATCCTACAATGTGCTGTCCAAACATTTACATAGACCAAATAGTATCAGGGTATGCAGATACTATCAGAGAAAGCAGCTAAAAAAAATTCACACCCTGAGACAACTACACTTTTCAGATTGATCATTTTTTCCTTCTACTCACAGCGAAACCATTGAAATTTGATACCATTAAGTTTTTTATTTCTTTTAAAAATTTGGCAGTTTAACATTCAAGGCTACATTTGAAGTACTCTGCCCCACTGACTGCTGTATCATGGGAAAAGCTAACATGTGGACTCAAAACTCCCGGCCGTGACTATTACTGAGTTCTCACAAGGAGCAAGTTTTATTTATGCTAGCAGCCAATTTGATAGAAGCTGGACATGAACCTTTTATAATTGTTTTGTGAAAAACCATGGTGGTTTTCCTCCATTATTCTCTTTCCCCTCCCATTCCGTTTGCATGTAGTGTGTAACTCAAATTTTCACTGGAAGTTGTGATCCATTTGCCTTATCCATTTACTGCCATAAGGTGTGCCTTCCTTAAAATAATAAACTCCATCCATTCAGATTCACACTCCGCAATTACGCAGGCTCACACCTGCGGCCAGGATGCATTTCTGAAGAGAAGGACAGGGCCTAATGACTAGCAATTAAGTCTGTCATTTGAAGCCTACAAAGAAATAGGTTTACAGTACATAGGAGACCGAATCCATTTTTCTATTATGCAACTACAATTAGCCTATTAACATTTAAATCAAAAGCAACAGCTTATAGTTACCGCAAAGTAATCCTGTTGACACAGCCTGATAAGAGGATTTTCAGGAGGAAGCACCAATTGCACAGTCATTCTGGAGAGTCCAATGCACAATGCTACACATTTTTAATCCCCACATTAGCAGTCTACTCAGGGATTCAAGACTTGATCATAACATTCAATACCGGGAGTGTACCTTAGGAAAAAAAAAAGATGGCAGCATCTGGTTTTGTGTCTATTATAAGAGAAAAGGGATGCAACTAAAAACAGATGTTCTCCTGAATTGGTTTCTTCATGCTCAGTGGTTGTCAGCCATTGGCCAGACTAAGTAGAAAATAAAGGGGGAAATGTTAAAAGGTTTTTCAAGTCCTCGTTTTGAAACCATTGAAGACTTTAAAATACCATAACCAGCATTTTGAATTGGACCCAGAAGCAGACTAGCAAATACGCACAGAACAACAGAGGAAAAACACAGTAATATTTTGAGTGACTTGAATGGTCACATTTGTTTCAGAACCAGATGATGCTTCCAGAAGGTTGGTCAGGGACAGTCCCACATTTATAATAATGCAAATGAAAGGAGGGCAATCTTACGGAATCAGCCAGTTACGGAAAACAACCATTTTCAACCTTTTTCATCTCACGGCACAATGGCGGGATGCTAAAATTGTCAGACAAACAGTTTTTGGACCACTGACATGCTACAGATGAGGGTGGTGGTCTCACACTGCCCTCGGCTCTACTAATAACTTCTGCGGTGTACCCTGAGACCATTCACAGCACACCAGTGTGCCATGGCACCCTGGATGAAAAATTGCTGCCCAGTTCTTATAAGCTAGATCCTGGGAACTGAATCTGGAACAAGGGGGATCAATAGCTCAATCTAATTCCAAAAGTGTGGAAAATACTGTAACATACCTAGTAATTAAATTAGATCATCTTCCAAACAATATTGTGTAGATTTGAGAGACTAGCCTGACCTACTCCTCAATTGGCTGAGCATTGTTACAGCTGGCAGTGCAATTTTACCCAGATACTGTCCTATTTCCGAAGCATCCATATATGACGTACAATAGCTGTCTGTTTTAACAAGGTTATTTTTGTTTCAGGTATGTGCAAAACAGATCAGTTTCTAGCTATCTAAATTCTATGGAGTCCAAGAGCCAATCTAGCCATTTTGTAGTGGGAGAGCCAGGGGCGGTTTTTGCACCGAGAACCACCAAGTGTCTGGTGGATGGGCTCAGAAAGAGCTGTCTCTGGCATGTCTGACAAACACTTGGCACAAAGAAGAGTTAAGAGAGGCATCCCAGAGAACTCTTTCAACACTTGGAGCCTTTTGGTCCCTTCCGAGAATGACAATCTGCCCAGGACCCCCAGAAGTGATGTCATCGCTGGAGGTGACATCAAATAGGAAATGACATAACTGATAACAGAGCTCCTCAATATCCACTCAGAAGTAAGTCCCATTGTGTTCAATGAGACTTACCCTACAATCCAGAGTAACTACGGGAGCACATAAGAGATGTTACGTGCACCCGTAGTTACTACACCACCTAGTGAAAACCTATGGAAAATTCATATTGCAATCCAGAGCAAATCGTTCTTACACCGGAGCAAAGACTCCCCACAATTACTCTGGATTGCACCCTTACTCCCAGGAAAGTATAGATTATTGTGACCCCCCCTGAAATAAAGTTGCAACCCCCACTACAAGAATGACTTATATATGGCACAAAGGTATATGGTACAGAAATTATTTGACTCCTATACACATGCACTCTAATCACAAAAACGTATTTCACCTGTATAGCTACACGGAGGGACTTTCAGTCTATGAAAGAACCACACACCCTAATAAGGGTCCAATAATCCTATCCACACTCTGGCATAAACTGCACTAACTATAATGGGACTTACTCTTGAGTAGAGGGGCCATGTACGACCCACCATACTAGTGTCACTGTTTGAAAAGCACATCTCTGGAGAACTCCTGTGGGAATGAGCAAGACAAACTGAGAAGTCTATACCACTTTCAGTCAGACCTTGAAATCCATCAGCCAAACCAATCTAGGCCCAGTTGGCACAAGTACTAAAACTACACCTAAATATAATATTTTAACCCAATGCTTAGCCACAAGCAGCAGTACAAATTTGCTATCAAAATTATATTTACTGTCTTTTTACACAGTCATTTACATTTTTGTGAACTAAACATTTAAATTTCCATTTTGTCGTTTTGAGAAATCCTGCAATACTCAAGCTGTCAAGCGCTCGCCTGTATCCAAAGTTGACACTGGGTACACCGTTGCCTGAATCGTAGGTCCTGAGAGATGTTCTATCTTCAAGAGGCTGGAAAAGTTTGCAAAAAAGAATATCCCACTTGTTGGTGAGGAAAAATAAGAAAGCACCCTTGCAAAATGTACCGGTAACTTGTGCAGGCACTTCCTCTACCAGTCCCTCTAGTCCAGTGGTGTCCAAAGTGCAGACTGCTGCATGCTGGCAAAGCAATACCTGGTATGAATGGAGTATACTGTTCCACCCAGAGAACTCCCTTCATGCTGCAGTCTTCACGCCACCAACTTTTGCGCCAGCCAGATGTGCATACGAAGAAATCCAGGTATAAACCTTGCTGGGAGAAAGACCCTGAAGTGGCTGGCAAGGGACAACCTAGGATGCTCTCTCATGGAACTAAGCAGGCCTCCGTCAGTCTTGAAAGACTATGGTATCGTGCTCAGCGTTGCATATGCTGCATGCAAAGCATGAAAGCCTGGGTTAGATTGTTATGGAGGATAGGCTGTTACCCAAACAGCAAATCCCCCCTCTCCATGCCACTGAATTAGTCCAATGGAAAAGCAGAGCCAATATGATTGGATCCAGCTGGCGTTGCAGAGCTGGGCTAAGGACAGGAGCTCACCCTGTCTTGTGGGGCCGACCCAGGTCTTGAACCCTGGCCTGCTGGTTAACAGGCACAGTGTCTTAACTACTTGCGCCACCCAAATAAGTGCAGCTTTGAATGATCACAGCATTGCCCAATCTTGTAGCCACTGATGCTGTGCAATCGTACCTTACCTGCTCCCAACTCTACATGACAGACGCATCTCAGTTCATATCAAGGAGCACAGAGGATGCATGAAGTGGGTTGGGCATGTCAACACTACATGTGAATCCACCCCAGATGTGACATGCAAGTCACACTGCAGCCTCTGGACCAGGACTGTCAGTAACCATAGCAACCAGCTCCGTTCAGAGGTGCTCAACAACGCAGAGTCAGGTGGCAGCATCCACTGAAGCAGGTACAGGCAAATACCACCAGTATTAATACAAAAGCCACGATACGGCGTGAATGAAGTTTCAAGGAAGAGAGAAATACCCCCATCTTAAATTTAATGTAGGTCACATCGGACACAACTGATACTGCAAAGAGTATCTAATCTTATAACACACATAGTGCAGTAAATATGTATCAACATTAAGTACATCAATAGAGGAACAATAATTTTGAAGTAAATCTCATTGACGTAAGATAGCTTATTTTCTTCCGTAATTAATCACACAAAAGAAAACCCGTTCCAACTGGGTTACGTCTTACTAAAAAATTGAAATAAGCTTTCCCTTTGAACCCGGAAAACAAATTTCCATGCTTACATTTCAAAATTACAGCTTTGGTCACCTTAAATACATCTTTCAAATTCAGAATATCACCAGCAATGCAGGCTTGGCTTGGGTAGGCAGGTCTGTGTCAGAAACTACCATACGTATCAGCCACTGGTGGCAGGTACCGTCAATACCAAACGCACTGTAAAACATGGGGTCCCTTTTCTAATCATCACACATTACAAGTTCTAGTGGAAGACAAGCTGTGCAATCTGCAGGATTTGCTTTCCTGGAGAGTACAGAAATGTTAGTGGAAAAGGCACCTACTTTCTCAAGGGCCATCTCATCCTAACTGAGATTCACCTTTGAAACGGATGCAGCCGGTTCTCTGAGATATCAAAGAAAAAGACTGTGTAGATAGTATCAGTATTGGCATCCATCAGTCTCGAAAGACTATGGTATCGTGCTCAACGCTGTACGTGAAGCACAAAAGCCTGGGTAGATTAATATGGAGGATAGGCTGTTACCCAAGCAGCAAATCCCCCCTCTCCACACCACTGAAATAGTCCAATGGAAAGGCAGAGCCAATACAATTTGATCCAGCTGGTGTCACAGAGCTAGGCTAAGGACAGGTGGTCACCCTGTCTTGTGGGGCCGACCCGGGTCTCAAACCCTGGCCTGCTGCTTAACAGGCACAGTGTCTTAACCACTTGCACCACCCACAGCCATACACATTGGATTTCTACATGCTCAATAGTAACTTCACATTGTTGGTGAAGTCATGTGGGAGAAAAAATGGGGAGTTTCCACAAGCTGGGGGAACACATAAGATACAACCATAACACTTTTAAGAATACATTTAGAAACATATCTCATATTGTGCAGACAACTTCAATTAATAAAACGTGGCATCTCATGTCTGCATGTCATGCGTCAAGTACCACAAAGAGACGTACATGTGTGAGACAGGTATAGAACTTGATCCAATATCAGTTATGCATTTGGTACTTAGACAGCCTATTAAAGTGTGAAGAATACAGTCAATTTGCAGGGTATCCATTTCCTTGATACCTGGAAAAGGCCTACATATATACAACAATTCATAACAGCAGAGAAGATTCATAACCATTCATAACAGCAGCGTGGAGCATCTCTCATGAATGATAGTACAGGTTACTGCCCTCATTTTCCTATTTTAGCTATAGGTTGCTAAATAAGAGGATAATAAGAGGATTCATTTTCCCAGCGGATGCTACATGCTCTGGAGTTTGTTCATCACCAAGGTCCTTTCATTCACAACTGCAGTAAAATCTACTTTATGCAATTCTTGTAATGAGTTATGTACCCAATACTGAGTTATTTATATCTTTGGCCATAAATTAATCTCCTTTTTACCTACAATGGAGTCTTTTAAATTAGGAACTTGCTTCCTAGTGTACCCATTATGAACAATTATAAAACAAAACTGGGAATCTTTCTCTAAAGCACCAATTCTGAAGTGCAGCATGCCAGTTAAATTCATAAGAATAAACTTGAAGGGGTGTGAAGTGAACATAGGATTTTCTTGCACATACATAGACTGCCTTGCACCTGTTGAGAGCAACCAAGACCTCACTGACCCCAAAGGAGATATTCAAGTCACTTGCAAGCATAAAATCTCAGTTTGTACAACTAAACCTTTTTGCTTGCTCAAGCTGTGCACCAACAATCTATACTATTTTTGGTAGATAAAAAGATGCAAGGAGTCCAAATTATGCCAAATCATACAATATGGTCATAGAATATCGCCCCACAGTAGTGAAAAAATGCAGTGAGGAAAGCAACTTCTACAAGGATCAGCACTGGAAGGGATCCATACGATTGAACTGAACTCCCTCAAAATTAGGCAATCCACAACAGATCCAGCCTTTGCTTAAAGAACACCAATAATAGCAGTACTTCTTTTCCAGGTAAACATTTTCTACCATCAGAAAGTTCCTCCTAATATTTGAACAAAATTTATCTTGTAATTTAAATCCATTTATTCTGATCTTGCCCTCTGGAGCAAACAAATCCGCTCTATCATTCACAGTACAGTGCCACGATATTTATAGTTACCGCTTCTCCAAACTAGACATGGCCAACTCCTTCAACCTATCCTCAAAGTACAGGGTCACCAGCATTCTCAACTAGTTGCTCTTTTCTAGATCCACTCCAGTTTGTCAATATCCTTCTTAAACTGTGGCACCCAAAACTGAACACAATATTTCAAATGGGTCTAAAGCAGAATGGAGCACTACTAATACTTCTCTGAAACTCACCACTGTATTTTTGTTGATGAAGCCTAGAAATTTCATGCAACCTTTTTGCTGCTTTGTTACATTGTCAGCTCATGTTTAGCTCATTATCCACTAAAAGGTCTCACCTGAAGTTTATTTTGTTCACGTCTGCCCAAGTTTCCATCAGTCAAGTTAATTCTGGATCCTGTTTCCATCTTTTCTGGGGTAGTGTTCCATGAGCCAATTGCATATGGATCACATAGCATCTAGCTCAGTTGTCACAGAAAATACAGGGCTGAAAATAAAGGGTACAGAGCTGCTGAGCAGGACAGGCTCCTAGTAGAACATGGTGCTTTGCTTTGAATATGTGGGAAGATGTACTACTTGAATGAGGGGAGGCTGTATGGCTGGAGTAAGATCCAAGTCTGAGTTCTGGTTTGTCTGAGCTGTAATGTTTGAATTCCAAGCTATGCAAAATAACAGCAGAACACCACCATATAATGGGAACTTTGGCTGCTTGTAGCTTGGGTTTGAAGCCTAAATTGATGAACAGTGCAATCCTAAGCATGTCTACTCAGAAGTAAGTCTCATTATGTTCAACAGTACGTGCTCCCAGGAAAGTGTGGCTAGGATTGCAGCCAATGTCACTACCATCCATGACACCTTTTCAGGTTGTTCCTGACAGATTGTCATTCTAAAAAGAGGATCCTGGTGCTAAAAGGACATGGCTTATCCAACCCCAAAGAATTGAACTCATTTAGAACAATGAAGTGATATTGAACCACAGTCTTAAACCAAGGTTTCCATTAATTTCTGTAGCTGCTTCAGCATCAAGGGATATGTCCCTTTCATGCAAAACATCATCTAGGCCAGTGGTACTCAAAGTGGGAGTCAGGATCACCTTGTGTTGGTTGCAAGAGTGGGTTCCGACATCTTGGAATCTGACACTTGGCTTTCCTGGGAGTCAGTCCCAGTTGATTAGGGCCTCCCACTGCTGCCCGTTGCCTCAGGCTGAATAACACGATTTAACAAATCTTAGGTCTTAGGACCAAGACTAGCTGAAACATTGTATTCATATGTAAATACAAATTAAACAGTCTAAATTCTATTGATTTCAAGAGGAGAGTTTTGCATGCCTATAACTTTGGCTAGATCAGTGTTTTCAAAATATGTCTATTGGTTAACTAATGAAAGGACAACGAAGCTTTTAATGTAAGTGAGAAAAAGCAGTTTCAGCTAAGAAATCTAAAATATTGTAAGTCAGCTAGAAATGTAGCAGGCATACTCATGCACATGAGCAGAGTGCCAATGATTTTGCAACCTTACTGGATGAACTCCAGTTCCATTCATTTTCACTTTGTACGTCTTTTAATCTAGAGTGAAAACTTGAAAGATCCCATTTCTTTGTTTGTCTTAAGTCTTCCACTCCTCATGCTGTGGAGTGGAGGAGTGACTTGTTACTTAGTGATTTGCATTATTACACATTCATAAACATTAAATGTCTCATTACTATTTTTAAGCTGTAAAGCTCCTTTCCAAGGAGAAGGGAGGCTGACACAGGATATCACAGGTACCAAGTCATTCAAAGTGCAAAGTGGAATTGCTCCTTGATTTTCATCTGTACACATCTTCATTGGAATTCTTGCTCAAGTTTCAGAAAGGCCAGTCATACATATATTCAGAAGTACTGTAACTCAAATTCAGTTTTGTGGAGTTTATTTCCCCAAAGAAAGTTCATATTGGAAAATACATGCTACTGGGAAATATGCATATTGAGAAATATGTGCTATTGGGAAAAACTGTGCTACTCAGCCGAGATAGATTTTTCCTCCTGGCCATTGCAATTTCTTCGTCTAAAATGTCTAAAAAGGATCAGAGTTGTTGGCCATCAATGACAGTTATTTTGGAGGGGAGGCTAATCCCAATTCACCAACATTAACAGTTTCACAAAAGCTCTTTCTAATCTAGACGACTGCTGTGCAGAAGCAGAAGCCAACCTAAGATGTGAAGAGGATGAGTATTTATATAATTTCCTGAAATGTGCCAACACTCTGGCAATGGAAGGGACCGGCACAGGCAGCAGACATTTTTTATCACTATCCCCTTCCCAATGCAAAGAGCTAAAGGTCCCTTTCGAGCAGTAAAGCAACGTTCTGGCTCCACATTGCCTATAAATGTGGTTCACCGTGATGCTCTAGTTGGCAAGCTGCACAGTACAGTCGTTCAGGATCATAAATAGCATCCTGCTATGGCAATTTCAACAGCCTGATTCTAGCAGCTATGGTTTGGTCTTCCCTTACTGTATATTATTAACCCCAATCCTATACTATAGAATTCTATGGTGTATACTACATTTGGATTTATTATTGCTTCTTACTCAATCCATTCAGAATCTCTAGCACACATGATTCTTACTACGATCTTGTTTTAAGAACAAGTATTTTGCTACCTCTGGTGCTCAGTTTAAACACTGACCCCCTTGCTACACAGTCCATTTTCGACATTGATACATATCAATTTGCTAGTTTTATTTTCAGTACCAATTGAACTGCATTCCTGTAGTTAAAAGCAGACATCCTAAAATCACTTCCCTCTGTTTGACCATATCTATTACTTTAAAAAAAAGCAGCAAAAGGATTTCCCTGAAGAATGAATTATTTATGTTCTAAATATAGGCAGCTGACTTCATCCAGCTCACATTGTTTCCAGGTTTTTAAAGCAACATGCCCCAGAAAAAAGCTTTTAGTGTTCCTAATTTTGATTTTCCAAATATGCCTCATTCGCTCAAGAACCAGGTCAGACCAGATTTGCAGTTTTAACCACCACTCCTATTGTAAGCTTTACTGCAAACTACTTGCTGGAAATCAGGTCCATTACAATTCCAATTTACAGAAAACAGACAGCTGTGTTGTGACCCACCAAGTACTTGATAGCATGCTTATTGCCTCCACCGCCTTTGGTTTTGCAGCTCATGCATTTCACAAGGCTGCCAAAAATCCACCAACTGACATTATCTATATTAGGAGGGCATCCAAATGAACCAGTCACAACACAAGAATCTTGCCATGCAGCACTCTTGCCTACTCTAAACCATACCTTCTCAACTGGGGCCAAAATTCAAGCTGTTGCAAAACCATTGGATCGATACAGCCACCATCAACATATATGGAATACTACTGTGGAGTGTCACATGCTTGCTACAGGAGCAATGATCTCAACTGAAAAGGTAAAGTTGTTCAACACCTTACACAAAGAAGTAAACATACTGTTCTTTACATGCCCAGGTAGGGTCTCTTCTCTACACAAAAGAAATGCTCCTACTAATTATATACCCCAGAATGAGCACACAACTAGTATAGTCCTATTCTCAACTTCATTCCACATACAACAGAACATAGGTGAGAGATCGTATTAGATGGCTCCACACCAGTGGTGGGCACAGCCTGGCCCAAGAACCGGTTCTCCGGAAGTGGGCGGGGCCAGGGAGCGGGGCCAGGGTGGTTTTTAATTTAAGAATTAAAAATTTTTTTAAAAATTACTTACTTCAGAGTAGACCTGCATAGGATGGTGCTCTGAGGCTGCAATCCTCTCCACAGTTTCCTGGGAGTAAGCCCCATTGACTACACTGGGACTTACTTCTGAGTAGACCTGCTTAGGATGGGGCTCTGAGGCTGCTCTGAGGCTCTCTTCACACTGGCCTGGGAGTAAGTCCCATTGACTATACTGGGACTTACCTCAGAGTAGACCTGCTTAGGCTGGGGCTCTGAGACTGCAGTCCTCCCCACACCTGCCTGGGAGTAAGTCCCATTGACTACACTGGGACTTACTTCATAGTAGACTTGCTTAGGATGGGGCTCTGAGGCTGCTCTGAGGCTCTCTTCACACTGGCCTGGGAGTAAGTCCCATTGACTATACTGGGACTTACTTCTGAGTAGACCTGCTTAGGATGGGGCTCTGAGACTGCAGTCCTCTCCACACCTGCCTGGGAGTAAGTCCCATTGACTACATTGCAGGAGAGGCAGGGAGAGCGTGATGGTGGCGCTGCCCCCCCTTCTGTGCCTCCCCACCAGCAGCAGAGGAAGGAAGACTGCGGTGGCGCCCCTGGCCAGCTGGGAGGAAGGGGGAGGAGGGAGGAGGAAGGGAAGCAGCAGCTGTGCTGCGTACCGGTCCCTAGTGTTCTGCTCCTCCTTGGTCGTACCGGCTCCCCATTGGCTGCCAGAAGACAAGAACCTACTCTAAAGAGTAGGTGCGTCCCCCCTAGTGCCCACCTGTGCTCCACACCCCAACTCTGCAAAATCATCTGACAACGGATTCTGTTGCACCTATGAAAACAGCCATGAAGCAGCAGTTCCTACCCATTTTCATTGCTTTCCCACCCTTTCAAGGAACAAAGCCTGAGAGTTGTAGGTTGCTGAACAGACTAAGCAGATCTAGCAAAGTATGTCAGGCTCCTGATAGAACTACAATTCCCAGGAACCTCTGTGGAAAGTCAGCGTTCCACACTTGTGCAGTGTTTGCAATATCATCATATACATCAATAACTCTACTTACTTGAGTGTCATTTTGGAGCCAATCATAAGGTCAATGTAATCTGGCTGATCAGCACCAGCTGCCTCTTTTATCATCCATAAACCCTACAATCCAGAGCAACTACAGGAATAAGTAAGAGGCACTTACTCTGGATTGCTCTATGCATTTCCCATAGGTTTCCCATAGGTGGCACCATAACTACATCGGTGTAAAAGGTCCTGTATCTGAACTGTAGCCGAATTCAGCTTCTATAGCACTGTTTCACATTCTGAGATGCATATCCCTCACATCTGACGTATTACACAACTACATCATTTAGCTGTGGTACAAGAGGATATATCTTGTATGAATTAGGAGGTACATGAAATAAAGCTAATAACAACATTCTACGGCCCAGAATGCACAGAGAACCATATGAAAATCAGTATTTTCCATGGAATAGCTACATAATTGGATGCAAAACCCATATGTTTTTTCCTTATCTTTGTGTGTTTTCCTAAAGAACCACTCTTCACTTTTTTTTCTATCATCCATATAGGTTTTTAATGTATTGTCACAAAGTTCACACAGTTGTCGACATCAGTATGAGTCCACAAAAAAAATAAGATCATGCTTTAGGAGTTGCTCTTGGTGGAACCCTATTTTGCCACCGCTCATCTTAATTCTCATTTTTCTCCTTTCAAAGGCAATGGCTACTCCTTTTTGCTTGTAACAAGAGAAAGGTGTAAAAATGGAATTTACTTGAATTTTTCCTGGGATTTAAATGAGTTGAAAGTAAATAATCTTGAAATATCCAGCTCTGCAGCCTGAGCAACAGAGTTCACATTTATCAATGAAAACATTATCAGACTCTACCACCAGGACATCAGTGCTTGCAATCAGTATGAACCAGGGGAAACAAAACAGGATAGCTAGACATGCTATTTAATGTGCTTTTTTAAAATGTCAAGAAAGAAGAGCAGAGGGGATTCTTCCTGGTTTCACCATAGTTTCTTAAGAATATCAACCAGTGGCAGAAGGACCACCAGAAAACTGAGAAGCTCTAACATAATGATCCTTAAGTACCTCTCAGGCACACCAGCATACCAAGGGTAAGGTTAGAGCACCATTCCACCTTGGCATGTCTGAACAAAGGTTCCAGCTCAGAGTGAGTTGTATCATCTGATGCTACCTGGTAGCATGATCCAGAATGGGGAGTCCCATAGGTTTACCACTCAAACCTCTGCTCAAGCCCTTGAGCAGCTAGAACCTTTAATTGTAGCATCTCTTGTCAGTTATCCCTGAAGCACAGTTTTTACTATACAGCACTGTAAGATCTTGGAGAACTTTTATTTGAAAGTTTAGACTGCCTTGCATTAAAGGAGCAATCAAGGAGGCTTACATTCCAATTTCAATAAGCATAATTTTGCAGCATATTAATATTCATCTAATTCTATGAGAGATATACCCACCTACCACCCACTAAAAAAAAGCAGGCCTCCGTCAGTCTTGGAAGACTATGGTATCGTGCTCGGCGCTGCATGCGAAGCATGAAAGCCTGGGTTGGATTGCTATGGAGGATAGGCTGTTACCCAAGCAGCAAATCCCCCCTCTCCATGCCACTGAATTAGTCCGATGGAAAGGCAGAGCCAATACGATTGGATCCAGCTGGCGTCACAGAGCTGGGCTAAGGACAGGAGCTCACCCTATCTTGTGGGGCCGACCTGGGAATCGAACTCTGGCCTGCTGGTTAACAGGCACAGCGCCTTAACCACTTGCGCCATCCACAGCCCTTTACTACACACTAGCCTCTTGATTAATTCAGATGCACTTTCCTTAAGGGGAAGGCAGTGGCTTACATGACGAATATCTGCTTTGCAAAGCAGAAGGTACCAAGTTCAATCCTTGACACTTCTGAAATCCAACTGAATCCCAGCAAAGCTAGATTGACCAATGGTCCAACTCAGCATAAAGTATTATGTATTCAGCCTCGGTATTATGAGGTTGAGCAGGACAACAGTCCTAGCTATATAGTGAGCCAGCATCCATCAGAAGGATGGATGAAAAGGCCTTTTCACTGTGTGATTGGAGCACCCTTCTCACAATTATGATATACATGTTTAACACATGTGTCCACATGTTTAACTCACATGTCCAAGGTTAATCTTGGGCCAAATCAGACATGGCATTTTCACATTCCCAGACTTGGACAGGAGGCAGATAAGATTTCTGATGAACAAGGACGATTTGCACAAAAGACATTAAACTGGGGGTGACAAGTATCAGTACCTGTGCGGTATACATGGCCCATTCCAGCACTGCATAAAACATTGCCCAAATATTGTCCAATGCTTGTTCTATGACAATAACTTCCCTGCAGAATCAGAAGTGAGTTCTTAGTATAACATGCATAAAAAGAAAGCTATTCAATTTACAAGTATCAGGATTTTACAACTTCCCCAGCTTTGACAATTCTCCACATACAGTAGAAAGCTTGGCAAGCCAGCAAAGTTTACAAAGTCCAGGCATGTGCACTGAGCTGAGGTCACTCTGCTCCAAGTTGGGGCAACCTTCCTTGGAGCACAGCAAACGAAGAGCTTCAAGCCCAGAGCACATGCTCTGAAGTTAGAGCATGCGCGCTTGGCTCAGTTTGCTCTGCTCCAAAGTGGGAAAGCCTGTCTTGCCTTGGAGCAGAGCGAACTGAGCCCTCAGAGCTGCGCATATGCAAACTTTTGGACATAAGCAGCTCTCCTCTGAGGCCAGCCACTCTGAGTGACTTAGGACATCTAGCTTTAGTGGTACACTGCACATGTGCTGACGTTTGCACATGCACAGTGTAGGGGGTGACATGCTGGGGTCCCGCACCAGGTGACATTCTCTGGTGGCGCAAGTGGTTAAGACACTGTGCCTGTTAACCAGCAGGCCAGAGTTCAAGACCTGGGTCCTCACGAGGATTTCCTACTACAGTCAGGGGGTTGGACTAGAATGATCCACTGGATCCCTTCCAACTCTAGGATTCTATGATTGTATGACATAGATCCTGGCGACTCCCTGTCTCCTATATTAAAACCCACCACAGATTACTTTAAAGCAAGATTGTTCCAGTGTGTTCAGGTGTGTCCACCACACTTATTACTGAGAAACAACGGTAGAAAATTTTTTTTGCAGCATTACGGGAATGGGATTAATGGGAAAAATACAACGTCAGAGGTTGCAGTTCTTTCTTTCTTGTGCAAGAATTTGTAAATATTGTTAAACAATGTAGTTTTATTGTTTTATATACTGTGCCAGCCCAAGATCTTTTCTTGACCTTACAAAAATTAATTTGGTTTGGGCCCTCATCCCACATTTACTTGTCGTACTCCGAATAGATAGAATAGTAGGCAGTTAACAGTCGAACCTGCTTGAACACCTCCACATCCAGGTGGTTGTTACATAAACGATGTTAAAAGAACGGTACTTATCTCTTTAAACCGCAAACACCCTACAGCAAGTTACGTTATCTGGCATCAGTCTGCCAAACAGCAAGGCTTATTAAACCCTGAATAGCAATCTTTTTTGCACCACTTCTAAAGTTTTTAAGGCGGTACTCTGAGACCACACCTACCACAACAAATGTTCAACGGTAAAAACCCTCAGACAAATGTATGTTAATGCACCCACTGGAAAGACTGACACCAATGGAGGAGAGAAGTAAGCCATACTGGTCTGAGCCAACAACACTTTTCAGTCCTTTGTGTGTCAACAACCACCAGAATGTGCTCGACATGGAGCAAGCCTTGAGGTGCTCAGAAGCTTTGAATGGTACAACATGTTGCTGCACTGTCTTAAGTTAGAGCAGTTCAAACATGTTATTCCAACTATTCTGTCTATGTTAATTGGCTATCCAATTTACAAAGCTGGTTTAAGTTCTTTAAAGCTCAATGAGTTGGAAGTCAGATACCGTCAAAGGATCACTCCATGTTCCTTCTGAGACACATAGTTCTTTATGAGGCGCCCACTCTCGATGCTGCTCTCGGAGGTGAAACAAATGTTCACATCAGAAACAAGTCCTTTTCAGTTATTTTTACAACACTTGGTAACCTTGTGACAGAGGTGTACCTAGGCAAAATTTCACCTGTGGCAAGGACTGAAATTTTGCCCCATCAAAACAGTTAGAAGGGATCCCAGGAGGTCATCTAGTCCACCCCCTGCTTGTAGCAGGAGAGACGGGGATCTGTCACCTATGGCAGATCATATCCCGCGCTACACCCTCATTATGCCTCTGCCTTGTGAAAACTATTCTCTTTATAGTAGGCAATGTACCTTGCTTCCATGCCTGGTGTAAACTGTCAAATAAAAATGCACCACTGCGGCATGACTTTTGATGTGGAACAACATTTTCTTCTACTGTTTTGTGGGATTCATCATTTTTGCCCTTCTGAACTGCTGCTGAGTTGTAAGTGATCATTTCACTACCATTTGTTGATTTTAAACTAGATTTAAATCTTTTTAATTGTGACTCACTCCTACTGAAGTGTATGTTACCAAGTGTTGTAAAAATTAGATTTCCAAGCATGGGCCATTACCTGTATCCTTGAATGTTTTAGAGAAGAAAAGTTAAAAAAGGACCACCTCTTTTCAGCCCATACACTCGGAAACTGGTGTGAAAGAAAGATAACCCACACCTATCAAAGAATCAACAGGCAATTATGTAGGAGGTTTCTGTAGCTGTGAGGTCCAGATATAGAGACTCCTTGTCACAAGACATCCAGATGCACACACTGGACAACACAATTACACCTCACTAAACAATATTTAACTTCTATATCGGGACTTTTAAGTGCTCAAGCATTTATATAAATGCACATATGAAACATCTCAGTAGATACAGTAGTTAGAAATCAAAGAGCTTCAGAGAAACATTTACTTGCATGAGATTTAATTTTGGTTCTATTACTCCATACCCTAATCCAGGGATGTCCAAACTCCAGCCTGGAGGCCAAATGTGGCCCACAGAAAGACCCCACCATCCAGCCGTTGGGCATGGTTTGTAATTCTTTGGATCTGTCTCTAAATGCACTCTTACATGTAAATTTATTCACATCTTTCTCCCCAAGGCCTTTCCCCTTCTGACCAAGGTGACCACAAACATATTTAAAACCATCAAGTTCTTACTCTCACCACTCAGATGTCCTCTGGTTCTGATGTTGTGCAAAAGGGAAAATAACTTCAATACAATCATCCCCCCTCAAGCATTTACTTTCTAATCTACACTGAAGAATCCCAAATGCTGCAGCCTTTCCTCTTAAGGGAGATGCCCCAAACCCACTAATCATTTTGATCTGCACCTTTTCAGTTCCACTGTGGCAACAGTTTCAGTTAGATATGGCAACCAGAACTGGATACAATCCATCCAATGCAACCTTACAATAAATGTATTCCATGAATGTTTGGGTCATTGGCTGTTTTTATGCGTAATCCTTTTTTAATGAACCCACACATGGAATTGGATGTCTTCATTGCTGCTGCCTGGTTGACACTTCCAGTGGTCCACCACCACCCCAAGATCTCTATCCTCACTGACAGCTTAGAACACATTAGTGGATATGTAAGCCCATGGCTGGGATCCAGTTATCAGGCTGAAGCAAGGATACTGGCAACAGTGATTCTCAAAGCAGGGATGGTGGATGGGTGGGGGGTGGTTTGGGGGGGTGGATGGATGGTGGATGGTTTTGAAAAAAAACTAGACCATCTTGGAATGGGGCAGTCAGAACGCAATCCATCATTTCCTGGGAGTGAGTTTCACTGAACACAATAGGACTTCTGAGTAGACATGGAGGAGTTCTGGCATCACAATGATGTCACATCTGGACAGGTTCTTGGAAGGGAGTCCCACAACGAAATGCTCAAGAACCTCTGCAGTAAGATTTCCAGTCCTGCTCCTGCAGAGGGAACTTAATCCCATTCGGATCAAGAGTGTATTTATTTTTTATTTAGCACATGGCTAATATATGACCTTGTGATCAATCAAATGTTAATATCCATTCAATGATGGAGTGGTCTATATGGAAAAAAATCAAACATTGGGCCAGTGTAAGCTCTCGATGGACACTCAGACACAGTGTGATGAATATTTTGTCGAGGAGCACCATGATCACACGGAGGGGTAGGCCCATTTAAACAATGAGTTCTGGTAGACACCGTGCAGGGAACAGATCTTGTTCAGACGATCAATGCTGGCAATGTAGGTCAAAACCTGGCACCTTTTGTATAGGATCATGTACTGTATATACTGTAACTGCCGATATCTGGGCATTCTGCAGTTCATTTAACTTTCCACTGCTTGTCTATGTCAAAGTTGTTAGAAAGCTGTTGTGCAAATGGGCTTCCTGGAATCAGTGTGCATGGGAAGAAGTGGTTTCTCATAATTTTGTTGTGCTCCTTCATTAAGGCATCCTGCCTTTGTAGAGCTGGTGGTGCAGGACTGTAGTCCAACACTTACAGATCAGAGCAAGAATTTCTCCTTCATCTAAATAAAATTTCAACTTATAAGCTCTCATTTTTGTCCCCCTGCCACCAGAAGCAATGATCTAGGGCACAGGTCTCCAAATATTTTGGCAGGAGGGACACAGCATCTCTCTGACACTGTGACGGGGCGGGGGGAGAGAAAACTAATTTATATTTCAAATTTGAATAAACTTACATATAACAATTATTGGAGTGGATTAAAAGGCTTGCCCAGGGCCAGATGGGTCTTGCCAGGGGCCACATTGAGGTTCGCTGAGGGCTGCATCTGGCCCCTGGGCCAGGATTTGGAGACCCCTGATCTAGGGCAGTGATTTTCATCTATCTCTTCTCAGAGCATGCTAACTAGATGGTAATATTGTCAAGGCACTGATTTTGACATCTTTGACAACTGACAAGAAACACCGTAATGCCAGTGGAGGGGGCTTACATCTTCCAGTGGCCCTATTAATAAATAATCTTCCTGCAAACATTCACATCACCCCAATGTGCCACAGTGCACTGAAACTGCTGTTCTAGGGCACAATTAGTCCCCAGCACCTTTTGGAGATTATAATACCTTTCCCATCCCAAAGCTGCAATTTGCTCCATAGGGCAGAAAATAGACAGGTACTTCACATTTCCCCCACAGGGATTAACTTCTGGTGTTTCATCAGGAACAGTTCAGAGAATAAAGTTCCTTCTCCCAACAGCAACATCCTAATCTGAATTTCTCCCCTTACACTATTTTATTAGAGAAGAAAAAACGAAACAATGGAGATCCCATTGATGGATTTCCAACATCATGTTGAGTTAAATCCTGATATGAAGTACAGCTGCCAGGACTGAGAAATCCTGGGTTAAGAACCTATAACAAAAAGTATTCCCCCAACTTGCTACTTGAACAGAAAGTACCATAGAAAAGTCCAAAAGTATAGAAGTTTATAATGGTGCATTCAGAACTGGGGGGAATAAAATACAGACTTTTCCAATCAATCTTTTAAAAATGTGCTCACCTGATAAGCAGCCAACAGTATTTTTTTGTACATGCATTAACTCATCAGCGCGCATGCATATGCACACACACACAAAGCCCTCTAATTCTTGCCTCTGACACTAAACATGCTCAGTGGCCAAAAGGAGGATTCCCAGTCCATAAGAAAATACAATCAGATCCTCATAATCTCAAGTCTCTATACTTTCCATCTAGGGCTGTGGGTGGCGCAAGCGGTTACATCGCTGTGCCTGTTAACCAGCAGACCAGGGTTCAAGACCCGGGTCGGCCCCATATGACAGGGTGAGCTCCTGTCCTTAGCCCAGCTCTGCGACGCCAGCTGGATCCAATCATGGCCTTTTAGGCTTCTTCCATGTAAACATGAGTTCAATTTTTGAATAATAAGAATTATATGTCACGGGGGGGGGGCATCAGGATTTTTGAGATGCTTAGGTGGGGTATGGACAAAATAAGGTTGGGTACCACTAATCTACAGCTAGACGCCAGCTGGATCCAATCGTATCGACTCTGCCTTTCCATTGGACTAATTCAGTGTTGTGGAGAGGGGGGATTTGCTGCTTGGGTAACAGCCTATCCTCCATAACAAGGCAACCCAGGCTTTCGTGCTTTGCATGCAGCGTATGCAGCGCCGAGCACCATACCATAGTCTTTCAAGACTGCTTTAATGCAGAATGAATGAGTTCTTGGAATAATTGAAAGGTGTGAGAAGAGTGGATCATTTGAAAATGAATCATCAGAAAGCAGAGGATACCCACAATTCGGTACACAAGATTTAAACCTACCTAAATTATTTCCATCCGAGCCCGTTTCCTTACAGCAACATTAAACAACACAACACGGTTACTACACCAATATGCCCATTCTTACACAGCATTGTCCGACATTCACCCAAACAAAGGCTGGCCGCAGATTTTAAAGCTGATTTGTAGACACAACCTGTGCGCTGTAATTTCACGGAAAGCTGAGCAAATCTATCGTGACCCACAGTTTTGTGAATCACTGAAACAGGCTGGTCTACTCTGAACCCAAGAAGATCAGCCAACAAAACATACATCAGCCTCATGTTAAGTCGGAGCTTCTCAGGAGACAGGCAAAGGATTTCAGCTAAGCTGCTGTAGGCAGCAGCACCATCCTTAATGTGCCAGCACATGATGCGCCACATGTATTGAATGCATGAAGATCGAAAGCCCCTTCCCCATATAGGGGTCTCTCAAGGAGTGACAACTCGCCTTATAAAGGGTATTTGTGCTGCCTGGTGTAAAGCACCAGCAAGATGTCCCATGTTCCTCTTACAGAGAGACGCACATAAGGAATGAGATTCTATGCGCTGGGAATGTCATTTGGAGGTGGTCTGCATCAGTGTGGGTGTATCTCACATATGCACAGTGTACAGCCCATGCTCCTTGCAACTGTGTGTGGGGAAGGGGTGCAGTGCACCTCATCTCTGAATGCCTTACAGCCAAACTCCGGCTGCGATCCTGTCCACACTTACCCAGGAGTAAGCCCCATCAACTATAACAGGACCTACTTCTAAGTAGGAATGCATGGGATTGGGAATGCATGTGGAGTATCTTACTCCTACCTAGGAGTAAGGCTCATTGGCTATAAAGGAACTTATGATGAGTAGGGATGCAGAGGATTGAGGGGTACAACCTGTTTGTGGTTACCAGGTAGTAAGCCCCATTAACTGCAATGGGATTTACTTCCGAGTAGGCATACATAGGATTGGACTCTTAGAGCACAATCCTAACAATGTCTACTCAAAAATAAGCCCCGTTGTGTTCACTGGGTCTTACTCCCAGGAAAATCCGATCCACACTTACCTGGGAGTAAGCCCCATTGACTGTAAGGGGACTTACTTCTGAGTAGGCATGCATGGAAGCAGACTCTGAGGCTGCAATTCTGTTCACACTTCCATGGGAGTAAGCCCCATTCAATATAATGGGACTTACTTCTGAGTAGACATGCCTAAGCGTGGATTCTGAGGCTACAGAATACACACTTTCATGGGCGTAAACCTCATTGACATTAGTGGGACTTACTTCTGAGTAGGCATGCATAGGATTGGGCTTTCAGGTTGCAATCCTATGCACACTTACTTGGGAGTAAGCCCCATTGACTATAATGGGTCTTACTTCCGAGTAGGCGCATAGCTTGGGCTCTGAGACTACCGTTCTGTTCTGTCCACCGTTTCCTGGGAGTAAGCGGCATTGAGTGTGACGGGGCTTACTTGCGAGTAGGGCGCAGGGGGTCCCTTCCTTCCTTGCCTACCTGGCAGCCGTAGAGCTCCCCGAGCTGCTGCACGATCCACTCCTCCAGCACCAGCCTCTTGCGGAGCTCCTTCCGATCGTACTTGACGGTGACTTTCCCCTGCTGGTTGCGCCGCTGCTGCTGCGACAGCGACACCGACACAGACACCGTCTCCTCCCGGGAAGAGCCTCCTCCGCCTCCGCCTCCGCCGGCGCGGGGACTCTGGAAGAAGACGCGGCCGCCTCCGCCGCCCCCCGCAGCAGCCCCCGGCTCAGCACCCCCGGTGGCCACAGACATCCTCCGCCTCACACCCGCAGAACTGCTCTGCTCTGCTCAGCCCTGCTCTGCTCTGCTCTGCTCTCCTCTGCTTTGCTCAGCTCAGCTCTCCTCTGCTCTGCTCTGCTCAGCACAGCGCGCACCGCCAGTCCCGCAGCAGCAGCCTCGCCCCGCACCTGCCCTCCGACGACGCTCATCCCGCTACGCGCTGCTCCTGCCCGCTCAGCTGGGAAGGCTTGCCGGGGAGGGAGGGACAAGCCTTAAAGGAACACGCACACCCTGCTCTGCTCTGCTCTCTACACCCCTGGGACACCCAGCAGGGACACAGACAGACAGACAGACAGGTCCTCTTTTCCAGGACACCTCCTCCTTTCTTTGCCTTGGTGTCCTGGCCTGGCCTGGGGAAAAATATTATCTTCATCACCATCACCACCATCATCATCCTTCTCATCATCCTTTCTCCTCCTTGAAAGTAGACACCATGATGAAGACTTCTCGTAGTTCATAATTTATATGCAATAAATTACATACATGTAATAAAAAAATAAAAAAGTTTTTAAGTACATATTTTTTATAAATAAATACATATTTGTGACGTATTATTAATCAAATAATTAATTGATTAATTAAATAAATAATTAATTAATCGAGTAATTAATTTAATAATTATTACTCAAGTTGTCAATAATAATAATAATAATAATAATAATAGATCACAGCTGCCCAGTTACAAAAAGCAGCACTCCTGGGAACTTCACACATATTGAGACGATACCTTTGTGATTCCTACTTCCTTGGATAGGAACCAAATCACAATAGAGCCAATTCCTGTCAAATGCCTAGCGACTGTGAAATAAAAAATAATAATAATAATAATAATAATAATAATAATAATAATAATAATAATAATAATGAATCAAGTAATTAATTTAATAATTAATATATCCTAAGCATGTCTACTCAGAACTTATTCTCATTGTGTTCAACAGGACTTACTCCCAGGAAATTTTATATAGGATTGCAGACAAAAAGCACATTCCTAACCATGTCTACTCAAAAGTAAGTCCCATTGTGTTCAGTGGGTCTTACTCACAGGAAAGGGCCTTTAGGATTGCACTCACCCACAGTGTTTGAATTAACCACGTGTAAGTATTATGAGTGTTTTTATATTTAAAACCATATATGAATGTTTTTAGCTTTTATTTTGTCATGTCCTACATTTTTCTTAGATGTCATACATTTGGGGGGGGGGGATCTTCTTGTCCTCTTTTGTGGTTATGACATCTGGTCACCCTGAGTCTCACTGACTCAAGTGGCACCAATAGGGAAAAAAACTGCACCTGTTGAATTTCCGCTAGTCCACCTGCCACTAAAGGACCAGGAGGAGCCTTGTGTGGAGGGAAAGGTGGCTGATTGTGAGAGGGTACTTTATGGCTATAATAGTATAAGCACTTTCCTGCGAGTAAGCCCCATTGACTATAATGTTCCTTGGTTCTGAAAGGACATGCATAGGATTGGGCTCTCAGGCTGCAATCTTAGCCACACTTTCCTGGAAGTCAGTCTTATTGAACACAATATGACTTATTTCTGAGTAGGTATGCATCAGATTGTACCCTAAGGCTCATGGCCCTTGTCCACACTGAATATCAATGTTGAGTTTCTTTCATATAAATCACTCTAGGACTGGGTTATAGGACTGCATGAGTTATATCAAAGGCAAATTTCATTGGGAGCGTCTTTTCCTATAATAAGAGAGCGCTGGAGGCAGAAGCCCTTTGGGCAAAATATTCCCTTCTATGGAGATCATATGAAAAGATCATAGTTTCCCTGCTGAAGCCTTCATTATTTTGAGCTTTCCCGTTGTACAGTAATAATACAGAAATAATTCATGGAAGGAAGGAACTCTAGATTCATTGACTGGAACACTATACCTTTGTGTTCCCCATCTGTAAAATGGGTGAATATTTTCTTTTGGCCATATGATATGCACGGGTGCTATTAATCAGTGGTGTACAGTTTGACCCACTTTCTGAATGATTTGGGTGGTATGTACATTATTTTAAGCTTTCCTGTTGTAGCAGTAATAATACTGCTACATGCACAGGTTAGCTTGGATTGTGAGGTGATCTGCAGGAGAGGCCCAATAGCATGTCAACAGGTGTAATGCTGTCTGGTATTCAACAATGTGCAGGGAAAGTATGCAGTGGAAATGCTATACCTAGCCAGAGGTGACAAAATACCCTGTCCCTGCTGGAAAGGCAATGTGAGAAGGAACCTTCCATCCTGCCACTTGTCTACATCCTTTGTTCTGGAGTGAGAACAACAAGGCTTCATGCACCTTACCAGTCTAGAGCATGCGCACTAAAATGCATTATGGAGTCCACAGAAAGCCTGGATGCTACCCAAAGAGAACAAATTAATATGGAAAGATTCTGAACTCAGGACTTCCCCCCTCCACACCTCTTCTTGTTCCAGTCCAGGGAACGGAAGAAGGGGCAATGTGGGCAAGTAGGAAGACAAAGGTAGACCTACCAACTTGCTGCCTGAGGCAGTGGGTTTAATTGGCCCCAGGGTTGGCTGGACCCTGACCAGCATCTTGAATTGCACACAGCCCACAGCCCAATCCTATACATGTCTGTTCAGAAATAAGTCCCATTATAATCAATGGAGCTTTCTCCCAGGAAAGTGAGGATGGGATTGCAGCCTAAAACTGTCATAATTCAGTGGGGTTAGTGCAGAATAACTTAATGGTGAATTTTTTTCTTGAAACCAGTGGAAAGTTCACAAGGGAAGCAAGAGCCCAAGACAGCCTCCTCTTCTATCTAGACTGTCACAAGGTCATAGCGAACCGCCCACGGATGCAGACCATGAAACACAGGGAAAGATCACTCTGATATTGTTAAAATTAGACTCCTAAATGTCTTAATGTTCCATCATCCTGGATAAAGTAATGTGCTTTGTTGACAGGAATGACATTTAATAAGTGCACCACTAGGAAAGCTAGAAATAAAAACCTAGAAAAAAGCATGAAAGATTTAATTTGCTTAAAGGCTCCAGATAATGTTAGCGAATATTGTGCTGGCCTTCTGAGCAAAATAACCCTTCATGTAACATCATGCTTGTTCACTGAGAAATTCAGACAATCCTTAAAATATAACCACTGATAAATATAATCACTGAAAAGGGAAAGGCTGTGGTTGGCTAAAAAGAATGCAGCACATCCTAATCAATCATTTAGCTGCATTCCATACAGATCAATCCTATGCTGATCAGAAGTCAGTTAGTGCTTCTACCAAGTCTTCTAGCTTGCCTCCTAAAGAAGCAGGGAACAACCATGAAAACATGGAACAACTCACATCAACATCCCTAAGCTTATGTGTCGAGCTTATTTATTTAATTGTACGGAAATTACAATTGCTGGGAGATCCTTTGTGAGGTCCATCAGCCAATATGTTTCTATATTGTTCTACAGGCAGCTTGTGTCATGTGTAAAGTAGGGCAAAAACCACCCACAACCAATTTGGGTAAAAGGGGAAGAAAATTCAACTTGGCCCCAATATGTAACCAGCGATTTCTTCATTGCAATGCCAAGTATGGACAGGCAGGTGTCACACTCAGCCAAAGATGGGCCTGATTGGGAGAATACACAGTTCTTTGGCTTTGGGGGCAGATTGCTGCTCTTGTGATATTACAGTTTTATTTGTAATGCTTACTTTTTTATTCTGTTTCTGTGCAAGGAGGTTTACGGGAGTTACGGCTCAGAGAAAAGGTTCAAATAGGGTTTATAGCCCTGCTCCAGCTCCTTTCCCTTCAGGTTGCTTGCTGCAATTACTACCCCGCATCCTGAAAGGAACACTGCCATAAACTTGCAGGTGTCGGAACAGACATTTCCACCCTGCTTATTAAATCAAAGGGTTAACATACTTTAAAGACCAGGAGACTCAAGGGCAACAACAAAAATCAATAGCGCCAGAGCCTATGAGCCTTTAATTGTTCGTCGCTGTTGGTGCTGTTCTTAAAATCTTTTTACATTATTGATTCCTCACCTTCTAACAGAAAAAGAGAGCGATTTCCACATCTTTATAAATGAAACAAAATATGTTTGTTCGCACATGGAAACAGATGGCATTGTTAGAGTCCACAGATTATTTTTCTTTAAATGCCCATGGCTGCATGGGGGAAGGAAGTATGGAATTGACGTGGCTATTTCAAGCACAGCCTGGATAAAAGGGGGGGCAGAAGGATTTTCTTTATGGATTTTTCTTTGCTATGAAGCTTGCTTTCTCCCTCTTTCTAATGCATCCCATTATGCCATCTCTTCATGTGCCATTCTTTCCCCTGACAAATAGGGCACTGCACTTACAGATGCTCATTGCCATACCGGCCATTAGTTGCTTTCCTGCTTGTCAGCCACATGGAGAATTTCAACATTGTTTCCATTTGGCTGTAGATATAATATGTAATGGAGACACATATAGCAATCAATGCACATTGTCTGAGAGTCTGTATTAAACCATAATCTGGGGCGTCACCCTTCTGTCTTCTATATATGTAGACACATCCCATCTATGTCTGTTGGCGCTTACAGAGGCACATAAAAGCAATTATTTAAACTCAGGGCAGGACCTCTTCTCCACTCTTGCCAATCCCAGCCTAAGTTCAACGATAGACTCTGTTTATTCATGCATATTTATGTATTTCACCAACTGATCACTAAAGCATCAATCAATGTCAACACTCTTTCTGTGGTGCTATAAATGTGATGATGGACCATCTGCGCATTCAAGTCATCACTTGCAGTTGAAGATAATGAATATTCCTGTGTGATTTTATCAACCCTTAACTGGAGACAGTTCACCCCTTTCATAGCAAGTCATTAAGCATAGACTTATATACAACATATACATGTGTCATTTGGACCTAATATCCTGTTTTTTCAGGACATGTCCTCTTTTTTAGCCTTGTGTCCCAGAAAAAAAAAATTTCATTGTCCTTTTCCTTGTGAGCAGGCAGCATGTAGCCTTCTTGTAATTCATAAATTATATATAATAAATAATGTTATTGTTTTAAATTTAATAATCTATATATATAAAAGAGAAAAGTCACTCACTGACTGACTGACTCACTCACTCACTCATCACCGCCCTGCCAAAACCGGTGGGCCTAGAAGCGTGAAATTTGGGGTGGGTGTTCCTTCCGTGAGGGAGGGGTGCACTAAGAAGCAGTTTTTGGAAATTCCAACAGGAAGGGGGTGAAAAGGGGCGCAACGCTTTTTCCTCCCTATACTTTGCATTGAGAATTGCTGACTCAGCAACATTCCGCCCCAACTGCTGGGCCTGAAGCATGGAATTCTGGGAGTTCCTTCTGTCACCTGAACTCCCACCAAGAACCATCTGGAGAAATTAACCCTTCAGGGGCTGAAAAGGGGGCAACGTGTTTCTGTCCTATACTTAACATGGGAGACTGACCAACATCCAGCAAATTTGGTGCTCAGATCCTTGTGCACTGGGGGATGTTGTTCGGAGGAAGAGGTTGCGCTGGCGAGGATGCTGCGCATGAGGGGAAATTAAGCATGAGGGGAAATTGTGCATGGGGGAAGTTGCGCATGTAGGAAAGTTGCGCAGGGGGGAAGTTGCACATGGGAGAAAAATTGCACATGGGAGGAAGTTGCGCATGGGGGGAAGTTGCGCATGGGGAAAATTGCACATGAGAGGAAAGTTGCGCATGGGGGAAGTTGCGCATGGGGGAAGTTGCGCATGGGGGATGATGCGCATGGGGGGATGATGCACACAGAGGAAAGTTGCGCATGGGAGGATGATGCACACGGAGGAAGTTGCTCTCAGAGGAAGTTGCGCACGGAGGAAGTTGTGCATGGAAGGAAAGTTGCGCATATGGGAAGTTGCGCATGGGGAAGTTGCGCATGGGGATGATGCACATGGAGGAAAGTTGCGCATGGGGGAAGTTGGGCATGGGGGAAGTTGCGCATGGGGGGATGATGCACATGGGGGGATGATGCACACGGAGGAAAGTTGCGCACGGAGGAAGTTGCGCACGGAGGAAGTTGCGCATGGGAGGAAAGTTGCGCATGGGAGGAAAGTTGCGCATGGGGGAAGTTGCACATGGGGATGATGCACATGGAGGAAAGTTGCGCACGGGGGAAAGTTGCGCACAGGGGGAAGTTGCACATGGGGGGAAGTTGCACCTGGGGAAAGTTGCACCTGGGGAAAGTTGCGCATGGGAGGAGAGTTGCGCATGGGAGGAAAGTTGCACATGGGAGGAAAGTTGCGCATGGGGAGAAGTTGTGCATGGGGAGAAGTTGCGCATGGGGAAAGTTGCGCATGAGGAAAGTTGTGCATGGGGTTTGATGCATATGGGGGAAGTTGTGCATGGGGGGTTGATGCGCATGGGGTAACTTGTGCATGCTGGGTTGATGCGCATGGGTGAAGTTGCGCTTGGGGGGGTTGATGTGTATGGGGGAAGTTGCGCATGGGGGGTTGTTACGCCTGGGGGAAAGTTATCCATGGGGGGTTGATGATTATGGGGGAATGGCATACGGGGGAATTTTACTCCCGCAATGTGGGTACGCCTTTCGCTAGTAAGTAATAAAGTCTTTAAAACCATCTGAAAACAATAGATATTAGTGTTTTGAGCTTTTATTCTGTCATGTTCTGCACTTTTTCTTGGGTGTCCTACATTTTGGGGGAACCTTGTCCTCTTTTTTTGGTTATATGGTCACTGACTTGAAAGCAAGTCTCATTGTAGCTCATAAGGCTTTCTTTCAGCTAAATGTAGATTTAATGTAAAGATTTGCAGCTTTCGTTATTCAACACAAGTGAATGTACAAACTGTCTCCACTGGAAAAAAAATTATACCAATGCAACACTGATCAATATAATAGTTTTGTTTGTAGAACTGAATCTGTGATGGCTCATGTGTATCCTATTGATAGTAAAAGCACAAAGTACTGTATGAACTAGCCCTAAAACAACACCACACTGCAGTTCCAGGCTGACAGTTTGTTCTCATTCATTTTTCATTCATTTTGTATCATACCTTTTTCCCTCTCTTTGTATCTCTTGTAAAACCATATCACTCTTCTTGCAGCCTCTTACAACTAATCCCTTGAATTTTAAAGTTGCCACTTTCTTTAACAGGGTGAGCTCCTGTCCTTAGCCCAGCTCTGCGACGCAGCTGGAACCAATCGTATTGGCTCTACCTTTCCATTGGACTATTTCAGTGGCGTGGAGAGGGGGATTTGCTGCTTGGGTAACAGCCTATCCTCATATCAATCTACCCAGGCTTTCATGCTTCACATGCAGCATTGAGCATGATACCATAGTCTTTCGAGGCTGATGGATGCCAAGTTTTGCCTCCCCAGTGTCATGTCCTTTGTCCCTGAACAACAGGGATATGTGCATTAAGGAGGCCCTTTGGTAAGTCTTGCACCAATTGCTACCATAGCAAACTTATTGCCTGCTACAATACTGGTCAGCAGCCAGTATTCAGATACCACATTCAGTGGTATCTCAGACCAACACTGTCCATATTATGGTATAAGAAACTGACTAATTCGCGTTCCCAAATGACTAGCCTTTGTTCAGATTTCCTTCCAGCAGCTGGTCACATCGCTGCTATCCCCCATCATGCCCTTTTTTAAGAGCAGCGTCCATGTTCTGAGCTATGCAAATTTTAAATAATCCACATTGGAGCACATTATGCTCAGATATCTTAATTGCACTCATTAGTCTTCATGAACTGTTTCAAGACTCACTAATGACCTACTGCTATGACATCTTATGTCTCTATGCTGGAGCAAGCAAAGTCTAATTTTGCCACTCACCAGGTGGGATGCAGGGAAGGGGATGGAACCAGGAGAGCAGCACAATGAAAGATGCTCTAAAGAGGCACAAGGGCCATCCAGTTGTGACTCAGCCACCTACAGCATCACTGGGGATTATGCTTCTATAAGCTGACACTGTAACCTTATTTGAACTTGCTTCTTAAATGTAGTTAGATGTAACATTTGAAGTTCTCAAATGGATTCTGTTAAACTTTTCCATGTGATCTACAACTGAGCATGTACAGTGCAACAGGCCATGCTTCAGAATGCTATATAATGCTAAGGGGTTCTGTGGCACACGCATTATATCTCGATGCAGTAAGGATAGACAGCAATGTAAGGTACCTCTGCGAGGTAACCCCTCGTAGAGTGTCCTGCTAGCTGTGACCAGTATTGTTTGAAGTTGCACTTCCTACTTTCATGTGCCTATTAAAGTTGATCCTAAAATTACTTCAGGTGAATAACAGCTACCTTACTGGCACTTACTGACACTGACACCAGGATGGTCTCCTTCTCCAATTTTAAACAAACATCATGGGCAGATATACAGTTCCTTATTATTTAATACTTCTATCCTGCCTTTCTCATGCCAACACAACTGCCCAAGGCAGCATACAAAACTTTTATCCACACAACAATCCTGTGAAGTAGGTGAGGCTGAGAGTAAGTGATTGACCCAAGATCACCCAGAAACATAATGGCTGAGGAGGTATTTGAAACCTGGATCTTCCAGGTCTCAACCATCCTGAATTCTGCATCGACAACACATCCTTCCCTCTTCCTTTTCCAGCATTAACAACATGAAGTACAACTCATTCGTGCTTGCTCTTCCGACCCCTGAACCATAGTAAGATGCAATACCTCTGTATATTCCTGCGCTCAAACAAAGGATTATCTTCAGAGTACAAATGGACTGTTTCCCAGTATCAGGGTGACCATATATCCTATTTTTCGAGGACATGTCTGCTTTTTAGCCATGTCCTGGAAAATGTCATTGTCCTCCTTTTCCTTGTGAGAAGGCAGCATGTAGAATTGTTGTAATTAATAAATTAGATATAGAAAAAATTATATGTTATAGTTTTTAATTCAATAATAATATACTGTTAAATTAACCACATAAAAGATATGTATGTTTTTAGCTTTTATTTTGTCATGTTCTACATTTTTCTTGGGTGTCCTACATTTTGGGAGGCCTTGTCCTCTTTTTGCCATATGGTCACCCTGCCCACATGGTCACAACTACCATATGGTCAGTTTTTAATGCAAATGCTATGCCTTTCAAGGCTTTTTTCCCCTTAAAATGTGCAATTAAAACTTGAATCTCCCAAATGCATTTATTTTCCCCCACTGTTGAGAGAACTGCTGTTGAATCCATTAATTGCCCCCTGCTAATCTATGCAAGTGTGCAGCATAATCCAATAAATGCATTTTGGGAGAAAATAATTGCAATGCTTTCCATGATGGGATAATCACTAGATGCCTCCGGAAGACAGGAAAACGCCAAGAAAACCCTTCTCCGTCACATTTGCTCTTTCCTTGCACTGCTTTGCTCTTAACTTCTAAGATAAGCAACTAAACCAGATGACATTCTCGGTCTAAAAGATAGACCTCAAATGCAATTACTACCAGAAGCACTCAAGGCTGCAGGTTTCTTAAGGAAACCAGCTGCCTTTCTTCAGCTGCATAGACTTATTATGTGGGGCGTTTTTCCCTCCCGGTGTGCTTATGTTTGGCAGATTCTGCTAGTCAGTGGCTGAACATTCTGGAAGGTTTAACACCCAGCAACATAACCAGCCTATCAGGAGATGTGCTCTTGCCTGAAGACACAAACAACAGAACCGAACAAGATGGAGCATGAAAGTACAAAAACCTTCCCTGTCTGGAAATATTTGAATATAAAGGGAAGCGCAGGCAGCTAAAGGAAACCTTTTTTAAAAATTGTTAATTCACAAGTGACTAAAACAGGCACAGAAAGAATTAATTTAGCTCAGAGCTGGGCTAAGGACAGGAGCTCACCCTGTCTTGTGGGGCCGACCCGGGTCTCAAACCCTGGCCTGCTGGTTAACAGGCACAGCGTCTTAGCCACTTGTGCCATCCACAGCCCTTTATGAATCAAATAAAAGGGGTTTCACTGATACAATTAGAGAGTATCAGAATATTTTAAAGAATTTTAAATATTTTAAAGAATTGCTTAGGAGCAATTCAGAAGTTATTATCACTTAAGGGAAGGGAGGAAGCAAGTTTTCTTCATATTTTCCTTTCTTCTGGAGGCATCTTGTGATTATCCCAGTGGAAGGCATTGCAATTATTTTCTAGGTTGAAAGAGGATCTCATTGAAGCCCTGGTTCCCAATGTGGGCCGCATGCCCCAGCAATTTAATTTTTAAAGGGGTGGGGCAATTTGAATTTTAAGGGGGGTAATTTGGGAATGAGTTATTAACAATGAATTTTTTTTGCCTCTCACGAACTTTAGTCTCAGATTGTATTTTGTATTTGTTAGGTACCTTTACTTTATTGTATAGTAATTAAAATGATCAAAGTATTACAGAAAAAGCTTCTATTATATTTATGCATTTCAGTTCTCTATTACATGTTTTGAAACTGTATTTGCTATTTTTTCATTTTTTAAAACAATTTCTTAGTCATTTCTTCCTCAGTACTTCAACTGTCCTTTTGTTCTTTTATTTTTCTCTTTTGTGGATGCTATGCTCTTTGGAATCAAGTTAATGGCCTTTTAGGCTTCTTCCATGTAAACATGAGTTCACTTTTAGAATAATAAGAATTATATGTCACAGGGGGGCATCAGGATTTTTGAGGTGCTTAGGTGGGGTGTGGCCAAAATAAGGTTGGGTACCACTAATCTACAGCTAGACGCCAGCTGGATCCAATCGTATCGACTCTGCCTTTCCATTGGACTAATTCAGTGGCGTGGAGAGGGGGGATTTGCTGCTTGGGTAACAGCCTATCCTCCATAACAATCCAACCCAGGCTTTCGTGCTTTGCATGCAGCGTATGCAGCGCCGAGCACGATACCATAGTCTTCCAAGACTGACGGAGGCCTGCTGCTCCAAAGCTGAAGTTTTAAGCCACTTGAAAGGGAACTAGATTCACTACCATGAATCTAGTTATTCATTACCATGTCTTATTACCATGGTCTTTGCATAATGTGAAAATAGGTAACCGTGGAGGATGCTGGAACCAGATGCAGTGAATGGGGAGGTTCACTGTAATTGTAATTGTAAGTTGTAATTGTAATGACAGCTTGATCTTGCTGCAATTACTTCTGGAGCAAACCCAGCCATACCGAGAATGACTGCAGGGGTCCTTCCTCCACCATGAACAGCATTGCTACAAGCCAGTGGCTGTATTTCCCAACACCATTTTCCATTGTTAAGGCCTCATGCCAACTGATGCTGGGTTCGGTGCTAGTGAAGCATCAGTACCACTGGTGCAGATGTGCCTTATGGCACCTTCTGCAATAGCTGGGCCAGCGGCACTGGTGGAGTGCTAGTGCCATGGCCCATACGTTTGGGCCCAAAGCTCCTTTCCTCCTCCCCATCTGGTTTGGTGGCTTTACAGCATTGATCATGGCTTGGCAAAGAGATAAGTGGCTCACCTCCTTCTTCAGTGCTTTCATCTGGCACCATGCCACTTCCTCTCTCTCATCCTGCCTTAACTCAGCTTCACAGCTTCGCAATGCATTGTGCATTATGTTAACCATCTGCAATGTGCCAAAAAGCGTATTTTGGGCACATTCAGATTTGAAGCTCAAAAACACACAGATGCCACTGTGGCAATTGTTTGACACCGGAGGTGTCAAACTCATTTCATACAGAAGGCTGAATAGCATTCACAATGCTACCTAAAGGCCAGAAGTGATGTCATGACCAGAAATAAACACTTTCCCCCCTCATTTTGGAACATTAGATGTAAATAACAGAAAATATGCAAATCTTGATAGGATTCCCCAGGATTCCCACCTTGGTAGGCAGTTATCATTGATGCCTTGTCACTGGTCATCCCAGCAATAGAAATAGCCTCATCAGGAGGATTTTACCAGAGCCTATTGATTTTGTCAGCTGCCCAATACTGTGGTGGTTGTTAACCAGAGAAAGGATATATAAAGTTTAAAAATAGCCATTTAAAAGTGGCTGCCAGATGGGCATAGAACCGGTTGTTAATTTCTTTGAATCCCATCACTGGCCCAATAGTAAGGTTGGGAAGGAAGGCCTTGAGACCCTGTTAACAGTGGAGGTTTTTTTTATGGTTTGTGGTCAGATCACCTTTCCTGCTTTACTTGTGGATTAGGAGCGTATTCTGAAATTAACATGCCCTAGTTTGATATTCCCTATTCAACAGAATTTTCCGCTCTCCCATGTGGAATTAATTGTGCCACAGAGATTCTGTGATTCACAGAAAACTATATTCTTACTTGTGGTGTAAATGTAAACTTTTTTCCCCCATGTTGCAAGAACATTACCTCCAATGTTACAGAAAGAATGAAGGGACCCACATGGTCAGGAGAACACATGAAATCATGAAACAGAACTTCTAACCGAACTGTATAAGGCTGACAATATCTATCATGACAGAATCCTAGGAGTGTTTACTCAGAAGTAAGTTCCAGTGGGGATTTCTTTTAGGAAAGTGGATATAGGATTGCCACCTAAATTTCTGGTATTCATTAGGAAACATGCATAGCATTTGGTAATGTCTGCTCTGTGCTGCAAAACGGCGTGAGGGAGACTGATGAATGGAACTTCCAGTGCAACAGCTGATTTCTGAATATGAGTTGTCAAATCTCACATCTGCCTTAAGCACCTACAAGCACAGTTTGCCATCCAACATATGCAGAGGTTGCAAACACAAAAAAGATATTCTGCATGTGCTCAGACACACTATAATTCTTTCTGATATTAAGTTAACCCCTTGCAGTTTGCCCTGCTAGCTGTGACCAGCCACAGGAAGTGACACTCATATGCATTTCTGTGGCCAAAGAGCTAGCGTTGTCCGAAGACATCTCCGTGGTCTTGTGGCCGGCATGGTGCATGGAATGCTGCTTACCTTCCCACCAAAATGGAACCTATTTATCTACATGCATTTACTTGCTTTTGAACTGCTAGGTTGGCAGGAGCTGGGCTAATGATGGGCGCACACTCTGTCTTTCAGTACTTGGGTCTTGAACCACTGACCTGCTGATTTGAATTCTGGTCAAGCAGTGTTCTAACCACTGAGCCACTGCATTGATATTCTGATATTACTGAAACTATCATCTAGCTTCAAGTCTAAATTCTCAGTTCAGATTAAATTTTTGGTGTGGAATGTCCTAATAAGTAGGTCCCTGCCCACGTCCTCTGTTTTCCCCATACATTGTCTTCCACTTTTCAGTGAATCCCAACTTTGTTCCACCAATTCATACAAAAACCTGGAAACCAAAATGGGGGAAACTCAGTGGGAACCTCACTTTCACAGAGAAGAAAGCATGAAGCTGAACTCCCTAATCCTCATTTGGAATGGCATACATTTCTGAGATGCTGACACAGTACCACCACAATGCAAGACTGTTATATCTCCCTTAAACATTTGTGTGCTGGTGTAGCCGAATGACTAAGCTGCCAATCTGTATGTATAAAATTGCACCATTGTGTCAACATACAATCCATCATAGTGCAGAACTGTTGTTTCCTAATATGCCACACCGATAGTACATTTTTTTTGTCCAAAAGTAAAAGCTTTCACTGAAAGACACACAAAACAAACACATACTCTTGCTGAACAGCTTACATACCTCTGGCTCACAAATGCTTTCAAGGATTTCAAAGCATTTTAAAACCCCATCAACCAACTGGTTAGATTTCACCTGTGCAATAAGATGATTATCCTTTCAGTTGCATTCGATTCAGTTTCCAAGAGGTCTGGCACTCATAATTTCACCTGGGAAAGTACTCTATCTCGATAGAGTTTGGAATAAAAATGCTTTATTCCCACACCAATGAGAACAATCATGATGTCCGAAGCCCAGTTTAAAGAAATGTCTTTGACTATTTATACAGAGCCAAAAATGAAAAATAGCACAATAAGATTGTTTATTTGTCTCCAGGAGTCCAGCCATTCATTAGGGGCTTCTTTAAAAAAAGAGCCATTGGCATGGGAATGCCAACTTGGCAGGCTTGTTCCTGAGGACTGAGGCCAAAGGCTCAGCACAGAGAACATCTTTTTCCCTGAGAGCGAAGATGGATGGTCATGATACAGTTACCCCACAATCACTTCTGGAAAATAGGGTTTAAAGGTTTTTGTCACATTTCAAAAAGTTGTCACATTTCAAAAAGTTAACCTTAACAGTAAGGTTAAAGTAAAGTGTCATTTTTCAAGTTAAGCATCACATTAAAAAAGTAATTCACATTTCAAGTTAAGTGAAATGACTTAAGAAAACTAACAAAACTTAGGATGACTAAGGAAAACAATGACTTTAGGACACCACATTTTGTCTTGAACTGGGTGGGAACTGCAAAGCAACATTTGTGCAGATTTAGAGCACAATCCTAACCATGTCTACTCAAAAGTAAGTCCCATTGTGTTCAATGGGTCTTACTCCCAGGAAGGTGTCTTTAGGATTGCAGCCTTAGATTCAATTAAAGCAGTCCTTTATGTCAGAAGTATGACTTTTATCTAGTGGAGTTTAGCCCATGTAAGTGTGTAGATTGTGGCCTTAAGGCAATCCGATCCTTTCCCTGGTGCCAAAATAAACTGCAATGTATGCTATGGTGTGTGTACCTGTGTGTTGGCTGGGGAAACAAAAAAAGTTCCCTTATCTTTAAATAAGACCCTTCACCACCAGTGGGTCTCCTTGGACCTGCACCAGCTTTTTAGCTGGTGTAAATCTGAGGAGATAAAGAGAGCAGGTCAGTTTCTTCTGGAAAGAATAATCTACAGTACAACTTTCAAGTCATCTTTTTGGGATGCACTCCTCCCACCGCCAACATGCCCCTAGTCATCTCCTGTTCCACCCCTTTCTGCCTGCTGCCCTGCCAACTTACTGACATCAGTGGGGGTCCCCTTAGCCACTGCATATGGGATTCACTGGACACTCCTGGAAGACATTTCATAACCAATAGGTGAAGGGAAGGAGACAGACCGGCTCTCGGAACAGGGTAAATCCAGCAGCAACAGTGTCCACCAAATCTAAGCTTCCCAATCACTGGGTGAAGCCTACGGTCTTGAACCTTCAATTTTGTTGGTGCAGATCCAAGAAGTCCTGGCTGGGCCTTGCAGGCTTTCTCCTGGGTTAGAGAACATTTGTCCCCATACCCAAAGGAGACATCTGAGCCTGCAAGGATGCAGCATAAGCTGTTTTGGCATGGCCACATTGGCAGGGAGATGGGAAGAATAGGATTGGACACTAATAGGACAATTGGCGTTAGTCATTTTATGAAAATATTTTATATTTATATGACATGAAAATCAATGCAGAACAAAAATAACCTCCATTGGGCTGCAATGGCAAGCAAACACCAAACCTTGCAAATGAAAGGAGCAGAGAAAATTCACTTTCAGTGGAATCCTGAGCATGTCCTATTGTATTCAATTGGGCCTACTCACAGGAAAGTCTGTTTAGGATTGCAGCCTTTGTGTGTTCAGTGATGTCATTTCATTGCTAACAGGATAGAAAAAATGTAAGTCTTTGGCAAGAGTTAACTAAACAAGACCACTGAGTCATTCTTCTTTCATGGGAGAATGTAGGCATGTTTTCACGAGATAAGCCCAGAGAAATTCCTTTCCTCCCAAATAATTCTTACCAGAGGGAAATGTGACTGTCTGTTGTAGCTGAAGCTCATTTTCATACATTCAAAATCACAAACAGAAAATAATAATTCTGAATGACCAAAAGCCCACCTTGATTTAGCAAAAAAATACTTTTAACAAAGTCTGAAGTATTAATCTTATGATGGAAAAAACAAAAACAGAAAGTTAAGATTTCTAATGGCCTAGTCCCATGCAGGATTGGGGTGGCACACAGAACATTTACAGCAGCACAACAGAGTTGCACTGTTGTAAAATGGTTTCTGATAGTGTACCAACAATCATTTTGCACATGCTGTCACAACTGGTGACAACCTGAAGCCTGCTTCTAGACCCAGAATGGTGAATCCAACAGCAGTGAAGGCGGAACGAGCTGGGCAGGGGATGGAACATGGGAGTTGCAAGGTGAGGCAGATTACCAGATGCCTGAACCTAAAAAGGAGGAGAAGGTCTTGGATTCCCCTCAGCCTGGCCTTTCCAGTGGACAATGGTGGTTTGCCTACTTACAAGTAAAGCCATGATATTGGGCACTTTCACTGTCCCATAGAGTTCAATGCATATTTTTGATTTTTAGTTTTTGATAGGAAGGTGATATTTCATATTTGATAGGAAGGAGATATTTCAAAACCTTCCTTTGATAGGAAGGAGATATTTCAAAACCTATTTTTGCATTCTTCAATACAAATCCAATGACATATGACATGATGGAGTACTACAGACCATTGCAAAGTTCCAAAATGAAGCAAAAATGGAGGACAATGAAGCCCTTTTGGAGGACATCTGGACAGAAGGATAAAAAAGAGGACACATCCAGAAAAATCCAGTCATATGGTCACCCTGGTGCCACAAATAGAGATCAAAGGCACTTGTTTACACCGATAATGTTATCCTTTCCATCTCCCTTTCCACTACAATAATACGTAGTCATACCAGCCACATGAACACAGAGATGTCTTTGGACAGTGCTGGTTCTTTGGCTTAGAAATAGGAATGAGCACCGCATCCTTCAGTTGGTCACAACTAGTGGTACAACCTGCTGGGACACCTTTTCCTTTAAAAAGCATACAGTAGTTCTTCTCATAACAAGCGCCTCACATAAAGTATGTTCCACATAACAAGTCTAAATTTCCAAGGAATCCTGCTTCATATAACAAATCTGCGTCACATAATAAGCAAACCCCTCTGGTGCCTAATGGGCACGCGCACTATGCAGCCCTGATGCTCCATGCAAAGGCTGTTTAAAAGGGCTGCCTGCCAGTGCTACTGCCTGTAACTGCTCCCAACTTGGGGGCATTTGTCTGGGGGCACTAGAGGCAGCTGCCTCTAACTGCCCCCAGGTGCCCCCACCGGCCACTTTGAACCTCCAGCAGCAGGCCAGGTAAGCCTCCCAAGAAACTGTCCTTGATTACAGCCTCCTAACCATGTCTACTCAGAAGTAAGCCCCATTATGTTCAGTGGGGCTTACGCCCAGGAACGTTTCTTTGATTGCAGCCTCCTAATCACGTCTACCCAGAAGTAAGCCCCATTGTGTTAAATGGGTCTTATTCCCAGGAAAGTGTCTTTAGGATTGCAGCCTAAGGGTGCAATCCAGAGTAACTGCGGGGAGTCCTTGCTCCGGTGTAAGAACAATTTGCTTTGGATTGCAATATGAATTTCCCATAGGTTTTCACTAGCTGGTGCAGTAACTACGGGTACACGTAATGTCTCTTATGTGCTCCCGTAGTTACTCTGGATTGTAGGGTAAGTAGACTTCAATTACATCATTTTTACAAACAGTTAATATTTTTATATGAATATTTTTGGGGTTGTGGAACCAATCATCTGAGTTTCCATTGTTTCCTATGGGAAAATCCACTTCACATAAAGAGCACTTCACATAACAAGCATGCTTCCTGAATGAATTAAATTTGTTATTTGAGGAACATATGTATACGTTTTCTGGATTGTTGTAGCACCACAAAATTTACATCTTAACATTCAGTACTGGTTGGTTTTAAAATCTAGCATACAGTCCCCAAATATGGAAAAACATAAAAGTGGAAGGAAAATCAAAATCAAATAAAGACAAAATCAAATACACATCTTAACAGTTAGCTTTTCAGAGTGCCAGGCAATGGAGTCGCTTTCGCTACTGATGTGACTGGGGTAGTATCTTCAGATACAACTGAAAATAGTTAGGTTATCTCATTGGGTTAGAGCTCCTCTTTCAATTACTGCCTCCCTCAGTTCTTTCAAAGGATTATCTCCACTACTATCATCACAACTTTGGCATTCATGTATCAGGATGATCAAATTCAGTGAAGAACAGACTATATTTAGGTTGAGTAGTCCATTTCAGGATCAGATTCTAGGCAAGTTTTCCACAAGGGAAAAGGAGAACTGGAGATGTTTCCTCAGAAGCAGGTTAAACTGACATTAGGATTTTTCTGAGATTAGAAAACCAACTTGGGATCAGCTGAAAGTTCAGAACTTGTATGCCTCAGATTTATGCCTGTAAAATAGAGCAGGCATAGATCCAAGGAGTCCTATAGAAACGGTGGAACAATTGAACAATATTATATGTACTGGTGTGATTAAGCCATTAACTGCTCCTTACAGGAAGCTTATCTTTCAGTTTAAAGAGCCAATGTCACTCTCTTTGAGACAAAATTGCATATAAATAAATCACATATTCATAGGCTACACCTGTATATCTTAATTTTATCATGTACAGTAGTTGGGTCCTCTGTTACATGACAGCTGCAAAAAGATACATTCTGTATTTGGAGTTATCAGAAAAGAAACTGAAAATAAAATTGCCAGTATTGTGGTGCCTTTTTCTAGAAATATGTGGTATGACTGCATTTGGAATACTGTGCAGCGTTCTGTTCAGCCCCTGCCAAAAGGGAGATTAAGGAGCTGAAGAAATCCCCTAAAAGGGACACAAGCAAAATAATTGGGGCATTGAGTCTTTTTCTGGTCTCACAGTTGTTTTAATAGTGGTTTGTTATGCTGTGCCAAGAAGAGTCATTTTCTTCTTCATAATAAAACATGTCACATCTCTGCTTTCTGAACAAATACGGAAGATTTGGTGATCAATTCCAAATGGATGAATGGTCAATTCCAAGGCCTAGGCAATTCCAGTTCCCTGCTAAGAGTTGAGGGACACCTTGTAGTGTCTAACATTTCTCACAATATTCATGAATCTCAGACTCACAACACATTTGCATCTGTTCACTAAGATAGAATTTCCACCACGCCTGATTTCTACAAATATTCCCTACTGCATATACGTAGATTCCAGATAACTACTTCTTTTTTCCTTCTCTCTCTAGTCTGTTCTTTTGAAAGCGTAAAACACCCTTTGACTGAAGTTCGTATTCTAAAATCTAAATGAAAGGTGCTTTCGTTGTTTTAATTCTATCACTTTGCCATTCCTCTCTGATTACATGAAGAGAATCCATGGGAGCGCAAGAGGTACAGGCATACAGCAGTATTCATGACATATTTTGTAAAAAGGCATTTTATGGTTGCACAATTGCAGTGGAGCCTGACACCTACGTTGCTGAGAATAAAGATGCATTGTTCAGAGAATTGTTCTGAGAATAAAGATGCATTTGATAACAATGCAATCCTATACTTCTAAAACCCAGTCCAAGCCATTTAGACCCATGCCTCCAAGTGCCACCACACTGCCGAGATAGTGAAATTCCCACACCCCCAGAACTGCCAATACATGCATCATAACTGGTGGTGAAACATCACATCAATGTAACCTCAGTACTGGCGCAACAACTATCACCCTCCCAAAAAGAGGGTTGGAAGCAGGGAAGGAAACAACATAGGATACAATTACACTTTGCAGCTGATCACAGCACACCAACCCTGTGTACTAAAACCCCTGTGAGTGAGACCAGAACTCAGCAGCATGAAACAGCATGTTGTGCATATTTGGTACATGCATGTATGGAATTCTGGTGATGGAAGCCATGGAGAAAGGGCAGCATGTATGCAAAAGGATCAAATGTATGCATTCAATACATGGCTGCACTCAAATGGTGCTTTCACGGTTGGTTCTCGGACATTGTTATTTCCCGTGAAATTCTTCGTCCACTTTGTTTGCACTCAAATGTATGGCAAGATACTGTGCTAACTCTTGTCTTCTCAGAATTCTTATTAGAGATACGCTGCACCAGGAGGGGTCCACAGGCTCCCAACTGGAACCACTACTAATATGAAATAAGATGGGCTATTCATTCTTGAGGACTTCAGTACAAGATCCTCACAAAAGAGGGACATTCAGAACCAATGTGGTCCAGTAGCTGTTTTAAAGACCGTCATCTAAGCTGGAGGTTTCTCCTTCCTAGGGTCTTCATTCAAGTGTCAGCTGCACACTGGCCAAAATGCTGATGCAATTTTCAGAATGCTCTCATGTGCATTCTGTCCAATTTCATCAACATTTGTAGTTTGTGAATCAACTACAAACTACTGCTTTTTTCCTTTTGAACTAAATAACAACTGGAGCATCCACCCTACCACAGGCTGGTACAATAATACGATGCAGGAGGCTTGTACCTGACCCCAATCCTGCCTTGAATTGGACCCTGTTGAGCAAATGTTGTGGATCAGTGGTGACCTCTTTGTCCCTACCAGTATTTGCTTTGCAATATCTGCACTGTCCCTCTAGTGTCAGTATTTGCTTTGCAGTATCAACATTCACACAGGTGCCTCTGTTATATTTTAGCGGCACAGGGTTAGTCACTGTCACGGGTGAATTCCTCCCTAAAGCAACTGACAAATTAAAAGATAAACCCGTCAAATTGTTTTTTCTTTCCACTTGCTGTTTGCTTTTTCAACAAGATTTGAAGGACCTCCCCTGGCACCAATTCTTCAGTGTACTCATCTACTGTACCACGTGGGTGTCTACCTAATGCTGTGCAGTCAATTATGCAGTATCTGGGCAGAGAAATGAACTCTGCATTCTTTCTCTTCCACTCTCTCCTTCTCACACAACTCTCTTCTATGTATACATTAAAATACATCAGACACTTTGAATTTCTTTCTGATTGCAGCTAGTGAAGTGTATCATTGGGGGCAGATACATAAAGAGTGTCTTGTTGGCAGTGTTTTCTCTAGATTTGGAGTTTCTGTATGGAGGTGTACTATACATGTAAAAATATTCCAAAATACTGAACACTTGACTCAATGTTAAGCTCTGACAATGAAAGATGTACACCTGCAACAGCTTAATGCTGTTTCTAAATTACTATGATGAATAGGGACATTTATATAGCTGTAAGAGATTGGGGAGTGGCTACTGAATTATTACTTTGGTTTACTTATACGGCTTGAACTAGGCTTAAATTAAGCTCATGAATATTTGAGAAGAAATAATGATATATGATACCAGTTTCCATCAGGACAGGATGTTACACCTAAACACATGTGCTGTGCGGTTTTTTTGAAAGAAGAAAAGATCAAGAATGGAAGAGAAATAATTTAAACAGCTGGATGTTCTTTTCCCTAAATTCCTTGCTATATACTAGTATAAATGTGTGTGTGCATGTGTGTGTGTTTTTTGTTTTTGTTTTTGTTTTTGGGGTTTTTTTTGTTTTTTTTTTTTGCAGCAACTCTCCAACTTAAGAGTTCCAAAACCTGGATACTAAGGCAGTTGTAATGAGTTGACAGTGTTAATGTGGATAAGAACATCACTATAGAGTTGAAGGGCAAGACCAGTCAGGTTGAATGAGAGACAAACCTCTGGCACACAACTCTTAGTTTTCCCTTACAATTTTGAACTGATCTCAGTTACCAGATCTCCAAAACCTTGTTGGGTGTCCATATTAACAACACATGACATGGACCTGGAATGGGGAAGGGCTCAAAATTAGAGTTATTTACAAATTGATTGCAAACCTTAGCACTTGCCAGTGAAGAAACTGAAATGACACAAACAACGTTTTTGGATGGATAGTAAAGCCAGAAGGCCATCAGATCATGGTCTCACCATTAATTTTGAGAACTTCTACATGATAAGCATAAAAGATATATTTACTAAAAACTGCTGAATCTCTATTCTCAGTCTGCTTCTAGTTTGAGGACAATTTTAAGTGAGAATCTCATAGCCCAATGTCCCATCCAAATTTTTCACACACACACAGCCCTGCCTGGATGCAGGTTTCTTGTTGTCTTGTGTGCTCCCTGAGGCATGTTGTGGGATACAGGAACCTAGACAAGACAGGCCTTTGGCCTGATCCAGCAGAGGTTCTTCTAATATTCTTATGCAGTAACATAAACTATGGTAGAGCTGCTGCATCACCACATAGAGATTCTGAGCACAATCCTAACCATGTCTACTCAAAAGTAAGCCCCATTGTGTTCAATGGCTCTTACTCCCAGGAAAATGTCTTTAGGATTGCAGCCTCTGGGAGTAAGAGCCATTGAACACAATGGGGCTTACTTTTGAGGTTACATGGTTAGGATTGTGCTTTATGTTAGAATTAGGCTGTTAATAACTCACAGTACCACTGATCTCATGAACATCATATAAGTCTGTGCCATTCTGTAATATCAAGCCACTATTAATTAATGCAGAAAAATGGAACAGATATCTAATATATGTCATAATAAACGCAACAACCCTCTTGAAGAAGCCCACCTCCATAAGTAAGAAACTGCTGCCATCTTCTGAACAAAACCTATAATTACTTTATACAAACATTCTTTTTTATTGTAATGGTATGTAATCAAAAACAAATTTCAGTAAGAAAGCCGTTAAAATTATTTTAATTAAATACTTTTGAACTCAAAGTTCTAATACTGAAACTATACTGCCTATCCCAATGGCACAGGTCCAGAGACTGCTTGGGGGTGACCAGATGTGGCAATTGTTATGAAATTACTATTGGGATTCTTTCGGTTCTGTAGAGATAAGCTAGTTTTAAGATGTTAGAAGCATGAAGCTAGACTGCCTGTTTACCTATACACAGGTCTGTATACTGCTTGGAATGACCAGTCTGGATACTGCTTGGAGATGACCAGATGTGGCAGTGTTAGAAAGATGTGGGGAAAAAACTCAATAAACCAAATTTTTAATGAACAATTAAGACTGCATTCTTAACCTCCAGTTAAGCCAGCTTAAGCCCCATCATAAATCCTGTGCTGACTTGGGAATGTCACAAAAGTGTTGTAAGACACTTCTGTGCCACTCCTGGGGGAAGGTTAGGCTAGTGCACAGACATGAGTTTGCCTCCCTACATCATCACAGGAACAGGAAGATCAATGAGATATGTTGGCCTAGATTAGATTTGCACCCTTAGGGCTCAATCCTAAGAAATTGGATTGGCCTTATCACCTGGCCTTATCACCTGGCCTAACTCACCTGATGGTGTAGGAACATCAGCGTCAGCCTTGCCCTAAACTCTCCCCCAGAATTGGAGCAGAAGTGTCTTACCCCACTTTTGTGACACCCCCCAGATCAGCACAAGATTTATGCCAGGGTTTAGGCCAGTCTAAGTGGGACACTTTCCTGGGAGTAAGACCCATTGCTGTTTCTGGGACTGCCTCTGTCTCAGCCTGCTGAATGAGTGTCTCTTCAAATTGAAGAATGCCATGCTGCGTCTTTTGCCTCCACGCTGAACGATCAGAGGTCAGGGTTTCCCAGTTGCTGATGTCCATTCCCATGGCCTTTAGATCCCTCTTGCAAATGTCCTTGTATCGCAGCTGTGGTCTCCCTCTAGGGCGCTTTCCCTGCGCTAGTTCTCCATGGAGGTCTTCTGGAATCCACCATCGGCCATTCTCACGACATATCCAAGCCAGCGTAGTTGTCGCTGTTTCAGAAGCGTGTACATGCTAGGGATACCAGCACGTTCTAAGACTGCATTATTTGAAACTTTGTCAAGCCAAGTAATGCTAAGAATACGTCGGAGAGAGTGCATATGAAATGTGTTCAGCTTTCTCTCTTGCCGTGCATGAAGGGGCCAAGACTCACTGCAGTACAAGAGTGTGCTCAGGATACAGGCTCTATAGACCTGGACCTTTGTATGTTCCGTCAGCTTCTTATTAAGCCATAGGCCCATATCCTAAAGTCAAATTAAGCCCTTTGCTCTGGAGCAGTTAAGGTGACTTTCCATAAGATAACACTAGAGGGTGACATAACTGCGTGGACCCGTAACTGCTCTGGATTTTGCCCATACTCTCTTTGTAAGTCTAGAAAACGTGGTAGCCACTTTACTGATACATTTATTTAGCTCGGTATCTAAACAGAGAGTGTTGGAGATAGTTGAGCCAAGGTACACAAAGTCATGGACAACCTCCATGAGTTCAGAGATTGTATGTGTTCAGAGATTGTGATACAGGGAGGTGAATCCACATCCTGACACATGAATTGTGTTTTCTTCAAGCTGATTGTTAGTCCAAAGTCTTGGCAAGCTTTGCTAAAAGGTCCATAAGTTCCATCTGATCCGGTCCGGAGATAAATTCCCTCTGTTGCATTTCCAAAAGCCTGTTTCAGCATGACAGCAAAAAAGATCCCGAATAAAGTTGGTGCGAGGATGCAGCCCTGCTTTACTCCACTTCGAATGTCAAAGGAATCTGTTGTTAAGCCATCAAAAACTACAGTGCTCTTCATGTTATCATGAAAGGACCTGATGATGTTGAGGAGCTTAGGTGGGCATCCAATCTTGGGGAGGATTTTAAAAAGGCCTTCTCTACTAACCAGATCAAAAGCCTTTGTAAGATCTTTGAAGGCTACAAAAAGTGGCTGTCTTTGTTCTCTGCATTTCTCCTGCAACTGTCTAAGAGAAAATACCATATCAGTGGTGGACCTGTTGGCTCGAAATCCATACTGTGATTCAGGATAGATTCTCTGTGCTGGTACCTGGAGCCTCTTCAGTACAACGCGGGCAAGTAGCTTCCCTACAACACTAAGAAGAGAGATGCCGCGATAGTTGTTACAGTCGCCCCTGTCACCTTTATTCTTATACAGTGTGACGATATTGGCATCCTTCATGTCCTGTGGTACTCCACCTTCCCTCCAACAGAGACAGAAAATTTCATATAGTTCAGTGGAAATGGTCCCCCTATAGCACCTCAGGATTTCAACAGTGATGTTATCTTTCCCAGGTGCCTTGCCAGAATCCAGGGCCGCATTTACTTCTTCTAAAGTTGGTTCACTGTCAAGCTCCTCCAAGACAGGCTGGCACTCGATGTTGTTTAATGCTTCTTCAGTTACTAAATTTTCTCTGGAGTATAGCTCAGAGTAGTGCTGCACCCAGCGCACCACCTGCTGTGCTTGGTCCTGGATGACCTCGCCTGTAGCAGACTTCAGGGGGGCAGATTTCCTCACTGTCGGACCAAGGGCCTGCTTGATGCCATCATACATCCCCTTGAGGTTGCCTGTGTCGGCAGCTACCTGGATCTGAGAGCAAAGCTGCAGCCAATAGTTGTTAGCACATCTCCTGGCGGTCTGTTGGACTTTGCTACGAGCAGCTTGCAGGACCTGTAGGTTGTGCTCGCTAGAAGAGGCTTTATATGCAGTTAGAGCACCCCTCTTTTCCTCAAGGGCTGGCATCAGCTCTTCTGAGTTGGCTTCAAACCAATCTGCTGCCTTTCTAACCTCCTTACCAAAAACTGACAAGGCGGTATTATAAACAGCATTCTTGAAATATTCCCAACGTTCAGAAGCATTTGCCTCAGCTGGACCTGGGAGAGTTTCCCTGAGTGCTTGGCCATATTCCTTCACTTTTTTCCACACTGTGGGTCTTGCTGATGTTAATTCGTGGTCTACCTTCCTTCTCTGAGTGATGCAGCCTCTTTGCTTGCAGTTTTACTCTGCTGCACACCAGGGAGTGATCTGTATTGCAATCAGCACCCTGATAGCTGCGTGTTATCTTAATGCTGGTAAGGCTGGAGTGCCTGGTGAGGATCAAGTCAAGCTGGTGCCAATGCTTTGATCTTGGATGTCTCCAAGAGACTCTGTGTTGGGGTTTTGTATTAAAGAATGTATTGCTAATGCAAAAACTGTAATAGCAGCAAAACTTCAGCAGGCGTTGGCCATTTTCACTCATCTTCCCAACGCCAAAATGATCTAGGCAAGCGGGCCAAGAACTATGGTCAGATCCAACTCTTGCATTAAAATCACCAAGAATAAACAATGGTTCTTTCTCAGGGACTTTCCTGATAGTGGCAGCCAGTTTGTCATAGAATTTGTTTTTGTGCACACACATCATTGGCATCCTTCATTCTTGAAAGACTATGGTATCGTGCTCTGATTGGAGGTCCTGAAACAACATCTAGTGTGGCTAAAAACTATACAAGTGTATACACACTTGTATAAAACAGCTGTGACTGATTTTTAAAGCATCCATTATTTTTAAAGTCAAATTAAAGTCAAGTTCCATATACTGCCACAAGAACAGCAGAATACAAATTGGTGCATATATATTATTTTATTTATTTATTTTAAAAATTTATATCCTGCCTTTCTCAGGCCTTAGACCGACTCAAGGCAGCTCACAGTAAAACATATTAAAAACTTTAAATACGGCATTCAATTAAAAGCAATTAAAACATACAAGCTGAAAACAATAAACCTCCAACCTCCGCCTCAATGAATGCTTTTTTGAAATAAAATATTTTTAGGCTCCACCTGCAGCTCTGTAACCTAGGCATGCATAGGCCCCGACTAACCCAGGTCCAAATGGCCCAGGTTGGGCTGACCCAGCTGGGGATGGAAGTTGGATCCTGCCTAACAGCACACTCCTAACCATGTCTACTCAAAAGTAAGCCCCATTGTGTTCAGTGAGTCTTACTCCCAGGAAAGTGTCTTTAGGATTATAGCCTAAGTGCTAGAGTTACTCCCTGGAAGGTGTGGGTAGGATTGCAGCCTGAAAGCCCTTTCCTAGGAATGTCTACTCAGAAGAAAGTCCCAACATAGTCAATGTGTTTTACTCCCAGGAAAGTGTGGATAGGATTGCAGCCTTATAGCTCGTTCCTAGGCACATCTACTCAAAAGTAAGTTCCTTTATAGTCAATGAGGCTTACTCCCTGGAAAATGTGGGTAGGATTGCAGCCTGAAAGCCCACTCCTAGCCATGTCTACTCAGACGTTAGTCCCATTATAGTCAATGGGTTTTACTCCCAGGAAAGTGTGGATAGGATTGCAGCCTTATAGCCCTTCCTAGGCAGGTTTGCTCAGAAGTAAGTTCCATTAGAGTCATTGGGTCTTACTCTCAGGAAAGTGTGGAGAGGGTTGCATCCTCAGAGGCCAACCCTAGGCAAGTCTACTCAGGAGTAGTCCCATGCGAGTGAATGGGGCTTCCTCCCAGGTAGGCGTGGCTGGGCCTGTCCCCTGCTGAGGCGCCCCTCAGTCCAGGTAGGCGGTGTGAGGGTGAGGAGGCGGGGCGGGGCCTGGGCCTCCCTCAGCGCGGGCGGTGCCTGAGAGGCGGAGCGGCCTGGAGGGCCGGGGTTTGCGTGGAGCTGTCCAGGGTTTTGAGAGCGGCCGGCGGGGAGGCGCTGATGGCGCTGCGCCTGCGAAGGGCTGGTCCTGCGGGGCGGCGCTGGTAGCGGAGGAGCCCTCGGAGAGCCATGACTGAGCAGGTGCAGAGGGGCCTCCCCGTCCTGCTGCTGCTGCTGCTGCTGCTGGCGGGGCCTCCGTCCTGCTCTGCCCAGCCGGGCCTGGAGTCTCTGCTGGAGGAGTTCCGTCGCCAGCAGCAGCGGGAGTCGCCGGGGGGTGGCGGCGGCGGGGCTCGGGTGGAGGCGGCGGAGCGGTGTCGGCGGAGCGGGGAGGGCTTCTTCTCGTCCAAGCCCGACTCCATCATCCACGCCAAGGACTCCATCGCGGCGGGGGCCACTTTCCTGGGCTCGCCGGGCTCGGTGGGGGACCCGCGGCAGTGCCTGGACGCCTGCTGCGCCGAGCCCCGCTGCACCCTGGCCGTCCTCCAGCAGCCCCAGCCCCAGCCACAGGCCGCCTCCTCCCGCTGCTACCTCTTCAACTGCACCTACCGCGGCCGCAACGTCTGCCTCTTCTCCCCGCAGCGCGGATACAGCAGCTTCGCCCTCCAGCACCCCGGAAGCCGCCCAGGCCCCGGTAAGGAGCAGATCAGCTGGGACTCCCTCCCCAGCATCACCCACCGCCTTTACCTGGGAGTAAGCCCATTCACACTAATGGGACTACTTCTGAGTAGACATGCATAGCCTCGGCCTCTGAGGCTGCAACACTCTCCACACTTTCCTTGGAGGAAGCCCAATTGACTTTAATGGGACCTTCTTCTGAGGAGGCACCTCGGAGTGGGCTCTCAGGATTCAATCCTTTCCATTTTTACCTGGGAGTAAGCCCCATTGGCTGTAATGGGTCTTACTTCTGAGTTTACATGCCTAGCCTTGGGCTCTGAGGTTGCAATCCTATACACACTTTACTGGAAGGAAGCCCCATTGACTCTCATGGGACTGACTTCTGAGGAGGCACCTCGGAGTGGGCTCTCAGGATTCAATCCTATCCATTCTTACCTGGGAGTAAACCCCATTGACTGTAATGGGACTTACTTCTGAGTTTACATGCCTAGCCTTGGGCTCTGAGGTTGCAATCCTATACACACTTTACAGGAAGGAAATCCCATTGGCTATAACGGGACTTATTTCTTAGTAGACATGTATAGGATTGGACTCCTTCCTATCTTATCCAAACTTTCTTTGGAGTAAGCCCCACTGACTATAATGGGACTTACTTCTGAGTAGGAACGCATCGGATTGGGCTCAGGCTCCACCCTTAGCTGGGAGTAAACCCATTGAGTATAATGGGACTTACTGCTGAGTGGACATGCTTAGCACTGGGGTCTCAGGCTGTAATCCTTTCCACATTTACTGGTACCTTGGAGTATTTTCCATTAATTATAATGGAACATACTTGTTCTGAGAAGATATGCATAGGATTGTGGTCAAGAAGTTGCACTCTTGTGATGCACAACTTGATCCTTGGTTGAAGAGAGTGTAGTTTGCACAAATTCATTGAGCTCATTTATTCTGTTTAAGGTCCAGAACTGAATCCTGGCATGACAGTGATGTCACATCCCAGTACATTTGACAGGGGGTCCAAGACAGATTTTTAAATTTGTAAGGGGGTCCTGGGCAGTGGTGGGATTCAAATAAATTAACAACAGGATCTATGTGCGGTTCTCAGAACCAGGCGCTCACTAGCAAAGAGTTCTATAAAACTTGTGAGAACCCCATGAAACCCAACACTGGCCTAGGATGAAATGCATCCAGAGACTCTGCTCTTGCATGGATATCCCTTGTGATCAGGACATATGACCACATGTGATCCTGACATAGAGCTCTCTTGGAGTGCACCCACATAGGGATTTTGAAGGAAAGTAATGCGCACTGTATTCATTGTGCATTCAAACACAATGGTGGCAAGCTAGAAAAGAGATCTTGGGGTTGTGTTGGATATTTTAATGAAAATGTAGTATGGTATGTATCCATTTTTGGAATACACTGTTTATATTTATTATCACTGCACTTCAGCTTGTAGACCTGTAAAAGAGAGCAGCCAAAATGGTCAGTGAACTCTGGTTAGAGCACTTTCCAGATGAGGAAAGACTACTGTGTTTGGGACTAATAGCTTGGGAAAAAGGTGATAAGGAAGAATATGATTACGGCTACAATCCTAAAGACACTTTCCTGGGAGTAAGATCCATTAAACACAATAGTGCTTTCTTTTGAGTAGACATGGTTAGGATTGCAGCTTTTATCTTAAAAATATCTATGGTGTAGAAACTGGATAGAAAGTGATTTCGAATGGGAAGGGGAAAAATAGTTCCTGAAATATTATTTTTGGGGGTATTGCACTTCTTAACTTGAAATGCTTGGTTTAAAGAAATTAAACTGTATCAGTCAAAACCAATCAAACCTTGCCTTTCTCCCAGTAATGAAACAATCTTATTTTTATTTAGTTCCTGATGAGCCTCCCCGTAGCAAAGCAGGGAAAGACATTATGCTACAGTTGCCTGTTGACTGGGTGATTCTGGATGGCCGTGAAAGTTCAGATGACCATGGGATCATACAGTATGAGTGGACATTGCTTCAAGGTGCCCCTTCTGTTGATATGAAGGTACATAAAGCTTTAGTGGAAGTTAATTATTTGCTACTACTGCTATTGTAGAAAGAGTGTGTGAAGTTTGCATAGTGTCACATGCTTGGGGAAAAAAGGTAAATGAGAAATTTTAGAGCCTGCCTCGTCAATAGTCAATAATTTGTCAATACTCTTGGTATCTGTATTCATAGGAAAATTGAGATCTTATATATTTAAACCATGTTATTATGTTTAATTAGCAGTGTGAGACTGATCCTGAAAAATGTACTTTATTAACGTGTTTACAAAAAGATACTACTGATGGGGCTTTCATATCTATGCATCCTGTATCCTGAGCCTGGCTGATCAGATGACCAGAAATGCCCAGACACCCTAGAAAAAGGGAGGCTAACCGGAAAGGGGGAAAAACCCTCTCCAGAATTCTGATGCATATCCTGGCCCTTTAAAAAAAATTTTCTGGCTCTGGCCTTTGGAGGAGATCTCTCCCTGCCTCCTGGTTGGCCAGCAGTCACCAGCACAACCCTTGCCTTGCCCAACCAGCCACCAGCCAGCCAGAGAGTTGGGGGTCTCCAGAGACAAGCTGCAGCTTCCAGAGGCCTCTCCCACCAGCTTCCGCCGCTCCCTGCCAGTCCCTGACACCCCCTCTCCCTCCAGAGGCCAGTCACAACCTTTAGAGGGCTCCCCGCCAGTCCCCGCACCCCCTCTCCCTCCTGCGACAGCTGCACCACTTTTCCCAGTTGGTCAGGGCCTCCTGCCACAGCCCACCCACCACTCCTGCATCCCCCACTCACCAGCCCCTGCCTTCCCCCCATTTAGCCCCCGCTGCCCCCTGCCAGTCCCTGGCACCCTCAGCCAGTCCCTGGCATACCCTCTCCCTCCGGAAGCCAGTCATGGCCATCGGAAGGACCCCCGCCAGCCCCCCAGCCAGTCTCCCCTACCCCCCTCCCCCTTCCCCTCTCCCTCCCCCTTCCCCTCCCCATTGGCAGTCTGTGAAGCCTCACCAACTGGCAGGTCCAACAGCCTTTTCCAACCTTGCTGGCTGGCTCCACTACAGCCACCCACCATATGTTACTAAATTCTGTTGCCCAGAAGAACAACCCCAAACAGAGCTGTATGTTTGAACACGATAAAAGGCAGGTGTTGTATTGCCTGACGCACTGTAATTCAAAAAGAGAAATCGGATGCAGAGGACTTGGGATTATCAGATTGTCCCCATTATGCTAAGGCAGAAAGTATCCTTCTTATTTAGGCAGACTGAGAACTGGCCAAATTAAATTGCTTGTCAGATGGCTCCAGTGAGCATGAAGCCGTTGCGCTGTACAGCAAGGGCATTTTATTATCACATTGTGTCGTTTGATCAGTAACCCACTGCCTTATTCCATCCAGCAATTTAACACATAGGTAGTAAAACAATTTCCTTGCATAAGACACAGGGGGGGAAAGAACATATGCTCTCCCATCACCACTCAGGGCCCATTCTTTCTGAAATGATACTATGTAATGCTTTAATCCAGGAATGGAACTTGGTCAATGAATATCCTGGTGTTTCGTTTTAATCAGGTTCCACAACCAGGCACTATGAAACTTTCTCATTTGCAAGAAGGCACATACACACTACAACTGACTGTGACTGACACAGCTGGCCAGAGAAGTTCAGATAACATCTCAGTGACTGTTCTTCCAATGGCATTAGGTGAGAAAACATGAGATAATTTTGTAACAGCTTGTTATCTGTTAACACTTGTTACCTGTTAGCCACCAGAGGAGATGAGGTGGTGGGGGGCAGGGAGTGAGTGAGGTAGAGAAGAATCCTAACCATGTCTACTCAAAAGTAAGCCCCATTGTGTGTAATGGGTCTTGCTCCTAGGAAAGTGTCTTTAGGATTGCTGCCCAAGTAAGTAAAAAGGAAAAGTTGGGGGCAGGAAGGGGAAAAAATGCAGAGCAGTGAGGCGACAGGAAGATGTGAATCTGGTGGTAATGGTGCATGCTGGATTCTATTCCCTTTTTTCCAAGCCTCCCCCTTTTCCTTTTCTTCTTCAAGCATATGCACCACATGCCGAACTGGTGCAGATCCAAGAAAACCCATTGTGGAGCTGGTTGCTTTTTGAGGAGTAAGTGGAAATTATTCCCCTTTCCCTCCAAAGCTTCCCAATTTCTCCCCTTCACCTTCTAGATACAGTGTGCACCTTTTTGGTGCAGCTTTATTGGCAGAAGTAACAATAGAAGTTATTGTTTCATTGATAACAAGGGCATAAACTGTACTTTTTTGTAATTTCTAGTCTAGGTTTAAAACAATTTTTAAAAACCTCATTCTCAGTTTTGTCAAGTTTAAGTGATTCTCTCACTTAAAAACTGATCTGTCACAGGTTGTGTTGGGGTTTGTTCCCGCTATCAATTCCTTTGCGATAATGGCTGCTGCATCGATATCACATTGGCCTGTGATGGAAAGGAGCAGTGTCTTGATGGATCAGATGAAGCATTTTGTCAGAAACGTGAGTGAACAACGCTTGAGTCTGTTGAGGAAAAAGCGGGGTATAAAGTACTTAAAGAATTTACTTGAATTTGAGTTTTTGTTTGCTTGTTAGTTGTACTGTCCTTAGCCCAGCTCTGTGACGCAGCTGGATCCAGTCGTATCGGCTCTGCCTTTCCATTGGACTAATTCAGTGGCGTGGAGAGGGGGGATTTGGTGCTTGGGTAACAGCCTATCCTCCATAACAATCCAACCCAGGCTTTCGTGCTTCACATGCAGCATATGCAGCGCCAAGCACGATACCATAGTCTTTCAAGACTGAAGGAGGCCTGCTTTAGTTGTACTTAAATTATATCAAAATCCATAGCAAAGTAATCATGATGGGGAGAAACTTTAGTATAGCAGTGAAGCACATGCATTAAGCACAGAGGTTCCCAGCATATCAAAAGGATCTCAGTAGGTCAGGAGGGTTCTGTCCAAGATCCCTCCTGACCTACTGAGATCCTGCCAAATCGAGTAAACCAATGTTTCTGAAACTGTGGGTCTCAATATCTTCTGAATATGACAGAAGATATCAGAAGATGAAAATGTATTGAGTCCTATGGAAAGTGAAACTGGGCCACAGTGCATATTGATTATGTCATTCCTGGTCATGCTGCTACTTCAAGATTTACGACATCACTGCTGGTGGGTCCCTGACATATTGTCATTTATAAAGTGGGTCCCAGTGATAAAAGTGTGAAAAACACTTAATATTGTGTTGAGTGACTGTGTTCTGGCTCAGCTTAAGGCAAAATAGTGTATTTTCAGTGGGAAAAAAACATGTTACAGGTGTTTCTCTTTATCCAGTAGGGTTCTATCCTGGAACCTCCCATAGATTAAAAAAAATCAATGTATAAAGAAAATAATGGAAAAATAGGATTAAAAACCCACTTCCAGGTTTCTTCCTCCTCTATTGCACCTAACTGATAAGGTGGTGCCTCAATATATGCAGGATTTGATTCTGGGACTAAAAAAATGGATGACTGCTTGCATGATGCTTATCTACAATAGTAGAAAAGCATTCTAAAATCATTAACTGTGATTTGCAGTGGCCATTTGTTTTGAGTCAAATCAGTGTTCAAAAATTTTGAGTATAACAAGATTGTACTTGTATTTTTATTATAGAAATTCTATAGCTAGTCTCTGTTATCTTCAGATATAGGAAGCAAAGTTGAAGAATTGGCATGAAAGCCTAAAGAACTGTAGCAAGACTGTTCTTGGTTAGAAGAACAAATGGTCTGATGTTAGACTAGGGATGTCGTAGTAAGTGGTTTCTGGAGGTCTCCAGATTAGGGGAACATATAGCTGGCCCAAGTCCACCTTGATCTGTGTAGGGTGATCAGGCTCATAAAGCACTGCCAATCGTGCCCCTCCTGAGCCCATTCTGCCCACTCCTGCCCCATCACCTGGTCTCATTCAATATCCTTGCCCCTTTCCCCCCTTCAGACCCTCCTCTTTCCACTACTGTGGACTTACCTGCTCTGGTGGGGCTCCCAAAGATTGCCATTGCTCACTGGCAGACTCTGGCTCCTCACTGAAAACTCTGTCTTTCCTATCAATGCACTTGGGCTTTGTGCTGTTGCAAACCATGTTAAGGTGCAGTCCTAATTAATATTCCAGCACTGACATAAGGGCAATGCAGTTCCAAAATAAAAACAAACATTGCCTTAGCTTGAGGATGCCTCCACGACTGTCCCTTCCCCACCCCAACTTGCCCCTTTTACCCAAATGTGCCAGTGCTGTAAAGTTGGTTAGGATTGCACCTTTGTAATGCTTTTGTGACAGCACGCACTGACAGAATCCACCTTTCCCTGGTGCTACCTTTGTTAGGATTGGGCCATAGAGCATGTAAAGTTTCATTTTGTCACAAGAAACCTTATTGGTGTATGTTTTTAAATGCATAAATATTTTGTTTGTTTTAATTCCTACATGTGCAGTTAATTCTGAAATAAAGACAGTGAGTCACACAGCCATTAGTTCTGTCCAGCAAAACAACATGGGAGATGTGAACAAGGAACTTTCCTATGAAAACACCCAGAAAACTGTTGTAATGAATCAAGTAGACAAGGTGAACCAGTCACCCCCTCAGGGACCAAAGAAACAAACTGTTGGATTCATGCCAGGTAAGATTAATAAACACTGTGCACCTTGAATGAATTGCAGTTTTGTGACAATTTCTGCATTGGCAACTCACACCTATGAGTTTGGCATACTGCCAGTGCAGTGCTAGTTTCATGATATTAGTTCAGTTTTTTTTTCTGCCCCTCCTAAGCACTTATGTGCCAATAATACCACATCAGTCAGCATCAAGTTACTGAGCACTTGTATTCCATTGATCACATAAGAAATTATAACAGTCAATACCACAGTCTAGCATGCTTAAGGCAAATTCATGGTCTGTACAGAGCTAGCTCAAGACCCCTGAGGTGGCATGCTAAGTGCTGCTCGCCCTTTCCCAACAGAGCCAGCCTCTGGTCCTTCCACTCTCCTGAGTTCTTGCTTAGCTCTCTGTTTCCATCCACATTTCTTCTTGTGCTGTTACTTCTCTTCCTTTTCTAATTCAGGAAGTGGACCAGTGGAGACAAGTAGGCAGACAGAGATTAATGTCTTCCACCTATATTCTGCCTTAGGCAACTGCTTCAGGTGGCCTCTCATGAATGGACCAACTCTGGGTCTATTACTACTATTTATTTAGTTAATACATTTATGTTCTCTTTTTCCCAATAAGGATGCTAAAGGTGGCTTACAGTGATACAGATATATAATGGTACTGAAGCCAGGGTGACCATATGACTGGATTTGTCCACATTTACCCTCTTTTTTAGCCTTCTGCCCAGTTGTCCTCCAAAAGGGCTTCATTGTCCTCCATTTGGCTTCATTTTGGAACTTTGCAATTGTGTGCAGTACCCCATCATGTCATATGTCGTTGGATTCATACTGAAGAGCAGAATCCAATCCAAAAATTGGTTTTGAAATAACTATCAAAGGTTATGGCCAAAAGACTAAAACTAAAAAGTATGTATTGAGCTCAGTGGGAAAGTGAAAGTGCCCAATATTGCGTCTTTATTTGTGAGTAGGCAAACATGCCATGCCATGCTCAGAGGAATCCGAGAACTTGTTCTCCTTTTGAGGTTCAGGCATCTGGTCATCCTAACTAGAACAAAACACAGCTTCCTAGGCGACCTTGGACTAGTCACTCACTCTCAGCATCACCTACCTTACATGATTGTGAGGATTAAAGCTTTGTAAGCGACCTTGGGCATCTGCTTTATCATGGGAAAGGTGCAGTATAACTCCTATGAATGAATGAATGAATGAATGAATGAATGAATGAATGAATGAATGAATGAATGAATGAATGAATGAATGAAATGGAACACCTTAAAAAGGCAGTCCATCATTTCAGCCATCCTAACAAAAAGATCGCATCAAAAGGTCCCCAAAGAAGAAGCAATTAGACAAAACTGGGAAGCAACTGGACAAAGGATTCTTGCTTTTTCATGCCCTACTTGTGGGCTTCCCACAACCAAGATCTGGTAGCCATTGTAGAAAACAGAATATATAACTAGAGGGAATTTCAAAGAAATTCTGAGCATGATCCTGGAAATTTTTTTTCATATGATGGTTCTCATGGTGAAGATGACAATAGAAAAGAACTATGCCTAGATAGATCACAATTTTTTAAGCATTTCATGACATAATTGGCCCTGATGGGAGGGAAAATTCTATTATTACTTGGCAAGAAGAAACAGACAACCAAGCTTTTCTGCACTGAGAGGTCATGCTGGTATAGTTATGTTGTTTTTAGGGGCTCTTTCATACCTAAAAACAGGAAACTTTTCAGCCTTATCTAAATAACAATATATCACAGTTGGACCAAGAATACTTATGTTATGATGCACAACAACACTGATGCCACAACAGCATGCACACTTTCTGGGAGAATGTCCCACTGAACACATTAGAATGTGCTTCTAACGAATCAAGCATAGGATCAGGCTGTAAAAACACATTTAGACTACAATCCAGAGTAACTACGGGAGCACATAAGAGACATTATGTGCACCCATAGTTACTGCACCACCTAGAGAAAACCTATGGGAAATTCATATTGCAATCCAGAGTAACTTGTTCTTACTCTGGAGCAAGGACTCCCTGTAGTTATTCTAGATTGTGCCCATAAGCCAGTTTGCTATTGTACTCTTTCACTTTCTTCATTTTTTCAAACGTTGAAAAAAGGTGACTCTCCATAGCATGTTCTCTGCCAGCAGGTGATTTTCTACTGTGATTCAGTTCATAAGATGAACACTTGGAAACACTGGTAGCAAAAGATGCAGTCACATTTGAACCAGCAGTTCTGTGTTAAAACAAAAACCAACAAGAAACCCAATCAATTCCTTGGTCAATAAACAGAAGCATTATAAAGTAGTAATAAAATACGGTAATTTATTCAAGTAATTTTTAAAGTATCTCACATAATAAATATCAAATATTAGAGAAAATGTGACATTCTTTTCTAACACATCAACCTATGTTTCTTTTTCCTACTGCTCAATTACAGAGCAATGCTTGGCACCACCTGCTGCTGGTCCTTGTAATGGGCACTTTCCTCGCTGGCATTTTGATGCTTCTTCAGATACTTGCGTACATTTCATCTACAGTGGCTGCCAAGGCAATGAAAACAACTTTCTTCAAGAATCTGATTGCCTTGCTGAATGTCTAAATGTTCATGGTAATTATTGGTGACCAATAATTTTGGGGGGGGGGGGGTGGAAGTGTTCCACAATAATATTGCTGTACGATGATAGACACTCTGGAATCTGAGGAGATAGCTGCACAACCCTTTTTTACTGTAACTATTTTTACGCATGCTCCCCATACCGACACTTCATTTTAGTTGAAACCAAGCTCAGAGAATGTCCATTTCAAGGACACATTTTTCTCTTATGAGTATTTTTGCTGCATTTCCATCCTACATCTTCAAAGCCTTTGGAAGAGAGTACCATGCCCCCTGCATTCTTCCAAAGGTGTAATTCCAAAAATCCCCAGCCCTAACAGCCTAATATTTTTGTGACATGCAGAAAACACAGGTTCTGCATACGTTAAGGGCCAGAACTACACAATTAAGACTGCAATCCTAAACTTCATTTAGGCTGGGCTAAGCCCCATCATAAGTCCTGTGCTGACCTGGGGATGTCACAATAGTGTCATAAGGCGCTTCTGCACCACTCTTCCCCTTCTGGGGAAGGCTAGGCCAGTGCATAGACCTGCACTGGCCTCCTTACATCACCATGTCCCTATGGAGAATATGATCACCTTATCAGATTATGCAAAAGTTTATATAGTGATGAAGTATAGTGACAAAGAACAAACTTGGGAACATCAGAACCTTTTACAATAATATCTGGAGTAAGAGCACAGTCCTAACCATATCTACTCGAATGTAAGCTCCATTGTGTTCAATGATTCTTACTCCCAGAAAAGTGTCTTTAAGATTGCAGCCTTAGGCAAGGTTCTATATTATTGCCATAAATTTATTGCACAGAATGTGAATTTATAAAAAATATATTTTAACCACCATTGATGTGGCTGTGGAGCCCATGGATAAGATGAGCTCCAATGTACTTTCCAAACCTACTCAACTGCATATCTCTTTGATCTTCTGTATAGTCTACGTCCTAAGCCTGGACCTTTTCCTGTTTAACTCTCTGATCTTCATCATCACCATCTTGTCACTTGCTTCCTTAAAGCTTTCTTCAAACTTCTATTCAACTACAAAAAGAAAACCCAACTCTGAGATGTAGGGCATGCTGTGGCTGTTGAAATGTGTACAAATGACCACAGATCATAGTACAAATTTTACTTTGTGTTAATGGAATGCAATTACAGATATATCTCTTTGATTTTTACAGATTCTAGAATCTCAGGGAAAGAAACAGATAGTAACAATGAAGAGGACATTGTGGCATTAAAGGGCAGTCAAACCAGTAAGAGCCATTCAGTTTCACAAAAAGGTAAATGCAAAAAAAATTTTCTAAAAAAAATTACTACAAAACTGATCTTGTTTTCTTTCTCAGGTGTGAGAAATATCTATCTATCTACAGTATTTATATACCACTTTTCAACTAAAAGCAGTTTACAAGAAAATGAAAAAATTAATGGAAATAGTTCTCACTGACTTTAAATTGAGAGTAAATGTATAGAATAAGATTTCCTTTAAGCAAAAAGGACCTTAAGTAGTTTCATCACATCATCAGCATATATTCTTGGAATTGCAACCCTGCATGAAGGTTATAGTCTAAGTTAGGTGTGCCTGTGCTGGGACCCCTAGGGGGGTTTGTGGTTGCCGGACAAGTCAGGATCAGTCTTCAAAACTGGTTTAAATCGGTGGAAAAGACAAAACATTTAGCTCAATAGTTAGCAAACTGTGTGGAATAACAAGAACATAATTTTTCTTTCTGCCTCATTTAACATACTTTGTTGTGCTGACTTCTGACTTCTTCAGAAGTGTATGTACATTGTACACCAAGTGGTTCATCCATGTTAGAGAGGCAACAGTGGCCCAGTTTTAAGGGTACAGCTTTGCCCAGCCCCTTAATGACTAGTTTGCCCCTAACAAGTCAGGCTAGAAGGGTGGCAGACCTGCTATGCCTCTACTGTGAAGTGAAGCAAAGCATCTCTGTGCATGTCAAGGCATTCCTTCCTCTACCCATTGAGCTTCATGTATCTTGACAACGACTGGGTGGTAAAGCACATGCAGAATGACCCAGTTTGAATTCCTCGTTTCTCCAGTAAAAAGGGCAGATAGTAGAATATGGAGGGAAACTTTGATCTAAGAACCTGAAAAGTTGAGGAAAGAAAATTTGGGCTAGATAGGCCAAGGAGCTGGTGTAATATAAGGAAACAGCATACTTTATTTGCCCCCCAAAAGAAGGCACTGTGTCAAAAGCCTAGTGTGACTATAAGCACATGCATGTATCGAAAAATCTAATCTAATAGTTACTTCCAGAGCCAGCCCAGCTGTGAGGTTGGTTGATTCTTTTCCCTCACATTGTGGGTGAGGGTAGGTGACAAGCTGGGAAGTGTTGCAGTGTACCCCATGCCAACCTGTTTCTGGACTGGTGGCCTCATTCTCTCTATGTTCACTTGATTATAGATATACAGTATCTCCTTGATTTTTACAGATTCTAAAACTTCAGGGAAAGACATGGATGGTAAGGATGAAGATGACATTGACACGTTAAAGGGAACCGAAATGGGAAAGAGCCATCCAGTTCCAGAAACAGGTAATTGTGATACCATCTAAAAAGCAACAAAAGCCAAGCTTCTTGCCAATTCAACATAGCAAGCCTGAAATAGGATAAAGCTGAGCCCTTGCATCTGAGGAATCAATTGGCCTTATCAATAGGATGGACATAGAGTGGGATTCTAGGTTCAGAAAAAAATTGACCTACTCAAGGTCACCGTCACCATGTATTTCATGATCAAGAGGGATGGCCATGAGCCCCCTATTGAGTTCAACCACTAAATTACATCAGCTTTTAAATTGTAATTACAAGATATATCCAAGGGTGCTCAAAGGAGGAAGTGAATTCTTTATTTTGAAAAGGCATGCTTCACCTTTCCATCAGAGTAATCCTAATTTTAGTGAGCCTACAATCTAAGCATTTTAGACAGACAATCTTTTGGACAAACAAGAACTGTATTGCACTCAGGGAACATCAGATCAAAAATATGCCAGGACAAAGTTCGGATTCCAGTTTCATTTATGCTCTAGCCCCTTGCAGGATATTTATAAAAATAAAAGAATTATCACACACATGTTCAGTGTATATTAACCTGATAGGTGCTATCTTTGACCTTGGTTGGAAACACTTTCCATCAAATGAAGATTCATCCTCTGTTACCCTTTTATCAAGTGTGTGAGACAGTAATTAAGGCTGGTTTATATCAAGTGGGCTTCTATACAAAAAATATTTTCCTCTTTGCAGGTGCTGTACTTCCCCTGGCTCTTGGGTTGGCGATCACTGCTTTGCTACTGCTCATGGTCGTCTGCCGGTTGCACTTAGTGAGACAGAAGCTGAAGAAAGCTCGACCCATTACATCCGAGGAGTCCGATTATCTCATCAATGGGATGTATCTCTAAGGGTGCAATCTAACCAACATTCCAATGCCAAGGTAAGGGCAATGCAACTCATGCTGTGGGAACAAACATTGCCTTACCTTGAGGAGGCCTGTGTGACAGCCCCCCAGCTGCAGGATGCAACACATTGCCAGTGGTGCATCTATGCCAGTGATGGAAAGTTGGTTAGGATTGCATTCTAAAGCAGCTTTCTCTCTGTCCCTACTCCAGCTTTTTTTAAAGTGTGCCTCTTGCATTTTTTAAAAAATAAATGTTTAGCAGGCTTTAAAACAATCACATTGCAAAAAATGCAGCAACCACCTTTGAAAAGTCTCTTTTAAAGTCTGCGGTAGAGTAGTTGCATATAGATACAGTGGCACATGCCAAGTGACTTCCTCTTTCAGAATTATAGGGGTATCCCTTCCAGGCAATGAGGTTGGATTATCATGATGTGCTGGGCATCAGTTGCAATCCCAAAAACACACCTTACTGCTATATCTCAGGTGTACAGAGTAAAACTGATGGAACCAGCTCTGTAGTGGCTGAAAAGCCTTTTAGAATTCCACATAAGTGGTTTGCTGTTAAGCCTCCCTCTGCTTCCTTGGCAGACTCACCCAATTCTGTTTTGCAAAATAGCTTTGTATGATTGCGCAGCACCACTTCTGATTATGATACCCGTTGCTGGCACTGCATAGCTGATCCACACTACTTGTAGGGTGATGTCCTGAGTTAGCTCATGATGTCTGGGTCATACCACAAGTCACATCCTGCTCTTCAGGGAAAGACAGGACAGGAACAAGGTTCAGGACAAAAGATAAAATGAAGGTCAAAACCAAAAATCATTGGTTTTGCATTTGCTTTGAACAGAGAAAGTAAATTCTCTGGCATTAGCTGTCTTCATGGTCCATGAGCACGCTTCATTAAAACCTATTTTGCTATATGAACTAGACTTTCATTTCAACTACGGCTGTAATCCTAAAGACAATTTCCTGGGAGTAAGATCCATTGAACACAATGGGGCTTACTTTTGAGTAGACGTGGTTAGGATTGCACCCTATGTTGCTTTTACTGCTGCCTGCAAATTTTCCATTGATATTGTTACAACGCTGCTTATGGTACTTATATGAAATTTGAAGGATTCCCATTAGAACCTCAGAGCTAAGTTTAAGGCAAGAGTGTCAAATAAAAGCCCATAGTCTGGCCAGAAGAACTTTTTTTTTATCTTAAGCTCTCCCAGCACCATCATCAGCTACTGAACTGTGTTGAACAGTTGCTTAAAGGGCTGCCCACACAGTAATTGGAATTCAAGATCTTGAAAACCATGATTATGATTTGCATGTTTTTTTCTTACCATTTGCAGCTGAGTTCCTAAATGAGGAAAAATTGCTAATTTCTAGTTATGACTTGCTTAATGACATTACCTCCTGCCTGAAGTATAAATCATAGGTGCTATTTGGTCCTATTTGACACCCCTGTAAGAGCTCAGTAGCTACACCAATTAAATCATCAACCAATTACCTGAAGAAGTCACTGTCTAATTCAATTGTAAGAAGTGTTATACAGTGAAGTAAATATTATATGTATTAGTTACTGTGTGTGAACAATCCTGTTTATCCAATGTGCAAGTCAGTTAAAAACCGAGTGCCCAAGTACTCATCAATGCAGCAAAGGTATGCCACTTTGGGTATATCACGCTGAACTAGCAGCATATTTCAGATCCCTACAGACTCCCACATTGCTAAGTGTCCCAATTTGGTTATGTAAAATAAGAGAATAAACCTATTTTATTCTTAATACATTGCACCATTTGTTTTCCATTTTATTTTCATAGTTTTGATCAAATAGTTAAATGTGCTGAATTTGTTTACTGTGTTGTATTCACAACTTTCCATAATTTTGTTGTTGTTGGAAGTAAGCAGTAACTTAGCACTGACAGTAACTAGTAATTTAGATGGCACTATCAGCAGTGCATTCCTTTAGTGCAGAGGACCCCAGATGCAGCCTCCATGTGACAGAGAGCCTCCATGTGGTCCACCACAGACCCCTTCCATTTGGTTCGTCTGCAACCCCTGTAATCGCCCAGAGGCAGGCGATCTCTGCGCCTCTTGCAGCCGGAGTGCAATCTGAAAGTTGGGTAGGCAGCACATATCTCCTCTCTATGTATATGAAAGTGTTTGTGGAAAGAGTTATGGAAGTATTTATGAAATGGTTTGAAGATCATCCCTTCTCTGTGCGTAAGAAAGTGTTTATGAACACGTTTGAATTGCATTCATTCATTTAAATTATGTCTCAAATTTACATAAATGAATGTATTAATGTAAATTTATTCATTTACAAAATTAATTTACATACATTAATATATTAAACTAGCGAAAAGCGTACCCGCGTTGCGGGAGTAAAGTTACCCTGTGTGCCCATATGCATCAACCCCCCATGCACAACTTCCCCCATGTGCATCAAACCCCCATGCACAACTTTCCCTATGCGCATCAACCCCCCATGCGCAACTTCCCCCATGCGCATCAACCCCCATGTGCATCAATCAAATGTCATGCGCAACTTTCCTCCATGCGCAACTTTCCTCCATGTGCATCAACCCTCCATGTGCGCGTCAACCCCCCATGTGCAACTTCCCCCATGCACATCAACCCCCATGTGCAACTTCTCCCCATGCGCATCAACCCCCATGTGCAACTTCCCCCATGCGCATCAACCCCACATGCACATCAACCCCACATGCAGAACTTCCCCCATACGCACCAACCCCTCATGCGCACCAACCCTCCATGCACAGCATCCTCCACAGTGCAACCTATTCATCCTGACAACGTCCCCCCAGTGCACCAGGCACTGAGCACCAAATTGGCTGGATGTTGGTCAGTCTCCCATGTTAAGTATAGGACAGAAACACATTGCCCCCTTTTCAGCCCCTGAAGGGTTAAGTTTCTCCAGAGGGTTCTTGGTGGGTGTTCAGGTGACAGAAGGAACTCCCAGAATTCCATGCTTCAGGCCCAGCAGTTGGGGCGGAATGTTGATGAGTCAGCAATTCTCAATGCAAAGTATAGGGAGGAAAAAGCGTTGCGCCCCTTTTCACCCCCTTCTGGTTGGAATTTCTGAAAACCAGTTCTTAGTGCACCCCTCAGTCACAGAAGGAACACCCTCCCCAAATTTCATGCTTTTAGGGCCGGCGGTTTTGGCAGGGCGGTGATGAGTCAGTCAGTGAGTGAGTCAGTGAGTGACTTTTCTCTTATATATATATATAGATTTATTCAAATTTGAAATGTAAATTCTTTTTTTCTGGCCCCCAACATAATGGCAGAGAGATTATGTAGCCCTCCTGAGAAAAAATCTAGACATCCCTACTCTAGCATATTTTCCAGGATACCATCTTGTCACATATCTTCTTGAAGCATAGGAAGTTATTTCCATTTTAGGTGGTTTCAGGTGGCTAAGACAAAATGAGCTAAGTATTTTAAGTGGAATTAATCAACAATGCAATCTTATTGGAATGCACTCTAGGCTATTGTTTTAACAAGAGTAGCTAGGAGATCATATGGGAAAAACAGGAAGACATATCTACTTTGACTGTTACCCAAAACCTATTAAAAAGCAATGCAAGATGACATTAATCCTTGTTTACAATCTCACCTCAATGCTTGTTTTTTCTTAAACTGTTTTCCACTTTTCCCATACTCACATTCTGCCTTCTCCTATCACAAGTCCTCTTACCCCCAAATCCAGAGTAACTACAAGACCACGTAAGAGACTTTATGTGCACCCGTAGTTACTGCACCACCTAGTGAAAACCTATGGATAATTCATATTCCAGATTAAGTTGTTCTTACACTGGAGCAAGGACTCCCTGTAGTTACTCTGGATTTTGCCCTTAGTCTCTTTCAAGGCAGGTTAGCACCAGCAGTCTTACAACATATTAAAAATATGAGAGAAATATGTATACAGTACCTCTTTGTGGGGGGGGGGGGGAGATGTAAAAATTGACACCATGAAAATTAATTCAGTAGGTCTAATGAAACCTGAATTATCAAGGTATCCGATTTTACTCATACCGGTAATTAAGGACTTCTCACTTCAAGATCTATGTATGCATTCAAAACTATAGAAGTAGTAAAACATTACTCCACAAAGTGGAGAGTTGGAAATTCCAACTTGGAAAGCTTCACCCCCTCCATCACAAATTGTGTTGACTTGCATAAGCTACCAACTTACCAACTGGAGAGCAATTAATTTTCCCATGTGCAACAGCAGCTCCTGGAAAAACAACCATTTCAGAACTATATCTAGATGTCTCTATTTACATGATGATTTCTTTTATTTGTAGCCCTAACCTAATGGCTGGTATCTTTAAAATATATTTCTGTAATGCTCTAAGCTTTGGAATGTATTTTTTTCAAAAGACACAATCCTGTATTGATATCATATTTTAGAAATACCTATCAAAATATTTAGAAATAAAGTAGCACGCATGGTAGAAGAGTTCCAATGATGGTTCCTATAGGCCATACTGTACACAGGTTTATAGCATGGCTTTAGAAGGTACTTAGAGATAATGGTATCACTCCAATAGTTACCAGTGAGAATTGCACTGGAGAGATCATAGTAGGTGCTGACATTGTGGCAGTTGGAGTGGGCATAAATGCCCAGAACTCCATTTCCTGCAGTGGTAGCACACTCAAGGCAGCTCTGGAAGCTTTCAAGGTCAGCATTAAGAATTTACAGATACCTATTCCATGTGGTTGCACAGAGTCCATGAACAACCATCCAGAAAAAAATGGTCTATTTCAAAAGCAGAAAAATAATGAAGGCCACCTGACCACTTCAAAGTTTATGAAAACGTCTGTCCCTGTTCTTTCCCCTTTTTGTCGCAATTGCTACAATCCAGCCATTCCCAATGAAACAGAACTTTTGGAACACTGTTTTTGTTTTTTATTTTATTTGGCAAAGCAGTACTGCATAAACTGTTCAATGATTCGGACATAGCTTACACAGTTATATTAAATTCAGGTACACAAGTCTGCAAGTCAACCAGAAAACAGAACTGAACCATGATTCCTTAAATCATACTACAAGGAAAGGGGGGCGGGGGAAGAGAGAAGAACCATGTCAGTTATGTCCATCTTGAACAGTAGTTTACAATAAAAGCAGTCACTTCTGATGTCCTGAAGTTTATATACATGATGTCAGGTTTTAAAAGGGAAGAAAGCAGCTGATTGTATATACTACATGCTAGTCAATGACATCACGTTAAAAGCTGTGAAGAGGAGCATCATCTCATTTTAGTTGCATCTAGAAGACAGCTGAACACAAAGAACCTTATAGTGTGCATGTAGTGTCGGAAAGTGCAGATAAGCAGTTTGATGGAGGAACATTGGAGCCGAAATAGGTGTTCAAAAGTTTTCCAATCCATAAAAGTAGCAAATTGCGTGTCTGTCTGCATTTTGGCAGACCTACTCCATTTCTTTAGACAGGTGAAAATAAGGGCATGTTGAAAACACTGCCCAAATTTAAACTTTCCATCAGTTCTTTACCAAACTTGCATTAAACCTCTACAAAATAAAATTAAAAAATAAAAAACCACACTTTTCCATGCTGGTAACAGCGTAACAAAGTCCAAAACAAGTTGCAATGCTGTTGTTTTTGAAAAAGCTTTTAAGAATTGGAGATGAGCAGTCCACTGTTAACACTATGTTTAGGTCAGGTGATGTAGGTTTTACATTTCATCCCTGCAAAAACAAACAAACACACAATTATAAAGTTCTGTTTTTAAATATTCAAAATTATTCTCAGTACAGCTAAATTGCATAATTTTATTCATAGGGCAACTGCCAAATTAATAGGGTCTCTTACCAAAGCGTGAGTTATATGAAATACAGGTTGTGATCCCTGTAGGGCTGTGGGTGACGCAAGCAGTTAAGATGCTATGCCTGTTAACCAGCAGACCAGGGTTCGAGACCCGGGTCCGCCCCACAAGATAGGGTGAGCTCCTGTCCTTAGCCCAGCTCTGCAACGCAGCTGGATCCAATCGTATTGGTTCTGCCTTTCCATTGGACTAATTCAGTGGCGTGGAGAGGGGGGATTTGCTGCTTGGGTAACAGCCTATCCTCCATAACAATCCAACCCAGGCTTTCGTGCTTCGTATGCAGCGCCGAGCACGATACCATAGTCTTTCAAGACTGACGGAAGCCTGCTTTTTTGTGATCCCTTACTTTAGAAGTACAGTGGTACCTTGCTTAACGAGTGCCCCGCATAAAGAGTGCCCCGCATAACAAGCACTCTGTCATGCTGTGTCTCTGCCTCGCTTAATGAGGCAAATTTGCTTAACGAGCATATGCTGGCTGCCCTTTCATCTTTAAAAGGCAACCAGCAAGCGCTTATTAAGGGATTAAATTAGTAGTGCTTGGGGGCCCTTTAAACTTTAAAGGGGATTAATGGGATTAAGGAGACAATGGGAGGATTAAATCACATTTGATTACCTTAGTGATTACCTTAATCGCCTTATGCTGGCTGGAATGTTTGGGCTGGAGGAGCTGGCTGGGCTTATGGGGCTTAAGCATGATCCTAAACATGTCTACTCAGAAGTAAGCCCCTGTGTGTTATATGGGACTTACTCCCAGGAAAGTGTCTTTAGGATTGCAGCTTAAGGATCATGCACATCACCCTCAGTCCAGTGATGCTGCCCTGGACTGGGAGGACTGGAGGGGAGACTTCCAGATCAGCCCAGCCAGCAGAGGGGTGGTGGTGATGCTGCCCCTGGGCTGCAATGCTGGAGAGAGCCCAGGCAGAGGAGGAGAGGTGGTGGTGGTGCCCCTGGAGAAGCGCTGGAGCTCCTTCACCTCAATTCTCTTTCCAGGACATGTGCTCTTTACTCAGAAGTAAGCCCCTTTGTGTTGAATGGGTCCTGCTCCCAGGTAAGTCTTTAGGATTGCAGACTTTAGGATGCACTTAACACCCAGTCCAGAGGGCATAAATTGGGACCCGACTGTGAAAGCACAATCCTAAGCATGTCTACTCAGAAGTAAGCCCCATTGTGTTAAATGGGTCCAACTCCCAGGAAGGTGTCTTTAGGATTGCAATCTAAGTAGACTTCATAGGATCATGCATATTGAATGCATGTTTGAATTCAGTTCCAGTGTTTTGTCATCATTTTTACATCCAGTTAATATTTTTATATGAATATTTTTTGGGTTGTGGAACCAATCATCTGAGTGTCCATTGTTTCCTATGGGAAAGTCCACTTCACTTAAAGAGTGTTTCACTTAGAGCATGCCTCCGGAACAAATTAAGCTCTTTATGTGAAGCACCACTGTGGATACACCCATTTTTAAAATGGTACTGCTCCTCAACTGCAGGATGCAACACACGCTCCACTGGCACGGGTAAGTCAGTGCTTGAAAATTGGTTAGGAATGCACCCAAATCTGCATTAAAGTCTTCACACAACAAGTTTATATTGTCAAGAGTGTTGATGAATGTAAATTACTTTCAAAAACAAGGGCAAAACTTCTTCAGCATTTGCCCCCTGTGGTGTCAGGGTCTGCTTGTTCTGGACTGAGATCATCCAAACCATGGTTGACATGACACTGGGGATATCTGAACAACCTGTAACCAGGATGTTGCCTTCACACCAAGATGGTATCTATTTATCTACTTGCATTTGCATGCTTTTGAATTGCTAGGTTGGCAGGCGCTGGGACTAATGACAGAAGATCAATCTTTTGTGCAGCACTCAGGTCTCAAACTGTTGACCTGCCAATCTTTAGCGCCTTTAACCACTGAGCCAGCGTAGTCCCCAATGTTAATTGATTGCATATTTAATGAATAAATATTTAAGATAAAACTGAAGTGATAAAAACTGAACAAATTATATTTGTTCTGGGCCCCACAAACTTCATTATCTCATTTTCTTCCTGCCCTTATGGAATTCACATACGAAACCAGTCCTATGTAAAAGTGATCTGGAACTAGCTTTGCATTATATAGTCAGAAACAGCAAGGCACAAAATTGAAGTTTCTCTTCCAGCAAAACATGAGATATTTTGTCACACACCCATCACATAATATAGTAGAATCCCAACTGGATTGAGAGTTGTTATATTGTGTCTGTGAAGTAAAAATTATGGGCCCTAAAGAAAGAAAGCACAGATAATGCTACTGAATGAGCACAATTACATGGTGCAAACGAGACATGCAGTGCTATTCATGAAGTGGTGGAAGGCAACTTCAAACTAAACTACCAGGCAAAAGGATGGTGATAGCCATAGCTGAAGGAAAACAGGTAGGAATAAAAAGAGGAAAGTGATAAGACAGGGGAAGGTACTATGAGGAAAAACCACACAATAACAAGATTTTGTGAGGGCAAAGTAGAGTAGACTGTTGCAGACTCATAAAGGCTTGAGGCTTTGAAATGTCACATCTATAATACTCAGGGCGCAATCCTAAACAATTTTGGCCAGCCTAACTCACCTGAATTACCTTCCTGTGATGGTGTGGGGATGTTGGCGTATCCCTGAGCACTGGCCAAACCCCATCAGGAGTAAGGCAGAAATGCATTACGGCACTTTTGTGACACCCCCAGGTCAGCACAGTACTTATGCTAGGGTTTAGGCTGGCCTCAGTGTATTACACAGCTAATATATTTATAGAAACCGAGAAATACAAGTTAATAAAATTTGGTTATCATTCTGTTTGGGTGGCTGCATTAAAATCCTCAATTTTTCACACATACTTTGGTAAACATTGACATACAGCTTCATCCTTGTTATATGTACATGGATGTTTTCCACATAAATTTGAATCAACATGAATGGCCACTGAAAATCAGTTTTAAAAACTGCTTTTCTACTGTTGTAGCGAGGCAGTCATGTAAGCAACCATCTAGGTGAGACGGGCAAACACATGGGGTCCTTTGCATTCCTAATTGCTGACTGCCTTTCCACAACAGGACGAAAAGCTGTTGTTAACAATTGTAAAGGGACACCTTAATTTTTTAACAGCTTTATTTTTTTGCTTTATTTATTTATATTTTTATTATTATACCACCTTTACTGACATATGCAGAATAGGAAACTGCTTTTATTTAACATAGGTTTTTTATATCTACAGGGAGTCCCAGATTCAAACCCCTGAAGATACTGAGGCATGACTTTATTCCATAAGGAGCAATGCAGGAGCAAGAAACCTGGCAGTGCATCTTTTAATCTATTTTTCCACTTTTTATTCACAGGAGATTCTGAAACAGAATCCTAGTGAATAATGAGAGACATCTGTATTTGAGTTTCTGAGTTCCTTCTGATACATCAGTATGGTGATTACTGATTTTTTGCATGAGCAGACCTTTGAAGCTCTCTATAATGACAGTCATAGCCATCTTCACAACAAGTACGGTTACAACGATGGTATGATAGAATTGGTCAAATTCAGTTTTGCTCACTACAAGATACTCAATGTGCAAGTAAGTTGATACATAACTTGATCCCTACCGGCTTGTGGCCGATAATGAACCAAGTGAAATGTAAGGACAACATCTATTCATCAGCTTACCTAAGCACCTGTCGTCTTTTTGTTCTGCATTACAACCTTCTTTTCTGCACTGGCTTAGCTTATTTTCCCAGAATTGCTACTTGGCATTTTTGTAAGCAGAATCTTCTTCCAGTATCTCACATCTTTCTACATTCCTTAAGCAGCATCAACATTCTGGGTGTAACTATCTTCAGCAGGATCCATTAATCTGTCATTGCGATTTTCTAGAAACCGTTTTCAGTAGGATGTTCTCTTTCAGTCCTTTTGGCTAGTCTTCAATTTATAGAAAGACTTGCACCCATTTTGAAAATACTTATCTTAAAAATGAAACTTCTGTTATGATATGATGCACCATACTTCTTTATGTCTGATTTCGTATTAAAAAATAAATGTAATGGTAAAAAAAGAGAGATGAACCAAATCAGGCTCCCAAATTACTACATATAAAATGTTGTGCACCTCACAGCACAATTCTTGCACCTGGTTAGGTGGCACAAATCCAGTACTGGCCTGGTGGTGTCACGAAAGTCCCATAAGCAGGGTGACTGTCTAGAATGTAGGACAGAGTGCCTGTACCTTTAAGCATTGGATAGAAAAGGAAATTTAAGTAGGTGCTGCTTTTTAAACCCTTATATGTTGAGCTAAACCTTCCTAAATTCCCTCTTCTGTACATAGGTTAAAGGTATAGGCACTCTGTCCTACATTCTAGATAGCCATAAAGCACTGCTATACATCAGGCACTTGTTAGGTCAGTGCACAAAAACATGCCAGTTTCCCCACACCACTGCAAGAACAGGGAGATGGGCAAGTTGCGCTGGTCTAAAGTGATTCGGATTGTGCTTTCATTGTTCTAACTTCTTTCCAAACCTCATCTCATCCAGTTGCTGTCTTTAACTAGTTAGGGCACAATCCAGAGTAACTACAGGAAGTCCTTGCTCCGATGTAAGAATAATTTACTCTGGATTGCAATATGAATATCCCATAGGTTTTCACTAGGTGGTGCAGTAACTACGGGTACATGTAATGTCTCTTACGTGCTCCCATAGTTACTCTGGATTGTAGGGTTGGCCTCCCATCTTTGGAAGAATAACACTCCTGACACAACCATGAGGAAAACTGTCAAATGTGTAACCTCCACAGTAATACAGTGGAGCACTACAGAGTGTTCTCTAGGACTACAGAGTGTAACTTACATTGCTAGTACCTTTTCTAAGATAAGAACCCTACACATGGAGCCTATGGACACCACTTAACTACAAACACTATTATGGTGGTAACATAAACACTCTCACTTTGAGATAACTAAGCAAGTACTAAACAAGGCTGTACTAAATCAATTTCTAAAGCACAAAGTAAAATCCCTTAATAAGTGATTATTATACAGCAAAAATAGTTAGGTTGGTCAGATGAACTTAAGAATTACAGATGAACAGATGAATTACTTTCTCTGCCACTTTTGGGTGGGCAGTCAATCATAAGCTTTGTGCATTATATGTGGCTTTGAGAGTTCACTACTGCTCTCTTTATACAGTGGGATTTCATCAGAAAATCAAACAAAAATAAATTAGTTCATATTTCTATAGAGTAAGTTTCAACAACTCTAACTGTAGAATCTCAAACATGACTCCTCAGAAAGAAGTTGCACCATTTCCAACCAAGTGTGTAGAGAGCTGCAGCCTAAATGTTATATATTTGTGTTTGCAAATGCTCTAATTGACAACAGAACTCCCAAAATTTTGTTGACTCCCAAAATGAGTTAAAGTTACTAATAGATAGTGGTTATTTGAACTGGTAGCTTTTAAAAAAGGAAAGTTTCAAACTTTACTTCAGAACACATTTCAAGAGCAATTCTTTCCAAACCTGAAAATACAAGCAATTTGACTTTTTTTTTAAAAAACAAAACTTGTTTTGTTACATAAATTGTAACTTTTAAAAAAACTGATCAAAAAATGTATATGTAATTGTGTTGCTTCTCCTGAAGGTTTCTGAAATAACTTCTAATTTAGAGAAGCACTTCTGTTCCTTCATATTATATTATTCTGATCAAAACAGATACCAGAAGAAACACAGTCCACTGTTTCCACTATGTTAAGATTGCCTAAGAAGCAAGCTTCTCAAAAACTAATCCAAAATAGTAATGAGTTTTACTTTTAAAGAATATTAGCTCAAAATAGAGATTGTTTTAGCCAACACTACATAAGTTTAAGAAATAATTTATAATGAAATAAAGTGCACTCCATGCAATGAATTTTTTCAGTATTTAATGCGACACGCTCAAAGATGACCTTGTGGTGATGTAACAATGCAAAGAGCTGATTTTGGTGGTACAGAAAAGCAGGAAGCAGTAAGAGCAAAAGCAGCCTTAGCAAGCTACCCTCTTAAGAATCTAGACCCTTTCACCTTGTATGTGTAAGTGTGTGGAAGAAGAAAGTCGAACAGAAAATCACTTCCACCTGGACCACTGCTTCTCCTTATCTGTTAAAGGCACATATATCACTCCCATCAGAGGCTTCATTTTAACACTGCCATCTTCTAGCTTATCATACTGTTCCAGCATCTGATTTCCTCCAGCGGGCCCAACAGGTAGTATTAATCTTCCACCAGGTTTTAATTGCTCTATAAGCTAAAATAAAAAAAATTATTATTCAGTTTACATGTCTGTAAATTCCTAACGAATAAGCTGTACAGTGTGCAAAACGCCCAATTTAGCAGCAACAATCTATAGATTTATATCCTGCCATTTGATCAAAATTTTCCCAGGGAGTTTACAATTAGGCCTCCAACTGATTCCAATCCACTGGTTCATTCACCGTTCCAATCCTTGGATAATTAGCTGTTAAAGAGTACTTTTTAAACAAGGAGAGATGAGTTTCCTTTAGCTGCTTCATTTTCTGATCATTCCCATATAAGAGCATCCATCTTAGGATTTAGGGGGGAGCAGGAACCCACAGACCATTGATTCCTAAACTGTGAGCTGTGGCTCCCAAGCGCTCCCATCGCTGTAAAACACCCACCGCAATGACACAAGATATAAGACTGTAGCCCTAATGGAGAACTACAGCCTATAGTCCAGTAGGTCAAGGAAGACGTGAGTAGAAAAACTTTGGAGAACCACTGCCTTAGTCCTATGGTCTTTGATGTCTCCATTCACTTGTACAGTCCCAGTGTAACTCCTTACTACTTGAAGTCTCAAATCTTTGCACTGAGATCGTCCCACTGGCAAGATTTTGAGACTCACTAGAGGCTCAAGGAACAGCTGTCTCCCCCAAAACTTCCATCTATCACTACTTAAATATTAGTTTGAGAAACAGAAGATATGTAAAAGGTAAAGGTGTCCCCATTGGTTGCCCTTCGAATTGTGGCCAACTCTCTAAGGGTGGTATTCATCTCCATTACAAGTCCAACGAGCCAGCATTATCCAAAGATGTCTCTGTGGTCATGTGGCCAGCAGAAGTGAATTCAAAAAGGCATCCCACCAAAATTGTACCAATTTATCTACTGGCATTTCCATGCTTTTGAACTGCTAGGTTGGCAGGAGCATGGTAAGTAATGGGAGCTCATTCCATCATGTGGTACTTGGGTCTACAACCAGGTTGACAAGCACCACTTTAACCAGTGAACCACCACAGCCATTATATATGTTTATTTATAAGACTAGTCAAAATGCAAAGGGGTTTGGGATTCCACAAACACCCCAATCAAGCCATAATGCAAGCTAGTGCATATTGACTCAGCAGCTCCAATGGGGTTTACTCCTAAGTACTGTATCTAAGTACAGGATTGCACTTTAAATATACTCAAGTTGCAGTCCTATACATACTTACCTGTAAGTAAGTTCTACTGATTTCAATGACACTTACTTCCAAGTAGACTTGCACATGATTATGTTGCAAATCAAGTTGTTCCATGATTTAAATAAACCTTCTGTTAATAAGAATAGAATTTAAACAGTCCTTTAAAGACAGTTCATACCATTTTAATTTAAAAGACATTTAACAGCATGTACAACATATGCAAATATAAAATACATACTGCTTGGGGCACAACTGGCGCAGCAGCTCCTACGTGAATAGCATCATATGGTGCTTCTTCTTTATGTCCCATTCTTCCATCCCCAACTACAAGAACAAAAATCTATGTAAGGACAGGAAACAGCTGGTTTACAAGTATTATGGTCAATGTGCTCAAATACACTCAGCTATGCAAACAATGACAGAATGGCAAAGACTGCAAAAAGTAACCATAATAAGCCACCTAAATTGTAATGAGAATTTCTAACAGGAATGAATGGACTGATTCGAAAACTAGACCTAACTAGAATGAAAAAACAATTTAATGTAGTTTTAAGTTAGAGTTAGGCAAAAGTAATATTTTTTAAATGGAGAACCAAAGCTGCTGCATAGCCAATATACAGTATAGCAGTATCACTATATTAGGTGACCAGCCAAACTGAAGACACAGAAGCCGAGAAAATGCAACTTTATATGTTTATAAAGGAACATCACAAGTCCCTTTGCTTTTTTGCAAATTAATGCACACTTGAAAATCATGCCCTTCTATGTATTTTGTAAGGATTTCATTAAAACAAATTTAAAATAAGTCTGTCCCATCTGCTTGAAGTGCCAAAACACAGCCAATGCACTGCACCACAAATAAGAACCAACCCAGTAAGGGCAGGACAACGCTGGCTTGTTCTGCACCAAATGACATAAACCCCATCTCCCCCACCCCTGCAACCTGTTATGTTTGGTGAGCACCTCGCCTCTTCTGCATGCAAAAAGAGACATAGGAACCTGGATGTATGGCTAGAGACAGTACTCAATTCTTTGTGCTCTCAGAATTGTACAGTCATCATATGGCAGCACTGTGCCAAAACAGGGATTAAGCTGAGGCTGAATGCAAGACTAGCTCTCTCTTGCCAATTTTACAAAATCAGATTCATGATAAAGGCTTGCAAAATTATTTACCATCAATGTATGTGCTGCTTTACACCGAGTAAAAAAACATGCGTTTCCCATCCCAAAAGCTCACAATCAAAGCTAGATAAGAAAAAATATCAGGATTTTGACTGATAGTTGTGTCCTCTGACTGTTTAGGTGCCACAAGAGAGAAGACAGTCACAGTGGAGTAGATTAACTATTTACTGTATTTACAAGTTCAGAGTAGCATAACGTGGTCCAGGTTATACACATGAATTAAGTCCTTTAATTCTCCTCAGAGCTAACCAGTATGCTTCTGCTCTGATAAACAGCTGCACTCCAACTACCAACCAGTTCTCCAACTGTCACACTCAACTGGCAGATATTCAAATCTGAACATTCTAATCATCTCAGCTTGCCTAGACTCAGAATTCCATTTGACTGAGAATTCTAACAGAAAAATAAAGGGAAGGGATGCTAGGAGAGATAGTAGGACAAGACAAGCATATTTAAATGAAACCAGTTTTGCAAAATAAATGTAGGCTCTTTTGTAGGTTGGATAGTCATCATAATTGCAACAATTATTCATGTCCCCAAAAACCTACCACAGAATAATTACAAATCTGAATCAACCAAGCATGGGTATATTCTTTTATTAATATACCCCTGTACTTACGAATCAGTTTTACTCTTCCTGAAGCTAGCAATAGGGGATCATCCTTTTTGACATTATTTAATGAGTCATCTACCAACTCTTTGATATGATCAATTCCTACAACTTTTCCTTTGGGACCAACCTGAAACAAAAATATAGGTTTATGTTGTGGTACCAAATATACTGAATTCCTAAATTATGGTTAGAGTACTTTAAAATAAAACTATACCTAATTGGCATTTCCCATCAGTTTCCTATCTATTTTATAACATATATTTATTATACACACATAAGTTCAATTTTAGACACATAAGCTTAGGACCTAAAAAAGTTTGGAAACCTCCAACTTGCAGCATACATTAGCCATGGGTAACCCACAGCATGGGCTATGATGACGGACTTGAAGGGTTGCTTATTTTGACAGGCACAGAACTTTGGATTTTATCATTGTGATGGCTTTTTTCAATAAAATACAACATAACCTAGGTCATTATTGTACATAGCACTCCCGGTTTCTATTCATTTGATTTTAAAATAATGGAAAAAAACAGGAGCCGGTTAGTAGATCCTCTCCATTAGAAACAGAACGCTAATTGATGGCAAGTTTTTTTAAAATTAGCATGAAGAAGAAAGGACACATGAGAAAGGAAGATATAATAGATATAGGAGTGTGTTAGTTGTTGCCAATTGAAGTTAAAGGTGATTTCTGAGCAATATTTACTGTAATTTTAACATGGTCTGCATGGAATTGAAAGGGAGCTGTGCAGGCACAGGACTAGAATGCATGGCATTCTAGATTTCTGCTGAAATCTAGTGTGCCATATAGAAAGCAGGGCTCTGATTTCAGCTGCTTCGTTGTGTCACTTATAGCAACAGTTCTCAAACTTTTTAACAACAGGAGGACCCACTTTAACAATCTATCATGATCCACTAGAAGTGATGTCAATACTTGAAATTACAAATTAATTTTCCCCCAAATTGGTCATTTTTGCTTACCAACTATCACATATACTGTAAGAATTCAAAACACAGTATTCAGCTTTACTACATATAAAATTAAATAATAAACAGGCAGCTCTATTAGTTTAAGTTGGTACAGCTTTCATGTTAAGACTGTGCTTAGCAGACTGGATAAACCATGACACCAGATAAAATATCAAGAGTTTATTCATTAGGAGAATATGGCTGCAATTCTAAACACACTTTCCTGGGAGTAAGTCCCATTGAGCATAATAGGGCTTACTTCTGAGTAGACATGGTTAGGATTGTGATCTAAATAAGACTTTAAAAAAATTATTTTCTTGATATCAGCATATTTATCATAAGTGGTTAAACAGTTCTCACCATCCGTGCAAAGCAGGAAGTGAGAATTCCACTTCCAGATCCTACATCGAGAGCTTTGGCTCCTTCGTGTAGCTGTTCACGTAAGAGTTCTAGAGCATATGCATGCTGATCAAAAGGAAAAAGACAAGAGATTAGCATTCATTTTTTGTTTGGGTCCAGTATATCATAGAATCATAGAATCATAGAGTTGGAAGGGACCTAGTAGGTCATCTAGTCCAACCCCCTGCCTGCAGCAGGAAATCCCCCTAGAGCATCCCCGACAGGTGCTCGTCGAGCCTCTGCTTGAAGATCCCTAGTGAGGGAGAGTCCACCACCTCCCTTGGCAATCTGTTCCACTGCCGAACCACCCGAAACGTCAGGAATTTTTTTCAGATATCCATCCGGAATCTCCTCTCTTGCAGTTTGTCCCCATTGGTTCTAGTTCTGCTTTCAGAAGCAGCTATGAACAAATGAGCCCCTTCCTCCCTATGACAGCCCTTCAGGTATCTGAAGAGGGCAATCAGGTCTCCTCTCAGCCTCCTCTTCTCCAGGCTGAATATCCCAAGTTCCCCTAACCTTTCCTAGTAGGGCTTCCCTTCCATCCCACTGATCATTCTTGTTGCTCTCCTCTGGACTTGCTCCAGTTTGGCTGCATCTTTCTTAAAGTGAGGTGCCCAGAACTGAACACAGTACTCAAGGTGAGGTCTCACCAATGCTGAATAGAGAGGAACTATAACTTCTCGTGACTTGGAAGCTACAGTCCTCTTAATGCAGCCTAAAATGGCATTTGCTTTCTTTGCAGACACATCACACTGCTGACTCATGTTCAGCTTGTGATCCACCGCAACTCCAAGATCCCGCTCACATGTTGTGCTGCCAAGCCAAGTATCCCCCATTTTATACCTGTATTTTTGATTTTTATTTCCTAAGTGCAGAACCTTGCACTTCTCCCTGTTAAAATTCATTCTATTTGTTACAGCACAGTATTCTAGTTTATCCAGATCCTCCTGGAGGTTTCTCCTGTCTTCTGTTGTGTTTGCTGCTCCTCCCAGCTTGGTGTCATCTGCAAATTTGATCAGGCTCCCCTGTACCCCTTCCTCCAAGTCACTGATAAAAATGTTAAAGAGGACTGGGCCCAAGACAGAGCCTTGGGGTACCCCACTTGAAACCGATCTCCAGGTTGATGCAGACCCATTTACTAAAACCCTTTGAGTGAAGCCATCGAGCCAGTTGCAGATCCACCTAACAATTGCCTCGTCGAGCCCATATTTTTCCAACTTCCCAATTAAAATGTCATGTGGGACTTTGTCAAATGCTTTGCTGAAGTCAAGATAAATGACATCCACAGCATTGCCATTGTCCAGTAAGCTTGTAACCCAATCAAAAAAGGAGATCAGATTTGTCTGGCAAGATTTATTCTTGGTAAATCCATGCTGGGTTGTTTTGATCACCGAGTACTTGTCTAGATGTGCACAAATTGTGTGTTTTATGATTTGTTCTAATATCTTCCCTGGGATTGAAGTCAAACTGACTGGTCTATAATTTCCCGGGTCTTCTTTTTCCCCCTTCTTAAAGATTGGGACTACATTTGCCCTCTTCCAGTCCAGTGGCACTTCTCCACTCCTCAGGGATTTTTCAAAGATGATCGACAGAGGCTCTGCAAGGACATCTGCGAGTTCCTTAAGAACTCGAGGATGCTTCTCATCTGGTCCAAATGACTTGAATTCATTTAGGCCAGTTAAGTGGTTTCAAACCAGTTCTCTATCAATCTTAATCTGCTGTTCTGCACCATCCATGTTTTCATTACCTCTTTGGGGATGCAAGCACATCCCTGCATCAGCCAATGATCCCGCACCCCCATTTGCACAGCCCTCCTTCAGAGAATAGACGGACGCAAAGTAGGAGTTGGGCAGCTCTGCCTTCTCCTGGTTTCCAGACACCTGCTGTCCATCTTTGTCCAGGAGCAGCCCCACCCCCTCATCTCTCCTCCTGTTCCTTTGTGCATATCTAAAGAAGCTCTTTTTGTTATCTTTGACTCCCCTGGCCAGCCTCAGCTCATGCTGAGCTTTAGCATTCCTGACCCACCTCCTTACAAGACCGGGCAATCTGCCTGTACTCCTCCCTGGTGATCTTTCCAGTCTTCCAATATCCCCTCTTTTAATTTGAATCAAGTAAAGCCAAATATTTCAAAATGTAGAGGCTGGAGTTCCAAATTATACAGAATAAGTGTTTTCAATTCAGGCAGGACAATCCAGAGCAACTAATCTGTCCACATAAGAGCCCTTAGGTTGCCCTATCTAACACTAGGTTGGAGCAACTGCAAGATGCTCCAGCCCAGTTACTCTGGAAGAGGCTTAAGGCAGAGCAAGGCAACACAGGGTGCCCTAAGAGAGGTGGACCTGCTCTGCCCTAACTGGGGCAGCCTAAGCAGCTCAGGAGAGCAAGTTGAGGGCATGTTTAGCATTGCCTAGGGCAGAGCAGTTACTCTGTATCCAGAGCCTGTTTCCAAGGCAGAAATGCCCTCTTCCAGCCCTCAGAGTTATACCACCTCAGGAGCAGGTATAGTAATGAGTAGACCCATAGGGGTCCATGAGAAGGCCTGAGTAAGAATGGCAGTGTTGACCAAAAATCTGAGTTCTTGGCCATCCTAGGTGCAACCCCTGCCTCTCAACCTCAGGATATGGAACAAACTACGGCTGCCCACAAACCTCAGGATACAGCAGGCCACTCCAAGAAGCCCCTTGTATTCACTGTAGAATGTACTGGCAAATCATCAGGGACTCCTTATAAGGCAGGCACCCAGTGGCGTCACCAGACTGGTGCGGCTGGTGTGGGCTGCATTGGGTGATGAGCTCCGTATGGGGTGATGTGCCGGAGGAGTTTGACTGTCCTTTGGCAGGCCGCGGGCGTCAGCACCCCCATTCAGGCCTGCTCCAAGGCGGAGCAGCAGCCAGAAGCTGCCACTTGTCTGAGGAGCTGGCCTGAACGGCCATCTGAGGTGCACTGCGCAGAAACACACTGAGCATGCCGAACAGCTTCAGAGGAGACTTCCTTAGAGCAGAGAAAGTCCGTGCCTCTGCACAGCCATTCGGCCTCACTCAGGAGGCGGAGCGGCAGCCGAATGGCTTCAGAAAGAGTACTGCACAGGCACCAACTCTGACGCCTGCACAGTCTCCCCCGAAGCCAAAAGGCTTCAGAAAAGTACTGTGCAGGTGTCAGAGATGGTGCCTGCGCAGTACTCTTTCTGAAGCCAGTTGGCTTCAGAAACAACTGCGCAGCCGCCAACTTTGGTGACTGTGCAGTCCAGGTAGGGGGGGGCGTGCATCCCAGGGATGACGCACAGACTTCCACACCAGGTGATGTGCAGAGTCATGTCACCACTGTAGGCACCACAGCGGTTCCTTGTTCAGTGTGATCTGAGGGGTGTCTCCTCAGGAGCAAGTCTTCCCCTTGTGTCAATTATTTAGCATGCTCTGGAGCAGTTAGGGCAGCCCAGGCTTCCTGACTCTCTGGATTCAGCATAACTTTCTGCTCTGGATACAGAATAGTTAGGAGAGTGCAGTTAGGTCAGAGCAGGCTGAATTTGCTCTGGATTGTGTCCTAAGTTACAATAGTATTTCTTTCCTTCAAGACAGTGGATTTGAGAGCTAGTGCTAAAGTGAAACTTTACTAAAGTTACTTTACTAAGCAAAAGTAACTAGAAAAATATTGGTGCAATTGTCAGGATTTTCCAGGGTTTTTTCATATATCTTTATTTCATCAAAGATGGTAATAGAATAAGAAGTTGCAAAATAAATTGTTGAGAGACAAGAAAGAGACAAACAGGAAGATAGGCACACTGTCATGAACCATATTTAAAAAAACACACTTCCAAATCCAGTTAGGGAATTGTGTTAATCAGTTGACCATTATATAATCCACTGCAACTGAACTAGAAACTAAACAAACTAACTAACAAGTACCTGGAGTTTAAAAAAAAAACAGAATACATGTGAATACAATTATTTAGATTAGAAACAGCATCTCTTTAGAATATATTTGTTGAACACATAGAATCAACAGAGAAGAAAGAGCTTAAATGGAAGCACCCACCTCTTCAAGGGGTCAGATTTCTAAATTGCATACCAAAATATAAATATATGTGAAAAGCTTTGAAACAGAAATGAAAGAATGAAAGAAATGAAACAAGAATGAAAGAAAGAGTTTTTGAAATCCTATGATTTTTGTAAAAAAAATAAAAATTTACATTTTTCAAACTAGACCATTTGTCAAAAAAAGACTGGCATTTAACATATAAAACTAATACTGACTTACCATGTGTGGAGCACTGATTGTTGCTTGAAATCCTGTAAGACAAGAACAAAAAGTCTGTATGACACAGTATTTTAATTATCAAGCATTTTAATAACAGTACCTTTCAGTATCAGATGCAGGTAAGTGAAATGTTTCTAATGTGGTACAATGTCTAAAGCATTTGTCTCAGGGGAAAAAAACTCCCCTTTGATCACTTGCAATGACTTTCCCTCATAGATCACAGTAGGGGTAGAGAATGGACTTGTCTGCAGCCTGCAATGAAGCGCCAGTTGCATTCAATTCCTCACCATCTCTGGAGTTGTGGTGGAGTGCTCACTTGGAAGATGCTTCTTCATTGTCCAAAGAGGATGGAGTTAATAAAGGGCTAAAGCTTTATGCTGTAAATTCCCTAACCTCCCTAGTGGTCCACTTGGGAAATCACATCCCCATGAACAACCAGATAGGGAAAGAGACTGCCCACAGCTGGCATTGCATGTGGTTTACCACTAACTATTCCAATATTTGCAATATTTGCCTCAGTGGTCCACAAGCTTGTAGAAATTGGAAACCACTGGTCAAGACTTCCTAGAAAGGGAATCATACTGTGAAAAGTAAACATGTATCACTGAAATACAGTATATAGTAATGACAAGCATGCTCCACAGGCTTTCCATTCCAGAACCCACTGCAGTTAACTGAAACTGTGGATACCATGGAACACTCACCTCTCCATCCTCTGTTCCTCTTGCTTCTGGAGGGGCCTCCAAGTCCAGCAGAGGCTGGACAGGTCCATCTGTGGCCTCAGCTGGGTTCAAACTGAGCCTTACAGTTTAAAAAGTCACTGCTGGTTATTCCGAAAAGCTAGAAGTGACTTTTTAATGCCTCAAGACATTAGGAGGTTCAGGAAAGCTGAATGCCAGCTAAGCTCTGCTCTCACCTACAAGACTACTAATTGGGGCCAAGGCCCCAAAGTCCTGTGATATAGGAAATTCATAGAGGTTTTATCTATGCTCAGCTGGTACCTCACTATAGGCTACTATTGTACAGGTTTCTGTTCCCTCCCTTACAATTTCTATATATGGTCTTTAGGTCCTACATTTCCTAGCCTATTATGAAAGGGGAAAATATTTTATCAGCTAGGGTTTTATCTGCAAGACAGCAATGAGAAGAGATACTAATATTTTGCTTGATTTAAACATGCACGTGCCACTGCATGCCAAACATGCAAAAAAAATGCATATGCTCATTTGTTCATGGCTGCTTCTGAAAGCAGAACTAGAACTAATGGGTACAAACTGCAAGAAGGGAGATTCCGGTTGGGATATCTGGAAAAAAATTCCTGACAGTGAGGGCAGTTTGGCAGTGTAACAGATTGCCAAGGAAGGTAGTGGACTCTCCCTCTCTGGATATCTTCAAGCAGAGGCTCGACAAGCACCTGTCAGAGATGCTCTAGGACAGTGTTTCTCAATCTTCCTAATGTCGTGACCCCTTTATAAGTTCCTCGTGTTGTGGGGACCCCCAACCATAAAATTATTTTTGTTGCTACTTTATAACTGTAATTTTGGTACTGTTATGAATTGTAATGTAAATATCTGATATGCATGATGTATTTTCATTGTTACAAATGAAATGTGTGTTCTATGCACACATTGAACACAATAGGATTTATTTCAGAGTAGGCATGCATAGGATTGGGCCCTGAGGCTGTCAGTCAGCCCCAGAGCACGCGCAACTACAGCCGGAGGTCTGGCAAGCCAGACCTGGCCCCCTGCACCAGGGGGCTTTAGGCGACCCCCAAAGGGGTCCCGACCCCCACTTTGAGAAACACTGATCTAGGAGGATTTCCTGCTGCAGGCAGGGGGTTGGACTAGATGACCTACTAGATACCTTCCAACTCTATGATTCTATGATTCTAGGTATCTGAAACAAGAAAAATCAAAATAGGTCCAGAATGGGACCTACTGGGAAAAACAAAGGCCCATTCAGTAGGTCCAGAATGGGAAAACCTTCAGCCCAATCCTATTCAGGATTTCTCAAACACATCTATGTGGTCATCCTATGACAGTGAACTTTGCAACTGAGTAATGAAATAGTAGTACTATCTTTTGATAGAGTTACCTCTAGACCTATGGAGAAGAAAAATCACTACCTACCTACCCTTTACATATCATTCTTAACTTTATGAACATCTGCATTTCCCCACCATCAGCATGTTTGAAAAAACCCTGAATGCATAATTCTTCATAGAAAAACTACTTCAGTATCCTGTTTTTCATAACCAAAGGCTTTAATTAAGTGTTCATACCTATTGATTGAGGAGAGTCCATATATGGGTTGCTTTTTGCATAATGGCAACGGTCTGTGGCAAGCATTACTTCATATACTTTATCTGATTTGATTATTCCATTTTCTGAAAAGAAAAAAGTCATATTCAATATTTAAAAGCAATGTTCTTCTATAATATCATTTAATTGAAATATGAAAAATAATTGCACAAGAATCTTTAGAAACCCTTGAAATGCTTAGGCTCTAAACATAATGCTGCCTTCTCCCAAAACTCTTCTAAACTGTTCTCTTCTAAGGAAAAATAAACAGGCACCAATACGAAACCATGCCAATTCTTCTTCATAAGACACTACAAATTTAATAATTTTATTTTAATTATTTTTTCCACTAATGTATCTACAAAGACATCCTGCTGACAGGACTGTAATTTCCTTGATTCCCCCCCTCAATCCTTTTTTGCTGTTACATTCACAACCTTCCAGTACTCTGGCACAGAAATTTTTAGGAAAACTTTGTACAGGGTACAGCTACAGAATTACCTGTATCGAGCATTTAAAATGGATCTATATACAGTGGTACCTTGTAAGACAAATAACTTGTAAGAAGAATGCTTGGTAAGACAAACTAAAATTTCTAAGGAATTCTGCCTTGTAAGACGAACAGTTTTACAATGAAGATTCATTGTAAAATGAAGAAATTGATGGATCTGTATTGTGAGCAACAGCAAGAGGTGATGTAGGAGATCTCATCTGCAGAAGAGGAGGAAACTAAGGCGGAGGAATCCCTCACATCAAATGAGATTAAGGACATTTGTAAACATTGGGAAATTGTGCAAAATTTTGTAGAAAAGCACCACCCAACTAAGACTGTAGCCGTGCGAGCAATGAATCTGTTGAATGACAATGCAATGTCACATTTCCGTGAAATCTTCAAAAGGAGACAAAAGCAAGTGACATTAGAGAGGTTCCTTGTAAAGTCACTCAAAAAGACACCAAGTGACTCTTGTAGTGAAAATTAGTGATCCTTGGCCAGAAAGGTTTTCCTTTTCTGTTTTATTGTACAGTATATTGCAATGTTTTATTAATATTATAGTAATCATGTTCTGTATTATATCATAGTGTTTTGAATTTGAATTTGAATTTGTTTTGAATTTGATTTGAATTTGATCATTTTTACATACAATTAATATTTTTATATGAATATTTTTGGGTTGTGGAACCAATTATCTGAGTTTCCATTATTTCCTATGGTAAAATCAGCTTTGTATAAAGAATGCATTGCAAAACAAACATGCTTCTAGAACAAATTAAATTGGTCTTACAAGGTACCATTGTACAGTGGTACTTTGCATAACAAGTGCCTCAAATAACGAATGTTGCACATAGCAAATTAAAACTTGTGTGGGCTTCTGCCTCTCATAAAGAGCATGATTCACATAACGAGTGCTCACTGGCTGGGCTCCCTCTGCATTGCCTGGGCTGAGGAAGTGAGGCACGACTTTCTCCTCCTGCCTGCAGTACATGAAGAGGTCAGCAGAGGGAGCAGAGGAGCCTCTTCACTGGAGCAACAAAGATGGCTATTCCTATAGCCAGCAAACAGCCTCTGCAGCCTCCATCAGGTAGAAGGGGAAAACTCCTCCTGCACCCCTGCTAGAGCCCCTCTCAAACAGACCCCTCCCCCCCAAGGAAGCCTCCCTGCCTGGACCCCACTACAACTTCCCCTCTTCTCCCCACAACCTTCCCTGCCTCGACCCCACTATAACCACCCTCTTTCCCCCATCACCACCTTCCCTGCCTGGACCCCACTACAACCACCCCTCTTTCCCCCACCACCACCTTCCCGGCCTGGACCCCACTACAACCACCTCTCTTTCCCCCACCACCACCTTCCCTGCCTGGACCCCACTACAACCACCCCTCTTTCCCCCACCACCACCTTCCCTGCCTGGACCCCACTACAACCACCCCTTTCCCCACCACCACCATCTTCCCTTCCTGCAGTTTTCCTTTCCTGTGAGTAAGCCCCAGTGGATTCAGTGGGACTTGATTCTGAGTAGACAGCATAGGATCTTGCCCTTCTGCTGTTGCTCTTCATGCAAACTTGGAAAGAGTCAGGCTGCATCCTACACACTTTCCTGTGAGTAAGCCACAGTGGATTTAATGGGGCTTGATTCTGAGTAGCCAGCATAGGATCTTGCCCCTCTGCTGTTGCAAACTGCCTATCTAGTTTGCATACAGAGAGTTGGTTTCCTTGTTAAAGATGCTCCAAAGGACACCAGTGGCTCTTTTGGTGAAAATTAGTCATCCTTGGCCAGAAAGGTTTTTCTTTTTTCTTTTTTTTTTTTACTATACAGCAGTGGTTCTCAATCTTCCTAACGCCGTGACCCCTTTATAAGTTCCTCATGTTGTGGGGACCCCCAACCATAAAATTATTTTCGTTGCTACTTTATAACTGTAATTTTGCTACTGTTATAAATCGTAATGTATGCAGGAGTATACATCTGATATGCAGGATGTATTTTCATTGTTACAAATGAAATGTGTGTTCTATGCACACATTGAACACAATGGGATTTATTTCAGAGTAGGCATGCATAGGATTGGGACCCAAGGCTGCAATCCTATCCACATTTACATGGTAGTAAAGGCCCCCCCTGACTATAATGGGATTTATTTCAGAGTAGGCATGCATAGGATTGGGCCCTGAGGCTGTCAGTCACCCCCAGTGAGCGCACAGCTACAGCTGGAGGTCTGGCAAGCCTGACCTGGCCCCTGTACCAGGAGTCTTTAGGCGACCCCCAGAAAAGCTCTAGGTGACCCCCAAAGGGGTCCCGACCCCCACTTTGAGAAACGCTGCTATACAGACTATTACAGTGTTTTATTACAGTAATTGTGGTCTGCATTATAGTGTTTTGAATTCAATTGTGGGCTGTGGGTGGCGCAAGCGGTAAAGACGCTGTGCCTGTTAACCAGCAGGCCAGGGTTCGATTCCCGGGTCGGCCCCACAAGATAGGGTGAGCTCCTGTCCTTAGCCCAGCTCTGCAACACAGCTGGATCAAATCGTGTTGGCTCTGCCTTTCCATTGGACTAATTCAGTGGCGTGGAGAGGGGGGATTTGCTGCTTGGGTAATAGCCTATCCTCCATAACAATCTAATCCAGGCTTTCATGCTTTGCATGCAGCGCCGAGCATGATACCATAGTCTTTAAAGACTGATGGAGGCCTGCCTTTTTTTTGAATTCAATTCCTGTGTTTTGTTATCATTTTTACATACAGTTTTTATATGAATATTTTTGGGTTGTGGAACCAATCGTCTGAGTTTCCATTGTTTCCTATGGAAAAATCCACTTCACTTAAAGAGCATGCCTCCAGAACGAATTAAGCTCTTTATGTGAGGCACCACTGTAAATATAAAACTGAAAAGTCAGTGACTCATGCACTGACTCATCAACAGCCAGCCAAAACTGCTGGACCTAGAAGCGTGAAATTTGAGTACGGTGCCCCTTCCATGATGGTAGCACCCACTAAGAACCGATTTTTGGAAATTCCAACCAGAAGGGAATGAAAAAGGGTGCAATGCGTTTTCCTCCCTACTACACTGAAGAGTCCTTGACTGAGGGATGCTCTGCCCCAACCCCCACATTTAGAAGCATGAAATTTGGCTGAGTGTATTCCTTGTGTGATGAGAACACCCACCATGAACCAATTTCTAGAAATTTAACCCCTAAAGGTCTGAAAAGGGTCTGAAATGGTCTGAAAAAGCAACACTTTTTCCACCTATACTAAACATTGAAGACTGACTGATCCACATCCAGCTGATGCACTGGGAGGAAGGGTGCACAGAGAATGATGGTGCACATGGGGGGTTGGTGCACATGGAGGGTTGGTGTGCATGGGGGGAATTTTACTCCCCCAAAGCGAGACCGTTTTCTCTAGTTTAGAATTAAATAGAATGCTATTGTGTTACAAAGTACAGCTGCAGACCATTTCTTAACAACATAGGCTCAATCAATGGAAAAAGGCAGTGTACTTTATAGTTTGAGTGACTTTTGCTCCCTGTAACAGCTTCTATGCAGCAATCCAGATTACTGCCTGTTTCCATGGATTTCAGAACCAGGTCTTGTTTTCCCACACACAGTAATAATCCTTTTTGTTCCTCATCCTGTGGTAACACAACTACATAGTTATACACAAGGGAGGTAGGAACAACACTGCTATAAATTTTACAAAAAGGAATATATATTAATAGCTAGCAGAGCAAGCCTAACAGCTCTATAACATCTCAAATATTTACATAGCCAACTATTTCAGTTTTTATAAATTTCATGTTGAATTGTTCTAATGGTGAACTTGAGGGTTTTGTGAAAACATGAAATTGTTTAGTGTCCGAACAAGGAGATTTAAAAAATGAATCAAGTAGTAGTTTACAATGGCAAGAACAGGTATAAAGTAATTTTTAGTCATGAAATATAATTAAGAAATAACTTTTGAGCATTCAAGCAACTTTTTGCTGAGCCACGTTGAGAACCATTGGCTTCCTATTTGGGACATAATACTACTTTTTAAATGAAACATCAGCAGATACAGAAGCTGGCCAAAATGCCATTGCAAATATTAGTGACACGGCATTTGATTCTCACTTCTTTAATTAGATCCAGAGAAATGACATCTTTAAAATATTATTTATAATCTCAACTTTGTTTTACAAGAAGTTTTGAGTTAGCCTACAAAACCATTTTCATCTATAACAATGAGATAAGGAAAAGTCAACTGACGCATGATTATTGTTACAGGACAGATTTGCTAAAACTGAATTTGCAACAACAATGCTTCTTAGCTTACAACTCTATGCTGTAAATACTTTCATGAGAAAGGCCTTATGGAACACAACATGACTCACCTGTACATAAACATGAGTAGGACTGTGCAGTTAATTATTTAGGCTGCAATCCTGAAGTGCACTTGGGCTAGCCTATCTATCCCTGGGCTGGCCCAATTCCAAGACAGGCCAGCCCAATTACACCAGAAAGGCTTGGGCCAACATAGGCTGGCCCAAGACAGATGGGCCTGGGCTGGCCTAGCTGTGCCCGCCTAGGCAGCTTAGGGGAAGTGTGCTGAGGTTCAGCACAGTCTAGAACAGGGGCCTCCAAAGTTTTTGGCTGAAGGACCACATCATCTCTCCGACATTGTATCAAGGGCCAGGGGGGATTGAATTAATTTTCATTTCTAATTTGAATAAATCTACATAGATTTACATAAATTAATTCATTTATGCCCCAGCCAGGACAAAACATACAGACAAAGCCAGAAACATACGGATACACAAGTTATCTGACCAATGCAGAATGCTCCTGAATCATTCAAATCCTATGTATGCCTCCTCAGAAGTAAGCCCCATTATAGTCCCAATGGGATTTATTCCCAGGAAAGTGGATAGGATTGCAGCTCCACAGATATACCGTAACTACTCAGAAACAGAGGGGAAGTTCCCTGAAGCACACACATTTTGCCAAGAAAGAAAAAAGTTAACAAAGCCAAGGAACAGAAGGGGAAACAAAGTCTATCAACCCCAATTTCTCCACTTCAACAGCTGCCCCTCACAGGAAGCAGGTTCCTTCCCATTCAAAAATCCCTGCAATCTTCTCCCCCTCTCTCCAGCATATCCCCCTAACGCTTCCCATCTAAAACTCCTCAGATCTTCTCAATATACTGTGCCATCCAGAAGGTGCAAAGCAGTATTAAGGCAGCAATCCTGTTCATCCTTACCTGGGATTAAGCCTCATTTACTATAATAGGACTTACTTCTGAGTAGACATGCTTAGGATTGGGCTTTAAGTGTTTATGTAACACTTTCCAAGGCTTTTCAAGTACAATACTAGATTCATATTTATTAGTAGCATGAAGTTGCAGCATTCAAAAATTAAATCATGCTACTAATAAATATGAATCTAGTATTGTACCTGAAAACAATTTCATAATGAAATTGAAAACAATATCATCTGCCTGTAAACAATTTACATACTGTTCCTATCTCATTAAAACACCTGAAATAAATATGAGGCTCAGTTAAAAGTTCCTACTTTCGCTCCCTAATCTCAAAAAAACATGATTAAACTTTTAAACCTGCATCACTACAACATGCAGGGAAAACTCAAGGAAGAGCTCCATATCAAACCCCAATCAAACCCCAGGATCAAATCCCAGAATCAAAATTCATCTCCTTGTTCCCACAGTGGCATAGACAGATTGTGCGCACTGGCCTAAACTCCCGCCCCATAGAATGCTGTAGAGTTGCCTTACAACACGTTTTGCAACACCCCCAGGTCAGCATAGGACTTGTTTTGCAATACCCACAGGTCAGCATGGGCCTAACCAGGAGCTAGGTTTGCACTGTCAGTTAAATAGTTTTAAAATGGGATGGCTGGACAAGTTGGGGCCACCCAATTTGGGACCGAGTCTTGATTGTTGACCACCTTGGGTGCCCTTTGGGGAGAAATATGGAATACAAATCAAATAAAAAAATAAGTATTTGTTGGGTAGCAAAGACTGTTTTATTTCACAGGTTTTTTCTCTGGATACTATTTTTAAACTAACAATGGCAAACAGTTCTTTAAACTTTTGGTTGCTATTTCATACTTATCAGCACCTATAATTGATATTTTATTTTACATTTATTGACAGAGGTCTTTGCTGCTTTGAATATATTTCTATAGAAAAACTGAATACTGAACTGGAAATGAATAGAAATCAAAGAGGATACAACCACAATTCTGTGGAAAACAAAGCAGCCTTCGAGAGCATGTGAATAGGGGCATAACTCAGAATATTGCAAAATATGTTTTTTTCCCCAACTGTAGCATGTTCTGGTCAATCCATTGTCGCAAAAGGCATAAACAGGCCTGATTTGTTTACAAACAATATCCACGCAAGTAGAAACTTTGATATACTAAAAGTCGTTCCATAACTACCATATTTACTCGAATCTAATGAGCCATCGAATCTAATGCGCATTGCGAACCCTATATTTATAATCAAAATACTGCATTTACTCAAATCCAATTAACCATTGAATCTAATGTGCACCTTATTTTTATAACCTAAATACTGCATTTACTCAAATCTAATTAACCATCAAATCTAAGGTGCACCCTGATTTTGGAGACTGACTTTGGCTGGAAAAGGTGAGCGTTATATCTGAGTAAATACAATAGATTAAGGCTGCAGTTTCATGAATTTAGGGGTTGATTTCATATTAGAGATCTTTCACTGCATATGATCTATATATATAAAAATGAAAAGTGACTGACTGACTCCTCAACACCCAGACAAAACAGCTGGACCTAGAAGCGTGAAATTTGGGGTGGATGTTTCTTTGGTGATGGAGGCATCCGGTTTTCAGAAATTCTAACCAGAAGGAAGTGAAAGGGGGCACAATGCATTTTCCTCCCTATACTTTCCATTGAAGAATCTCTGACTGAGGGACTCTCTGCAGCAACTCCTAGACCTAGAAGCATGAAGTTGGGGCAGGGTGATCCTTATGTGATATCAACACCCACCAATAACCAATGCTGAGAAATTTAACCCTTAAGGGGCTGAAAAGGGGTGCAACTTGTTTTTGGCCTATACTTAATAATGGAAGACTGATCAACATCCAGCCAATTTGGTGCCCAGCGCCTAATACATTGAGAGGGAGGATGCACTGTAGGGGGTGGTGCGCAAGAAGCGGTTGGTGTGCATGGGGGTATTTTGCAATGGGGGAATGACTTGTGGAGGGTCTTTTACTCCCGCAATGTGGGTATGTTTTGCTAGTTTAACTATAAAAAGTTATTTTTTGTTTGGCTTTTGAACTATGGTTAAATGTGTTAAAATGGTTAAAAGTTTTTGGGGTGACCTTGGGCCACTCAACTCTCAGCCTCGCCTATCTCAATGAGTTGTCAGGACAAAAGTGTTCAAGCTTAGTAAGCTGTCTTGGGCATTTGCATTGGCATGGGAAAGGGATATTTAAATCTCTTAAACAAATAATTTTTCGTTCTTTTTAATTTTGGTTACACTTTTTGTTCTGCCTACTGCCTTTTCTTACATAGTGTGGTACTTCATGGTGTTATTTTTACCAACGTTTTATATACTCAATTTTATTGTATTTTTTAATTCCTATATTCTGTGTTTATTAATAATAACACTGTATTTATTATACAGGTTTTCATGTTTTTTGTGTAAACTACCTTGGATAACCATTACACGGGAAAGGCAAGTTGTTTTTAAAAATCTCTAAAGAATAGGAGGTATTGTGACAGAATGAAAACTGAAACTCGGCTTTTAAACTCTTTACCTTAACAACTTCTTCAAGGACCTTAATCCTAACCAATTTATGCTGGCCTAACACAGCCAGCATATCTTCCATGATGGTGTGGGGAGGTTGGCCTTTGCCTGTGCACTGGCCTAACCACCCAGGAGAGGGGCAGAAGTTCTTTACGCCACTTTTGTGACACCCCCAGGTCAGCACAGGACTTAAGGTGGGACCTATGCTGGCCTAATGGATGTTAGGATTGCAGCTTTAATTAAGGATGGAGAATATTAGATAGTTAATTAATTATAAAGAATTTAGAGAGATAAATTAGAGAGATTAATTAATCTTTCTAATTAATTTATATATCTCCAGCCTAATTGTTCAACTTTCACAAAAAGGGCCAGCAGGATGATGAAGCCACTGGTTTACTGACAAGATGAAAGCAACAGCAGGAGTTGCCTGAATTGATTTTAGACTCTCCCTACAATCCAGAGTAACTACGGGAGCATGTAAGAGACGTTACGTGTACCCGTAGTTACTGCACCATCTAATGAAAACCTATGGGAAATTCATACTGCAATCCACAGCAAATTGTTCTTACACCAGAGCAAGGACTCCCCATAGTTACTCTGGATTGTGCCCTTAAGCCTATAAACAGGGCAGGTACACCTTTTGCTGTAAGTGCAAAAGTACACCTTCCATAACAGTGCAAAAACATACACAAGGAGTTGTAGCTCAAATATCTTCAGGCTGATAATTTTCAGATGTGCAGTTCGCCTATCCTGCAATCACTCATAAAAGAACTTGCGTTTTCAATAACTGCCTTTTAAAGCTTCAGAAGCAATGGTCCTCTAAACCAGCCATTTTCTACCACTCCGCAGTAGCTCACTGGTATGCTGTGGATGGTCTGCAAGTATGTCAGAGAAGTTTGTGAAAGAATAATTTGCTAATAATGGCCACTGAGGATGCAAGCCTCTGTTGTCACTGTGGTGTGCCTTGTCAAAAAACTGATAGTGTTTCTTGAAAGTTTTATACCTTATCATGAGATGAAAGAAAGAGTTGAAAACCACTGGTCTTGACAAAAAACACAATTTTGTTTTAATTAAATTGATTCAAATTATTCAGAAAGGATTAAAAGATGGCCTGCCATTTTTCAAGCAAGAAGAGCTCTTTGTTAGAGGGGCGCAGAACAAAAAACACAGCAGTCCAGCCTTTCAAAACCAGACCTGGCACTATACAGCCTGAACGCTTTCAGGACATCTTTAAACAACCAGACTTGATCCAACAAAAGCTATCACCATTACCCATTCTATCCAGCTCTCTCATTCAGAACTTACATGGCAACTACACATTTGTTTGCAGTGGATTGTAAGAAGGGTGGCACAGCTCCCAAGCAAACATGATCATGAGAGCAGCAAAAGCAACAGAGAGACAACAAGAGACGAGACAGTCGTATAATTAGGAGTCACAAAAAGGGTGGAAGAAAGACAAGTAGTGCTCTCACCAAGACAACACACTTTAGAGATTTTCCTTTGGGGTTAGGTTTTCCTTAAGAGGTTAGACAGCATATGGACTGGGTCTAGTCACAAGTCTCATTCTAATCATTATTTGGGGCTTACTTTAAAGTAAGTGTGGATGGGATTACAGCCTGAGTGCCAGTCTCTCTCAATATGACAACCTCTGCTTTCTGAAACTTAGGGCACAATTCTAATGAATTTTCCAGGGTAAGGGCACTCCAAGGTAAGGGAACAAACATTGCCTTACCTTGAAGAAGGTCCCCATGACTGCCCTCAACTGCAGGATGCAGTACATGCCCAACTGACCCAGTTACACCAGTGCTTGAAAGTTGGTTAGGTTTGCGCCCTGCATTCACTATGTTCATTTTGCAGAATTAGGCTGCAATTCTTGTCACGCATACAAAGGAGTGAGCACCATTTCAATTAATGGGACTTGCTTCTGAGTAGATATAGATAGGCTGCCATTGATCCCTACACCTTCTTTCTTGGGAGTAAGCGACTGACGCTAATGGGATTTTCTTTTGAGAAAACATTGATTGGGCTCTTAGGCTGCCATCCTACACACTCATTCCTGGGAACAAGCCCCATTGTGTTTAATGGGATTGGCTTCTGAGTAGGCATGGATAGGATTGGACTCTCAGGGTGCCATCCTACACACTCATTCCTGGGAGTAAGCCCCATTGACTTTAACGGGACTGACGTCTGAGTAGACATGGATAGGATTGGACTCTTAGGGTGCCATCCTACACACTCATTCCTGGGAGTAAGCCCCATTGACTTTAACGGGACTGACTTCTGAGTAGACATGGATAGGATTGGACTCTCAGGGTGCCATCCTACACACTCATTCCTGGGAGTAAGCCCCATTGACTTTAACGGGACTGACTTCTGAGTAGACATGGATAGGATTGGGCTCTGAGGCTGCCATTCCCCACCCTCTGAGTAAGCCCCATTGACTTTCAATGGGACTTCTCATGAGTAGACACGCCTGACGGATCGGGGCTGTCAACGCTCTGCTGTCAGGAGGGCGAGTGAGCCTCTCTGCGTGACGCCTTCCCAGCAGAGCGCTGCTACAGCCTCGTGCAGCGACAACAGAAGGGGACCCCGCCCTGTTGGTGGCTCGAGCCCCCCGCCCCGCCCTCCGCTTTCCAACGGTCGCCCAGTGACAGTTGCCCCCCCCCCTTCTGCGCGCGCGCCGCTCAGGGCCGGCGAGTAACTCGCCGGCCCTGAGCGGCGCGCGCGCAGAAGGGGGGAGCCCAACTGTCACTGGACGACGGTTGGAAAGCGGAGGGCGGGGCGGGGGGCTCGCGCAGGTGCGGGGTGGGCGACCGTTGGTAAGGGGAGGGGGGGTCGCGAGGCGTGCCTTCGGGTGTGACATGAATGGACGGCACGCGCCTGGCCCCTCCTTCCTCCTCCTCGTCTGCCCCCCTCCCCACCCCCCTCACTCACTGCGGAGGTTGTGGATGAGCTCTGCGTGACTGGCGCCTCCCGACTTCCAGGCCATGGCTAGACAAATCCTGCGAAGCAGGTACAGAGCCGCCTTCAGCGCCGCGACTGCGCACAGCAGCTTCCCCAGGAAGGACACAACCTCCAGCGCCGACACAGGCGCCGCCTCCTCCTCCTCCTCCCCCCTTCCACCGCCCGCAGCAGCAGCAGCCGCAGCCGCCGCCACCACCGAGCGTCCGCCGGAGGGAGGCACCGCTCCCCCTCCCCCTTCCCACCACGCGCTCCACATTCCCAACGGCCGCAGCAACCGCCACTCCGCGGCCGCAGCGCGCAGGCGCAGCAGCAGAGAACCAGCACGGGTTGGGGGAGGGGGGCTTTGGAAGAGAAGCCCCAAATAATTGCAAATGTGTGTGCCTGTGCCTTTAAGAGAAACACGTGACTGGCTTCCTTTATGGTGGGCACACTGGGGTGAGTGGGTGGGTTCAGCAGCAGCGCTTCAAAGCCTCCCACAACTACTCCATACATAACAGTTCGCAATGTGTGAGGAGAACCACAGGCCACAAGCCTAGCCACACTTGCATGGCAGTAAAACCCATCCACTGTCTGAAGAGACAGGCATAGGATTGGGCTCTCAGTGTGCCATCCTATGCCTGACTATAGCAGGACCTTCTTCTGAGGAGACAGGCATAGGACTGGGCTCTCAGTGTGCCATCCTATGCCTGACTATAGCAGGACTTTCTTCTGAGGAGACAGGCATAGGATTGGGCTCTCAGTGTGCCATCCTATGCCTGACTATAGCAGGACTTTCTTCTGAGGAGACAGGCATAGGATTGGGCTCTCAGTGTGCCATCCTATGCCTGACTATAGCAGGACCTTCTTCTGAGGAGACAGGCATAGGATTGGGCTCTCAGTGTGCCATCCTATGCCTGACTATAGCAGGACTTTCTTCTGAGGAGACAGGCATAGGATTGGGCTCTCAGTGTGCCATCCTATGCCTGACTATAGCAGGACTTTCTTCTGAGGAGACAGGCATAGGATTGGGCTCTCAGTGTGCCATCCTATGCCTGACTATAGCAGGACCTTCTTCTGAGGAGACAGGCATAGGATTGGGCTCTCAGTGTGCCATCCTATGCCTGACTATAGCAGGACTTTCTTCTGAGGAGACAGGCATAGGATTGGGCTCTCAGTGACTGTAGCAGGACTTTCTTCTGAGGAGACAGGAATAGGATTGGGCTCTCAGTGTGCCATCCTATGCCTGACCATAATAGGACTCACTTTCTTCTGAAAGGCATAGGATTGGGACTATTGCCTGATCCAGTTCCAACTTATCATTGGACAGGGTTGCCATATGTCCCGAAAAACAGGGCCAGACTTAATTTTTAGGGATTGTGTTCAATCTCTCCAATGACCATTTATATCCTGAATAGATCAGTACATATTTAATAAGGTGTTAAATAGTGGTGAATCATGGGATGTGGAGCAGGGTGACAAGATGTCAAAACCCTAAGAGAGGACAAGCCCCCCCCCCCCCCGCATTAAATGCGGACTCCCAGGATAAATGTAGGACACGTCAAAATAAATGGCGAAAACCCATATATGCTGCTTTTGTGTGGTTATAATTTAAACACTATATTGCATATTGTTAAATGTAAAACTATCCCATATAATTTATTGCATACTGTAGTTTATTAATTCCAAAGTGCCTGCTGACAGAGAAAAGGAGACCGATGAAGGTATTTTTGCAGGCCGGACACAAGACTAAAAAAGAGGACGTGTCCAGGAAAAAGGACATGTGGTCATTGATGTGGAATGTACTTAGGCGAGTCTACTCGGAAGTAGGAGGGGGTTCACGCCTACCATTGCGGCGGAGCCTGCTATTCTACCCTCCAGCAATGCAGTGACGTCACAAGAGCTTCTGTCAAGGCTCCTTTTCTGAGTTTGGTTTGTCCGCCATGGCTTGCCGTCCGCCGTGACCTGCGCCGGCCAATCACGGGGCCGCCTTTGAAAGCCGGGGCAGGCTGCGGAGAAGGTGGCGGGAGTGGTGGTTTCGCAGGCATGGAAGACACGGTGGCCAAGTACGTGTCTCAGAAGGTCAGCAAGACCCGCTGGAGGCCCCTCGCCGCCGCCGCCGCCCTGCAGGCCCCAGAAGTCTTCGCCACCGGCTCCTGGGACAACGAGGTAACCCCCGACACCTGACCTCAGAGGAAGCCCCGTTGGCTAGAGTGGGACTGGCTTCTGAGCAGAACCGCCTATTGAGAGTTCACGAGTGCCTCTCCTTCAGATCTGAATGAGGCTTCGCATGTAGGACAAACACATCTCCAAGGCATGTCTACTCAGAAGTGAGAGCCATTATATTCAATTGTTTTACTCCCAGGTCAGTGTTGATAGGATCACAGTCCTATACTGTATACACCTACTTGGAAGTAATTCCCATTCTGTTCAATTGCATTTACTCCCAAGGAAGTGTGCATAGGTTTGAGCATCAGGGCCCAATCCTATCCATCCTTCCAGCACTGATGCATCTGTGACAGAGGTTCTGAAAATGTCCAGGAACCCCTGAACTGATGTCCTGTGATGTCATCAACCTGGAAATGATGTCATGGCCAGAAGTCACATCAACAAGGAAGTGACATCACTGTGATGCCAGAGCCACTCCATGTCTACTCAGAGGTAACTCTCATTTCATTCATTGACACTCCCGGGGTGCATGGATTGCAGCCTTGGTGCCCATTGCAAGATAGCAGCGCCAAGTTTTTTGCAACCCCCTGAAAGTTTTTGACACCACAAAGGGGTCCTAAGTCCCATTTTGAGAACCACTGATTGTGCTGCATCTTGTGCTGCAGGCAAGCATAAGGGCTCCCTCAAGGTAAGGGAAAGTTTTCCTTTATCTTGGTGCTGAATTGCATCTATGCTGAAAAGTTGGATAGGGTCGGGCCCTTAATTCAGTGTGTGTAGTCTGTCTCAACTCAGTGTGGTGTATGTAAAATATAATAATCCCTTCTTCCCTTTTGTTATGATGCCACAACACTTTATAACCAACCTGTATATTGAATTTGTTCCTTCTTGGCAACCTTCTTGAAATGGTTTTCAAAACACTTCAAGGTTGGATTCATAAAATGAATGTGTAACTGGTGTGTATTAGGTAGAGTAAATGTGGGTTTATATGCAAGCAAGGTTTATTTGTTTTGACATGTGACTTTGTTTTTGTAACTTTGCAGGAAAATAAGATTTCCTTTTGGTCTGTTGGGAACCTTGGAAGCTTGAGCACAAATGCAGAATATCATGGAGAGCCACATCTGCTATGTGATATCCCACACAATGGTGATGTTATGGATATGCAGGTAAATGTTCTGTCAAACAACATTTGGGTGACTTCAAGAATACATTCTCTGTACTATAAAATTTTAAGGAATTGTAATTATTTGTTGGAAACAAAGCTTCTTTTTGGAAAATATGAATATGGGACTCTGTTACGGTTTAATTGAATCATTCAATCATTCACAAGTTTCTGATTTTTTTCTTCTTAGTTCTTGGATCCAGAGAGAATTGTGGCTGCTTCATCCACTGGAAGTGTGACCATATTTCGATATCATCCAAATAATCAGGTGAATAAAATATTTGTTTGTTTGTTTGTTTATTTATTTAAAAATAAACCAATAATCAGGTGAATTGTTTTTGGCTAATATTGCTGCACCATTTAAGGCAACTGAAGTTTCTAAAACAAATGAGATGTAAAAAAGCAAAATGTGAATATCTTCAAAACTAATGATACATTACAGTATTTGTGTTTTGCTTCTTTGAGCAGAATAACTTTGTCTGATCTTGTCAACAGACTACAGGTGATGAGCAAGTCCCTGAAAAGTGGTCTGCAAGGTCCCCAAAGAGAAAATATGACGTTTTCTAACTTTCAGCAAGCACTTTGTGCTTGCCTCCCTATATCACTACTGGAACGGGAAAAAGGATGAGTTGTGCCAGCTTAGGTTAGGATTCCACTCTTTGTCTTCTCTGTAGGCCAAGCAATTAGGGCATGCCAAATGGGTGGACTTGGAACGTAGCAGGAAGGGAGGGATAGGAGGTACTGTTTGGCAAACCTTCCTGCCTTCCAGTCCACTTACCTGGCACAGGGACAAGCAGAAAGGGAGGATGCGTACATGTGTATGGGTCTAAAAGTACCTCATGACCTGCTGGTCCCTTCCTTCCTCTGACAGCTATCAGTCAGTAAGCAAGATTGATGGAATGGAACTTCTGGCATTCTACCAAAAGAGTTCTGTCTATGCACATAAACTTACCTCTGATTTAGTGATAAAACAATTTGCAGTAGCAACCAAGAATTTAAATTTTTTAAAAACTATTTTTGTAGTCCTGTGAATCTCTCATAGGCATTTGGGAAGTTCCTTCCTGTGGCCAACAATCTCATATTGCAGCTTCAGCTTTTCAAAACAGAACTTTTATTCTTTCTTATTCTTTGTTTTATAGACTCTGTCTGTAAATCAGAAATGGGAGAATGCACATTACTATGTCCCATCTGGTGGGAGTGCCCCATGCACTGGGGTCATCTGCAACAGCCCTGAAATCTTTACTGTTGGCGAAGATGGGAGAATAAATGTATTCACTGCTGAACGTAAGGAAGCTGTACGAACTATAGGTAGGCGTAAATTTTAAAAAATTTATTTACTTCTTCCATAGCTCTTTTCGAGATGGCGTACGCCATTTTATAACAAATAATCTGCTAAAATATAATTAACTGAAAAAGCAATAACCAGAGCAACAAAAATATGAAACTTCAGGAAAAGCTTTAACTTTAAATAGTTAAAGACAGAAGTCCAACAAAAAAGCAAAAGGTCTTTACTAATCTCTTAAAAGCAGACAGTGATGGAGGTCAAGAGTCTCCAGACCCAAATACTGTACTTCCACCAATATTAAATGTAAAGCTGTTCGTTCATCTACAAACACTCAGGATAAAAGTGAAAGTGGGAAAGGGGAATTGGCATTGCATCCTTTCTACCCCAGTATGTTTGTTATTTTTATGTAGATTTCATCATGAGCAATCTTGGAAAAATCTTTTTTTTTCATAATTTAGCAAATGACATGAAATGGAACCATTTTTAAAGCCAACATGATACTACTTAACTTACAAGTTATCAAAAGATAGCTTGTACTATTGGGCAATATTCTTCAGTAGGATACAGTAGTAGTAGGCTACTTTTCTTTAGTAGACAAACTTGTGTTCAGAAAAGTTATCAGCCAAGTGCAAATACTGTACTTACATAGAGCAAAGACTATTCCACAGGTACCCCCACAGAAAGACATATTTTGCACTCTGCTACCTTAATTCCTGTGTTGATTTAGCAAAACCAAAACCAAAACTTAGGCTGCAATCTTAAAGACAATCTTAAAGACAATTTTTTGGGGGAGTAAGGCTCATTGAACACAATGGGGCTTACTTTTGAGGAGACATGGGTAGGATTGTACTTGGTGGTTGTATTTTTCAAATGTATTTTTTTAAGACATTGTTTTTAGGATGAAGAAGAAATGTAAAATAACAAATAGCCAGCAAAATGGATACTTTCAAATGCAATTGTAATGGTCATTTATTAAAATCTGAAACAGCAGCCAACTAATGAATAAAATATGCATACAGGGATTGACTATTTTAAAAGGTCTCAAATATCTAGAATAAAGACTATTTGCTACAGCAGTTCTTACAGTCTGTACTAGACACTAATGTGAATGGCTGTTCTTGCTACTCTTAAAAAGAAACTGTGCTCTTCCCTCATAAATTGCATAAATTGTGCATAAATTGTTTGCCATATTTGTAGGACATGTTCTGTTTTTCATAGCTTTTGTAATTTAGGAAAAGGCTTTTACATTTCAACAAACATTTAAAAATATGATTCTTCAAAACCATATGCAGAAGCTACAAATTCCGTTTAATACTGGAAGTTATCACTAATGAATCAATTAAAATGCATACACATTTCTGTATATCTGCTGAGAAAGAACAAGATATTTTTCATTAGAATACTAACTAAAGCTTTTTTCCAAAAAGAACAATCTTGTGAGATAAAATCTGAACGTGGTGTCTTCTCTGGAAAGGAACTGCTCCGAGATTAAGAGGATACAGTGAGCAAGATTCCAGATTCCATAAAAGCAGTGTTTTTTGTTGCTTTTTCTTAAGTTATTTTATCCTTTCTTACCCTTCCTTATCATCAAGTGCCCAAGGCAACTAAGGGCGCAGTCCAGAGTAACTATGGGGAGTCCTTGCTTTAATGAAAGAACAATTTACTCAGGATTGCGATATGAATTTCCCATAGGTTTTCACTAGGTGGTGCCATAACTATGTCGACGTAAATGTCTCTTAGGTGCTCCCGTAGTTACTCTGGATTGTAGGGTTAGAATATTTTTATTTTCCTACATATTAGTAAAATACAGAAGGTCAGGGAATATTCTTCTCTGGTTGGTGCTGCTCCTCTTCCAGTGTAGATTGTGTTTCTCTATGGAGGGATGGGTATAAGGAAGGTAGAAGTAGTGGTGGTGACTTTTTCAATTCCTCTTTCTCACAAGGGGCAGGATGTTTCTCTAAGGCAGTGGTTTTCAACCTTCCTAATGAAATGACCCCTTTATAAGTTCCTCATGTTGTGGGGACCCCCAACCATAAAATTATTTTCGTTGCTACTGCTGCAGTGCTATGCACACTTTCCTGGGAGTAAACCTCACTGAACTCAATGGGAATGACTTCTGAGTACACATGCATAGAATTGGGCTCTAAAGTTGCAATCCTAGCACTTTCCTGGGAGTAAGTCCTATTCACTATCATGGGACTGACTTCCAAATAGACATGCATGGAACTGGACTCTAAGGCTGCAATCCTAGCACTTTCCTGGGAGTAAGTCCCATTCACTTATCATGAACAACAACAACATTGACGGAGCTTACCCGCCAGAGCTCTGGTGCCACGCTCACACCTCAGCACACTTGCACTGAGGATCTTGGGGGGAGGCTGCCATCTGGGGTGAGTATGTTGGCCGCCTCCCCACCCCCAGGGCTCCACATTGGACTCACAGCAGCTCAGAGGCTCCTTCTGAGCTGCTTCCAGCCACAGCGGCTCCAGTGTTGCTGCCAGGTCTTCCTACCTGGCCCCCTGCACCAGGGTTCTTTATGTGACCCCCAGGAAAGCTCCAGGCGACCCCCAAAGGGAGAAGTGGGGCGACCCCCACTTTGAGAAACGCTGTTCTAAGGGGAAGATGCATATATGTGGGATAAAAATGACAGCTATTATGGTTTTCTATGTCCTCTTGGACATATGGTTGCCTATGTTTTTCTCTTATAACAGATTTATTGTTAACTTTATTGTTTATTGATAAACTTTATTATTGTTTATTGATAAACTTTATTTTTTTAGTTCTTCATATTTTAAGTTGTACTACACTTTCAGTCTTTCACTAAAAATCAGATGTGAGTTGTTTAGTAGAGCCAAACAATAATAATGAGAGGATCTAACAAACTGCACATGTTAAAACTGAGAATGCTTTAAAATGAAAATACTGTGTTGAATATTTGACAGAGAAATATGAATATTTTTCTCATTTCCTATAGACAATGCTGACAGCAGCACACTCCATGCAGTAACTTGTCTTCGCACAACTGAGATCCTCACAGTCAATTCAATTGGTCAGCTTAAAGTATGGGATTTCAGACAACAAGGAAATGAGCCTTCACAAATATTTTCACTGTAAGCCATTTTCAGATTATGAGCACTATTAAATCCAAGAACTGCAACTGCACAGTTTTCATGGATTTTCTCTTCATTGTGTTTTTCCTCTTTCCATCCAGAACAGGAGAGAGAATTCCACTGCATTGTGTTGACAGACATCCCAGTCAACAGCACATTGTAGCTACTGGTGGTCAAGATGGAATGCTGAGTGTTTGGGATGTTAGACAAGGCAGCATGCCAGTTTCCTTGTTAAATGCTCATGAAGCAGAATGTAAGTATCTAAACAATAGCTAGGTGAAGTTCTTGGATCTTGATGTTAACAACAAAAGTCTATACAGACCTCTCATTCCCGGAATGCCCTGCTTCTTCCACATCTCAGGAAGGAAGAAGAGATGCAGGCTTCTACTGAACCTCATGGCAGTCTCTGCAGGCATGAGCACTGTGCCTATGTGGGAAAGGATTGTACTTGACATACCAATGTCTCCTATGTCCATTATCAGATCTGTGGATTATCAGATCTGGTGATTGGATCTTAGCCTACCCATACGTGTCTCCTCTAGAGGGTCTTTTGAGCCCAACAGAGGACATTAGGTCCATCCATGATCTCTGCCGGGCTCAGACTGAGCCTTGGAATGAAAAAAGTCACTTCTGGACAATCTCTGATGGGCTCAAAAGAATCTCCAGAGGTGAGCAGAACAAATGTTCCCTTGACTCCAGAGGGTGGGTGGGATATTCCCCAGTATCCTCAGTTTCAGTTAACCGTGGTGGGATTCTGGAAAGGAACCTCATGGCGTTCCTGTATTGGCCTTTTTATGTATCACACTATCCAGAGAAAAATGATACAAATTTAACAGAATTTTTTGGATTTATATATAAATCTCCTTCTCTACAAATGGAAGTTTACTAAAACACATCTAAATGGGGATTGCATAGATGCAAACACTAATGTGAAAAATCACTTGGTGAAAACTGCCTAAGGCCCAAATCCTAACCAACTTTCTAGCAGTGTTATATCTGTCCTACAGGGGCATATACTGCATCTTGCAGTTGGGGGACAGTCACAGAGGTCTCCACAAGGTAAGGAAATATTTGTTCTCTTTGGAAAGTCAATGCACTTCCCTCAGTGCTGGAAGGTTGGTTAGAATATGGTCAAGTTTATATATCTTTATTTTACTAACTTCTGGCTACTTCAATTACTCGTAAGAAAGTAACTTATAAATGTATTGTCTTATTTTTGCAGGAGCTATAAAGTAACTGTATAGAAGCCTATCTTCATAAAACTTTAGCTTCTGTCTTCTCCTTGGCTTAACTTCTGCTCCTTCCATATATTTATAATTGTCAATTTATTAATTGTTTGCTTACTATAGACATTGATTGCCAAGTTCAGACCAATCTAAACTAAAAAAAGTGTTCTCAATTGTTTAGTGTGGGAGGTGCACTTTCACCCGTCCAATCCTGATCATCTATTCACTTGTTCAGAGGATGGATCTCTGTGGCACTGGGATGCTTCCATTGATGTGTCTGAAAGAAAATCTTTTCTTCATACAGGTAATTTTAATTCACATTTTTGAATAGCTGAAGGAAAATATTTTATGCTGGTAGCAAAGCCAAATATTTCAGTCATAACAACTGATTGAAATGTATATGCAAGAAACTGAGCTGATGCACCTTTTCTTTTTCAGCTTCAGCACTGTAGTATATCATGATAATTCTGGATGATTAAACTATGTCTCTGTATGTTGTACAAACCTGGGTGCTATGATTTATGGACTAGCATATAAAATTTGCAGTATGAAAAGGGAAAAGGGAGGGTATAGGCTCACAACTCATTCACTTGACATTGATAACTCAAAAAAGCATGACTTGTTAGGCCATCTGATCCAATTCATTCTATAAAAATCATATGGCCATCATATTTGATATGCAGGATATCATATTTGATATCATATTTAATATGCATTTCTGATCATTAATATAAGTTTCTAACTTTGTGTATTGTTTCAGGTGGAAGAAGCACAACATTTCTTGCTCACAGTGGAATTAATCAATCTGTAATAAGTGCCTGGCTAAGCAATGACCCTAGTAAAGACCGTATGGAGATTACAAATTTAATTTCTAACCCAACATTATCTGTTAATAGCTTAGATGTGTTAGGATCATGTCTTGTGTATGGAACAGATGCAGAATGTATTTATGTTAAGAAGAACCTTTTTGCTTGAATTTATTTCACAAAAAGAGTTTCTGTACTAAAACTTGGTGTCAAGAGTCTAATTCTTTCAAATAATAGAATTCATAATTTTGTACAGCCATGATTGAATTACAGGAACATAATTTGGAATGGCAGATAGAATAAAATTAACATGAATTATTTTGTAAAAATCACAGTAAACAAAACTGCCACTTGTGACATTTAGGTGACTTTCTTTTCTCCCTATCCCAACAGTATAATACTCAAATAATGCATTAATGTCAAAAAAATTCAAATTATACAGAAGGAAACTTGTGTGCGTTAGTTATTTTCATAGTCTTTGTCCTTTACTAAATTCTTGGAAGTTGTTGATCCATGGAAATGGAATAGGTTAAGTTTTAAGAGAGTCTTCATGGATGATGGAAGAAAATGTAATGTTGGCAAAGAAGAATAGCTATAGTAAACAGTGCTCTCTTTTCAGAGTAAACAATAAAAGGTATTTTGGAGCATCTTCCTGTGATTATGTTCACCTCAAAACACCATGTCTGTTGATAAAACCAATGTTTGGCATGTGGTATGGATTTCATTTAGAAGTTGACATGTATTTCACAAAGACATGTGCCTTGGGCTTTGAGTAGACAGTTCCATTCAAGTGTCAAGGGGTTCACAGCTCATCAAAGTTAAGTAACTGTTTTTGTAAACTTCAACAATTCCACTGATTTCATATACAGTGGTGCGTCACGTAAAGAGCTTAATTCGTTCCAGAAGCATGCTCTTTAAGTGAAGCTGATTTTTCCATAGGAAATAATGGAAACTCAGATGACTGGTTCCACAACCCCCAAAATATTCATAAAAAAATATTAACTGGATGTAAAAATGATGACAAAACACTGGAATTGAATTCAAAACATGCATTCAATGTGCATGATCCTATGAAGTCTACTTAGGCTGCAGTCCTAAAGAACCTTTCCTAGGAGGCTTACCTGGGCTGCTGCTAGAGGTTCAAGGTGTTTGGTGGGGGCTCTTGGGGGCAGTTAGGGGCAGCTGCCTCTGGCACCCCCAGGCAACTGCCCCCAAGTTGGGGGCAGATAGGGGCAGCAGTGCTGGCCAGCAGCCCTTTTAAACAGCCTCCGTGCAGAGCATCAGGGCTGCATAGCACGCGTGCCCATGGCACGCTTGCTTGTTAAGTGAAGCAGAACTTGTTACATGAAGCAAGATTTATTGGAAATTTTGCTTGTTATTTGAAACGCTTATTGAGCAAGGCACTTGTTAAGCGAGGTACTACTGTATTTTTCAGCTGGGAATCTTAATGTTAGCACCATCAATATAAGTTACTCATGTTGCTTTCTTATAAAGTACTGGAATACTATAAATATGAATCAGAACTGGACATGCTGATTGAGTTGGGAAAATAAACAATCTGGATTTTTATTCAATCCTTTCTATATGGAAGCATTGTGCAATGACTGTGCAGCTGTAATTCTCAACCCCTACTTACTAGAGCAGTGATTTTCAAGCTTTTTCATCTCATAGCACACCATCAGTTGTTGTGACCATTGACAAGGCACTCCATGCTCTTCAAATCCCCAAGTTTTCCTGTTAATAAATGTCCCTCCCCAGATTCCTGTGGCACACCTGAGGACTATTTGTGGCACACCAATGTGCCATGGCACACTGGTTGAGAATCACCGTACTAGAGTAAGCCCCGTTTGACAAAATGGGGCTTCCTTTCAAATAAATATATACAGGATTGAGATACAAGTTAGGTACAGGTAGGTATAATGCTTTTAAGCCTTTTTAAAAACAGACCAGATTCACAAGAGGGTTCAGTCTTTTTAAAACTAGTATGTTAAAATGCAGTATATTTGGGGGGTGGGAGTTGCAGTATGATGTTGAAAATTTTAGCTTATTCAGTTGTCCCTTGTTATCCATTATGGTTCTGTTACAGTGAATTTAAAAATTTGGATAAAAAAACAGGAAAAATGGATTAAAAAACCCACTTTGAGGTTTCTTGCTCCTAATGATCCACAGGAATTTGGTTCTGGGACTCCCTGCTACTTTGAAAAAAAGATGTGTTAAACAAAAGTTTTAAAATATATAGCATCCCTTTGCAGTTGTTTAAAAACAGATTTTCTTCCTATTGCAGAGAGGCAGTCGGCAATTAGAAAGGCTGCCCTGAGGGCGCAATCACTCCTTGCCTTTGGGCGCAATCCTATCCATGTCTACTCAGAAGTAAGCCCCGTTATGTTCAATGGGTCTTGCTTTCCAGGAAAGTATGCTTAGGATCGCAGCCTTTGCCTGGCTCAGCGGAAGAATGGAACAAATGCATGCGTGACTGCCTCCCTACAACAGTAAAAAAAGCAGTTTTTAGAACCTTGATTTGCAGAGGACATTCATGTCAAGTCAAATCCGTGTAGCTTCAGAACCAATAAATAAATGAAATGGATTTTTGAAGAGTGCAGCCCATGTGCTACAGCTACAGCCCCCGCCTTCCCCCAGTCTTTGCCTAGGGCTCTGCTGCGACCTGCCTGGACCACCAGCTGCCAGGACAGACCCCTCCCCCTCCACATTCCGAGGGGCGGGGGACAAGGGAGCAAGCCGCGCAAAGGATGCCGGGAACAAGGTTTTACATCCGGGCATCTCCGGCGACAGCCGAACCGACAAAATGGTGGCCCGGAACTGAACCCGGGGAGGGGGGAGAGCTGGCCACGGGAGGGGAGGAGGCGAGCAGCCGCTGCCTTTAACGCCGGGACCCTAGCCTCACCTCCGTCGTCGCCCACACCACGCCCCTGAAGCAGGTGAGGAGAAGAAGGAGAGGAAGGCCCTGCGCCGCCTCACACGCCTGGACACGGCGCCTGCCGATGGGCCTCCTCTGGGACACGCTCCCCCGGAACACGCCTCCCCAGGCCTCTCGGGAGGAGCTCTCACCGGGCTTACTCACAGGACCGGGACAGCCTGAGCCCGAACAGGTCTACTCAGAACTTAGCTCATTAGGGTCGGTGGGGCTTACTCCCAGCAAAGAGGGTACAGGACGGCACCCTGAGAGTCCAATCCTATCCATGTTTACTCAGAAGTCAGTCCCGTTAAAGTCAATGGGGCTTACTCCCAGGAAGGAGTGTGTAGGATGGCACCCTGAGAGCCCAATCCTATCCATGTCTACTCAGAAGTCAGTCCCGTTAAAGTCAATGGGGTTTACTCCCAGGAAGGAGTGTGTAGGATGGCACCCTAAGAGCACAAACATATTCTAGGCTTGCAGCCTATGCAGGTCTACTCAGAAGTCAGTCCCATCAGAGTCAACGGTGCTTGCTCCCAGGAAAGGCTGAATAGGCTTGTAGCCTCAGTACCCAATTCTTTGTATGCCTACTCAGAAGTAAGTCCCATCAGACTCAATTGGGAAAGTGTGGAGAGGCTTGCAGCCTATGCAGGTCTACTCAGAAGTCAGTCCCATGATGGTCAGTGGGGCTTACTCACAGGTAATCGGGGAAAGGGTTGCAGCCTTGGTCTGGCCCATTTGAACAGTGCTGCTCATTCTTGTTCCTCTTTCTTTCTTTGAGTTTCATGTGGTGTTTGCTGACCTTAGGACCAGAGCGCACCCTTTTCCTGCGCACTGCAGTTGTCCCTCCAGTCTGCTCTGGGATTCCAGTTTTTCACCTCATCCCTTCCACCATTGGTGGCTTCACAAATAAGACTCCTCCATAGACACAGTTCTGCATTCTCTCAAATTACAAAGACAGTGAAAAGAACAAAGAAATGATTGTGAGAAGTATCTCTGATATGCAACTGAATTTGCAGTCCTGCACATGCTTACTTAAGAGTAACTCCCATTGAACTTGGTGGGGCTTCTGAAATACTATGAGATGTAGGCACAATGTCACCAGCTAAACCTTTTCTGCACATGTTGCATATACATAGCCACCAAATGTGTACACCTGGAAGCTGGATTTTAAAAAATTAAACACAGTTCCTAATCAGCATAACTAGTAACATTATTTTTCACATTCTTATACTATCCTCCCTGAAAGGAACTTAGGGCAAAATCCAGAGTAACTACAGAGAGTCCTTGCTCCGGTGTAAGAACAATTAACTCTGGATTGCAAAATGAATTTCCCATAGGTTATCACTAGGTGGTGCAGTAACTACAGGTGCATGTAATGTCTCTTATGTGCTTCCGTAGTTACTCTGGATTTGGCTGTTAGGGTGGTGTACACAGTTCCCTCCCTCCTTTTGGCCTCACAACAATCCTGTGAAGTAGAGAGATTGACTGGCCCAAGGTTACCCAGGAAAGTGTAGCTTAGCAGGGATTTGAACCTGGATCATTTTCTAAGTCCTACTCTGGAACCATTTCATTAATCTGGTTACTAGATGCAATTGCATCTTAACTAATAAATATTATATTTTATAAAGGAGAATCAGGAACAATATACACTTTCTTTTAACCACAGCTTTTTAAAATTCTCTCTTAACCAGAAGATGGAGCTCTCTTAGCTCCATCTCAAATACAATATTTATATGCAGCAGCTATCCATAGCTTTACAAAGAATGAGTGGGCAGATCTGTGCATCCCCCCATGAGTATACGTGAAAGATTTGATGCAAGAGAGGAAGGGGTAAACAGGAAAGTAATATATTTCATTTTCATATACTAGTTAGAGTATGTTTGTTCAAAAACCTCTTTGGTATGAAAAGGTTGTTATTATATTAATTTATATTAAGTAATGTAGAAAAAAACCAGTATGGCTGTCATTCTATAGATGCAAGAGAGAAAAACTCCTTGAAAACAGTGAGATGGAATTTATACGTGAGGAAATGTGTAGTGTGCTGGTGCTGTTGACAATATGAATGGAGTGAAGGAAGTGGAAAACCATAGAATATGCCGTCTAAGTATATTCACTTAACTTAGAAAGAATTAATTATATGTAGAAATTTGGCTGATTGGCAGAAGTTAGGTTTTGCTTTTTAAAGTTATTATTGTTTGGAAATGTGCTCTAGAAATGCGATGAATCACAGAGCTAGTTTTGTTTTTTGAAGATAATGGCTGTTTCTTGAGGCTATTGTGTCTTTTTCAAGATAAGGAGTTGTATTTTTTAAGCTTTAGAAATGTGAGGTGCTTCTCTTGTCTCCCCAATACAAAGTATTCCATTGGTATTTGCAAGTAATGTGACTTGGCTTCATTCTTATAACTATATGGCGGCAATACCAGTTATACTTACCCACTAAACCCATGCTTACATATGAGTGAATCTGTGCAATTACTCTAAATTCAGATTGGTTTTCATGAATGAAACATAATTTGTGTAAACAGGAAGCAGGTAAAAGATTCAACTTTTTGAAAGTGTTTATTTTTGATATCAACAGTACTTAAGCTGGTTTGCCCTTTTAGCATCTTATAAAAAGTGTACACAACTCAAGACTACTGTGAAAAAAATCAGTTAAACTGAAGTATAACTTTTTTTGAAGTGGCAGATGATGCAAATTATTGCATTCTTCTAGTTCAGTGATAGCCAACCTTTTTAATGCTGAGTGCCGACTGTCAGTGCCGGTGCCCAGCATGTGTATCCAGAACTCCGGGCATTTGCAGTTGGGCCAAGAGCACCCTGGGCATGCACACTGGGACCGGTGCGCTCTGGATGGGAGGAGATGCTGGGCAGTAGCCAAGCAGCCACCGGGAGAGTGTCCAGCAGGCATCCATACTGCAAGGCTGGGGGCATTTGGCAGTGCTATAGTCACATGCTGGCAGGGAGGGCTCGGAGTGCCCTCCCTGGCATGCATGCCACAGGTTCGCAATCACTGCTCTGGTTGTATAGCAAAGCCTTTGTGGTCATAATCAGTTTATGAATGTATCTGCATTATTATGAACAGTTAGTAAATGGGGGGAAAGGTCCAGTAAACAGACAACTGGTTAATTTCATTTGTTCACAGTGTCTGAATGGTTACACTTGATACTATGTAAGTGTAATAAGCATGGAGTTTTGTTACTTGATGCAAGGCAGTAACACCATGTAGCATCTAACATCAATCCCATTTTCTTGTTTTGCTGTCACTTGCTGTTGCATCAGACAGGTGTAGCATCTGCCAATATATTACAGATTGGGTATTTAGAAAATGTGACGTTCTTTTAAAATGGCTTTTTTACAGTTGGGTTTTCCAGTCTGTGGATTCAGATGAGTATATCTGACATAATATTGATCTGTGGCTTTACACTATTTCAGTGATAGCAAACCTATGACGTGTGTCAAAGGTGGCATGCCACAATGTTTTGCGTTACCTCATGTTTCAAAGCACAGTTCAATGTGGCATGAGGCTGCAGTTCAAAAAACACAAGCCCATACGCTCTTTTGTGCATGGAACTATTCAGTTTTTTTAGATCCTGTCCAACATGTTCAGAATCTATTGCTTTTTTTGTAATCTATAGCATTGGTTGCAGTCTAGCTCCATTGAAATAAAAATAGATGGCTTCAATGAGAAGTACTCTACAACAGGGGTGTCAAACTCATTTCACACAGAGGGCCGCATTAGCATTAATGGTGTCTCCCGAAGGCCGCAATCCAATTTTTGGCATGTCTACTCAAAAGTGCCCTCCTTTCCCCTGGGCTCTTTCTCCAGCTCAAAATCAAGTTTGATACTACTACTACTACTGAGCTGCTTCTGGGGGTGGGGAGATCACTCGAGGGCCACACATGTGCCTGCAAAGCGCCGCATGTGGCCCTTGGGCCACCAGTTTGAAAGACCTACTCTACTAAATGGGCAATAAATATAAATAAAGATATAACGATGTCTATGTGGGAATATTTATGGAGGAAATCTTTAAGAATATCAATATGTAATAATATAAATGAAAATTGCTATAAGATGACTTATAGGTGGTATTTAACTCCAAAGAAATTATCAAACATGAAAAATAAAGTATCTAATAAATGTTGGAAGTGTAAAGAGCAGGAAGGATCTTTTTACCATATGTGGTGGACTTGCAAGAAAGTAAGACATTTCTGGGTAGAAATACATAAAGAAATGTCAAAAGTATTAGGATATACTATAGATAAGAGCCCAGAACTGTTTCTAATAGGATTAAAATTAGAAACAATGTTGCTGGAAAGACCTACTCTACAATACTGCCATTGCCAACATTGACTAGGCTTCCATTCTAATATGAGTGGTCCTGTATGTTAAAACACAAAGCTCTGCCAATATTATTGATAGTTTAAGGCTGCAATCCTAAAGACACTTTCCTGGGAGTTAGACTCATTGAACACAATGGAGCTTACTTTTGAGTAGGCATGGTTAAGATTGTGCTCTAAGACTGAATTAGACTAGCACAGCTGACATTCCTATTCTCAGTCTTTCTAAATCTCCCTGGAGTGTGTGGAGGCTATTTAAAATAATGATAAGTGAGGCCCAGTAGACATTATACTACAGAAAAGGAAAGGCTTGATTCAGTGAGGCTAATAAGCCATTTAGAGAGGCAGTAAAGGACAGACAAGATCTTCTGCCAAGATCTTCTCCTCAAATGGAGATCTTGCCAGAATGAGGGGAATAAAAATGAACATAAAATGTGGCAAAAGAAATGTAAGAAAGTAATACAGGAGGCCAAGAGAGACTTTGAGGAACTCATGGCCAGCTATATCAAGGAGAATACTAAAAACTTCTTCAAATAAGTTAGGAGCAGGAAAATGGCCAGAGAAGCTGTTGGTCTGCTGGATAGTGAGGGAGGAAAATGGGAGATAAAAGGAGACAGGGCAAAATCCAGAGCAGTTATGGGTCCACACAGTTATGTCACCCTCTAGTGTTATCTTATGGAAAATCACCTTGACTGCTCTGTTGCAAAGGCTTAATTTGACTTTAGGATATGAGTCTTAGAAATGGCAGAGAACCCAAATGAGTTCTTTGTTTTCATGGCAGAAGATCTTGGGCAGATACCACAATATGAGTAACCCCTGCTTACTAAAGAAATAAGATTGAAGTTAGACGATAAGACATAGCAGCCTTAATTGACAATTTAAAAGTAAATAAGACACCAGGCCCAGGTGGCATCTATCCAAAGGTTATTGGGGAACTGAAGAATGAAGTTGTTGAGTGAAGTTAATAGATACTAACTAAAAAATGAAACTTGCCCCTAATGATGGCCATTGTGTAATATGACTGGAGGATAGCAAATATCACATCAGTGTTTAACCCTTAAGGGGGCTAAAAGGGATGCAACACATTTTCATCCCCATTAACACCCAGCCACAACCTTGGATCTAGAAGATGAACTTTGGGGAGTGTATTCCTTCTGTGATGTAAGGACCCTCAAAGAATCTATTTGGTGCCTGGTGGTAGGTGCTGTCCAGTGTTACCCACTGGTGTTGAGTCCCCTGTGGTGCTTGGTACCTGGTAGGGTTGCCAGGTGCTCAGTAGGGGTGCCCAGTGGTGCCCTCAGTCCACTGGTGCCTGATGGTACCTGCTGCTGCTGCCTGGTAGAAATGTCCAGTGGGGTGCCTGGTGTCACTTTCTGGTGACCTCTGTCCACTAAGAGGTGTTGCCCAATGCCCAGTAATGGCCAATAAGGATGTCTGGTGCTCAATAGGGATGCCCAGTTCTGCTGGTGCCTGCTGCTCAGTGCTACCCATTGGTCCCACAGTCCAGTGGTTTCTGATGCCCATGAGGGATGCCCAGTGCCCAATTTCATGGTGGTGCCTGGTGGTGCCCAATGCCCAGTAGTGCACAGTAAGGATGCCTGATGCTCACTGCCTGCTAGTGCCCAATGGTGTCCACTGCCCAATGGTGGCCAGTGGTGTCTGTCAGGGATGCCCAGTGTCCACTGATGCCTGCTGTCTAGTGGTGCCCTGTGGTACCCACTGCTCCAGTACTCTTTGGTGCCTGGTGCCCAGCAGTGCCCACTGCCCGCTGGTGCATGCCACCTGTTGCCCAGTACCAGTGCCTTTGCCCAGTCTCTGACTGACTGACTTATCAATGCCCAGTCAAAACCCCTGGACTTAGAAGCATGAAATTTGGGGAGGGTATTCCTTCTGTGATGGAGGCACCCACTAAGAACCAATTTGGAAAATTCCAACCAGAAGGTTGTGAAAAAGGCCACAACTTGTTTTTGTCTAACTGATCAACATCCTGCCCCAACCCCTCAATCCAGAATCATGAAATTTGGAGAGCGTATTCCTTATGTGACGCGAGCACCCACTAAGAACCAGTTAGTTATTTAGAAATGTATCCCCTATGGGCTAAAAAGAGATGTAACACATTTTTGTCCAATACTTAATATTGAAAACTGATAAAACCCCACTCAGAGCCTGCACCTACCTGGTAAGGAAGCTGACGGTTAAGGGGGGATGGTGCACAGGGGGGTGCTGGTGTTGCATGGGGGGTATTTTACACCTGCAACACTGGCACATTGGTGCCAGGGAGGGGTTTCCATTGTCTGGTGGTACCCCTTGCTCATTGGTGCCCAGTGCTGCCCAATGGTGCCTGGTAAGGATGCCCACTGGTGCCTGCTGCTGCCCTCTGGTGTCTGGTGCCTGTTGTTGCCCAGTGGTGTCAATGCCCACTGGTGCCTGCCACCCAGTGCTACTTGCTGGTGCCCACCAGTGCTCACAACTATTCTTAAAATTTTACTCCCCCAAACCAGGTTCTTTCCACTGGCATGTCCCATTAGTGACATGTGGTTGACATGTCCCATTAGTGACATGTGAAATAGGGCAAAAAAGTATACAAGCTAAATGTTTGGTATAATAATAATGCAATAATGAGTTTTGTTTGTTTTTAGGTTGGCTGACCTAAGTTTAAATGAACCTGTCTAGTACTGGAACCAAAGTCAACAGTGAATTTTGAAATTACCATCCAAAACCATCTGAAGTTGCAACTTGTTAGCGATTATACGGTTTCATGAAGAGAAGTGAGAAACCAGAAGGATATAGACAAATGAGGCCTAAGACTTTTCCTGCCAGTAATTATACTGGCAGCAGTCGACAAATGTTGCAAGAAATACGAGAGAGTCTTAGAAACTTGCCTAAGCCTTCAGAAGCTGCAAAAGTGGATAAAATATTAACTGAAGATCCCAGGCAAGGCCGAAATCCACCTAAATTTGTGACATATCATAAGGCTTTGCAAGAGATTAGAAATTCTCTGCTTCCTTTTGCAAATGAAACTTCTTCAGCAAGAGGAACATCAGAAGTCAATCGACAGATGCTGAATGATCTACAAGCTGCTGGATTTGATGAGGTAAAAACCACAAATTAAGGAACTGACTTGTTTTCTAAAATGAAGGCTGTAATCCTATACACACTTTCCCAACAGTTTCCCCATGGGACTTACCACTGGGTAGACATGCTTGGAATTGCACACAAAGTCAATTTATGTCATTTCCTTTTCTTGCCTTCTGTTTCCATATTGGATCCCTTTTTTAGCTATTGCTTTCTGTTTTTTAATCTCTTCACTCTTGGCTTTCTTATTCCATCTTCTCTCTGGAACTACTTTTTTCCATACTACTTTCTCCTTGCAAGTGTTTAAACATAATTTGAAAATATACAAGACCACCTCCTAGGATCTTTTCCCTCTAGGAAGCATCAGAACCACTGCAAAACTGTGCCATATGAACACCCTCTGCACCCTCCAAATCCTGCAAAGTTACCCTCAAGGTTATAATAGTTAGCAGAATAAGACTTGAGGGTTTTGGGACTTGCTGCTGGAGAATATTAATGTACAGGTAGTTTGTTTTCCCTGTAATTCAGTAATGGATTTACATAGAGGAAAATATGTGAAGAAGAAAACAGTAATTGCAAGGGACAGTGTTAAAGATTCTCTTGAAGTTCTTGAAGTACAGGGTGATTCAAAATGAATGGGACAAAAAACATACCTGTAACTGCTGTTATGGGTTTATTTTTGAAATACAAATTTAACGTGAAACTATAAAAGTTTCTAAAGATGTTTGATGTGGGTCCCTCCTGTGACACGGCAAATGTCTATGTGGTAATCCAATTTCTGCCACACTTTTGCTACCATATCCGGTGTTATTGAGTCCAACACATCACTTATCCGTTGCTTTCATTGCTGTAAGTCCTGAGGAAGTGGGACCACGAACACTTTGTCCTTCATGTACCCCCAAAAGGAAAAACATCCCATGGCATTAGATCTGGGGATCTGGGTGGCCAAAAAAGTAATGGCACCTCTTTTGACCCAGCACAGCCAATCCAGCGATGGGGTTGAGGTAATTACATACGTTGTTATGCCAATGTGGTGAAGCACCGTCTTGCTGCAGAATGTAGTCGGGAACCACTTCTGCTAACTGAGGTAACAGCTACTCAGAGATAATGTCTCGGTAGTTAAACCCCGTAATCATGTTTTCGATGAAGAAAATGGCCCAAACACACTGCTATTTGGTGCTGGTTCAAAAGATGTTCCATTGCTTTTTTGACTGCTAGCAAAAGTGTGGCAGAATCTGGATTACCCCATAGACATTTGCCATGTCACAGGAAGGGCCAACATTGAACATCTTTAGAAACTTGAATAGTTATAGTTTCACGTTAAATTTGTATTTCAAAAATAAACCCATTACAGCAGTCACACGTATGTTTTCTTTTCGTCCCATTCATTTTGAATCACCCTGTACTTCTTTTACTTGCTATTCAAACTGCTCAGTAGATGTCGTATCACGAAGGAGAGACATTTGGAAGGTATTCTTAATCCTTGCAACAATCTTCTACCCTACAGTGGGTAATATTAATTTATGTATAGAGCAGAGTGAAGGGAGAAGTACATTTTTTTTTCTTCAATGCTGTATTTTTTGTGCCCTGTTAAAGATTGAACATGATGTTTCTGGTAGTTATTTTTGTAAATTATAACATTTTTATTTTGAATTTTTTTCCTTCTCTCCCTTTTCTCAACACTTAAAAAAGGACATGGTTGTACAAGCTCTGAGACAGACCAACAGCCGCAGCATTGAAGCAGCGATTGAGTTCATCAGTAAAATGAGCTATCAAGACTCACGACGAGAACAAATGGCAGCGGCAGCAGCTAGACCAATCAATGCAGGCACAAAACCACCAGGTATACATGACTTAACATATTTTCTTGTAGAAGAAAAGTACACGTGGAATAGAACAAAGGGTAACTGAGAAGCTTGCTCCCTTATATGGCCTATGTCCGTTCCTATCTCTCTCCACCTTTGAGCTGGCAACTGGATGTTTGAATCCAATCCAGGGAAAGCCACACAATTTATATTTTATAATTTAATACAAGGGATGAGGTGACAGTTTGAACTAAATAAATCGCAGACAGAATGGGATTAAATATCTTCTCCTGAACTGCATTTATTTTAAAACTAGATGTAAGGTATGCACAATTATACAAACTATATCTCAACAATACACAGTTATATGCATGTGTATATATGCATATATACACATTGATTTGATGTGAAAAATCAATCAGTGGCTAATTGGTAGCTATTTCAAACAATAAGTGTCTGAGCAAAAATACTAATTTTGGAGTCTAAAACATAACTGGCAGTACATCCCTGTTTGTCCACTCAGAAGTAGGCCTTACAGAATTTAATCGGATTTACTCTGTATATATAAGATTGAAGCCGAGGTCCGCATGAATGCAGAAAATAATCTTTTTCACAATAGAACTATATACAAAGTAAAGAATTAATTCTGAGATCAATATCAACAACATATGAACTGAAGACTTAATAGCTGATAACCGTTAGCCACTTGCATATACAAGTGCTCATTTTGATACAATGGAATATAATTATTGTTTGCATTATGTTACACTTATTATATTTTTGTCTTGTCTTTCCTGCAAGAAGCTCAACGCAGCAAATATGTTCATTCAGCCCATTCATATTGTCCTCCAGCAGCCTTGTGAGACTGAAATTAAGTGACAGACCAGAGGTCACCCACTGAGCTTTAAGCCTTCATTGAGGACTAAACCATGGCATTCTTCTGCCGTAATCCAACAACTAGCACAATACTACATTGCATTTAATTTTTAAAAATTGAATCAATTACTATCAATTATGTGCAAAGTCTACTGTGTGTATAAAATACAGAATAAAAACCTTATTTTTAGATCATGATTATTAGCATGACAAATCTGACCTTGAATTTTGGAAAAATTGTCTGAAAGGATTCATGTGGTTCAGGGCAACAGGAAAGGGGTGAGAATAGAAGAAAACCTTTTAAGTGGAAGTGTCTTTCATTTATAGAATAAATAAGCTCCAATCCAGGGTTTAACTCTCAAATGAGTCCTTAATGCTGTTTCCACTGACTGATTACACTGAATTTAACCTCTGTTCAACACATTGCAGTAGTTTAAAATGCCTAATCTGAAATAACAGTGGAATTGGTAATTTAAAAAATGACATTAATTTGGCTCTACTTTTTAAAAAAATACAGGGGGTATGCAGCAATCAGTTAATCGCAGGCAGAGTTGGAAAGGTTCTAAAGAATCCTTGGTGCCCCAGAGACATGGTCCTGCATTGGGAGATGGCCTAGCGTTTCATTCAGAAAGCCCAATTTCTCAGGCTGATGTAGGAAGACCTTTGTCTGGCTCTGGAATAGCAGCATTTGCTCAGGCTCATCCTAGCAATGGACAAAGAGTGAATCCACCACCTCCACCTCAAGTAAGGAGTGTTACCCCTCCTCCTCCACCTCCCAGAGGAACAACTCCACCTCCCAGAGGAACAACACCACCTCCTCCCTCCTGGGAAACAAATTCTCAAACAAAACGGTATTCTGGTAGCATGGAATATATGATCTCGCGCATTTCTCCAGTACCACCAGGAGCATGGCAGGATGGATATCCTCCCCAACCAATGAATCCATCACCAATGAATCCTCCTGCTCAGGGACAAAGAGGCATTAATTCTGTTCCTCTTGGCAGGCAGCCAATAATCATGCAGAGTTCAGTTAACAACAAATTTAGTTTTTCATCTGGAAGGGCTGGAATGCAAAATGGTAACTGTCAGACTGATTATATGGTTCATCAAAATATTGTGCCTGGTAACTCAGCAAATCGTCAACCACCACCTCCTTACCCAATATCTCCAACTAACCGGCAGAGTCCTACAGCTTTGCAAATGCAAGCAGGAGGATCTGCAGCACCCTCTACATATCCAAATGGAAATATTCCCCAATCTATGATGGTGCCAAACAGGAACAGCCACAATATGGAACTGTACAACATTAATGTTACTGGAATTCCAACATCCTGGCCCCAGTCATCATCTGGCAATGGACATGAAATCCCAGCATGGCAACCCAATATCCCAGTCAGATCAAATTCCTTCAATAACCCTCTTGGAAATAGACAGAGTCATGTTACCAATTCACAGCCCTCAGCCACCACAGTAACAGCTGTTACTCCTGCTCCTATACAGCAGCCAGTAAAAAGCATGCGTGTGTTAAAACCAGAATTGCAAACTGCCTTAGCTCCTACTCACCCTTCTTGGATGTCACAACCAATGCAAGCTGTTCAGCCCATCTCCTTTTCTGAAGGACCATGTACAAATATGACTGTTATAACATCAGCAGCAGAAGCTCCAAATTATCAAGGTCCACCACCACCTTACCCCAAACACTTACTACACCAGAATCCGTCGATCACTCCTTATGAATCTGTGGCAAAACCTAATAAAGAGGATCAGCTCAGTTTGCCTAAAGAAGAGGAGAGTGAAAAGATTGAGAGCTGTGAGGGAACTGATAGAGAAAAGAAACAAATAACAACCTCACCTGTCCCTGTCAGGAAAAACAAAAGAGATGAGGAAAGGAGGGAGTCTCGCATTCAAAGTTATTCTCCTCAGGCTTTTAAGTTCTTTATGGAGCAGCATGTGGAAAACATACTCAAGTCTCATCAGCAGCGATTGCATCGTAAGAAACAGCTAGAAAACGAAATGATGCGGGTAATGTCTTTTTTTCTTCCCCTTGTTTTTCTCAGTGTACAATAAAATGCTTCTTGCTTCATGCTTGAGACAAACTTACAAGGCTTACTAGCCGTAGCTTAAGAGGCTAATTATTTGCCTTGTTTCATAGCTGAACATACTATAGCTAAGCAGGGCCAGTGTCTAAATCCAGTATTATTATTTGCCAAAAATGACTTTAAATAATTACATTTTTTTGTTACGTAAGGTATAATAGTTTTGCAACAGATCTCAAGGCAGGTGCATGAGATATTTCGCAGTGTTGTAGTACTATAAAATTTAGTTTTGATCAAAAAGTGAAAACAATTCAGTTTTCAAGATTATCATTATTAAGAAATATATTTAGTTGCACACTATGAAGGATCAGAAAAACTAAACAATGCAGATACAGTATATACTTACTCAAATACAATGTCTAATGAGCTGCATCAAGGTGCCCTGCACCCAGAGCACCTTACAATTCTGCATTAATATGCAGATTTATGTCAGAATTGTAGGTGCAAAAAATTTGGTAGAAACAACAAGGTAATTTTGTCATCTTTTCAGGCAAATCTAAATACTCAGTGTGGTGGCTAGTTTGCCTTAGTTATGCTAGGCTACTAATTTCTCTGATGTTCAAAGAATGACACGGTTCAACAGGAATGTAACACTTTGTTTAGTTACCTGCTTTTGCTAGTTAATGTTAGCAAACATATAACATAAATTCAGCCAAATCATACAGAGATTCAAACCAGGATACAGTTGTATTAAATTGGTTATTTTTAAGCTTCTTTATGTCAAGGCACACAATTAGTTATTTTTTTTAACCTTTACCAATGCACACCATTCTGCTAGGAGCTCAAATGTGCAGACCATCCACGGCCCACCATTGTGCCACAAGCACACACAGTGGTTGAAAATAGCTAGGATAAATGATAGTGCAAAGAAATACCTTCTTTGTTGATTCTTTGTTTACTGTTTCTTTTGCTCTCAATTTGTAGCGTTGGAGCACAATACAAATCATGTCTACTCAAAAGGAAGCCTCATTTTGTTCAATGGGTATTACTCCCAGGAAAATGTCTTTAGGATTGCAGCCTTGGTCTTTAGTTTGAAAGTATTTACTTTGAAATAAGTTATATTTAACCTGTTGGTAGCAGCTCTGTGTCTGATACAGTACAACCAATAGTTTTATCCAGCTATTTTAAAGGTCGTCATATCTATTTAGTTGTCAATTTAAGAAATAGATGGCTGGAAAAAACCTTAGAATACCAAAAAAAGATCACTTTGCATACAGTCCTTAATCTTTCCTAAAGAAATATTGCTCAAAGGGAAGGATCATAACCATGTAGGTGTTCTGGGAAGGAAAATCATAATGAAGAAAAGAAATATTTTAGAAAAACTGGGAACTGTTTTCCAGCACTGTCAATCAGTGTTAACAATACATGCCCAATCTACTTAAACATGTATTTTTTTATGCAAGGATTTGACTTGGCACAAATGGCCAGTGCAAATCACACTTTAAAAAACTGCTTTTCTACTGTAGAGAGATAGAGAGGTAGTCATGCAAGCAATCATTCCATTTTTCAGACCCAGAATCAAGCACCTGCAGATAAAGAGGCAGAACCCTATTCCATTAGGTGCAACAGAAGAGCAAGAAACAGAACTGGGTCTGATGATTATTGGCATAATCATTTATTGGCATAGGTATTAAAAACCTTTATTGGCATTTGTATTTAAAAAAAGAAAATTTACTATTTTAAAATCAGTCACAATTACAAAATAATCACTTAAAACATACAGAGAAAAGGAGCATAATCAATGCTGAACCTCGAGGGGAGGGGTTCTCCTAAGAATCTCATACAGGTATCTAGCCACTGCTAGAGTCAGGGAGGCATTATCATCCTTAAAGAATTGAGATTTAATCCTGTTTTTCCATTATTTTCTTTATACACTGATTTTTCTATCCATGGGAGGTTCCAGAACAGAATCCTGGTGAATAACAGATACCTGTCTTTTAATTAGGGCATCTGGTTCCTATCAGACAATTCAGAGCTCTCCAGGCATTGCATATACCAGCAATTTTCAACCACTGTGCCATGATACATCGGTGAGCCATCCCCCTGCAAATAATGCAGGGTGCAATCCATATCAATTCAGGCGGGGGGGGGGGGGTTACCTTCATAGTCTCAGAAGTTTTTGAATTTAACATGTTAAAATTCAAGAAAAAGTAAGATACGTAGGTATATTTTTGTTTTGCCCCCAAAAATTCCTGGCCCAAGATACAGGCCGCCAAAGATGGCGCCCTGGGCACCATTTCTCACTTGTGACTTTCAACAAAAATTTTGAAGTGCTCTGTCTCTGGAACGGTGCAAGATATTTTGTTGTGGTTTTTTTATTTGAAAGATAATATTTTTCTGTTTATAACAATATACTCCATTTTGAAATATATGTTCAACTTTTCTTGATGCAGCCTTCTGAATTTTTTTTAAAAAATAAAAACAAATTTTCTCAAAAATGCCAATCCCAAAAATTTTAATTTTTTTTTACTGTTGATCAGTACCATTGGGTACTACATTCCCTGTAAAGGAGAACTTCCACTTTTGAGTTTAACATGTGAAAAGGGGCGCAATGCGTTTACTCCCTATACTTTACATTGAAGAATTGATGACTCATCAACTATCCTATTAAGATTTTAAACATCCATTCACCAATGCATTCAACAATGGTAGCAATACTACCTCCCAGAATTGGTCTTTCTAAATTTGATTGTAGAGCTATTGTTTATGGCAACAACAGTCATTGGCAGAGGTATAGCACCCGATACAATATAAGTATAGCAAACAGGTAATGGGTTAGTTGATTCACTTGGTTAGCAGACTAAACTGGTCCTGTAAATGTTGGGTTGTGTGCTATGAAAATTTTGCTTGACTAAGCACACACAAATTTTGTGTCATCATCTAGCAGAACTCTGAATATTTTTAATCAGTGGCTTATCACCAGCAAATTAATGCTTCAGAATAGATATAGTTGTAATTTGTTTGGGGCTTCATTGACTGATGAATGTTGGCAGAACAGTGGAATTGCTTATATAGATTTACCTGTACTGAAACCAGGCATAATACTTTCAGTAGTATGTCATTTATTTCTAGTTTACACAATGCCTACATTGATTACCTACTCAGTACCCACATTGGACTTTGGGGTCTTTGCCATCCTTCCTTCTGTGCCATTCTTGAAAGAGTCATTTTAATTGTTTTTCCAAACTTATCTGTTAAATTGTATCTTTCGGAAACTGTATACGTATTGATATGTTAAATCAAGATTAGATATATTACTCTTCCACACGTTCATTCTTAGTCTCTTTCCTTTTCACTCTCACTAACAGCTGATTTAAACTATTAAGGTGTTGGAAGCTTTCCTGACATCTGTAGCCTTCGTTACTGGGTAGGCAAGTTATGTTTTTGGAGACAAGTATTATATTTAACAAATAGCATGAACAATTTATTGAGGATTCTGCATGCTTACCTGCATTTCAAATAAGCATGTTTTCCTTCACTGTACTTGGACGTCTTTTGTGTCAGAGTACTAATTTCATAAATATTGCTTTATTGTATTTTGTAGTAGTTTCTTTTGGCCACTGCAGCAGCACAAGGTCAACACCACAGTTAACACTGTTCTTTAGTGGTTCTTAGTTTTGCATATTTGATGCAACTAGTTAATGTACAGTTCTTATTTTTTTCAGAAATAACTCTTATTTATAAGATATAAGATATAATATAATAATAATATCTAATAAGAATATTACAATTCTTATTCCTGGCAAATCTTATTGTTGAGTTTTATGTTCAGTTTTTATCAAAGCACATATGCTTAATTGTATATAGGATTCTCTAAGAGTGGTGGTTAGAAAATGGGAAGGTGCTCTGAAAAGAATACTGCTCTACTTTAGTGTTAATGGGGAAAAATTCACCTTTATTGGTCATGTGAATAGATGAAAAGCAACTTTAGTGTTAATGGGGAAAAATTCACCTTTATTGGTCATGTGAATAGATGAAAAGCAAAAGTGATCTAGTTTATCTGCCTTTATGCAGATATTTATGTGAAAGTGGTTATAGCTTCCATTTTCTGAGTAATGTGACTTTTAATCAAGAAAAGGCTTTGCTTTCACCAGTCCTTGTTTCACCAGCAAATAAAACCTGAGCCTCATGATGCATGGCTCTCAGTGTATGATTTTGTTATAATCATTCTTTAACCATTCCTGAAAATTTCATGTTTTGTGCCTTTTTTGTTGTTCCTTGACACCTAACCTGCTGTGGGACAGGGAGGGGGATAGCTTGGAAGCCTTATTTTTTAATATTTAAGAACCAGTGTTTTTGCCTGTCCTAAACCCTACATTTTTAGTCAGTACCTTAAAATAATCTTTTTAACTTTACAAATTTCATGTTTGTTGCATAGGTTGGATTATCCCAAGAGGCCCAGGATCAAATGAGGAAAATGCTATGCCAAAAGGAATCCAACTATATCCGTCTGAAAAGGGCAAAAATGGATAAAACAATGTTCGTTAAGATTAAGACTCTTGGAATTGGGGCATTTGGAGAAGTCTGCTTAGCAAGGAAGGTGGATACAAATGCCTTATATGCAACAAAAACACTACGAAAAAAGGATGTATTACTTCGGAACCAGGTTGCTCATGTTAAAGCTGAGCGGGATATTCTTGCAGAGGCTGATAATGAGTGGGTAGTTCGTCTGTACTATTCATTTCAAGATAAAGACAATTTGTACTTTGTAATGGATTATATTCCAGGAGGAGATATGATGAGCCTCTTAATTCGAATGGGGGTCTTTCCAGAAAATATGGCCCAGTTCTACATAGCGGAACTGACCTGCGCAGTTGAAAGTGTTCATAAGATGGGCTTCATTCATAGGGATATAAAACCTGATAACATTCTGATTGATCGTGATGGCCACATCAAATTGACTGACTTTGGGCTTTGTACTGGCTTTCGGTGGACACATGATTCCAAATACTACCAGAGTGGTAAGAAGCATTTTGTCCCAAAATGGCCTTTTTGTGATGGCATGAATAATTGCAAAATAGTTAAAGTTGCTTTTCTGTCTACAGTATTTATGTACCACTTTTCAACTAATAAGTTCACAAAGCATTTTTTCTAGTAAATCTTATAGTAAGATTGACTGGCTGATTGGTTGATAGTAAGAAGTTGATTGGCTTCTCCCCCCCACCCCCACACACACAAATGGATCTACTGGTTTCCAAACTATTTGATTACCAATATTACTTTAGAAACAGAGGATCTTATACCCATTTGGCCTCAAATAATTTTTTCTCATATTTTATAGAAAAGTAATCCAAAGATGATCAATTATTGGAAATTATATGACACACTGAAAAAGTTGTGAAATTTACTTCTGATAGCTTTTCTGTTAGTTTTGCATTTCATTTAAACATTGTATTTAATTTGTTTGTGTTTTAGAGACTGGTTTTCAGAGAGAAAGGGCAAGGTCAATATGTATAGATATAGTTCAAAAAGGAAGCTGATCTTTTAAAGCAAAGCCATAATCGTTGCAGATGTTCTGTATGACATATGACATGCTCTTTTAATTTTTTAATTATGACATATGCCTCTTTAATGTGCAATTCTTTAAATATGACATGCGCCTTTAATTCTGACAAGATGAAGTTAAAGCACTTAAGTATAAACGCCTTTCTCTCCCTGAAAACCTGTTCTTTCAATAAATTCCATCATATATTTTAATGCATGTAATTTATCTTCGCAATTAATCTATGAAACTTACTATCACACAAAAAATTGAATTATCCCACCAATATATGTGCTCATCCATGTTGTATACTTATGGCACCTTAATTGTCTAACGGGGAAGAACAAAGCTCCCGTTACTTCTCACTTGGAAATGAATGTTTCTTTCTGAATGCAAGTAGTCAGTGATAAATCTGTAATTCATCTTATTATGTCAAGCAAATATAGCTTTCGTTTTTAAAAAATGGCATAGAAAGCTTGCCAAGAATGAAGGAGCAATTTTAAATTTTCAAAACTATTTGAAACAGTTGTCACCTTTGTGCCCTTTCTTTCCTGAGGTAGAGCACATCAACAGGCCAGCACAGGACTTGTGTTAGGCTAGCCTAAGTGGGGGGTGGGGGTGGTAGGATTGCAGCCTGAGTAGGTGAGGTGTAGCATTGAGAACATATGGACTTGAAGAAGCATAAATGATAACCAGATGTAAGGACAGTAGAGATGATATGGAATAAAACTAAAGGACATCATGTGAAAGAGTTGAAAGACAAACATGCTGCTGTTTTCAATGACTAAAAATTGTCTACAAGCCACTGGCTGGTGATGAAGACCCTCTGATTTGCACATTCCATGGCAGGTTGGAAAGTTCTTCAAGACAAGAAAAATCTGTTGAACATGGTCATTCCAGCATTGACTAAACACATATGAATAGTGAATCTGGTTGTTTTCAGTTCCAGAAACCATCTGCAAAAACCAAAATGCTTATGAATCTAGTTTCAGGAATTTTGGATTGATATTGTTAGCATTTGTTTATTCTTTCACTTAAAGAAAAATTTTTCTTAATAACAGAAAGAACTCTTTCCCTTAAAAAGATGTCTACAGATCGTGAGGTGGTTGATTGACAGGCATATGTAAACAAAATAACATTTATATTTACCCATTATAGGTGACCATCCACGTCAGGACAGCATGGATTTTAGTAATGAATGGGGAGATCCAGCAAACTGTAGATGTGGGGACAGGCTAAAGCCACTTGAACGTAGAGCAGCACGTCAACATCAGCGTTGTCTGGCACACTCACTTGTTGGGACACCCAATTATATTGCACCAGAAGTATTGTTACGAACAGGTTTGTCCTTTATTTGTTCTTCTTTTTGACAAAGGTAAATTGGCAGCTAGATTTTTATAATGAAAGATGCCCCCTCACCGCCAGAAAAACAGGGTTGGGGAGGGAAATTATTTCTCCCATCCTTCAGAAAACTTATGTAATAATTGGGAATCTCTATTCCCAGTTTTGCGTTTTAATTAAATAATTTAGACAGGCTTATGGTCTTATAATTTGTGTCATTGTATCAACAAGATCTGTTGAAAGTTGTGGTGGAAAGGTATATGTTTTGTTGTTTTTGATATTTGGGATTGGTGGGTATGAATGCACAGATTGAAATGTTTTGAAGTTTTTGTGACTTCTAAAGTACTACCACAGCTGTTTCTAGATGTTTTATCCATTATGTGACATTATATGATCCTAAATTTTGTATTGCTGTATTAGCACAATAGAGGTATAGAGTGTGGCATGAAATGAACATGCTGCCTCATTAGCAGCAGTGGTTCCTTATTACAGATCTAATTTCTGAAGAACAGCTGTTTTTTGAGCAGAGGATTTCTGAGTTATATTCTGTAAAAATTTTAAAAAATACTTCAGTGAATTAAATAGCTCATGCTTTCGGAAAACAAATCTAGATCTGATATTGATGCATCTGATGATGGGTGTGCTGCTGTTTTAGGATATACACAGTTGTGTGACTGGTGGAGTGTCGGAGTGATTCTCTTTGAAATGTTAGTTGGACAGCCTCCCTTCCTGGCACAAACACCACTGGAAACACAGATGAAGGTAATTGAGAGAAGATATATCAAACCTATTTTATTAGTAGTTTCTCTCTCTGTCAGAGAGCTTATTTACAATTTCAGTAACGTTTTTCTGACCCTCACTTTGAGAACCACTGGTCTAATACTTTCATGGTTGCCTTCTGGATCAGACAAACCTCTTGTCCAGATTTAATTTCAGTTTATTAGCCCTCATATAGTCCCAACTGCTTCCAGAAAGCTTAACTTAAACAGCCTCCTTGGAACTTGGAAGAAAAGAGAGACTGAGTTGGATGTCATCTACGTATAGATAGCATCCAAATTCAAATCTCTGGAGTGCTTCCCCAGCAGCTTTATATAGATGTTAAACAACATGGGGGACAAGAAAGATCTCTGAAGCATCCCACATGTTAGTGGCCAGATTGTTCAGCAGGGTTCCCTCAGTTTCATCTACCCACTTGATGAATCCAACCATGATCACTTCAGTCTATCATTCTCATCCAGGCTCTTAAGTTGTCCCATAACTTTCAGTCTTTAATCCTGTAATCCTATACCTACTTCCTTGGTAGTAATACTCATTACATTTAATTGGGTTTACTTCTGTGCCTGTTAACCAGCATGCCAGGGTTTGATTCCCGGGTCGGCCCCACAAGACAGGGTGAGCTCCTGTCCTTAGCCCAGCTCTGCGACGCCACTTGGATCCAATTGTATTGGCTCTGCCTTTCCATTGGACTAATTCAGTGGTGTGGAGAGGGGGGATTTGCTGCTTGGGTAACAGCCTATTCTCCATAACAATCCAACCCAGGCTTTCGTGCTTCGCATGCAGCGTATGCAGCGCTGAGCACGATACCATAGTCTTTCAAGACTGACGGAGGCCTGCTGTTTTACTTCTGAGTAAACAAAGTCTGTGCTGTATGCATTCATTGCACCCAGACCTTTCCAACTTTGCAGCATAGCTCCAGCCACAATGTGATTATTGGGTAAGGGAACATATATTTCTTTCATTGAGAAGGCCTCCATGATTGCAGTCCATATTCCATTGAGTTGACTTCATTGTTGCTGGATAACTGGGGCCTTGGTTTCCTTCCACTGCTTGTTTCATCCAGGTTTGTGCAATTTTGGTAACCTCTCTTATCATAGAGGCTCCAAAGCAGAAAAAATTACCCATTTTACATTTGCAGCAAAAACATTTTCTCTCTTGCACTTTGGCCTCATTTCTTGTTGCATGTTTTGTTCAGCTGTAGCAGCACACATTCATTTTCAGTATTTTCTCACATTTTTAGAGCTAAACTTTAGTCATCTAATCTTTGTCTATCTTCTTTTAAATAAAGGTTATCAGTTGGAAAACATCTCTGCATATCCCACTACAAGCAAAATTGACTCCAGAAGCATCTGATCTTATTATTAAACTGTGTCGAGGGCCAGAAGACCGCTTAGGCAAGAATGGGGCAGATGAAATAAAAGCACATCCATTTTTTAAATCCATTGATTTTTCAAGTGATCTGCGGCAACAGCCTGCTTCCTACATTCCTAAAATTACACACCCCACAGATACATCAAATTTTGATCCAGTTGATCCTGATAAATTGTGGAGTGAGGATAAGGAAGGGAATGTAAATGACACACTTAACGGGTGGTATAAAAATGGTAAACATCCTGAACATGCTTTTTATGAATTCACATTTCGAAGGTTTTTTGATGACAATGGCTATCCTTACAGCTATCCAAAGCCCATTGAATATGAATACAATAATTCTCACAAAGTGGAGTTGCATTCAGATGAAGACGATGAGAGAATCAGTAAAGATATCCAAAATCATGATCTAGTATATATTTAGTAGGGAAAGTAAAAACAGTTGAACCATTGTTTGAGATTTTTCAGATATATGTTGCTGAAATACCTGAGGTAATATTGGAAAGCTGGCTCTTTGCACAATTGTGAGGGTGGGGAGAGGGGAAGGAAATTTGTTAATCGTTCATTTTTTTTACCTTACATTATTTTCTCTCCACCAAACAGTTGAGTCCTGTTTCAAGCATTAATTTATTCCAGCATTGTTATTAATATAGACGGCAAAATTGTTAGGAAAAATAAATTATGAAATAAAATTTTATGGTTTTTGTAAAATATTCAAAATAGGAAATAGTGGTTTCTATAGGAAATGAGGTTCTTATGTCTATTTAGATATAGCCTATATACATTTTTTCTGGATTCTTTAATGTCATTTTTTTATTTGCATTGACCGAATATACCCTTTGCTAACTATAAGCTGGCAGTCATTTTATTTGACAGTTCACACTACTACATCCTACTCTAGATGCAGTTGAAAAGAGTGAGTGGGATTTCTCTGACACTCTTGGTATATTACAGTATTTACAGCTTTGAAATTAAGGTGGTTGAAATTAAGGTGGTTTAATCAGTTTTTCTTTTGACTGTAAGTGTTGAAGTTCACATATTAGGTCATTTTTGTAATTTTGCTTTTCTTGGCAGTTTGTGAAGCAAAAATGGATTTGTAGTGTTATGCAGTAATGCAGCACTGAGATTGGTGTGTGTGTGTGTGTGTGTGTGTGTGTGTGTGTGTGTGTGTGTGTGTGTGTGGTGATACCAGCCTACCACAATGTCACTATAAATCGTTTTTTCTCATGTTCATCCTTCTGAAACTTATAAAAAAGACTGAAAATAGTTGTGTTTCTACAGTTATAAGAAAAGTCAGACTAGGATTAGTGAGAAATATTGTTAGGTTATTGTTATGTTTCTGGTACTGAATCCTTTTAAATCAAAAGTCATGTTGTTAAATAGGTGATTCTGCCTCTTACTCACAAAGTATTTTTAACTGGACTCACACCTGTAGTTATAGGGACTAAATTCACTCTCTGAACTAATTCTTTGGTATCTTAGCAAATTATATATAACATGAGGATATTATTAGGATGGCTTCCATGCTGGACATGAAGTACCAGTATTGGATGGAACATATAATTTTAGGAAAATGGATGTTCCTCTCCTGAGAGCTTAACCTATGCTTTTTGTCCTCTGCAAGGCAATGCAGGAGAGAAGTCATCCTGGTGCCATTAATTTATGACTTGTGGAGCAAAAGTACAGGGTGCAAGCAGAGAGGTGGTCAGTCTATCATTATCATCTATGTGATCCAGGTCACCCAACTATCTCCACTTTTACTAGAGAAAACAAAATTCTCTGGAAAGAGGTTATTTTGCTGATGCCTTTTGTCAACATCTTTGAGATTTTACTTGAGATAGAGAGATGGTTTTCTGCATCCCATTCTAGACTTACACAATGCCATACTTTCATCCAAATTAAGAAATTATTTGTGATATTGATTCTGTACATCTTGATGCTTCTCTGTGAAGGGGTTTGACCACAGGCATAATGATACGTATGTCCCCATCCACAACACTGGAAGTGTCTGTGTTTTGTAGTCAACACTGCAATTTTCAGTATTCAGTCTTCTGTCTTGATATTATCCAGAACAGTTACTGCCAATGAGTTAATGTAGCAATGGGCTGGTCATTTTTGCTTCAACAATGGAAAAGTTCACAAAGAACTTTTCACCAAAAAAAGTTCTTATCAGCATGTTAGAGCCACTAACAAGGATTAAGAATTTCCCTACTAAATTTGAAGGGTCTATCTAGAATCTGTACTATGTGATAAAATAATAATGCATTACAAAAATGATGGCATGATATTGAATATCCTTTGCTCGTTAGTATGCACAGTTGGGGAATGCTGCTTTTCACATATCTTCTTTACTGTTGTTCATCTGAATTGACAACATGCAGGCCACAGTGATTCCCTACAAACTGAATTTCAATATTGATGTCTTTTCTTCTACAATTCATTGAGTTGCCCTCCTGTGGATCTGTTTGAGGTTTTGTCAGCTAAGCACTCCATAGTTGCACTTCCAACTCCATAGGAGATGTGTTTCTAGTCCTTAGGGAAGGTGCTGTGTCCTAACCAGTGTTTCCCTGGCTTACCAGTTAGTTCTCTGAGGAGCAGCCTCCTGCTTTTTTGAAAGTACACTCTGCTAGAGTACGGTAGCTTTATTCAGTGTGAGCCTGAAATATATTTTGCTCTGCCGAGCAGCAACAAAGTAAACACCACTTATCTTTATCAAGCACTGTGTCTTGGCTGTGAGGTTAAGAGTTGATCCTTCATTTTGGTCATGCTGTTGAACCTGATTAGCTACTGATTAACTTGCACCCACCAAGTCAGAAGGAAATTAGTTATCACTACTTATAACTATCCACTACATGCAACTGCACAGAAAGCACAAGGACGTGCTTGCTTACCTGTAAACTATAGTTCTTTTTATGATGTGCAGAGCTCTACAATATGTATCTGCACAGATTACTGCCCAACAGTGGTTTTGTTTCCAAGGTTTTGTGAGCTGATTCTATGTATATTTGGTGTGCTGATTTTAAATATAACAGTAGTTTTCGCCTTAGCTCAAGTTTTTGAGATATAAACATCATGGCACCCTACGGCAAATTAGACTTTTGATTGACAGATGCATAGACACTCTTTGAGATAGCACAGTATCTCAAAAAGTATAACTAATAGAGAAAAACTGTTTACATATTTGGAATCAACATGCCCAATATACAAAATCAGTTCTAACATTCCAGGAAACAAAAACAATTTTTTTGTTGCACAGTGTAATCATGAAAAAGCTATATTTTACATGCAGATAAGAAACCTGACCTTGTTCATCCTAGAATTGGTTACATTGTGGTAAAGAGAATAATAAGATATCTCTGACAATCGTTCTCTTAAAAGAGATGTCTGTTTCAGTTTAGTTTTAAGAATATAGAGATCTCTTGTTCTACCATGATGATTTTTTAAAGACTTGTCTTACCAGTACTAATTCTTCTGTAGCAGTTTTATTTTTTTATTGCATGCACTTAGTTCTTCCTCCAAAAATGACAGAGTGGCTCATGTTTGACTACATAATTTCCCATGGGTAGTTGGAAGTGTGAACTAGACCCTGAATTTCTAAATTTTGACCTTATAAAGGATGCAGTGTACAGCTTACCTTTTAAGATTTTGTTTTTATAAAACAAGTCCTATTTTAAGGACAATTTTGAGGTTAGATAGGAGTTCCAGTCAAACTGGCAAGTTTTATTTGTCTGATGGTAAAATATAATATATTCCTGGTAAAACCAGATAAATCTAACTTGCTATATTTTGCAGTAAACAAATTTTTAAAACAAAATTTTCATCACCTGAACTCATTGTGCATGGCCCAGAGAAACCTGAACACACTTCATATTGACAGCACTGGGTTAAATTTACAGGTATGCATTCGAAGACTGTTAACTTTCATTGGAACCCTTTTTTTGCATTAGGCCCATCACTGTGTTCAGCTTGAGGTAGGACAATTTACTGGACTTTGTATTTCTTGTAATTCTGTTAACTATATTCCAATGTTTTAATTACAACCCTATTTGTATGAAATGTAACACTACCATTTGGGAACATCTTAATTAAAAATCTGCCTCATTTCCTAATGATTACCTGAAATATTCAAATAAATTGTATGCTGTGATGAGAGAGAAAGGTGTGAGAAGATAACTGAGATTCACATTCTGAAAGTCCTGAACATGGCAAATTCTGCAGTTCCTATTTTTATGCCATTTACAATGCTCACCTTTGAAAAACTCTTTCACTTGCCAGTCTGGATTTATTAAATCAGGCAAGAGTCAGTCTTAAGATGCAAACAGCACTTTCTACTTGACATCCTATTTCTGTGTTGTTTTTTTATCATCAATTGTGATGTCACACTTCTCTGAACATAGGGTAATGCACCACCTTTGTTCATGTATATAATTTATTTTTGTTTCAAAGTAATCTAATGTGGTCCAATGTACATTATAGTTTGCACATTTTAAATTTCCTGTGTGGGTGTTTCAATCCTTCTGCAAATTTTTTAGTCTTTGAAACATAGATTGATCTCTGCAGTGGACAGCTTTATAATGAACTAATCAGAAAATTGTTCTGTATTTGGATTCTGAATAAGGTTTTTCACTTCAACATTTGAAATGTCAGTGCTTTGCTCTTCCACATATATAATATGCACTGTATTTATAAAGTGTTCTATAATCATGTAACTATTGTAAATACTGTTGCACTATTCACTTACGTTCTGTCCTACGGCAGGTCCTATTGCTGGATCTTTTCTGCTTTCTTATTTGTAACAGAACCTATAGAATGTATTACTAAATCTTCATTTCTTTTTTTGAGACATTTTTTGAAAAAAATCTGCTGTTGCAAAGTGCAGAGCTGTGATTAGTTCTTTGGACTTTGTTGATAGATGTCTGCTCGAGAACACAATGAGGGGGTTTATGGATGCTGCTGCCGTTACCCAAAATACCATTAAACTTTTTGGTTGCAAATATCTTTGATATTTGAAATGAGACATTAATATTTGCTTTAATACAACCAAAGCTAAGTGATGGTATTCTGGGTCAACATTTAATAGTAAATATTTGGAGCGCCCTGAACCCTCCTGTAAAAGGCACTATTCAAGTTTCCTTTTATATTGCATTTTGTATATATGCCTTTTATATTGTAAACACGCTCCTATTAAACATTACACTTGTATAAAAATGTACTATACCTTGAGATAAGTGCCTTGGCAGACAATAGATCTGAATCATCTTTGCATTTTTCTGCTTGTAATCACCATTTGGTAATCAGTTGAAATTTCTCAAGTGTCTTAGGGATCTCTTTCTACTGTCAAAATAAGTTTTCTCAAATGTACCATTTTCTGAGATAATAAAATTTAAATGTAATGAATAAGCTGCTAATCAAATATAATTTTCTATTGATCAAAGGTATTTTGCCTTGCTATCCTCTGTGAAATGGAAAACATAATTTGTATTAGCATAGAATAATTCTGTACTGTTGACCATAATTTTTGATCCAGTCTTTTTTGCAATGGGATTAAGAGGGGATTCCAGTAACCTTATGAAAAACATCTTAGGGAAAACAAACATGTAAAAGTTTAAATATAAACATTTCTAGAAATGCTTCATTATGGCCCATATTCTAAAGTCAAATTAAACCTTTTGCTCTGGAGCAGTTAAGGTGACTTTCCATAAGATAACACTAGAGGGTGACATAACTTCATGGACCCATAACTACTCTGGATTTTGCCCTATAGGCATATGTTTTGGTAAAAGAGCTTTCCATCTCAGCAGTGAAGGTTTTGCTTTTGAAATGTTACATTTTGGCAAAATTAAAATTGGGATGTCATTCATAGAACAATATCCACAACTTGATGCAGGATCTAAGATTCTTCTGGCAGGTTACAATCCACTGCTCTTTCTACTGTATGTTACTTCTGTATGTTTCTACTGTATGTTACTTCCCAGGTTTTCTGGCCATCTGGCAAGCTGTAATTCAAGGCCTTTTGCTGTACTTGTTGCCAGCATCCTCAGAGGCCTCCATCTTTTTTGCCTCTGAGGATGCCAGCAACAATACACTGTGAAATGTTAGGCCTTGAATTACGGCTTGCCAGATGACCTGAAAACTTGGGAAGTAACATACAGCAGTGGATCCACAAGTAGGTTATCAAAGTACCCCTAATGCTACCTAGATCTTTGCACAATGTTGAGTAGTTAGGTATTGTATAGAAGAGGTATGAAGGAATCATGTTAAACTGCTCATGCATGTGAATTTGGGCATTCATAATTTCTAAACTTTAATGTAGTGTCCATGATTTTCAAATGTGATATTATCCACATTAGAAATACAGTACTGTATTAGTCTTCCAAGTAATAACTCCAATATTTTTTTAAAAGAACATTTGTTTTCGTTTGTGATACTATATATTGCTTAGGTTTCCATTTTACTTCTGCAAGGTTTACTGCGATGTGAACTTGACAGGGATTCAAATTTGCAAATGCTGAAATAGTAGTACCCATATACTTAGTACTTACAGCATTCTTTTTACAAGGTCAATTTCCTATTGTCAGAAATCCATACAATAAATATGTGTGGCTGGACAAGTATCAATACTTTACCAAGTTTACCATATTTATCCCTAAATGTTACCTTGCTATTACTAGTGTCAGTGTGAAGAATGCCACCTGAACTTCAAACACATGGAAAAATCAGATGATGGATCAATTAAAGCTCACCAGTTGCACCCTATGGGTACAATCCAGATTAACTGCGAGGAGTCCTTGTTCTGGTGTAAGAACAATTTGCTCTGAATTTCCCAAAGGTTTTCAGTAGGTGGTGCAGTAACTATGGGTGCACGTAAAGTCTCTTACGTGCTCCCATAGTTACTCTGGATTGTAGGGGTAGTCTTGAAAGACTATGGTATTGTGCTCAGCGCTGCATGCGAAGCACAAAAGCCTGGGTTGGATTGTTATGGAGGATAGGCTGTTACCCAAGCAGCAAATCCCCCTCTCCATGCCACTGAATTAGTCCAATGGAAAGGTAGAGCCAATATGATTGGATCCAGCTGGCGTCACAGAGCTGGGCTAAGGACAGGAGCTCACCCTATCTTGTGGGGCCAACCCAGGAATAGAACCCTGGCCTGCTGGTTAACAGGCACAGTGTCTTAGCCACTTGCGCCACCCACAGCCCTGCAGTAACTACAGGTACACATAATGTCTGTTACGTGCTTCTGTAGTTACTCTGGATTGTAGGGTAAGACAAATTCAACCCTCACTGCTTTTGTAATACCAGAGAAGCTAGTTTTATCCAAAGGACTTGAATAGTCATTCACTATGAGAAGGGGCACGTGGAATTGATTAGTTCTGGCAAAATGTAATTTATAATTCATTGCTCAGTCCCTTAATATGAACATTATGGTTTTACCTCTCCTATTCACATCTATATTATAGGGATGGATTGTGGAAGCTTGGCTAAGTTAGGAGCACTTCAAGAATTTGTATTGAGTACCAATCATTTCCATTAGAACTGCTAGACTAGGAGTGCAATCCTAATCAATTTATGCCATCATTCCTAACTCGGCATATCTTCCCATGGTGGTGTGGGGAGTGTATGCCTGTGCACTCCGGAAGTGCCTTGTGGCACTTTTGTGATACTCCCAAACCAGCACAGGATTTATGCTGGCCTAACTGGAGGTTAGGACTGCAGCTTTGGAGCACAATCCTAACCACGTCTACTCAAACGTAAGCCCCATGGGTCTAACTTCAAGGAAAGTGTCTTTAGGATTGCAGCTTTAGTGTCTCAAACTGTGGGTTGGGACCCAGTAGGGAAGTCATGAGCCAATTTCGAGTGGACCTCCATTTTACTGTGTATTTATACCGTCTTATGTGACAGCTTCTAGGGAAATACATTAACAGGCAACTATGTATATCTTTTAAGATTGTTTAAAGTCGGTGGGGCTCTTTCCATTGTGGATAATTTCCATTTCCATTTAGTGTCCATAGGCGTATCTGGGGAATTAAAAAAAACAGATCTGCAATGGCTCTGGAGGGTTAAAAACCTTCTTCATTTTAATCATATTTATTGTAAACAATTTACTTAATTTTTAGAAGCTTACGTTGGAGTAAGCCCCACTGACTCTAATGGGAGTTGCTTCTGAGTAGACATGCCTAAGTGCTGAGGTTGCAACCTATCTACACTTTCCTGAGAGTAAGCCCCGTTGACTGCAATGGGGCTTACTTCTGAGTAGACCTACATTGGCTTGTGTGCTGAGGGTGCAACCCTCTCCCCACTTTCCTGGGAGTCAGTCCATTGACTGCAATGGGACTTACTTCTGAGTAGACCTACATTGGCTTGTGTGCTGAGGGTGCAACCCTTCCCACAATCCTGGGAGTCAGTCCATTGACTGCAAAGGGGTTTGCTTCTGAGTAGACCACCCTAGTGTGGGCCCTTCTGAGGCAACATTCGAAGGGCCAGCAGCGCCTCCTTCCTTCCTTCCCCCCACCCCAGGGAGTGACGTAGCCGCGTTCTAATTGGAACGCTGAGTAAACATTCAACAAAACATACTAGCGGGGGGGGGGAAGAGAGAGAGACGGAGACGTAGTGACGTCAACACGCAATGAACGGGCGTCTGCGTGCTCGCTCGCGTCCTTTAGAGGGACTGAGGTGCGTGGGCTGCACGGATGCCGCCGTTAAGGAGCTGAGCGCGCTGAGTCCACTGAGTGAGTGAGGACCCCTCCCCCGCCCCAGCTCTGCCAGAGGAGTGAGGGAGCCCCTTGGCACTGCACAGCACCCGCTGAAGGACCGGCTGGGAGGAAGACACGCTGGGCGGCTGCTCCCCCGACCCTCCACCTCCCCTCCCGCTGCTCCTCTCAACACCTGCTCCACTGGATAGGTGAGGGTCCTACTGTGAGGAAGCCTAGTGGAGGGTCCTACGACTAGTAAGCCTGCCCCACTGAAGGTAGGTGAAGGTCCTACGACTAGTAAGCCTGCCCCACTGAGGGTCCTACTAGTAGTAAGCCTGCCCCACTGAAGGTAGGTGAAGGTCCTACGACTAGTAAGCCTGCCCCACTGAGGGTCCTACTAGTAGTAAGCCTGCCCCACTGAAGGTAGGTGAAGGTCCTACGACTAGTAAGCCTGCCCCACTGAGGGTCCTACTAGTAGTAAGCCTGCCCCACTGAGGGTTGTAAGTCAGTCTGGGTAGTGAGGTTGCTGTCCTCTCCACAATCTCCTGGGAATATGTCCCACTTCCTGTTGGGAGACTGACTTCTGAGTAGACATGCCTGATAATGGTTCCCATGCTGCAGTGCTCTCCCCACTTTCTTGGGAGTAAGCTTTCCTGAGGGTAGGTGAGTGTCGAAAGGGTAAGGCTCCTACTGATAGTAAGTCTACTGAGGATGACTGGAGAGCCCTTTCCCATTTCTGTTTCTTCCTTTAGGATTTTAGGTGATGAGGGAGACATCGTCGTGGTCCCCACTGCCAAGCAGCACCTCCCTCCATCACCTGGACTGCTTGGACTGCTTTCCCAAATAAGCACACCTGGTTAGAGTAAGTTGCTCTTCCTGTAAGACCCATAAATGAATGTATACATACATACATACCCCACCTTTCTCATGCCAAAGCAAACATCCAAGGCAATTCAAAAAGGTTTTTTTAGTCCTCCCAACAACCCTGTGAGGAAGGTGAGGCTGAACGTGAGTGACTGTTCCAAGGTCTCCCAGGAAGCTTCATAGCTAAGAAGGGATTTGAACCCAGATCTTCCAGATTTCAGTTCAACCCCCTAACCATGCCCCATCCTGGCTTTCAGGTTGTTGCTCTTCCTGTATAATACTCAATGCTAATAGCATCCCCTACTTTGTCCATGTTTGTATTCACCTCCCATGGGGTCAAATTAGGGCTATCTGATAACAGAGTTACCATTTACAAGGGATACTGGAGAGTAAGTATCTATATTCTGGACAGCAATACTGCTTCTAGTTTTATTTTTATACTAGCAAAAATGTGCCTGTGTTGCCAGAGTTAATTCCCCCCATACACCATTTCCCCACAGTGCATCAATCCCCTTGCACATCAAATCCCCTCATGCGCATCAAGTCCCCATGCGCTACACCCCCCATGTGCAGCATCTCTCTAAACAACTCCCCCCCCCCCCCCCCGGTGCACCAGGCACCGAGCACCAAATTGGCTGGATGTTGGTCAGTCTTCCATGTAAAATATAGGACAAAAACAAGTTGCACCCCCTGACAGCCCCTTAAGGGTTAGTTTTCTCCACATTGTTTCTTGGTGAGTGTTCATGTGACAGAAGGAACTCCCCAAATTTCATGCTTCTAGGTCTGGGGGTTGGGGTGGAGAATCCCTCAGTCACTGATTCCTTAATGCAAAGTATAGGGAGGAAAACACATTGCGCCCCTTTTCACCCTCTTCTAGTTGCAATTTCTGAAAACCAATTCTTAGTGCACCCCTCCATCACAGAACCCACCCCAAATTTCACACTTCTAGGCCCAGTGGTTTTGGCTGGGCGTTGATGAGTCAGTGAGTGAGTGAGTCTGTCAGTGAGCAACTTTTTTCTTTTATTTATATACACACACACACACACACACACACACACACAGAACAGTTAATATATAAGGAGGGTTGTGAAGGCTCTGTAGTTATAAACATAGCAGTTGTTGACCTGAAAGTTGGCAGGTCAGAAGTTGGAGACCCAAGTGCCACAAAATAGCATAAAAGTATAATTTAAGGACCTTAGTGTTAAGATTTAATTGAGGGTTTGGATGGTGTGGATAGTTTAGTTGGTGTCTGGATTCTGTAGTGGATATCAATTTCAGGTTTTAATCTCTATGACTGATAGGAGCATATGTTTCTATGCATGGATATATGTGTTGGATTGTATGGAATCGGATCTTAAATGCTGGACAGTGACCGTAACAATAAAGAATCAAGCTAGGGTTAGAGTGACCAGATGTCAACCACAGGAGAAGACAAGGCACCTCAAAATGTAGGGCTTCTAAGAAAAAATGTAGGACATGATAAAATAAAAGTTAAAAACACTTCAATTTAATTTAATGGTTAATTTAAACACTACCGGTATATTATTAAATTTATTATTGTAATATTATCTAATTACTAAATTTAAAACTATATTACATATACTTATAAGAAGGCTATGCACTGTCTTCTGGGGCCTATTTACAGGGAAAAGGAGGACATTTACGTTTTTCCAGGTCACAAGGCAAAAAGAGAAAACATGGTCTGGAAAAAGAGGACATCACTTCACGCTCCCAAATACAAATGAGGAAAGAGTCCTGTACTTTTAACTATTGTATAGAAGAGATAAATTTGACAGGTGTAACTCAATATGGAGAGAGTAAAAAAACTAAAATTTCCTCATCTGTACAATAATTTCCTGGACTTTTCCCACCCCCACACAGTTATGGTTAAAGGTATATAGGCACTCTATCCCTATTTGTATCAAGTAACGTTAGTTTTAACAGGAGTGAATGTTTCATCATTCTTGTGTCCTGTAAATAAAAGTAGGTGAAGACACTACAGTATCTTTCCAATATCCAGATTATGCTCCTCTTATTCTGTGCAACTAGTATAAACTGGTGCAGGGTTGGAGCCTGCTCCTTATGGTGCCAAAGACAGATCCCTGCTTCCAACCATTTTTACTTACACAGATGCCAAAAGATGCCACCAAGAGAGAATTGTTATCTCACACAGCCATTCCTTTTAGGCAAAGGAAGATGAGGGTTGGGGAGAGTCTTATAATGAGTTCCTTATTTGAGGCTTAGAAAATCCTGACATTGTATGTGTTCTGGCATATGTTCCCAAATCCTAGCAGTGGCTGTGTTAATTTGGTGAGTAATCAACAGACTGGGCCAAAGTTTGGGATGCTGTTTCAAATAGACAATAACATGACTATATGAGTAACTATGTGTCAAAGGATTGCAAAAACTCCACTTGTCTACATACTGTAATGTTTCAAAGCCCAATCCCATCAAATCTTCTAGCACTGATGCAACCACAATGCAGCCCTGAGGCAAGGGAATAAATACATCCTTGCCTTGAGACTTCCACGGCTGCCTCCATTACATGATGCAGTGCACACTTCATTGGCACAGCTACAATGGTACTGAAAAGATTAATAGGATTTGACCATAATCCAAGTGATGTATATATCCTAGCGTTACACTGAGGTGTGACCTCTGCTTTACTGCTGATAAACAGGATTGTGGTGCTTTTATTAAGTTAACAAAATCATTTATTCATTGACTCAAGGGCACAATACTCAACAAATTAGGCCAGCGCTACCCTCCTGTCTCCCCTTTCCTGAGGTGCCATGGGGAGGCTGACACATATCTGCACTGACCTAATCTAGGGTTTCAGAAGTGTTTTTTGGCACTTTTATGACACCCCCAGGATGTCTGAGACTTAGAGCACAATCCTAACCCTGTCTACTCAAACGTAAGCCCCATTGTGTTCAAAGGGTCTTACTCCCAGGAAAGCATCTTTAGGATTGCAGCCTTATTCTGAAATTTGTGCCGGCCTAAGCAGGGGTGAGGATTGCAACCTCAGTTAAAACACTTCATGAGAATTGTTTCATGAAAATCCCTATCCATGTGAAGTACACTTACATTGTTTGTTTGTTTGTTTTTTGTGGTCCTCATGAAGAAAATGTCATTTTTTGAAGTCATTGAAGTCATTTGTTGTGAAGGTGAATGTTGTATCTCATTTCAAAAGAAGTCAAAAAGGAAATGCTCTTAAGTCCTTTTTAACACTTTGATTCGATTTTGGCACTACTGACCATTAATGTTAAACTCTTTAGAGAACTATCTTATAACTCATAATCCTTTGTTTGTGGACTCCTAGTGTATGCTTTTGGGAGAGAGGTCTCATAAGTTCCTCCTTAACACTTTTTCAGACACAGCCAGTTAGCAACAAAGATGTGGTTGCTTCCTTACCTTTATTAAAAAGCAATATAGATAGTAGACACCAGTTATTTGGCACAGTTTAATACTGTTTTGCAGCAAAAGCATATCGGAAGTAATTGCACTCTCTATTGGAGTGTAGAATTATGTCTATATCTTAAAATGAGATACAAGCTGTTCATGTTTCTGGTCCTCATCTGACAGTACAAATGCTATTTCATTTCATTACAAATGCTTAACTGCTCCAACGCAAAAGGCTTATTTTGACTTTAGGATTTGGGCCATGGTGGCTTTATTATTGGTTTAGTTTTCTGGTGCATATCTAAAATGCTAGCCTGGGGGGAAAGGCAATCACAACTACACTTTTAAGTAGATAAATGTTGCTATGCCTTTTTATCTAAGCAGGGGTTCGCTGTCATCTTGGCAGGAGGGCCGCATAATCTGACATTTTGCCAGAGAGGATGGAGAATTAAGTGACATTTCAAATTTGAATAAATTCTCTTAAATGAATACATTTGGAGACAGAATTTATATGAATGAATGCATTTTACTGAGCTTATTTATAATACACATGAAAACTAATGCAAGGCATGTAGAACTGCAGGAGACCCATGAACTGTTAGCCACATACCTCTTGCACAGTGAAAACATTCAGACTAAGACAGAAACACTTGGAAACATAAAATGTTTAAAGGCAATTAGGGGGTTAGAATAATGCCCAGATTAAAAGCAGAAATCACATGGAGACATGAACTGATGCATTTGTCATAATTATGTATGTTGGAATTGATAGTTATGGGCCAGCATAGGCTCCAATAGTCTTCTACAGGCCAGAGCCTTATTTAAAGGCTAAATTGGAAGACCATAGGGCCAGAAATGGTCTCCGGGAAAGGTTTCCCCACCCACGCCCTAAAGCGTTTATAGTTATATTCTATATTGCATACAGTATACAATTACAAGTTATAATATTTAGGCAATTTGCAGATTTGTTTTCCAACATTCAAAATAGAATTTAGCACCCATTTTATCAAATAACAAATAGAAAACTGCAAGCAGACAACATTCAAATAAAAACAAATGTAAATCATATAGAATGTTTGGATAGATAGATGAAATAGTTCTTTGCATCTGTAGATGAAATTTTCCCAAAGAACTTGGAGGAACTAGCTTAAATATGAATTAAATTCCTAGATGGCATGTGGAAATTGGGACAGTTGTATCCTGAAGACAATAAAACGCACCATAACTTCAAAGTAGTATGTCAAAAATATCTGTGTTGGCTTATTAGAAAAAAAATCAGTTGGGTCAATAAGTAGATATCTTATCAATTGCAAATCTTATTGGGACTAAGGCTGTATTTTTAATAAAGGATGTATACAAGCATAGGCATTTCTAGGTGAAAGCAAATGTTACTTCTTGGTTATTATATGTAAATTGTAGTAGTCATTGATGGAAGTAGGAGGAATAGGACTAAAGAGAAAAAACTCAAATCATCTGGCCTAGACTCTGCTTATCAGTTGTGCTATTTGCTCAACTGATAATGACAGCAGTGTATTTTGGTATAACTAAATAGTAGTCCCAGAATCCAATAGCAATCCAAATTTAAATGTATCCAGATTTTAAGTATACATACATAACTATAAATCGTGCATATGAAACTCATGATTCTGTTTTAGTACTATCAACATAGACTGTGACTCTCTGAGATTTCTAGTAGGAGACTATACTATCCCTACCTGGAGGTTGATCCTGGCCCTTCTGTGTACAAAATATGTACTGTCACTTCTGTAATAGTTTTTATTTTGGCTCACCTGTTTCTTTCTCGAGTAAATAGATAACCATGGTTTTACTATTTTTTAAATTAACAATTTTACTTATTGTTTTATTCATTTTATAGTGGAACTTTATCTGGATTGGGCATTTACTTTGGCATGCAAACAGCAGAATTTAAATTATTCTAATAAAATTAATGCATAAATAAATGCAGCCCCAATTTATGGAGATAGTTATTAACTGGGCCATTTCATTCAATGTATAGGCTGGGTTTTGGCACCTAAGCTACTTTGGTAACTTTTATGGATGATGTGTCAGGAGAGAGTCAAAGGATTTTGACTGTGTGTGGTTTTTAATTTTTTTGTTTGTACATTGCTATTATGTTGTGACTAGAGGACAATATAAAAATTGGTTAAGTAAAATATAAGAAAATTCTGTGATACAAAAAATAAAGCATTTAAAGTCATGATTCAATGATGATTTCCTGTGCATTGATATTGGTTCGGGTTACACTTTTTCCCATCATACTGTTTTTGGAGAGATTTATTTAGAAGCAGCACAAAATATCTGCTTGTAACTAGAGTTATGGTAAATTTTGATTATACTACCGTGTTTCCCCAATAATAAGACACTTATTATTATTTTTGGTTTAAAAAAACCACCATAGGTCTTATTTTCAGGGTAGGCCTTATTTTAATTAACATTGATAGCAAAATGTAGGATATCCAGACAAGAGACTAAAAATAGAGACAAATCCAGTCATATGGTCACCACGGGCACAGAAGTAAGTTCCATCCATCCCCACCACATTCAAAGGGCTTACTCCCATTAAAGTCTGACTGAAAGATCCCTATTTTGTGTGTATCTGCACAGAAGTCGGTTTTAAGGCTGCTATCCTGTCCACCCTTGCCTGGGAGTAAGTCCCACTGACTATAATGGGGCTTACTTCTGAGTAGCAATTCAATGATCATGCTCTGAGACTGCTATCCTAACCACACTTTCCTGGGAGTAAGTCCCACTGACTATAATGGGGCTTACTTCTGAGTAGCAGTAGAACCAGACTACAAAAGAGGACATGTCCTGGAAAAAAGGACATATGGTCACCCAGTACCCTAAGAAAAGCCAAAGCCAAGGGAAGGGAGAGGGGTCTCCAGAGAACACCATGTCTTGAAAAAAGAGGACACCCTGTTCCTTAAGGGAAGGCAAAGCCAAGGGAAGGGGGGACTCCAGAGAACATGTCCTGGAAAAAGAGGACATATGGTCACCCTGTGCCATAGCCAAGGGAAGGGAGGGGGGACTCCAGAGAATACCATGTCCTGGAAAAAGAGGACCCACTGTTCCCTAAGGAAAGCCAAAGTCAAGGGAAGGGAGGGCTCCAGAGGACATATCCTGGAAAAAGAGGACATATGTTAACCATGTGCCAAAGACAAGGGAAGGGGGGCTCCTCCTGGTGAAGGGGTAAAGTCCCCAAGCTGGGGAAGGAAAGGGGATTCTCTCCAGTGCAGCTGCCAGGGACCAGAGAGGTAGGAGAGATGGACATGCCGGTACCTCCTTAGGGCAGGCCAAGCCAGCAAAACACCAGCAGCGTCTTGGGCTTCCAGCAGCAGCATCAGGCTCTGAGGCTCCTATCCATACTTGCCTTGGACAAGTCCCACTGACTATAATGGGGCTTACTTCTGAGTAGCAATGCCTCATTGTCTGGAGGGGAGCGGGGCCTGTGAGGGGGCAGGAAGGGAGGGGCTTTTCAGCTTGTGCCCCTTATTAATTACCAGTTCCTCACCAGGCTAGCCACAGCTGCAGCAGAAGAACCACACTGGGGCAGCCAAGGCAGAGGGCAACAGCTGCTCCTCTGTTCCTCCCAAGGCTGGGGGAGGAGCTCTAATCCAGAATAAAGGGTTGGGCTTTTAGGCTGCTATCCTGTCCACACTTGCCTGGGAGTAAGTCCCCCTGACTATAATGGGGCTTACTTCTGAGTAGCAATTCAATGATCATGCTCTAATACTGCTATCCCAAACACAATTGCCTGTGAGTAAGTCCCACTGACCATAATGGGGCTTCTGAGTAGACCTGCATAGGCTTTGATGGGCTTTGATGCTGCTATGCGGAAGTGGGATTTTAGTAGATCTTATTTTCAGGATAGGTCTTACTTTAGACCTCAGGGCAAAAGTCCAGGTGAGTCTTATTTTCTGATTAGGTCTTATTATAGGGGAAGCACCTAATGTTAAAGGCCTCAGAATGTCTGTTTAAAACAGTGGAACTCTATCAAAACTGCAGTCTGGTAAAAGTTGTATCCTTGAGAACTGCACTAAGGCTTCAGCAATTTAGAGTGCACAACTTACATAATTTCCCAAGATTTCAACAGGCTTTCACTGGAATGTTAAGGATAGGTATGTATCCTTTTTATACCTGATACACCTGTTTGTCTATCTGAACTGATGACTAAACTAGTTTGAAATTACAAGTTTAGCAAGGATGAGAACAATTAAGCAAGTAATGGCAAGTCTCAAAGTAGATTTTGTTATTTAGATTCAAATGTTTAATGCCCTTTTAGCATTTGGAGTGAAGACATGAGAGAAAAGAAAGAGCTTGTAACTATCTTCTGGCATAAGATATCAGGAGAGAGAGGAACTAAACAACCTTAAATAGAACACTCACTGGAACTTGATGGTGCCACATAAGGAACTTACAAGAGGAAGGCAATAAATCAGCCTGTTCATAAAGCACAAATACTGAACATGGTAGTATAATTCTAAAAAGCTGATAATAATCGGTAGATCAGGGGTGCTTATTCATAGTCATAATATGGGCCTTGTTTGCCTAGTGTTATCATAATTCTCTTCTACAAAACTGGGATAGGACCACCTATCAGACTTGCCAGTATGTGAATGCAATTCCCGTGTTTGCCTCACTGTTGCATATCAGTCCTGGTTAAAACAGAACACATTTCTGCTGAATTTTGAAAACCTACATTGAATTCTGATGAATTTTGAAACAATATACCTGTAATTTAGTTCTATAAGTTAATGACTATTTCAGTTAAGTTGCCTGCTGTGATATAGGCTTATTAGAATATGGATTTTCAAGTCTCATTTGTGCAAAACTGGTTATCATAGTGAAGACCTCTTTTTTAATTTGATGATTTTTACATCTGCACAGTGTCTTCCAGCTGGCCTGTTCAATATGGTGCACATACCGTTACATTTATTTATGTATCTTTTCTTTCATAATTAGTCCCAATGTGGCTTAAAAAGTCTCAAAATAGATAGCTTACAATGAAATTAAATTTCAAGTAGTGATTAAAATAGACAAAAAATGACCTACTTCAATAATAGCTTACAAACAAAAAGTTGATGGATTAGCTGTGTCGTGAGTGTCTTCTTCAAGGGTGTGAGGTTTCTTGAAGTCCCTGAGGCATGTTGTTTTACAATTGGAGTTGTTTTACAACTCTGTATACTAGTCAAATTTTGCATAAGCAACGGTGCATGGAACAGAACTCCCCGAAAGACCTTAGGACCATGGTTTTCAACCTTTTTAATACCAGAACCGACTTTTTAGAATGTTGGGACCCATCAGATATGATGTCATTAACCTGAAAGTGATGTCAGTGCCAGAAGTGAAATCTGTTTAGGTTTCAAACCTAAGCCACAATCAGTCAAAGGTTCCATTACACCACTTTAATGCTGTTATTTTACATCTCATAGTTCAAATATTCTAGATTAGAGATTAAAGCCTTGGATCCTTCTCTGACCAAACAGCCCTTCCCCTTCCCACCAAACCATCTTCCCATCTATTCAGGGCAAAATACATATCCTTCTCCCAATGGGACCCTGTCGAGCCACTCTGTAAACTCTTATTTTCCACTCTGTATTTTTAATGGCAGTTGAGCTACTTTTATGCAACCCACTTGAAATTGACTCATGACCCAGGTGGGTTCTGGCTCACAGTTTGAGAAATGCTGCCTTAACAGATAAGTAGATTTCTATTTTTAGGTATGGTAAGTTTTTACAACCCAGCTCTTATTTTTGAACTTTTAGGAATTATAGGTTACCGTGAGTTTCATATTGTCAAGTGGGGGGATTTTAGTTATGAGGCAAGCTGCAAATCGGTTGCCCCTTCCTCTAGTAACAGCCTGTTGTGCCAAGATAAATAGCACATCTAATAATGTAAGTTTCTTTAAAGTCAGAAATATTTTTTAAATTAGCTTTTTTATGTTTTTGAGAATGTGAACCATCTGCTAAATATGAGACAAAAACATTCCAATTTGAAAAAAATTCACATTTTGGTCTTTTTGTCATGGACGTTTGTGTTAAAACAAATCGCCAAGCAAAACGCTTAGATAAAGTTATCAGTTGGTTCCATTTCCTGAGTTGTGACCAGTGATGGGCAGGCCTGGCCCTAACAACCGGTTCTCTGGAAGTGGGTGGGGCCAGGTCAGGGGCAGGGCCAGCAAGAATTTTTTTTAAAATAAAAAAATTAAGCATGTGGCTTACCTCTGCATAGACCTGCATAGGATGGTGCTCTGAGGCTGCTGTCCTTTCCACACTGTCCTGGGAGTAAGCCCCATTGACTGGCATGAGGCTTACTTCTGTGTAGTCAGGTTGGGATCCAGGCTGCAGAGCCAGCCACTGTCCTGGGAGTAAGTCCCATTGCCTGTAATGGGACTTACTTCTGAGTAGTCAGGATTGGGCTCTGCTTTGTGGGGGTTGTAAGGTGATCTGGGGGCAGTTGTGTGCAGGGGGGCTGCTTACATACATTTCCGGGGGCTGGGGGGGTCACCCGAGGCTTCCTCTGTGAAGTAGCGCCAGCCGCGGCTGAGCGCTACTGAAAAATGGCTAGAAATTCAGTGCGCATGCGCTCGCAGCTAATTAGGCAGCGGGGAGAGTTCTTAGAGAGGACCTGCGTAGGCAGGTCCTCAGTTGAACTCTTCCGGACTTTCACTAGCCTCACAGAGGAAGCCTCGGGTGACCCCCCCAGCCCCCGGAAATGTATGTAAGCAGCCCCCCCTGCACACAACTGCCCCCAGATCACCCTAGAACCCCCCAGAACTGCCCCCCCAAAAAACCCCAGGAAGGGGGGCGAACCAGATCAGTAGCCCCCCTAACTACCGGTTCGCAACCGGCGGCCTCCCGGTAACTACCGAATCGGCCGATCCGTTCCGAACCAGTGTCAGCCCACCACTGGTTGTGACCTATTATGTTACAGTGGTGCCTCACATAAAAAGCTTAATTCGTTCCGAAGGCATGCTCTTTAACTGAAACACTCTTTAAGTGAAGCAGATTTTTCCATAGGAAACAATGGAAACTGTCTGGAAACTCAGACAGTTTGGAACTGTCCGGAAACAATTGTCTGGAAATTCAGACGATTGGTTCCACAACCCCCAAAATATTCATATAAAAATATTAACTGGATGTAAAAATGATGACAAAACATTGTAATTGAATTCAAAACATGCATTCAGTGTGCATGATCCTATGAAGTCTACTTAGAGCACAATCCTAACCGTGTCTACTCAAAAGTAAGCCCATTATGTTCAATGGGTCTTACTCCCAGGAAAGTGTCCTAAAGTCACTTTCCTGGGAGTAAGCCCCATTTAACACAGTGGGGCTTACTTCTGGGTAGATATGGTTAAGAGGCTGCAATCAAAGGCTGCAATCCTAAAGACACTTTCCTGGGAGTAAGACCCATTGAACACAATGGGGCTTACTTTTGAGTAGACATGGTTAGGCTTGTGCTCAAAGACACTTTCCTGGGAGGCTTACTTGGGCTGCTGCTGGAGGTTCAGGGTGGTCAGTGGGGGTGCTTGGGGACAGTTAGGAGCAGCTGCCTCTGGCACCCCCAGGCAGCTGCCCCCAAGTTGCGGGCAGTTAGAGGCAGCAGCGCTGGCTGGCGTCCCTTTTAAAGAGCCTCCATGCGGAGTGTCAGGGCTGCATAGTACGCGTGCCCATAGCGCGCTTGCTTGTTAAGTAAAGTGGAACATGTTATGTGAAGCAAGATCTCTTGGAAATTTTTGGTTGTTATGTGAAACGCTTGTTAAGCGAGACGCTTGTTAAGCGAGATACCACTGTATTTGGAAACAATATCAGAAGAGCAGTATTTGAAGCTTTCATTAAACAGGAAAGACAGTAAAAATTCTCATAAAACATAAGCACTTCTCTAAATGCAATTCTTAGCGAATTTCAGTTGGTGGATAAAAGAAAAATCTGTTCTTAACATTACCTAGAGCTTTGCAACATTTAAGACAGTTTAGAGACTTTTAAAGTCACTGAAAGAATAAACTGGGGTATTGAGCCACTAAAATATTAATCTATAAAATAATAGGGTGAACTGACTTTTTTAAAGAAGAAATTTGTATATAATCCTATAGACATTATAGTGACTGCCCATGAGAATAAAAAAGAGTTAAATCAGGTCAGCAACCAAGAGCTTGTTGAGCCTTCGAATGAACAGTGGGCAGGCTGACTTGCCTGTGAGAGCAATTCTGAAATATATTTATGGTTTTAACCTCATCTTTTAAACATTTCATTTCATGCCAATAGCATAACAACATAGGAAGAACCCTGCTAGATCGGGCCAAAAGTCCATCTAGTCCCACTAACTGTATCACACAGCAGCCCACTAGATGCCACTGGGAACACAGAAGACAACAAAATACAGTGGTGGCTCATATAACAAGTTTAATTTGTTCCGGAAGCATGCTTGTTATGTGAAACGCTCTTTATGTGAAGCGGATTTTCCCATAGGAAATAATGGAAACTCAGACGATTGGTTCCACAACCCCAAAAATATTCATGTAAAAATACTATGTAAAAATGATGACAAAACACTGGAATTGAATTCAAAACATGCATTCAATGTGCATGATCCTATGAAGTCTACTTAGGCTGCAATCCTAAAGACACTTTCCTGGGAGTAAGACCCATTTAACACTATACGGCTTATTTCTGGGAAGACATGGTTAGGGGGCTGCAAAGACACGTTTCTGAGAGTGAGCCCCATTTAACACAGAGGGGCTTACTTCTGGGTAGACATGGTTAGGAGGCAGCAGTCCAAGACACTTTCCAAGTGTCTCCCCACTTTCTCCTTTTCATCCTGAGCCTTTCTCTCCCCTGCTCCCTTCTGGCTAGCCCTGAGCTGCTTCCCTCTTCTCTACTGCTGTTCTCTCCCTCTGCCCAGCAGATGCCCAGCCACAGGAGGAACAGCGAGGAAGTGTTGCTTTCACTATGGGCAAGCCCGTTAGGAAGCCCTGATGCTTTTTAAAGGGGCTGCCCGCCAGCGCATCTGCCCCAACTGCCAACGTGTGTGCTTGTTAAGTGAAGCAACACTTGTTATGTGAGGCAGAATCCTAGAGAAATTTCTGCTTGTTATATGGATCACTTGTTAAGCAAGACACTTGTTAAGCGAGGTACCACTGTACCTGTGTTCTGTTGCCCCTTCTTTGCACCTAGCATATAGAAAAAGGCTACCTCTAAAACCCAGAGATTGTATACAGATGGTATGGCTTGTAACCTGTGGTGAATTTTCCTTCCATAAATCTGACCAATCCGCTTTCAAAGGCAGCTAGACCAGGTACCACTGCAACAAACTGTGACAAAGAGCACAATCCTAACAATGTCTACTCAGAAGTAAGACCCATTGTGTTCAGTGGATTTTACTCCCAGCTTTTACATATTAATTATGCTAGTTAAAGAAATAGCATGCTGGATAAAGGTAACACCAGGTTCCTGATGTTTTTAGTCCCATGACCCACTTTGATGGCTATTGGGGGGCCTAGTCGCACCCTAGAATACCTTGCAGTGCCATAGCCTGCAACCCACATCATCAGCCCATGTGGTGTCCTAGAATGCCTTGTGCTTGTTCTCTGATGAAGTAATTTATGTGAACTGGAAGACATTTTTCCTGGGTCCTCTGAAAAGACAAATCACATGTTGAAAAAAACCTAAATGTCTCTCTGCACTTGTATATACTGGCATGGCATTTAATAAAACTCCCCTGTTTGAAACAATAAGAGTAAAAAGGGGATATAGAAACATGGGTCTAAATTTGCAATATCTACTATAGAGTTTAATTAGTTACTTTAATTATCCTAAATATGCTAAGGCTTTCATAGCTTGAATCCTTATTGACCTATATGTAGTTATCAGACTGAGTGCCAAAGTCTAACTTTGTTGTCTAAAGAATCTAAACAGTTCTGAAAAAGGGCTGGGGTAGGGAGAACTAAGTGCCACCACACTAAAACTTGAGGTTCAAACTGAGAACTAGAGCTAGAGTTTACAGCTGACAATGATGTTCCTGATTCAGTAGGCAATTAGTTACAACCTCTTTAAGAACAGGTGAGCAGCAGGTTTTAGTGCTTGAAGAAAGCTACATCCTCTGAGAAAGCTCACCAAAGCTGTAAACAAAATATCAGGCATTCAGTTTTTAGTTCTGTTTCTTGAGATTTAATTTAAACCCTTGTATTTAGTATTTTATTTTAGTTGCATTTTTAATGTTGATTTGATTTTAGTTCTAGGTTCTTAGTTTTAGCTGTTAGGTTTCTGTTTTTAGTCTCTGATTTTATGTTCATTTTTGGTTTTAGATTTAGTTTTTAGGTTTTTTTAGATGGAGTTTTAGCTTTTAGTTCTCAGTCTTAACCTTTAGTTTTAGTATGAGGGAAGTTAGTGCCTCCCCCTCTTTCAGAACTGGCTTAGGTTCTTTAAGTTAAAAAAGTTAGATCACACCACTCAATCGGGGGGGGGGGGGGGGGAGGAGAGGAAGAAACTGTGTATCATTCTAATTACCCTGCACTAGGCTAAACTGTGTAATGATAAATATGCAGAATATGTATCATCTGAGCGTTTTAAATGTAGCTTTTTAGGGCCCAGCCCAGAATTATACTAACCCAATATAGTGTTATAGGTATATCATGCTGTGTTTACAATAGGTTCAATATGTCTGTTTTGGAAGAGAGGGAAATGGCAGAATGTTGTTTTGCTATAGGATGTTCTGACTAGTCTTATGACTTTGTTTTTGCACTTGTCAGCTAACTGTGTTGTATTTTGTTTGTTAGCTTATGTTGAGCATGAGTCTTGTCATGATAAGTGAGAATGTGAAGCTAGCCCGTGAATATGCCTTGCTGGGAAATTATGATTCTGCAATGGTCTACTACCAGGGAGTACTTGACCAAATGAACAAATACCTCTCTTCTGTCAAAGATTCATATCTTCAGCAGAAATGGCAACAGGTGAGCCATCCAGATGATCGTATTTTTACATTAAGTTATTAGAACAAACTACCAGAACTTCTTCAGTTTTTTTTACGGATCAATTACATTTAAATAAATGTTTCTTATTGTAAACTCTATAGATGACTTCTTGGAAGGAATAAAATAACTTGCACATAATACACAAGTTTCCTTTCATTGTTAAGACTATTTCTAATATTTTTTCATTCTCTAGTGAAAAAAAAAAAATCTAGAACCATAATTGCCTCAAAAAATAATCTTGTACCTTTTGGGGGTTTACTTCCAGTCCTAAAATCATATGCCTCTAACATGTGTTGATTTCAAGATTATGCTGCATTTGATCTCTGTGGAGAAAGCAAAAATCTCTAGTATACATCTTGGACTTGCTATAAAAAGTTGCAGTCATAAACTTTTCTTTAGCTGTAAATAGTCAAAGAGATTGCCATACTAAAGTGACAAGTTTCTACAAGTTAACATCTTATTGTATTTTTTCAATTAGGTTAGGCAGGAGATAAGTGTAGAAGCTAAGCATGTGAAGGATATCATGAAAACATTAGAAAGCTTTAAATTAGACAGCACTCCTTTGAAAGCTGCACAACAAGAATTACCAGCTCATGATGGAGAAGTCTGGTCGTTGCCTGTACCTGCTGAACGTAGGTAAGAAATTGGGTCAGACAGCTCAGGGGAACCCAAAGATACATCAAAGAGTTTTACTGATTAAATATTATCTGTGTGAGAGCTACATACTGGTTTTACTTCCTAAGCCCAGGAACCAAAACAGCTCAGCTCAATTTGAGTACTGCTTGGCAGCCTGTGAGCCCATGCTTGTGTTGTAAAGTGAGTGGGGATGTCTTCAATTATAGTTATACCTTCAGTAATGCAGCTTCCTTTAGCACTATTTTGTTGCTACACTTTAACCTGGCATGATTGACAGCCACTCTAATCAATGGAAGCAATGCATTGTGGACAAGTCAATGACTGTTTTCCTGTTAAATAAACTACGTACCCAGTGGAGCTGTTTCAAGAAAACATATCTTCAATGATGCCTAAAGTATTGCTGTACTCCTTATGTATTTGGGCTGCAAGTAACTAGTACTGTGCCCCTGTGATCTAAACAAGTTCATGTCTAAGAGCAGTTACATGATTGAGCGCAGAACTGTAGAATCTTTATTTTCAGGCCCTAGATCTCTTGAATACACTCCTGTAGCAAACTGCAAGGATGACCCACACTTGGCTCTCCTGTAATTTAAAAATATCAGGATTTGCATATTTTTAATGAGTTCTTACATGAGCACCAAGTACTTATTTCTGGCTATCATCTACTTAATGATGTCGCTTCTAGCCCTCAGTTTGATCTATATAGGTCATCCCTCAATATCCACTGGGGTTTAGAAGCCCTAGCATATTAAAAAAAAATCAGATGCCACATCAATGGAAAAATAGCTGTAAAGACCCACTTCCAAGTTTCTTGCTCCTGCATTGTTGTCCCAGAATGCATTGGCATGGAAACACTATACCATATTCACCCACTCAGTGGGATAGTTTACAGAATCTAATTGTATGAAACTCTAATTGTTTAACAATACAAAGATAGGAAATTGAATTTTGGTTTGGTTTCCCTGTTACAAGCATTTAAAGGTGGATCTTGATATAAGTGGTAAGCTAAGGACTTACTTGCAAACTTTTTGGCCCTCTGTATGAATTGAGTTTTACAACCCTGTTCTAGTGCATTTACATTTTTCTTATTTATCACTAACCAGATCTTCACCAGGACTCAGGAAACGTCAGTCTACTCAGTTTAATGACTGCAAGGTTCACAATAACCGAGCAACTGTGGCAGCCAAAGCCCCTAGTCGCCCCTCCTCCCGAAACACAAATGATAAAAGCAAAGTAGTCCGTGGTCGGGAAAAGAAAGATCCACAAAATAAAGGCAAAGAAGAAAAAGTAAGATTTGTGAAAATAAATTTCAAATTTTCAGTGATGTTCTTTCAATTTGACTCTTTTAATAGTGGACTATGCATTGCTTTTGTAGATAACTTTACCTATAGGAGTTGTAAGATTCTGGTGGAGATTCGGTTATGAGTAATCACTGAATGGAACTAACAATGTATTGATTCCATGTATTGATCCAGTCACTGAATGGAACTAACAATGTTGATTCATAAATATTAAAGTATGTACTATAACAATAGATTCAACATTAGGGCCCCTTAACTTTCCAAATGAAGAACATGCGTTGTACAAGAGAGAGATATTATATATATATATATATATACACACACATACATACACACACACACACACACACACACACAAAAAAATATATGCAATGTATATTATATATAAGAGATATATAATATATATAATTTTATTTATATCTATATCTATATATATATATATATATATAATCGAAGACTCACTCACTCATCAAGGCCCAGCCAAAACCAATGGACTAACGCAGTTAAAATTAAAGGAAAAAATGGTCTGTGCATGCGCATGCAGCCTATTGTTGGTGCTTCTCCATTCCTAGAGCGCTTCTGCGTGGGCAGAGACCTCTCCTGACCTTGCTGGCACTTTCACCTCCTAATTGCCGACGAGGTCAGGGGAGCTCTCTGCCCATGGAGAAGCACTCTAGGAACTCTTTTTAAGAAATAGTAGGCTACGTGCACATGCGCAGACCAGTTTTTCCATTAATTTTAGCCACAGCTGGCCGGACTTAGCCACATCAAGCCATGGCTCTTTCTAACAGCCCCCAGTGCCTCCAAGCACCCACCCGCATCCCAAAGGCTGGACAGGGGCCCAGCACCCCCCCCAAGAACAAGGTAAGCCCCCCAGTTCTAGCTATGTCTATTCAGAAGCAAGCCCATTAAGTCAGTGGAGCTTGCTTCTGAGAGTCATGGGTTAATTTCTTTTAAACGAGTAGGATAAAATATAGGATGCCCTACATTTTTTTTTTAAAGTCTGGATTTTCAGTTGAAAATCTATACTTTTGGATGACCAGGTCCTTACATTTTGAGTTTAGGATCTGGTCACCTAAATTCCACTAGACTTTAATAAATTTATTCTGAAATTTGCATCCTTACATGGCTGCTTGCCTGCAGAGCTTCCATGTTTTGTTTGGTCATGGGGAGTTTATAGTAAGTATGAGTAATATGCAAGTAATTTGCTTACCTGATATGCACATTTTGTTTGTATTGCAGAATAAGTCTTCATCAGACATTTCTGAACCTGAGCCAAAGAAATTTGATAGTACTGGGTATGATAAAGACTTAGTAGAAGCTTTGGAAAGAGATATTATTTCTCAGAATCCCAATGTGAGATGGTAAGTGTAATCTGTTTCTTTATGTATAGGCTTTGGGCTTTCAAGAAAGATTATCTCCAACACTTGTACAAATTGAAATTAACTCTGGCACCAGGTTGCAGGTTCAGAAACCTTTTTCAGTTACCTTATGGAAGTATTATGAGGCAGCAGATTGTGGAATCCAGTGTAGCAGGGCCAGTGTAATAGGAAAATTTGCCCATCTGAACATGATGATTTCTGCAGAGCTTGACTGAGTCAAGTGAACAGCTTTTACAGGCTGAAGAAGAACAGGCCAGCTTCATCATGTACGATTTGAAACAATCATAGAGCAGCCTTGCAAATAAGTTCACAAAAGTTACTGTCTCACAAAACTTTGAGTGCTCCTCAAACTTTGAGTGCTCCTGTACGTTAAGTTTCTTTTTTACATGAAAGGAAATACAAATTCTTTTAACGTAGTAGGGGCTTTTTTTGCCTGAAGGTGATTCATATTTGATTCATAATGCTATGGTTATTAGTACTTTTGCCTTCCTTGCCATGAGCAAGATGCTGCTTAAATGACTTTCTCTGTAGGCCTGGGCTGTTTCAAGAATTGTTGAGGATGTCAGTTATCGGCCTAGAGCACGTCTTCATTAGCCAAATCTGGCCACTTTCTTAGGAACTGGTTCCTAATGTATTACTGCCCATAAAGTCTGTGACATATTTCATACACCATTGAAACTAATATTAAAATTTAGTCACAGAAAAAGACTGGTTTTCTACTAGCTAGTACTTATGCAGTGGTGCAAACTGTCTTGCCCTTCCCAAGTTAGCTTCATTTGTCTTCCCCAACTGTCCCAAGAGAACTCTTGGGGAACCTTGTGGTGTGGTGTGGATGTGGTGTGAGGTGGTTGCTATGAAGGGGAATCCCTGACATTTTTTTTAAACTTCCATTACTCTGTCACAGTGGACGTGACTCTTGGATGGAACACTGATTTGTTTGCTTGGCATCTCATAACCTTTTTTCTCATAATTCTTTTTTGTTGTTGTTCATTAGGGATGATATCGCTGATTTAGTCGAAGCTAAAAAGTTACTCAAAGAAGCAGTAGTCTTACCTATGTGGATGCCAGAATTCTTTAAGGGGATTAGAAGGCCTTGGAAGGTAAACACTCTGATTAATTCCGAAGAGCTAGTTAGCTTTCTGGGGCATATTCTTTGTGTGATTAATGTCCAACTTAAGGCAGTTATGTCATAGCTCAGTGATTTTCAACCAGTGTTCCGTGGCAAACTGGTGTGCCACGGAGAGTCCTCAGGTGTGCTGGGGACACAAGCAGCCTAGATAATCCCCAGGTGTGCTGCCGGAGATCTCCAAATCTCTGGGAATTTGGAGATTGACATTCATTAATAGGAAAATTGGTGGATTTGAACAGTCTGGTGTGCCTTGTCAGTGGTAAAAACAACTGATGGTGTGCCTTGACAATTTCAGTACCTTGATAAGTGTGCCATGAGATTAAAAAAGGTTGAAAATCATTGCCATAGCTAGTATTTCTCGCTTCTCTTAGCTTTTTGTGAAATAGTTGAGACAAGGTATTTAACCACTTCTATTCTTTATTGAAGTTTGTAAAACCAAGTCCAGATTTGTAAAAACTATTTGATATTTCAGAGTGATTTTTTAAAAAAAGATTTGAAAGTGATTTTTTAAAAAATTATGTTAATGGTCTTTTGCTAATTTTTATTTTTTATTTTTTGCGCTGGTAAATTTTATATATGATTTAATGGGAGAGAGTGCAGCCATTGGTACAGGTTCCACAAGTATTCCTCTCTGTATTCAGTGCTGAGATGTAAAAAAATTAAACAGGAATTATGTAACAAGTACTGTTTTTACATTGTATGATCACTAAAAATCGTGTTAATTTAACCATGGTATTGTGAAATTTTGAATCAACTAGTTTAGAATACATCCTTCATCACACTTTAAGCGGATTGTTTTCCACAGTATTTTTATTCTGAACTCTTGCTTTCTGTTTTTCATATAGGGTGTATTGATGGTTGGTCCTCCTGGCACTGGGAAAACCCTCCTTGCAAAAGCTGTAGCTACTGAATGCAAGACAACCTTTTTCAACATATCCTCATCAACACTCACTTCAAAATACAGAGGAGAATCCGAAAAACTTGTTCGTCTCCTATTTGAAATGGTGATGTGTTTTTGAACTTCCTATGATTCTTTGAAATGTATTTTTAGAGTGGAAAAACTCTTGCAAATAGAAAATCAAAGAACATTCTATAACTTATGACCTTGTGAGCTTGTTACTGACCACAGTTCAGGTGATCCAACAAACTATGGTTTGTTGCGAACATGAATTGGTGTATTATGAACATGAGCTGGGGGTACTGATGATTTCCTCCTTTAGTCTGCTTTCCTCACCCTGCGCATAAAAGAAATGGTGGTTTGTTAAACCATAGCTATACGCATGCCTTCTTCCTGATGTGATGGTTTATATTATGCTGGTGGAGTCCAGCTAGATCTGAGGAGGTTGTTAGCCTTGTCTATGTCAGATCGCATATCCAGGTCATTACCAATTCTGTTTCAAAGGTAGCTTATAATTTCTTCTTCCTGTCCCTCAGCATAGCTGGAAGCTGAACTTCAATATGTGTCTTCTCCATTATAGTTATTCCCATGCCCCCTAATTGGTTGCTTAGCCAGTTAACTTGAGGTGAATGGTGAGAGCTACCTTGATTTAAGATTAGTAGGAGTATGGCTTTGGTTCCCAACCTGATGGTTCACGGGGAAGCACTTAAGGGGCAGGGATAACAGAAATGCAATTCCCCACAGTCGTTGGAGAAAGAGAGGAAGACTTTGTACCCACTGGTTTACTAGGTCAAACATCCCTATGCTTTTAATTTTAAATGTAACATTACATTTGAAAATGATGTTTGCCATGAATAATTTTTGAAAATGTCTGCAGATCAACAATCTTCTGTGTCTGCTTACAGTGATGACTTGTTTGTGCTGGGTGGGCTTTCAGAGTATGTTCTTCAATGTAATACAGTGCATTTCCAAGAAATTAAACTTGTGTTAAATATATTTTATGTCCAGGCTCGATTCTATGCCCCAACAACAATATTTATTGATGAGATAGACTCTATCTGCAGCCGCAGAGGAACTTCTGAAGAGCATGAAGCTAGTCGAAGGGTGAAGGCAGAATTACTTGTTCAGATGGATGGTAAATAAGCTTGATGGGTAATGAGAAAGGAAAAGCAGAAATGCTGAGATATAGAAATTCAAACTCTGTAATTTATTAATATTTGTACTTTGATCACTGAACTATCCATCGCCTACATCTATTCATGGTTTGAATTTTTTACCTCATTGTTCTTCAGAGAATCTCTAAGCTTGTAGTTTAGCCCCACAAAGCAGTGAAAACTTTCCCACAGGCTACTTAGTTCTGAGTCTCACATTTGAATTCCATCTAGGGCACAATCCAGAGTAACTATGGGGAGTCCTTGCTCCGGTGTAAGAACAATTTGCTGTGGATTGCAGTATGAATTTCTCATAGGTTTTCATTAGATGGTGCAGTAACTACGGGTACATGTAATGTCTCTTACATGCTCCCGTAGTTACTCTGGATTGTAGGGTCTGTCTGATGTGCTTTGTTTTAGTGCATTCTTCATAGTTTAGCATTCTAAAAAATACAGAAAATTGTTTAAAAGATTGAAAAAGCAGAACTTGTAAATAAAAAATGCATACGCAAAGATGAAGAGGACATAATTTTATTGGGTGGAGAGCAGTAAGCCAAGCTCAAGGAGTACCTTTCAGAGCCCCTTCCATGTCCAAACATTACTAAAGTGACAACCTTTTAGGATGTTTTGTGTCCCAAGCTAAGTGACAAGTTTTCAAAAATGAAAATTGAGATTAAGGCTGCAATCCTAAACACACTTTCCTGAGAGTAAGTTCCATAGAACAAAATGGAACTTCTGAGTAGACATGCTTAGGATTGCACCCTAAATAACTGAAATCCACGAAAAGCGATTGGCCAACTTGATGACACACAACTGAATAAGAATTCTAGTATTTCTTCTGAGCCATGGAAATGAGAGCTGACTCATGCTAACACCTTCATTGGTTCTTTTGTGTACTAAAACAACACCTTGGCTTTTAGAATAATTGTTTCATTGGTCTATTTTAAGTTGAAGTAATCCACTTTTGTTCCAAATGGCAGTTTTCCTTTTTTCTGCTTTTTGGCTATATTTGCTATAATAGAATGTCACGTGTGCATGTCACCTGTTGTCACCTGCACTTGCCTAGTGATACTGCTAGATGACCATCCATGGCCATGAGTCACTCCTGCTTATTTAGAAATTATCATGATCAATCTTATTTAGGTTACTTATTAAATTTATCATGCTCATCCAATTTAATGGCAACCAATTCTGTTGCCATTGATACCAGTACTAAAATTACATTACGGGTGTAATCTTGTTATCCACTAGGTTTTTGTTCCAGAACCTTCTGATGATTTTTAAAAAATGAAAAATAAATTTAAAGATCCACCTCCAGATTTCTTGCTCCATTGGTGCTCTTAATGAAATAAAGATATTTCTCAATTTCTTTAGGGGTTTGATTCTGGGACTCCCTGCTGATACCCCAAAAATGTGTGAAATAAAAGCAGTTAAAAACATAAAAAGTGTGTTCCTTTACAATGTTTTAAAGATAGCTTTTCTTACCCTACAATCCAGAATAACTTTGGGAGCATGTAAGAGACATTTACATCAATGTAATTACGGCACCACCTAGTGAAAACCTATGGGAAATTTATATTGCAATCCAGAGTAAATTGTTCTTACGTTGGAGCAATGACCCCACATAGTTACTCTGGATTGCGCCCTTACTGTTGTCGACAGGCAGCCAACAATTAGAAATGCAAAGGATTCCCCGCCTTTGCCTAGCTTCACTGAAGAATGGAATGATCGCTTGCGTGACTTGCCTCTCTACAACACTAGAAAAGCATGTCAAATAGCAAGTTTCCATGGCCAGCAATAGTCCAAACATTTTAGTATTTTCAGGGAATAAGACCATGTTGATGTATGGAAACTTGCTATTTGACCTCTAAAAGGAGAGGGGGACTTTTCAAACAAAGCAGTCAAAACAGTTTACTGTCATTTCAGCTTTCTATAACATTGTGCCCTGTTGTGGGTTCGTTTTTCCTGATGATGTTCTGAAAAGTGCAGAATGAAACCTTGGACCCTTTTAACATGGACATCAATATGTCCATGTTTTAACATCAATATGGTCTTATTCCCTGAAAATATTAAAATGTTGGAATAGGAAAGCAATTTGTAAACTGATTTGCAGTGGCCATTTGTGTTGAGACAAATCCATGTATAAAAAATCCAAGGTTGGACCTGTAATTTAAATTGCTTGGAGTCACTTCCAACATCACACATGTAATGTGACAACCTTTTTATCTTCATCTTGCTGTCTGATCTAGGTGTTGGAGGTGCTTCTGAAAATGATGACCCTTCCAAAATGGTTATGGTATTGGCTGCTACTAATTTTCCATGGGATATTGATGAAGCCTTAAGGCGCAGACTGGAGAAGAGAATCTACATACCTTTACCATCAGGTATAAATATTTCATTTCAGTAGAAGCCATACATACGATAGTTATGTATTTTTAAACTGGAAACATCATTCCTGTGTCAAATCAAATCTGCCATTCATGGCTACTGATTCTAGGCTGCCTGCAGTGTCTGGACTCCTGTGGTGCCTAAAGGGTTGCCATGTATATTGCTGGCTGCAGCAACTCTCAAGGCTTCCTAAGGGAATGTTTGTCCCTTTCCTCCTCGTAAGTGGAGTAGCTCCACAATGAGGCTTCTTGTTTATGCACCCCTCTAGCTCTCCCTTCCTCTGACCTTTACATCTTTTAGGGTATATTCTAGTATGTTTTGCAAACATTTTTCCATTTTATAGATGTCTGCATATTATGCAGAAACAACTTTACAATTGTTTGGATACATCGGTTTTATTTTGGTTATGATACATTTTGATCATTCCTTCTATCTAGCCAAAGGCAGAGAAGAACTTCTAAGAATAAATCTACGGGAGTTGGAGCTTGCTGATGATGTTAACCTTGCCACTATAGCACACAATATGGAAGGTTATTCTGGTGCTGACATTACAAATGTGTGCAGGTAGGTTAAAGCTAAACTCTGTAAGAAAAACAATCACTTTTATTAACCAGCAGTCCGAAATATCTTCTACAATCCCATATGAATGCCACTTCTATCACCAAACATCAAACACATCAGTCGAAACACTACTTACGTAAAGGCTTTATAGTTGCTACACTATTGGTGCTCAAACATTGACCTTTTCTAGAAATGCTGTTGCTTTTCATGGAAAAAAACCTTATCTCCTTTGCATGCAGACTATCCTTCACAGTTATGCTATCTTTGCATGCTAACTTTCCCTTCTTCACACAGTTCATTAATGCCTCTTTAAAAATTCTGCCAGTCTTTCCTATTTGCTTCATTCATTTCTCCCATCCTATTCTACTGTTGCCACTCCATTTCCTTTCTTCCCTTTTCTCTCACACCCTCCTTTCCTTCCCCATCTTCTGTCTGATCTTTTCTCATTTGTGCCTCTATCCCCTTTGCTCTCTAATTCACAAATCTTGAACGCATTCTTCCTCCATCTTTTGTACTAGCCATATATTTCTTTTCCTCCTTGTTGTCTTGCCGTCTTCCCAGCCTTATTTCTCTACATGTGCTTCTCAATTTTCAGTTGTTGCTCACGTTACTGCTTAATGAACACATTCCTGCATCTCCATGTTTCTTCATGGAGACAGTTCTGACAACTGCAGAGATTCAGCTAAGGTGGACACTATATGAAAACCTTGGGACAGAAAAAGCTAGCAAAATTTTTAAAATTAAGTTTTGTCCAATTCTATCCTGGATTTCAGAAAGTTGCAAATCACTGCACTAGGTTGCAAGTTAAAAAAAAATGTTTCCAGTCTTGTATAAAACTAGATTCTATGAAAATCTTTAGATATATAGATTAGATTAATATACAGATTATCTTTGAGCCACTTTGGCCTTTGTCTACTATCACTGTTTTTAACATTTACCTGTTTGGTGTTATGTGTATTCTTATTAAAACACACTCTTCAACAGGGATGCTTCACTAATGGCTATGAGAAGGCGCATTGAAGGCTTGACACCAGAAGAAATCAGAAATCTTTCTAGAGATGAAATGCACATGCCAACAACGATGGAAGATTTTGAAATGGCTTTAAAGAAAGTTTCTAAGTCTGTCTCTGCTACGGACATTGAAAAATATGAGAAATGGATATTGGAATTTGGATCATGCTAAGCCTTCCTACCTTATCTGCCTTAAGTTTGCAAACTATTCCAGAAGTAATGAAAAGTAGTGCTCCAGGGCACAGAGTGCTATTTTTTAACTTTTGTAATTATACAACAGCAATACACTTAATAAAATTAATTTTTTAAATAGCAGCTCATTTATTTTTCCTCTCAAACTAGTACCTCCCACAGTATTCCTCCCATTTTAAAACATTTGTTTTCTAGAAAAGCTAGTGGCATGATGAGCTCTTACAGGCTAGCTTGCCTTCTAGGCAAACCAGCATTATTTTTTCTTGACCTGGTTGAAGTTCATAAAAACATATGAATCGCCTTGCTGGATCAGGGCAGAGATCCAGCTTCCTGCTGCTATTCCCCTTCTCGCATTATATCTGGCATTCAGATATATCCTGCTTCTTGAACCAGGCAATATATACATCATGCCTGTGATGGAATTTCCTTTAAAGGGGGTTAAAATTGTTCAACCATTTTTAAAGGCGTCTGGGCCCGTGGCACATCCTGTGGCAAAGAGCTGCACAGACTAATTACATGCTGGGTAATGAAATATTTTCTATTGTCTGTTCATCACTGCACAATAAATGTATACTTTATTTATGAAATTCAAATATTGTTCAATTAATCCACTAGTTTTCTGAGGGAAATTAACTTTTACAGCAACTTTCATAGCCTCTAACTTGCTAACAATGTCTTTAATCCCCACACACACCCATGGCATTCACTGCAAATAGGGACTAAATAACATCATAAATGCATAGTTTAGGGTGACCTTCATGTGTTATGTTAAACACTAGCTGTATAGGGGGATGTCATAATTGGAATTATGATCTTTTCCCACTGCAATCCCCATGTGTTGAAAATAACACATGAAAGTGAATTGTTGGCCCCACAAAGGAAGCTTCATTGGCAGTTTCAGGAGAGTGATTCCTAACAGGACTATGGCACTGCCAAGTATTAAATACCCCTTATCACAGACCAAATTTTGATACATGCCAAGGCTGCGATTTAGCTTTAAAACACAAAGAGCTAGAGTGTATAGTGTCATGCACACTGTTGTATTCTTGATGGAAAAAGTTTTGTCCTTCTGGCAAGAGGAAGAAAGCTGCATTCAAATGTATGCAAGTTAAATTCTGCTCTGGAGTTAGTCTTGCCCAAATAGCAACACAGTTTCAATATTACCACTATTCAGTGTGTTGTGTTGCACTTGTTCTCAGTTTCTGGGTTTAAGTAGTACAGTATTCCATGTAAAATCTTGTTTTTTACAAGAGGCAGACTTAGATCTGATAATTACTGTAAAACGCTGTTTAAACTAGTTTAGCAGACTAGTCTGGCTGTTCTTAATCCCCTTGGAGAAAAACACATGATTTCCATTTTTTTCTCAAGAGGTAAGGATTTATTGAAAAGTTAACGTACAAGACTGTATCAAACTGCTCTTAGTAAATCAGCATCTTAAAGGCATTTGGACTCTTGGGAGAAGATCAATTATATTGTAACTGCAAATTCAAGAAGCACTGTTTAACAGTACATACAACTTCTATTGGGGGAGGAAACCAAATAAAGTGCTTGTAATGTCAGACATTTTTGTACAACAAAACTTTCACTAATAACCCATGTAGTGCAACAGCAGTATGTTGGGGGGAATGGCCTTTCCCTCCATTTCTTCCCACTAGGCATCCTTAAGGCTCATAAGCCTAAAACCCTTTTAGGTATGTATGATTCTGTTCTGTTACTGGACCTAACCACTTATTTTTATAATTCTGTAAATCTTAAGGCAATAAGCTCAATTATGCTTGCTGCATCTTCTTGAAACTGTGGAAACATACCTTACTGAAATTTGTAAGACTACACAATTTGGATTAGCAGGGCAAATTCATGCACCCAGTGTTTTTGGAATGATTTATACAAGGAACTGGGAAAATACTTCATAGAAGTTGGCACTTAAATAAGTCCTTATGTAAGGAAATTGTTGGTGCTTTGTCAAAAACATATTAGGGTGGTTGAAATTAAGAGAAACAAGATGAACTTTTTTGGGTCTTAACCTTAAGTGACCTTTAAAGCATTGATAGTCCGTAGGCTTTTCTTAATAGAAATTTGTACACAATATATTAAGAATCAAGTGCCAAAAATCGTGTCAAACTCATACAATTAAGGTAAAGATGTTTTTAAATACATTATTCCTCTATGTTGTCTTTCTTCTCTGGAATATCTGGAAGTAAGCTAATTGCCTCTGCAGGTATGATACTGACATCAAGTTGAAGGATTCCCCTGAAAAGAGAAAATTTGGAGTTTTAAGTTTGGATTTTGGAAATTAAGGAATTTTTTGCCACAATTTTAGTGTTAGCTTTGCAACTGAAAATAGGTAAAGAAAATGGGTTTAAATCTAAAAGCCAGGGCACCAATGAGCAATCAACAAGAAAAGCACCCCCCCCCCAAAAAAAAAGCTGATGCTGCTTTTTTTTATGCTTGCAGGAATTCCCAGCAGACAGATTTCTTTGCTGTTAGGCTGGGGTTTCGGTATCTGCTATAATGAGCCCAAGGTCAAAAAACAAGATGCTTTTTTTCTTTAAAAAACTTGCACGATCCATTTACTTATGATTCCCTTTACAAGTTCACTTGAATTCACAGAGGGAGTTGCGTGTCTAGCATTAAGCAGGAATGCAACCAGGAAAACAATGTCCCTCTGTTTTTGCCCTTATACTGAACATTGAAGACTGGCTGATTTCACTGACTCCTCAGCACCCACTCCTGGACCTACAATCATGAAATTTGAGGAGCATATTTCTGTGATATAAGGACCCACTAAGAACTAATTTGGTGCCCTGTGGTGCTAGGTGTTTTCCAGTGCCTGCAGCAATGCTAGTTGTGTGTGGTGTCCACTGCCAGCCATTGCCCCATAGCTGATGCCCAGCAGGGATACCTGGTTGTGCTTTGTACTTAGTGGGGTGTCTGCTGCCCAGTGATGCCCACTGCCTAGTAGGGATGCTCACTGCTGATGGCCTAGTGGTGCTCAATGCCACCCTATAGGGCCTGTCAGTGGCCACTAGTGTCCACTGGTGCTCACAAATCATCTTTAAATTTTATTCCCTCAACAGGTAAGTTCAGATACTCATAAATTTGATTTGACAGCTGCTGTTCTATACTGCAATTTGTACATCTGACTGTTTTAATTTTATAAAATATTTTAAATGCCGCTTTAACCTTCCCCTTGCCCAAACTATAATAAGCATGAAAATAAAATTACCATATATACTCACGTATAAGCCTAGTTTTTTGGGCCCAAAAAATGAGCCCAAAAACCCACCTCGGCTTATATGCGGGTCAGTAAAAAAAATAAAGAAAAACGGTGGGTACTACCTCCAGCACACACCCTCAGAGGCTCTATAGCCTCTCCAGCTGCTGGCACTGGCTCTCCGGGCTGTGGAGGAGGCGCACGGCGACAAGACTTGGAGCCCACTGCAGCCAAGCCCCTCCTCAGGCTCAGGTACTTCTTTGTGGGCCTTCCTTCTGAGTAGACATGCCCAGGATTGGGCCCTGAAGCTACAAGGCCAGCCACACTTTCCTGCTGTTGCTGCATTTCCCACCATCTGCTTATACTCAGGTCAATAGGTTTTCCCAGTATTTGTGGTAAAATTAGGTGCCTCGGCTTATACTTGGTTCGCCTTATACACGTGTATATACGGTAAGTCGAAGCTACACTTTGCCTCTCTGCTTATTACAATTCTAACACAGGAAAGAGAAATAAAGCATTACTTGCAGACCAATCCTATCTTCCACAACATCCATAGAGGCAGCAGCACCAAAATTCCTGCGGCTGCACCCTATGGGTTCCAGGCTACTGCTGGGCGTCTCGACATAAGAGAGCATTTACTAATTGGTCTCCTTGGATCTGCACCTACATTTGAGAACACCCACACTGATGGAGGCTCATGTCATGCTCAGCTGGGGACAGAGAACAGGATATAGCAATAGAATCTGCTGCCTTCTCTCTCCCCACCATCAAGACCTGCTCCCTCCCCCCACCTTCCCTGCCCAGCTCTACCCATCCCAATAAATCAAACTGCTGCAACTTACATCCTGGAACTCTTGCACCAACTCTGGTTGGCAGTGACACCCAATGCTAATGTTCTACTTTCTGGGTGCCATAAATGTGCTTTTTGGTGACATGCTGTACCATTGACACTAGAGAGCTTAGGAATGGGCAACTCTTATTAATTAAATAAAACTGATGTAGTTAGGAATTTGCTTTTAGGGAATGAGATGCAATAATTACTTACTTGTGTTCACATGAAGGACATAACAATTTTAAGACTTTTAGGATGAAATATGCTCCTGCAACTCCAACAGCAACCACCCCCATAAAATTAAAAAACAGCGGAAGGGATTTAAGCCAGAACTTGCAGAGTTGTTTTCTTAAGTCTTCCACCCACTGGCACATCACCTGCATATGGAACAACACAAAAAGTCAGACATATTGCTGACAGCCTGGGGATCCACACACCATGAAGACACCACTCACATCCCCTAGCATGGAGTTCAGTGGTTTCTGACCTCCATTTGTTTTTCCTGCAAGGGAACAGGACCAGTCAACTATATCCTGTCCTTTCTTAATCTGGTGTCTATATGCAGAAAACTCACTTTGCCAACGGAGGGCGCATGATTACATGATCATACCTTATAGGAAGATGGAGGCTCCATTCGGAGAGGAGTCTCTGGCAATTTGCCAGGCAATGACTCTTCATCTACTGTTGTTTCAACTTGCCTGAGGAGGTAGTGACTAGTGGTTTGCAGTGGACTTTCAACATCTGCTTAAACAAACAAAAGCAAGTTTGATTTAATGGGGAGGTAGATTCTGGTGTTGTTAATTTCACTTCTGCAGAGGTAAAAAAAATGGATCACATACATAAGGTAATAGTTGAGGATCTAAATATAGTTAAGAGCATGGGTCCTCAAACTTTTTAAACAAGGGGTCGGTTCACTGTCCCTCAGACACTGTCGGGGGCCGGACTATAATCTGGACTTTTGGAGGACATTGGCCTACATTTTTCAAAATATAGGACAAAATGTAGGATGTCCTACATTTTGCCCTACATTAAAAACACTCTCTGGGGGCTTATCTTTGGGGTCTGTTGGAGCCTCTGGTGTCTCTAAACCCCCCCCCCCAAGCAGGCTGGGGGAAGGCTGCAGAGGTGTGGAGGACCAGCACGGGTGGCTTTAAACACCCCCCCCCCCACCAGCTGGGGAGAGACTGCTAAAGCGTGGTGGTGCCGCGTGGGCGCCCCTGAGCCCCCCCAGTGAGGAGGAGCCTCTCGGCTCGCAAAGACACCACACGCCCCTGGGGGGCGGGATAGGAACAGGAAGAGGCTCCTGCAGCCACCTCACTGCGGCAAGGAGGAGCCTCTGGGCGCACAAAGACGCCGTGCACCCTGGTTCTCCGCCTCCCACACAGCTGAGGGCAGAGCACCCCGCCAGGCTATGGGAAGGCCGCAGGCCGGATTGAGGGCCCTGGTTAAGAGTTTTACATTCCAATTATAAATATATAACTAGGTATGGCCAGTTGGTTTGATGAATTGTAAAGCTTTAAAAGATCTATTGCTAAAACCGGAGCAGTAACATTATAAAATGGGTATGGTGTTCCTAAACAGAAGAGGATTAGGAGTGCATCAACTAGCCACATCCCACGCCAACCACTAAGGCAATCCATACAAATTTGCCCTGATGTATTTGGATTCAGTTCTTGACTGCAAAGGAAAGCACTGAGCCTACAAAATCATCACTCCAAACGCAAAGAGAAAGACTCTACACTTGTCAAATAGGAGAAGAGGAATAGTCATGAAGAACAATGGCATTTACTCAGATTAACATAATCAGAGTCTATGGGGTTGTAGTGGCTCAGCAGTTAAATGCTGCACTTGTCAACCTGAAAGCTGGAAGGTCAGTGGTTCAAGACTCGAGTACTGCAAGATAAGTGAACTCCTATGACTTTCCCAGCTCCTGCCAGACTAGCAGTTTAAAATCATGTAACCACAAGTAGATAAATAGGTGCCACTTCAGTGGGACAGTAACAGCATTCTGTGAGCTTTGGTGTTTAATCATGCTGGCCACATGGCTATAGAGGCATCTTTGGACAACACTAGTTCTTTAGCCTTATAATGGGGATGAGCACTACTCCCTTTAGATGTTCATGACTAGCAGGAGAACCTGCAGGGGACATCTTTAGACCAGAATCTACCAGGAATCTAGTCACTGTATCTCCTTCCTGTATCAAGAGGGAGGGAAGAACTGTCCCATTTGAAATGGGTACACCTCTCAAAATCTTGATTCATAGTCAACTGTTTTTAAAACCAGATTCTGAACATGTCAAATTGTGCAGCCCAGCTCAAGTGAATAGCATGCAAGTCAGGATCCATAGTGGGAAATGAAGGTCTTTTGAGATTACAGCATAGCTTTGACACTCCGTACCAAAGGATTGGCAGCTGCGCCAGTAGAACAACAGTTTAGGATTGCACAGCTTAGGATAGCCAATATGTGAGAAATTACAATGACCATTTACCTTTTCCTGCCATAGTGGGCAGTGTGAATAAGACATCATTGTCCCTAGGGATGGAATACAGCATGCTTTCTTTCAAAGGAACAGTGTAATTTGAGTGCCGAAGGATTTGAAAGTCTTTTACCAATATATCTATTTCAGTCACTTCATCTTGCTGAACCTGCAGAAGCAATATTATACCAATATTACAAACAACCCTCTTGGAAATGGAAAGGTGCAGGAAAATGAAAACAAAAAGGCAGGTAAAGAAAAAGGATACAAAATTTCTAGATAAATATTACTTTCGTTTAACCAAGACTGGATTTGCTTTAACCCTTTAAAAAAATCTTTGAAAGAAGAAAATGAGATGAAGGAGCAGCCTAAATTGTCCTTCAAATAGGAGCACATTTTTCTTCTCATACCTCTTTCAGAAAAGCATAGAATAGGTCCTACTCCCACCTATCAAATACGTTAATTTCTCTTCTGAGAAAATGATCTCTTCTGAGAAAATGATAAGGGAAAGCAGAGTCATAGAGCACCAGTCAAAGCTAACTAGCAGTAGCTTCCTGAGGTTTGCCAGAAATGGAAGCTGAATTCAAGGTTGATTTCTCCCACTAGCCTATAGCCCTATCCTACCCCCAACACCATCCAGCCAAAGGAGAAAGCAATCAGAAACATAATGGCTGAATATGTCATGAAACCAAAATCAGAGCACCCTGATGTATTCATTCTGTGATTTGTTATTAACATTTGCTATCCTTTTGCCATTCATCACTCATTATCTCACTAATTCACCCACACTTAGACTCTAAGGTGTTAACATGAAGGGAAGAAAAAAACCCAACCTAAATGTTACTATCTCAAATCAAGATATCAGTTCCAACCTTGGGACGCATCAATGAAAAAGCAAGGGTGTGGACTTAAGCCTGTGTGTTTCCAAATATTTTTGCAGAAGGTGCTGGAACTTGGAATAATTGCACAAGTACGAATTACATATTTATTAACATTTGCTCTGAAATTAAAGAGATCACAATAATGGCTGCTTTGTACTGGTACAAATTACGCCACACATTTCTGAGTGTTAAACAATGGAAGTACAAAAAATAACCCAACACAGAATTACCTCACAACGTTTATCAGTGGAAAAGGGTGCGGCAAATACCCTAGGCTGGAATTTGCATAAAACATAATCCATTCTCATTCTTGAGATATCAAAACTGTTTGGCAGGACAGGAGGCACTCTTACTTTTACAAAACATGGTTAAAAGAGGGTTACTCAGTGAGTTTTTGGGAAAGTCAGCAATGAAAAAGGAGAAAACAACCATTCCTGGTAACTAGGACACATCACATTGGAGCTGCGCTTCCCTGGGCATCTGTATAAATCTTCCATATAAATGCCTATCATAAATAGAGGTGTTTAAAAACTGTGTTATTTACCTGGAAGTAAGCTCATTGTGTTCAATAAGAATTATTGAACTATATATTATAGTCATGCTCACTAGAAACAACCACCTCAAGTAATTATGAAAAATCTATGCAATGAAGGACCACACTAACATTAAATTAAATGTATCATTGGCTTGGATGTGATTCAGTTGTCTTAGTAAATAGCCAGATCACCCACATTGATCAGGACAACAGCGTATGAGAAAGGTCAGGGTAAATCCTAAACTGTCCTTATCTTGATCTGTTCTCATCCCATTAGGGTTATTTTATAAAAGGAAAAATTCCTCATGTGTGTTGGCAAGCAGCAGCCATGGAGGAGGGGAGGGGAACATAGTGATATAGTATTGGGATTTCAGTAGCGGGTAGGATTCCTGATCCATGTAGAGTGCATGTATATTTTCTATTTGCCAAAGAAAACCAAAACAAGTGACGCATTTGCTGTTCTATGCAGGTAGGCCCTAAGGATGCAGTCCTTCCCCACCCCCACCCCCCAAAAAAATCAAAAAGCCTCACTGAACTCAGTAAGGCCAACTTCTGACTAAACATGCTTTGGACTACACCAAAAAATGTTTAAATTATTTTAAAAATTATTTATTTAGGGCTCATATTTATTTACAGACACAACAGCAGTTTAAGAATCAGACAACAGTGTGACTAACTCAATGGAACAGACATATTACAAGGCTTAAACAGCACACTAACACCAGAATAAAAAAAGACTCCTATGGTTTTACAGTGAAATCAGCAAAAAGAATTGGTTAAATAAACAAAATGTACCTGCTTTCCATCAATCTCTGTTATTTCCTCCTGTACAACAATCAATTGCAAGTTGGAGCTGGATGCCATTGGCCATTCATGAACCATAATGCGAACATTAACAATTCCTAATCGCTTCTGATCCAATAGTTTCGCAGAGCTTCCACTCTCCACTGTCAACAGATAATCACGTATCATATAGTGGTCATGCAGAAGCGTAATCTCCAAAAACAAATTAAATACAAAAATGGTGAATGAACATGATGTAAGAACAGACCTATTAGGTCAGTCTTGCTCATCTAATCTCATTTCCTGTTATCTCACTGTAACCCACCAGAACCTCAGACAGCACTCAAGACAACAACATATCCTGTTGCCACTTCCATGCAACTGGCGGCGGTTAGAGACAGGTCACCTCTTAAACTCAGAGATTAAATGCTATCATCACAGCTTGTAAATTATGATAGACTTTTCCTCCATTAATCTGACCTATGTGCTTTTAAAGACATCTCAGCCATCACCACATTCTGTGACAAGGAGTTCCACAGATTAATCATGCACTGAATAATTCCTTTTATTTGTTCTAACTCTCCCACCAGTCAATTTTAGCGGATGTTCCTTGGTTCTGGTTTTGTGTGAGAGGGAAAAGAACTTCCTGCTGTTCACTCTATCACTGATGCCTTGCATCAGTGTCTTGGTTTTTACTTTCTACTTATCTATATATATATAAAAGAGAAAAGTCACTCACTGACTGACTAACTCACTGACTGACTGACTCATCACCGCCCTGCCAAAACCGCTGGGCTTAGAAGCGTGAAAATTGGGGTGGGTGTTCCTTTCGTGATGGAGGGGTGCACTAAGAATCGGTTTTCGGAAATTCCAACCGGAAGGGGGTGAAAAGGGGCGCAACGCGTTTTCCTCCCTATACTTTGCATTGGAGAATTGCTGACTCATCAACATTCCGCCCCAACTGCTGTGCCTGAAGCATGGAATTCTGGGAGTTCCTTCTGTCACCTGAACTCCCACCAAGAACCATCTGGAAAAATTTAACCCTTCAGGGGCTGAAAAGGGGGCAACGTGTTTTTGTCCTATACTTAACATGGGAGCACCAGTTCGGTGCTCAGTGCCTGGTGCACTGGGGGGACGTTGTTAGGAGGAAGAGGTTGCACTGGAGAGGATGCTGCGCATGGGGGGGATGATGCGCATGGGGGGAAGTTGCGCAAGGGGAAATGATGCGCATGGGGAAGTTGCGCATGGGGGAAGTTGCGCATAGGAGGAATGATGCGCATGGGAGAATGATGCGCATGGGGGGAAGTTGCGCATGGGGGGAAGTTGCGCATGGGGAAATGATACGCATGGGGAAATGATGCGCATGGGGGGGAAGATGCGTGGGGGGAGTTGCGCACGGGGGGGGAGTTGCGCACGGGGGGGGAGTTGCGCACGGGGGGGAGTTGCGCACGGGGGGGAGTTGCGCACGGGGGGGGAGTTGCGCACGGGGGGGGAGTTGCACACGGGGGGAGTTGCGCACGGGGGGAGTTGCGCACAGGGGAATGTTGTACATGGGGGTAGGTTGCGCATGGGTTGTTAATGCGCCGTGGGGGATGTTGTATGGGGAAGTTACTCCCGCAACACGGGTACACTTTTTGCTAGTCTATTTATATACAGCGATGCCTCACGTAACAAATTTAATTCGTTCTGGAGGCATGTTTGTTTCGTGAAATGTTCTTTACGTGAAGCGGATTTTTCCATAGGAAATAATGGAAACGCAGACAATTGGTTCCACAACCCCAAAAATATTCATATAAAAATATTAACTGGATGTAAAAACGATGACAGAACACTGGGATTGAATTAAAAACATGCATTCAATGTGCATGATCTTATGAAGTCAACTTAGGCTGCAGTCCTAAAGACACTTTCCTGGGAGTAAGACACATTTAACATAATGGGGCTTACTTCTGGGTAGACATGGTTAGGAGGCTGCAATCCAAGACACCTTCCAAATGTCTCCCTACTTTCTCCTTCTCTCCATCCTGAGCCTCTCTCTCCCCTGCTCCCTTCTGGCCAGCCCTGAGGTGCTTCCCTCTTCTCCACTCCTCTTCTCTCCCTCTGCCCAGCGGACATCCGGCCACAGGAGGAACAGCATGGAAGTGTTGCTTTCACTATGGGCAGGTGTGCTAGGCAGCTGTGATGCTTTTTAAACAGGCTGCTGGCCAGTGCATCTGCCCCAACTGCCAACGAATGTGTTCTTTTGTCAAGCACAGTTTGTTACATGAAGTAAAATCCTAGAGAAATTTTTGTTTATTACGTGAAACATACTTTACGTGAGGCGTTCTTAACGTGAGGCGCCACTGTATATAAAACTGAAACGTCTCTCACTGACTGACTCACTCAGTGACTCATCAACACCCAGCCAAAACTGCTAGATCTAGAAGCATGAAATTTGTGGAGGGTGTCCCTTCCATGATGGAGGCACCCACTAAGAACCAGTTTTCGGAAATTCCAACTGGAAGGGAGTAAAAAGGGGCATAACCTTTTTTCCTCCCTATACTTTCCATTAAAAAAATCCCTGACTGGATTAAATTAAATTAAATGGAACACTCTGCCCCATCCCCCAGACCTAGAAGACCCAGAAATTCAGGGAGGGTGTTCCTTATGTGATATGAATGCCAACCACGAACCAATTCCTAGAAATTTAACCCCTAAGGCTCTAAAAAGGGGTGCAATGCATTTTTGGTTTATACTTAAAGACTGAGTGATCAACATCCAGCTGATGCACTGGGAGGGTGGGTGCACAGAAAATGGTGCTGAAAATGGGGTAGGTGCGTATGGGGGGTGGTATGCTTGCGGGGATGGTGGGTGCACATGGGGGAGTGTTGATGTGCATGGGGGGATTTTACTCCTGCAATGTGGGTACATTTTTGTTAGTTTGTACCGGTAATATATTTAGGTGATTCATTTATTGCTGCTACAGGGCTGATTTTATGTGTGCTTTTTTATTAAATCAACATTTAGGCTGCTGCTTACAGACATGAATTGCACTCTGTATAGGCTTTGTATAGATGTGTTACAACATTTTAATCCTTTTTATATTGCTGTTTTATTTCTTTCTGTATGGCTTTTGTTGTTATCAGCTGAATAATGCATTCTTTTTGAAAGGTGGGATAAAAATCTTTTAAATAAATATAGCATATACATTATAAGCTAGAATCAGTCTAGATTCTTGTCCTGAAAAAAACTGAAAAGCTAAGGCCTATAGAAACATTTAAAATTTATATTAAATACAAACATGATTGTCAGAGAGATGATTGTACATGAATAAAATACAGTTACAGCTCATTCCTAAACTTGTTTACTCAAATTGAAATTCCACTGAGCTCAAAAGAACTTACACTTCCTTTAAGAGGAAGCCTTTCAAAACTGCATAGCAGCACTTTCACTGCATCAAGCCATGATGAGCAGCTGCGTCTCCCTAAAGAAAATACCGGTATATTGAGTTATTAATGTTTTATTTATTAATTATTAATGTTATTAATTATTTTATATTGAGTTATTAATGTTTTAGGCTCTCTCAAGTCAATTTCAAAAACACATTAGCACATCTTCAGTACAAGAGTTGATTGTAGAGGATGGATGATCTCAAAAGCTAACCTTGAGCTTGGCTGTAACCAGCGAATCAGGAGCCTGATCTTTGCATAAAAAGTTCTTCAGTGCCACGTAATTGCTCCGGCTTCATTAATTATGGAAAATGTTGCCTGCATCCCCAAACCATTTCTGCCCAGCACTAGGCAGATGAGAGCAAAAAAGCCGATAACAGCCTGTCATCATCATCCTCCACGCATTATAGGTGCACTTTTAAAATGTGTAGCTCCTCAGCAAAACCCTGGTCCTTGCACAGATGGAACTGAAAATAATAAAGCTCTGCTGAAACATTATCCAAATGATTCTCAGTGTCTTATATTATTTCTCCGACATTAGCTCATTTGGATACGTATAAGGGTAAGAGAGGAGACTGGCTGGGTTTATCAGGGTGGAGTCACATCCTTGCATTTAGACAGCCCAGTCTGTTGTACAATTCCTTGCCTTCCAAAAATAAATTGACTGAACAGGAATTTTGCTGAAGGATTCCATAAAGTCAGGTTCTGAACTCAGTTTCGATTTATTTTTGGTGAAATCATGAGAGTACTGTGAGACGGGATCAGGAAAAGATATTCAGTTTTGACTTTCACTAATTTTAAATACATCTCTAAGGGTGGAATTTCTTTTAACAGAGAGAATGCCCTTTATTATACAATTTTTCACAGTATAGTTATGGAATGCAAAAAAAAAAAACCATTCAGTCAAATAAGGACTTAAGCCATACTCACATATTAAAGTCTGACACTTTATTCGGGCAACTCCATTTTTGAGTGGAAAGTCATTTACATATACCTGGCCATTAACATAAGTAATGTTAAGGACAACCTTAAAAAAAACAGAAACACGCAATGTTAAATTTACATATGTAGGGCGGAGTGCATTTTCTTTAATATGAAAACGTCAGGACAGCAGTGATAAGATTTAAGGGACACCAACTGCATTTTTATCAATTTGTGGCTGCAATTCTAAATACACTTTCCTGGGAGTAGGTCCCATTGAATATAATGGGACTTACTTCTGAGTAGACAAGAATAGGATTGCACCCCAAATCTTCTACACATTTCTTTTACATCTCTACAAAAACCAAATACAAGATTAATGTTAAAAGTTTGTCAAAGGTTGCAACTAATTTGAAAGTGTGTATGTCATGCTGAAATCAGTGTCAAAGTATATGCTTTGTGTTTGTTTTTGAATGTCTCATATTCAGTTCTTGAGATCTGCCAGCAGAATTACAAAAAAGACTGACAGAAACCCTCAAGAGATGCCTGCAACAGCCTCCATCATTGCATTTATCAAACTCTTACCTCTCAGGTCTATGAAAAATAAATAAGATCATAAAGCTAGTTTTATCAGTAAGTACATCACATTTCACGTATTAGGCTGAATGGAATACAAGACAGTAATAAGCCACACTGTAAGGAATTACTTGTAGCACTGAAAAGCCCTGTAAAATTTTTTGTAAATTAATATATTTCAGAGATAAGTTCATACTAAATGGAGGCAATCCTGGCCAAGAGTAGCAACTAGGGCCAAGACCCACCCACCAGCAAGCTGTGGCCACCCTTTGCCTCCCTCTCAGGGGCCATATAAGGTCGAAAAATACCACTTTCCCCTTGAAACCAGAATGATGCTTGTTTTTTGGGTTTTCTTTTGGGGGAGGGCCCTGTGAGGCCTTTTGATGATCTGTGCCTGAGCTCCGTCAGGGAAACCACTGCTACTAAAGAATCGCAATTCACTAACAGTGGAATCCTATTAGTGTCTACTCAGAAGGAAGTTCCAATGAGTTCAATGGAAAACCATTGAGTTCAATGGAGCTTACTCCAGGAAAGTACTCTTAGGAGTGGAGCCTAAGTTGTCTATACCATAGCAAGAACAAAAAGCCTGACATACCTGTCCTTCCAGGAAATCTCCATTGTTTTGCAACACGGTAACATTAACCTTGACGTTTTCCTGCAAGACAGCAAGAAGAGGAAAGACATTTGGGAAAAAAATCATTGGAGATGACTCAATATATACTGATATACAATGCAAAAATGTGCTACACATATGTTTTTCCCAGTATGACAAATGATTGTCTTTAAAAACATAACCATAACTTTAATTTTTGTTGAAAATCGCAAGTGAGAAATGGTTCCCGGGGCGCCATCTTTGGCGACCTGTATCTTGGGCCAGGAATTTTTTTGGGCAAAACAAAAATATACAAGTATCTTACTTTTTCCAGAATTTTAACATATGTTAAATTCAGAAACTTCTGAAACTATGAAGGTAACCACCCCCCCCCCCCCCCGCCTGAATTGATATGATTGCACCTCCAGTAGCAGCCCAGGTAAGCCTCTCAGGAAAGTGTCTTTGATTGCAGTCTCCTAACTACGTCTATTCAGAAGTAAGCCCCATTGTGTTTAATGGGGCTTACTCCCAGGAAAGTGTCTTTGATTGCCATGACTACCCAGAAGTAAGCCCCATTGTGTTAAATGGGGCTTACTCCCAGGAAAGTGTCTTTAGGATTGCAGCCTAAGTAGACTTCATAGGATCATGCACACTGAATGCAAGTTTTGAATTCAATTACAGTGTTTTGTCATCATTTTTACAAATAGTTAATATTTTATATGAATATTTTTGGGTTGTGGAACCAATTGTCTGAGTTTCCATTATTTCCTATGGAAAAATCTGCTTCACTTAAAGAGCGTTTCACTTAAACAGCATCCCTCCGGAACGAATTAAGCTCTTTATGTGAGGCACCACCGTATTTTGTTCATGTAAGCATAACTGCATGGAAATGAAGCATTTTCTACTGTATGTTCGTATTCTATATACAGTACGTATAGAAATTATGTATATAGTTTCAACTATATACTTTTGAACAAAAAGTATTCACAAAGCAGCATGCATGGCAAAATAAATCAATAAGTCTTAATGCAGACTTATCTTCTCAACACACATGATCACATAATGGGTATAAAGATATTAAATACTAGATCCACTCAACAGTTTCCAATCCATCTAGAAGAGTTAGCACCATTCAAACATATGGTTACTGCAATCCTATTGACGTCAATGAAACTCCTTACAGCTGGAGAACATAAACATGAAAGGTGAAAGGACATGAACATGACAGAGAGCCTCTAGACCTTGAAAAAAGGATTGCTCACCATAAACAGAAACTGCCACGTTTTACACATTTTAAGCATCCTTTCACACACTACATGTATACGTACAATAAATGTATGCAGTGACCGCTAATATTTCTATCTTTAGTGGCTTCCTATCCGTTACATCTAGCCACTATATCTTGCCTACATACAATGTACACATACTACTATGTGAGTAGATGGAAATACTTGCTGGTTTTGTTTAATCCTCCATTTCAAAACTCTGTGCCTTTTCATCATAATTCTGCATATTTGATTCTACAATATTTCCTTTGTGGTTTGATTGCAAAGAATGACTGATTCATATCAACAGACTATGGAGGAGGGGGCAGCTGTGGAGCAGATGCCAGTTCGGGAAAATTGCACAAAGAGGGAAAGTTTGTGATGTTGCATAAGCCTTTCGGAGAACAGAAATTGTGCAACTGTGGTCATATGGGAGCACTGATTCACAAGCAAATTATTTCCTGTGCCTTTCAAGGTGTTTTTTTAATCTATGCAATCTAACAATTTAAGATAATAAACTGCTACAACAATTTTATTTTAACAGAAATCTGAAAATAAATTCCAGAACAGGTTCCCAGTAGCCAAACAAGCCACTCTGAGAAAGGTACAAAAGTACTAGATCTTCTGCAGCTAGCAGATGTGACCACAGATGGAAAAAGAGATCCCACTCCTTCTTACCTAAAAGAGGTCCAGCAAATAACAACAAACCTTTAATATGAATTGAACCTTTCAATAAAAAGAGTCCAGGTGAACCAGGTGATGTCAATTTAGAGATATACCAGGCACCTGGCATATTTAAGGTATAGCACAGATAGGCAAATCAGGGCAGAAATTGAGGTTATTTGGTTGGGCTGGACCCATAAGGGTTTGAGGTATATAATAGGGAAAGGTGAACTTATAGTTGTGGTTTATTTGTTGTTTTTTCTACTGGGGTGCAGTAGGATATGTTGTCTGATTGAACACTATCCCTACAAGGTGGGTCTTTGAGAATGTAGCAAGTAGCTAGTTACCAGACTTATTTCCTGCTGCCTTTAACATATATATCTCACTCATAGAATAGAACCCTCTGTTTACAGTTCCTGCTTGTAGGTTGGAGGAATTTCTGCTTACCTGCTAACATGAAATTGTTTTAATAAACTTTTTGCCCATTGCTGGAGAATGTGATTATTGTTTGAGCAAAGGGAATAGGGCTATCCTAATGCAGCCCAATGTTTGGGTAAAAGACTGTAGGTTTGGATCAAATACCTGAGGACCCAATAATCCTCCTCTGTAGAAGGCACAGGAAAGAAGAAGGTGGCAGAGTAAAATGTTTAGTAGTTTTGCAGACTGGACAGTATTGCAAGGAAGTGGATTCTGGACATTTATGCTGTGAAAATTGAGCCCTATTTTCTGGGAGACCTTCTAGCCCTTCAGGCCCTCAATATTACCATTTTTATGATTCATCGGCTATAATATTTCTGTCCACTGGATAAAATCACTGCTGAACACCACTGCATAGGTTTGAAACTTATTCAGTGCTACTGGTTCCTGCAAACTCCAATCCTCTCCCCTAATCCACATAAGAGGTATATGTAAAATGTCATACTATATTTATGTATTTTCAGGGGATTTTGTTTGTTTTCTATATCTGCCAATGTACATTCCAACTGGCAAGCCCTTGACAAAATGGTACTTGGAACATACAAAAGATGGTCCTAGATTAGTTAGCAGGTAATATAAAAGAAAAAACTTATGGAAGACCCTGCATGGCTGGTCAGGTAGAAGATGCCACATACAAGCTCTGGGGGTGGTTTCTTCAAATAATCTTTCTGTAATTTGTTTTTTCCCCCCATGTGCTCTCATTTGCAGGAACAGGCTGTGACTGAGAAGTGCTGGGAGGGGGGAGAGAGAATAAAAATAGGAATATCGTTCTAGGAGAGGAGATGGGCAAAGGAGTGCTTTGACAGAGTTGTAGGACTTGTACCCTTATATATAGGACTCAGACATATAAGACTCAAACATTCCCTGCTAATTTTAGGGCTGCTCTGCATCACTTGTACAGCAGCTACAGAGGAAATCACACAGGAGACACAATTCCCTGAGTAGTTCCCAAAAGATCAAAGTTTTTTGCGCTTTTTGTTCCCTAAGTTAATAAAAATTGCATTTTTATACTTCCACAGCTGTTATCTATATACAGTATATAAAATTGAAAAGTCACTGACTGATTCACTGACTCATTTGCTCACTGACTCATCAACAGCCAGCCAAAACTGCTGGGCCTAGAAGCATGAAATTTGGGGAGGGTGTTCCTTCCATGATGGAGGCACCCACTAAGAACTGGTTTTTGGAAATTCCAGCTGTGTGTCCTGGAACAAGAGGAATCTGGTAAAAATATTTTAAAAAGTCAAAACTGCCTTACACCCCCCTCCCCCCCCCCCAAAAAAAAAAAAAAATTAAACGCTCAGAGAGAAGAGAGCTGGAGATCCAGGTAAGGCTTGAGTAGAGAGAGAAGTTTTGGACCTTACAAAGGCTTTATAAATAAATTTTTTTAAAAAAAAATTCCCTTTACCTGCTGAGCCAGTTTCAGTGTTGGGGGGGTCTACCTTCTGGAGCACTTTCAAGCTCCTGATGCCTGGGATCAGGACCATTCTGGAAGCCTTGCACCCACTGGACTGCGCTGCACCCCCTTGCTCCTTCCACACCAGCCAAAGCACTGTTATTCATGAATAAACAATGCAAAGGGCACTTTTTAGGAGGGAACTTCCAACTAGGGTGATTTTGGGGGCTCTGTTCCTTGGATCACCTTCTGGTGTCCTTGGTTCCCTCTCGGCCTGGCAGGCTAAGGTGGGTTCACTTACTCATGAGTAATTTACAATATGCAAATTTTGGGGCTTTTTTTTACTTTTTTGGCCTTAACTTTGGCTAGGAAGGTGCTGTCAAAAGACGAATCCAATGACATATGGCATGATAGGGTAGTGTGCACCATCATGAAGTTGTTTTGGGGGGTGCCACAGTCCCCCACTGGGCACATCACACACACCCCCACACTACTCTAGTGATTCCAGTGGTCTGTGCACTACTGTATCTTTAACTACAGAGGTCTCTAAACATTTTGGTCAAAAGGCCACATCAAATACCAGGAACAGTGTTAAGGACCAGAACCAAAATTTCAATATAAAATTTAAATCAACAGACTAGAATTGGAGATTAATGAATAAATGTGCTCAGTGTTTCAGAATTTCTGCAAGCACCAACACACAGCACAGAAATAAAGCACACACTTAAGTGGACCCCCCATCCCACCATCACAGCTCCAGTTGAGTTTGGTCAACTGGGTCAAGAATCGCTTAGGAACCAGAGGCTGGCTGTGGGCTGGTTAGAGGCTCAAGATGGACCACATCCAGCCTCCATGCTGGGGTTTGGAGACCCCTGCACGAGACTGTGAACTTGTTCTAATGTCCAGTAAAACCTGTATGAAATTATTCTTATTCTTAAACAATATAAAAACAAAGAACAAGTAAAACTAAAATACATCATTAAGATTCATCTTTGGATAGGTCAAAAGTGTCTCACACTAATCCATTCCAATCAAAACCAGGGCTCAAAATCAATCATTATATGCATTTTTCTTATGTGATGATGATATTGGTGAGCTCACTAAAGAAATCAGCAAAGTAGGGGAGGAAAAGCAGTCACTTTATTAATGCTCCAATATCAATGGAAAGGGTAATGCTCCAAAACCATCACTGGTTTTAAACATCAAACTAACACAAATACATGAGTAACACTAATAAACCACTAGCATCACCCACAAACCATGCAGTATATGTGTTCATCTTTACTTTTTGTTGGAAAGATATTTTGTTATTGTTTATTGGCTTCAAGACAAAATTAGACTTGTAGTGCAATCCTAAGCATGTCCACTCAAAAGTAATTCCCATTGTGTTCAGTAGTACTTGTTCCTAGGAGAGTGTGGTTAGGATTGTAGCCTCATGCATGCTGAATTTTTTCCCTTGACATGGAATAGAGCTAACAGATCTAAAGCACTATCGTATCAAAGCAAATAATCAAATTATTACACACACTGCTCTGAAAACAGACAGGGTGCCTTAAGCTTGGTACACAGTTTCTGATCCTGTCAATCTGGTCCCTTGCAGATGCATATGAGCACACAGCTGTTGTACACTGTGCAAGTACGCAAAAAGCCAAACCACACAAGGCCTCATACCACCTATGACGCAATTCTGCACAAAATAATGTACCAATATATAATTCAGAGGGGTGAAGACACCCTCCAATAGCCCAGTAATAGAAACTTGGTGTTGCGCACGGCACTTGCACGGTAGCACCACACAGCACAGGATGCTGCGCCTCACATCCAAGAAACCTTTGGGACCTCAGACAAAACCCTCCCATGACTATATGTTATATATATAGTCACCTTTGCAGGGTGACTATATGTTATACCAACAAGGGGACAAGACCCTCCCAAAAATGTAGGACACACAAGAAATATGTCGGACATGACAGAATAAAAGCTTAAAACATTCATATATATACTGTGTGTGTGTACACACACATATGCATATACAGAGAGATAGAGAGAGCACTTGTACACACACACATGCATATACAGAGAGAGAGAGAGAGAGAGAGCACTTTCATGTGGTTAATTTTAATAAAATAATATAAAGTAATAAAGCCTTTAAACCTATTGCATATAGAACACAAATCCTAACCAGGTCTACTCAGGAGTAAGCCCCATTGTGTTCAGTGGATCATAAGCTGCAATCCTAAAGACACTTCCCTGGGAGTAAGGCCCATTAAACACAATGGGGCTTACTTTTGAATAGTCATGGTTAGGATTGTGCTCTTACTCTCAGGAAAGTGTATTTAGGATTGCTTAATTAATTTACTACATCTAATATATGAATTACAATAAGGATAACATGCTGCTTGATCAGAAAGGAGGACAATGAAGATTTTTTTTCCCCCAGAACAAAAGGCTATAAAAAAGGACCTGTCCTGGAAAATAGGGCATGTGTTCACCCTGGCATGGCACTTGCTGTACTGTGGCACCACACAGCACATGATGCTGAGCATCACATCTAACAGACCTGTGAGAGAAGCCCCCTGTGCCATGCTGCTCCCCCCCCCCCACCCAGAGCCACAGAGGGACCAAATGGGCACCCCATGCCAAGGCTGGCATGTCACCCCTTGGCCATGCCAGTCTCTCCCCCCCCCCACCTCCACCCAGGGGGGCAGCAGTTGAAGGGACAGGACTAGAGGCCCCCCTACCTGGCTGAGGAGCTGGAAGGAGGCTGCTGTGGGCACCGCAGGGCAAGGGGGCACCAGGAGAAGGAGCCCCGACATGAGCAGGAGGCACTCGCCTGGCCCCACAGCCGCCTCCATCTTGGGAGCCGGGAATGAAAACAAAGTGAAACATCAACACAGCGGGCGGAGCAGAGGCGGGAGGAGGGTCCAGCTGGAAGCCAGCAGGGAGAGGGAGGGGGAGAGGGAGGTCGTCCCCCTGGCACCACAGTGGGGGAGAGGTGCTCTAGGGTGGCCTGACTGACTCAGAGAGGCTCTGAGGGGAGCATCTTCCCCCCTGACGCAGCACCACAGCCACTGAGTTAGGACAGACCCATTTCTTCACTTATTAGCCTGTGGAACTCCTTGCCACAAGACCTACCCCGGGGTGAGCCAATGCCATCACTGCAGAAGAGGACAAGGTTACACACACACCCTAAAAAAGCAGGACACTCAAGAAAAACTTGCAATACGATGAAATAAAAGCTAAAAATATTCATGTATGTTGTTTTTCGTGGCGTCAACTTAAACCACGGTGCCACGGCAAACTGGTGTGCCCTGGGCGGTCTACAGGCGTGCCACAAGACGTGGAAGAAGTCATTTATTAATAAGGCAATTGGGAGATTTGAGCCCCCTACTAGCAGCATGGTCACTGGTCAAACAACTGATGGTGTGCCTTAATTATTTTAGTATCTTATTGGTGTGGTGTGACATGAAAAAGGTTGAAAACCACTGATTTAAACACTATACTGTATTACTTATTATATTTAAAACTATTACAGGCGTCCCCCACTTTCTGACAGTTTGTTATCTTCTGGTTCTGCTCTTTCATCACCTTTCAATTATTTATTTATTTTTAAAATTTATATCCCACCTTTCTCGGGCCATTAGTCCGACTTAAAGCGGCTTACCATAAAACATAATTAAAACATTAAATAAAAACATTAAGTTATATGTCTGAATTATACCCAGAATTCATTCATTCAACACATGGTCCACCCTTTCAACCTCTCCCTGCTGGTTTAAAGGCTAAAATTATCTCCCCTGATGTTGATTTCCATGTGACATGGTGATCAAATTGTTTTTGGATTTCATTATGACTTTCTTCAGGAAATAACCGTCATTCCAGTACTTAAGATATCTATTGCCCAAATGTGTCTTTGTTGATTTTACTGTAATTTGTTATGTATTTTGGCTGTGTTAATAAATATGTGTTGTTTAGGCTTTTGCAAGTGATATTTGTGTCATTTTTGGTGGCTATTTTGATTTGCAAGCAGAAAAAGACTGAGAACACAATCCTAACCATGTCTACTCAAAAGTAAGCCCCATTGTGTTCAGTGGGTCTTACTCTCAGGAATGTCTAGGATTTCACTTTTGGGTGGTACTCCAGTCCCTAACCCGTCTAATGAGTGGGGACCTGTATATGTAATTTATTACATAACATTTATTAATTACAAGAAGGCTACATGCTGCCTGCTCACAAGGAAAAGGAGGATAATGAAGATTCCCCCCCCCCCCAGAAGAGGGGTCTCCAAACTTTTTGGCAGGAGGGCCACTTCATCTCTCTGACACTGTGTCAGAGCCAAAAAACTCACAAAAGACTCACAAAACAATTACCGTACCTTCCCATCAAGGTGGTACCTATTTATCTACAGTGGTCCCTCACGTAAAGAAAGCCTCACGTAAAGTATGTTTCACGTAACAAAAATTTCTCTAGGATTTTGCTTCACGTAAAGAACATGCTTCACATAAAGAACACATTCGTTGGCAGTTGGGGCAGATGCGCTGGCCGGCAGCCTGTTTAAAAAGCGTCAGGGCTGCCTAGCACACCTGCCCATAGTGAAAGTAACACTTCCATGCTGTTCCTCCTGTGGCTGGGTGTGCGCTGGGCAGAGGGAGAGAAGAGCAGAGGAGAAGAGGGAAGCAGCCCAGGGCTGGCCAGAACGGAGCAGGGGAGAGAGAGGCTCAGGATGGAAGAAGGAGAAAGTAGGGAGACACTTTGAAGGTGTCTTGGATTGCAGCCTCCTAACCATGTCTACCCAGAGGTCAGCCTCATTGTGTAAAATGGGTCTTACTCCCAGGAAAGTGTCTTTAGGACTGCAGCCTAAGTAGCCTAAGATCATGCACATTGAATGCCTGTTTTGAATTCAATCCCAGTGTTCTGTCATCATTTTTACATCCAGTTAATATTTTTATATGAATATTTTGGGGGTTGTGGAACCAATCGTCTGAGTTTCCATTATTTCCTATGGGAAAATCCGCTTCACATAAAGAATGTTTCATGTAAAGAACATGCCTCCGGAACGAATTAAATTTGTTATGTGAGGTGCCACTGTACTTGCATTTGCATGCTGCTCGGTTGGCAGGAGCTGAGCAAGGGACGGGTACTCCATCTTGTAGAACCCAGATCTCAAACCTGGCTTACTGGGAAACCTAATTGTGAGGAGAAAATCCATGAATCTCCAGAATACAAATAAAAGGGCATGGAGGGTGTAGATCTCCTCGGAGTTGCTAGGTGGTGGAGGTTCAGTGATGTTTTTGGACTCAGTTTGGACATCATGTGTCATCAACGGACTTCTGGGTATACTGAGCTCTGTGGCGCTGTTTATTTTTTTAAAAAAGCTCAAACTCACTTGATAGTCATCTGTTGAGTGAAAGCCTATTTGGGGAATTTGTGAAGTTGTTTAATTTTTGATGTGACGGATAGAAATGACTCTCCCTAAACCATTTTGTTCTTTCAGAGCATGGCCTACAGGGAACCCTTTTCCATTTATTTCCATTTATTTGTTGAGTGATGTACTCTTAACCAGTTCGTGAATCGTAGGGTGTATGTGGATGATTACTTAGTTCCTGTAGGTGCTGATAGTTTCTTTCCTTGTTTTTTTCTGTCATAGACTACAGTGGCTTTCTACCTAACCAAAAAACCCCTTAAATAAACATGCTCTTCTGGAATTCTATGGCATTGCCTGGACAATTCTATGGTGTGCCTCGACAAGTGTCAGCCAGAGTGCCACAGGATGAAAAATGTTGAAAATCACTGTCGTAGACTAAATGTCCCAACAGTACCTGCTCAGGTTAGCCTTTATTAAGGCTGTCAGTTTTACTTGGACATCCATATGTATACATCCAGAGTATAGGAAGCAGCCTTGAGTTACAGTACATATACATCAGTGGTGGGCACCAGCAGGTTCGCACCTACTCTGTAGAACTGGTTGTTAACAAGAGATAGGACATATAAAGTTTAAAAATAGCCATTTAAAAGTGGCTGCCAGATGGGCAGAGAACCAGTTCTTAATTTTTTTGAAGCCCATCACTGGTATACATCCATAGTACAGGAAGCAACACTGAGTTACAGTATTTTGCAACACCTGACTAAAGTGATTCTATGACACGTGAAGGCTTCCTTACAGCAGTTTCACAAAACACATTTCCTATATGGCTATAACTATTATGTATGATGTTTCCTTTTCTGTGTGTGCTACATCATATGCAATTAATATGGGCATTTCAAAGGATGCTCTGTGTAGAGATGATGGGAATCCTGCAGGCTGAGGGTTCTAGTCTCATGTGTCTCTGCAGCAATGACGGCTGAGAAGGAAAATGTCAACAAATTCAATTCACACTTCAATTGTCCTTTGTAACTGTTTCTGGGAAAGATAACAGGCCAGGCTGAGAACAGGCTGGGGGTGGGCAGTTGAGGAGAGCCATTGATGGGAGAGGAAGCAAGAGGGCAGTTGAGGCGCTGGAGTTGAGAAGGAAGACATGTAAGTTCCTTTTTCAAGACAGAAGACTTAAAAGGCCTCTAGGTTCCTAATTGCCACTTGGTCAAAGAGTTGGACCTTCCCTGGCAGATCCAGGTTCAAATCCCTACTTGGCCGTGAAGATTCCTGGGAGGCTGATCAGTTATCTCTTACCTCACCAACCTCACAGGGTTGTTGTGAGAACAGAAGGAAAAAAAGCTTTGTAAGCCACCGGCATTTGAGTCAGCATGGGAAAAGCAAAGTATAAATCCCTTAAATTAAGTCAGATGTAAGTAAATAAATAACATGACTTGAGTGCTCTTTGATGAGAGCAGAATGCAAAATGTGTCTTTCAGCTGATGAAGTTTTAGTTGGTGTTTCTGTAGCACTGTGTTTTTTACAAATACCTACTTCACAGGGATGTTGTGAGGACAATGGGATTTTTTTTTAAAAGCTATGTAAGCCGCCTTGGGGATTTGCCTTACCATGGGAAAGGTGGGATATAAATCCCATAAGTATGTATGTATACATGCATGCCCTGGCAGAAGAGGGACATATCTGGTCTCCCATACTGTATCTGTACTGTATGTATACATACAAACATGTATGTCCTGGCAAAAGAGGGACATATATAGTTCCCCTGTGTGTAAGGTACTGTATCTGTATTGTATTATATGTACAGTATGTAAGTATGCATGCATGTATGTCCTGGCAGAGGATGGATATATCTGGTTCTCCTGTGAAAGGTACTATATCTCTACTGTATGTATGTATTTCTATCCTAGCAGAAGAGTGACATATCTGGTCCTCCTGTGTAAGATACTGTATCTGTACTGTATGTATGTCCTATATGTATGTCCTGGCAGAAGAGAGACATATCTGGTTCCCCTGTGAAATGTACTGTAACTCTACTGTATCTGTTTGTATGTATGTATGTATGTATGTATGTATGTATGTATGTATGTATGTATGTCCTGGCAGAAGAACATGTCTGGTCCCCTGTGTAAGATACTGTATCTGTAATGTATGTATGTATGTCCTGTCAGAAGAGGGGCATGTCTGGTCCCTCTGTATAAGGGAAGGCTATGTATATATGTCCCCCAGAGAAAATCCCAGGAAATTTCTGGAGTCTGCCTCCTGGGCCCCCTTTCGACCCTGGCCCCCATAAGCCGCCTTGTGCCCTACAGGGAGGCAGGCAGCCCTCTTTTCCCCGTGGGAGAGAGAGTCAAGCGAGGCCCTGGCCCTGCGGCCTCCACCCCAGATAGCGTCCACGGTGCCGGGGGGGGGGGAGCGGGCGGTGTTCCGGGGCAGGGGCAGCCGAGAAGAGGCTCCTGCTGCGGGCGGAGAGGAAGGGGCGGCGCTGGGGAGCTGCGCGTCCTTCCGTGGGCGGGCTGAGGCTGGGCTGAGGCGGGCGTCATGGCGGTGTTGCTGGAGACGACGCTGGGCGACCTGGTGGTGGACCTGTACGCAGAGGAGAGGCCCAGAGGTGAGCGCTCCGGAGGCCCTGCACAGCCCTGGCTCTGGCGGCCCTGGCTGGGCACCCAGGCCGTCCTCCAGCAGCTGCAGGAAGGAGCTGAGGGGCACCACATGGGCCCCTTTCCAGGACGCCTCCTCCCTCTCAGCCTCCTCTCCTGGAGAGAGAAAACTCCTCCTCCTCCTCCTCCTCCTTCTGAAGAGGCTGCCTGGAATTCAGACATAGTGTCGTTGCTTCAAATAAATGCAGCACATACAGTGTTTACATTAACCACCTAGAACTGTGTGTGTCTGTGCACCGTGTGCAATTACTGTCTGTTTCTCTGTGTACACACACAACACACACCTCCCTTGCACCATCGAATGGAGGGGAAATCCTGGCAGCTGCACCTGCCACAGTTCCCTCCTCTGTGGGTCAATGGCATAGGCACTCTGTGCCCCCCTTTGTAACTGGTCACCCAGTTGCACCAGCCTCAGGAGCCCAGTAAGTAAGACTGTATATGAAATATAAACAGTAGTTAGACTATTACTCTGCTAATTCAATGACATTAGTATCATTTTTGTCATTTATTTCTGTGTGTATAACATATACATTTATATAATACATACATATACATATGTGTATAATATATACATTTATATAATATATACATGTATTTTTGTGTGTATAATAATACATATTTATATAATATATACATGTATTTTTGTGTGTATAATATATACATTTATATAATATATACATGTATTTTTGTGTGTATAATAATGCATATTTATATAATATACACATGTATTTGTGTGTGTATAATATACACATTTATATAATATATACATGTATTTGTGTGTGTAATATACACATTTATTTAATATACGCATGTATTTGTGTGTGTAATATACACATTTATTTAATATACGCATGTATTTGTGTGTGTGTATAATATACACATTTATATAATATACACATGTATTTGTGTGTGTATAATACACACACACACAACACACACATATATATATTTACACAAAATGTACCCACATTGGTAGTAACATACCACTCCATGTGCCATCCAGCCTGTGTCCTATCCCCTCATGCACATCAAACCCCCCCCCCCATGTGCCCTCCACAACTATGGGCATCCCTGCCAAGTGTAGGATTTGGGGCTGGGTGTTGATCAGTCTTCAATGTTAAGTGTAGGCCAAAAATGTCTTGTACCACTTTTCAGCCCCCTAAGAGTTAAATTTCTAGAAATCAGTTCTTGGTGATGCTCCTATTACGGGATGTCCCCTGAATTTCATGCTTCTAGGTCCAGGGGTTGGGGCAGAGCGTCCCTCAGTCAAGGATTCTTCAATGCTATACTTGTATACTTCTTTGTTATACTTGTCCTGCATAGCAAAGGGGAGAAATTCCAGCAATATAGTCTGATGAGTTCAGATTACGGGCAATCCTAACCTAGGCTGGCACAACTCATTGGCCTTCCCATTCCCATAGTGATGTTGGGAGGCAAGTGCATGTCTGTGCACTGGTCTAACCCTCCCCCAGGAGTGGCGCAGAAGTGTCTTTGGTGACATCCACAGGTCAAAACAGGACTCTTTCCAGGGCTTAGGCCAGCCTAACTTGAGCAATAGTCTTTGCTCCTTAGGATATCTTTATTGCATTTAATACAATTTGTTGAATACTGCAGGTGCCAGTAGTATTTGTAGCTTTAATATTCCTTTCCATAGCATAAGAATCTGCTTAATGAGCCAAAGCGTTCCTAGTCCAGGTTCCTGTATCTCACTCAGAATATTTCTCATTGCACTGTTGTTTCACTCAGAACAAGTTTTAATATAGAAATTTGACTTGGAAGTTTTTTTAATGCCCTTCTATTTTACCCTCCCTTTAGTTATACTTTGTGAATTTTGTGACTCAGTATTTAAAATATAAAAAGTATAGTGTGCGTTTTATTGGACAAAATCCATTGTTTCAAGTGTCAAATTTCTTGCAGCCTGTCTGAATTTTCTGAAACTCTGCAAAATCAAGTACTACAATTACTGCCTTGTACATAATATACAGGTACGTACAATATTTGTAGTGTCTTTTTTATTATATTAAACCATGAAGCAATTTTGCAGGCATATATTGACTAATGGACTGCAAGATGAACTCTGTCCTGGGAGACCAGGGTTTTAAGTTCTTCCATTTTGCTTTGCACACATTGAGTGTGCCTATTGCTTAGTCTGTAACAGGAACAGCACCTGCATTACAGAACTATTGTAAGAGTATATATGGTAAGGACTATAAAGTTCTTGCTTAGAAGTGGCATTTATTCGTATTTAGTCTTATTTGTGTATCTCTTGATTGTTACAGAGAGACTTTATCATACAGACTGGGGATCCCCAGGGGACTGGCCGTGGAGGTGAATCAATTTTTTGGTAAGTTTATTTAATTGGGTGCTCAGTCATAAGTTGGAATAATAATGACTTTATTTAATTGTTTTGGTTTTGTTCTCCAATGCTATTAACGTGTTTCATTAAGATCCTCCAACTGCTGCTTCCACACAAGTCTTGTTCATTCCACTAGATCTTATTTGCAAGATAAACCTGGCGGGGGGGGGGGGTTGTGTTTTATGGAATTTTTGTTCCTTTTAAACATGTAAAGTGAGGTTACTGAAAGTTGGGAATGCATTTAATATGGTTTTGAGAACTGCACTGTGATTTGAGTTAGCTTTGAGGTAAGAAAGCACATTTCTACAGGAGTTGCTGCTTGTAATTGTACTATATACAGTATATACAAAGTATATAGTGCAGAATTTATAGCCACAAAATAGAGGTTCCCCTGTGTTTTGAGGGATCTGATTAGGGTTACTAAGACACTTCAGCTGCAATCCTAATCTCCAGTTAGTCAGCCTAAGCCCCGGCATAGTCCTGTGCTGATATGGGGGTGTCACAAAAGTGCATTAAGACACTTCTGAGTCTCTCCTGGGGGAGGGTTAGGCTAGTTCTTAGACATGCGCTTGCCTCCCTACATCACCACGGAAAGACCAATGAGTTGCACCAGCCTAGGTTACGTTTGCACCTTTCATTGTTGAAAATGATGGAGATAAAGTTAGATAAAATTTGCTTTAGAGTTGTAAGGTAAAACATATATCTATAAAGCAGCAAAGGAAAATGCTTTCCAGCCTTCTCCTTTCCAGTGCAGGTAGTCTCCAGCTTACATCTTAGTTCTGTTCCAGACATTTGTCCAAAAGTTAGAACTAATATGTAGTCAGGTAGTCATAACACATTTGGGAAAGTTTTGCATGTACATTCAACCAAGTTCATAAGTACTTAACAGTGTACTTAACAGGGGTGTTTAGTTAGAAGTTAATCTCATTGAATTCCGTGCCATATCATTGACAAGCCACAGGTTGAGGAGCACTGTTCTAAGAGTAGTTTGACATATTACTAAATAGGTGAAAAAATAAACAGAAAATTTTGATCATGCTCATGTGGGTCTGTGTTCACAGGATCTTGTCATTTTCATTGTTCCCAGAGCATCTAACTACATATTCAATCATATATGCAGTTTTGCTTTGTGTGTTTTCCCCCTTGTCACAGAGAGACCTGATCAGGACTATGGCTTATGGTGTATGTGTTTTTTTCTTTTACCTTTCCCTTCCACGGTTCTGATGAAAAGCCTTCTTGCTGATATTTGCCTTGCAAGGAAAGCCGACAGTGTATCGCTGGGGAACATTTTGCCATTTTGCTAGGGAAGTGCATACTCCCTCAGCAGTTCATGTTTACAACACAGTTGCAGCAGTGGAGAAACTGGTGCCAAACTACATAGTTAATATAGTGTACTTGTAAGCTCAGCACCTTCTTTTTCATGTCAATAAAGTGGAACACTTAAACATTTGGTCTGTCCTCCCCCATTTTGTAGCACCATTTGGTGGATGATCTGTTGTACATATCTGTGTTTCAGCAAATTGTATGGTGATCAAGCTAGATTTTTTGAAGCAGAAAAAGTCCCGAGAATTAAACACAAGAAAAAAGGGACAGTGTCAATGGTGAACAATGGCAACGATCAGCATGGGTCTCAGGTAGGTTTATGGAGTGGGAAAGGTAATATTGGAACTCTGGAAAAGTAGTAGCCATGCTATAGTAGGTATCATCAAGAATGAAAGTACAGTAGTGTTGTACAGTAAAAAGTGCAGTAGTGTTCCTGTGTACAGGAAGTAATGGAATGAGACAGGCTAGTTTTAGGTATTCAGTATGTGAGTTTGAACGTACAAGACCTCTAAAGGTAAGTCCTGGTTTTCTGATGGCACATAAGGGAATACAGCAGATCATACTAAGGTCCCCCAATCCATCACTCATCTTCCATAGGCAACAGTTGTTGCCACCACCATCCTAACTGTGTGCCATCCTCCTTGTCTAGCCTGGAAATGGAGGGTTCTTCTTCTACTTCCTTTTTCTGGTACTTGGTCACACTGTTGTTCTTGGCAAATAGAGTGAAAGCTGGGTGGCTAGCCTGAAGAACAGAAGCAGACTTGTCTGTATCTCCCTTATCAGTGTCCTGGCTTGATCTCAATAGTAAGCCATTAGATATATACAATTTAAGGTGCTAGCTAGAGAAAATAAAAAGGGATTGAAGTAACTGGTTCTGCTCAAGGTGGGGGTCCTTATAAATAATATTTATAATTATATATAAAATTCAAAATTATTATATAATACATTTGTAAACTATAAATAACTTTTCTGTAATATCATTTTTATAGTTCCTTATTACTACAGGAGAAAGTTTAGATTACCTGGATGGTGTCCACACAGTGTTTGGTGAAGTAACAGAAGGCATGGATGTACTGGCAAAAATTAATGAGGCCTTTGTTGACAAGGATTTTGTTCCATATCAGGACATCAGGTTTGGCTCTCTTCTGCTTCCATATTATATAGCATACAGTATTATAAACTATCAGGACATAATATAAAAACGTTTGTGGGTTAGATAAACATTCTCCTTGTTTGTGGCCAGTTGAAGGCCTCTGGAAGGCATGAAGGCTCTGTTCTGGCCTTCTCCAGCTGTCTCCTCACAGCAATTGAAAAATTATGCACAGAGTTCTTTGATGTTTCTGGACACACATCTAGCATAACAGCGACATGGATAAGGCAAAAAATATTCACCAAGAAAATCTTTTTGTGTTTTATGCTTATCATGAAATAAGCCTCTGTTGCATGATGTTGAAAATCTATTTATTTAATTTGGTATGTGCAGTGATGTTCTGGGTGCTGCCCACTCCAGAATAATTAAACATTTGCATGGATCTTTGATACATATTCTCCTAAAGGCATTACAGTATTTGACATAGAGGGACATTGCTTCAGAAATTAAGGATTAAGAACACATGAGCTTACTTTTTATTTATCTGCAATTTCTACCAGGATAAACCATACAGTGATCTTAGATGATCCTTTTGATGACCCACCTGGTTTGCCAATACCAGATCATTCGCCAGAACCCACAAAGGAACAGTTGGATGTGAGTGTCGCTGTTAACTTCTTGATAAATGGGGAGGGATTAGGGAAGATCTGGAAATAGGTATTAATGCTTCCAAAAAATGAAGCCCTACACATCAACACAAAGAACAAGGAAAGGAAAGGAGGGAAATAATAAAAAAGATGAGAGGCATAAAACAGCGGTGAACCTCAAATGGAATCAAAGACTTTATTGAACTGCTTGCCGTGTTTTCATTGTCTTTCTCCATTTTCAATTACATAAATCCTTTTTTGGTGAACTAATTCACAAAACACATCCAGAGAGTGAGAATTTGAGATTTACTTCTTTTTTTGGCCCTCCCAATTTAGCTGATAATCTGGTGATACAAAAAAGCCTATCCTTGTATTTAATGTTAACTGGAAACTAATTGCTGGATAATCCATGTTTAATAATCATGGATTAATGTTTCCTCATGCTAGACTGAGGGCTAATGCATATGGAAGAGACCATATTTCCAAAATGAGCCCAAGCAGGTACATATTAAAAGTTGTTGCTTGAGTGCATCGGCCGTTGGTTTTTGGAATACATGGTGGCCAATAAATGTATGCAAAAATAAAATAAGAATTGCAGTGTGGGTATGTGTATTTTCCCAGGAAGGTGCATGTTTGTCTACAGATCAAATCGGATAGGCATATTCACTGAAAAGCAGACACTTATGATAGATTTATTGCTCTTTTGGACTGCAGAGATGGATGTAAATTTACTGCTTGACGTTAAGAGCATGTAAGGAAAATAAAAACAATTTCTTGATTCATTATGGAGATGGATGAAATAATAATCTTGTAAAGAGAAAATGGCACTGAAATTGTTGTCAGAATGGTCTTCCCTTGTAGGCATGCTTTGAGAAAATTCAAATTAATGTGAATTACTTACATTCTGTCAACAGTATATCAGTGGGGCTTAACTACCCATTATTGTGTACATGGTTGCAACAGAACTGGTTAAAACAATGCTGAATGATATCTATAGAATGGTGATTTTGAAGGACAACGATACAGCTACCTGTCTCCTTAAAGCAAGTTGTGTTCTGTGTACCTATGTGTCTTTATAAAGCAAATTTATGTTTATAACTTGAATAGTCAAACTTTAACTTTAATACCCTTTTCTTGCACCACAGATGACATGAAAGAACTGAAAAGTTTATGTTTAAATAACTGCTTTTTAAATTTTATCCTAAATGTAAGACAGAGTGGAAGAATAGGTGCTGATGAGGAAATTGATGACTTCAAAGGAAGGTCTGTTGATGAAGTCGAAGAAATTCTGGCAGAGAAAGAGGCCAAAACTCAGGCTATCCTTTTGGAAATGGTAAATATATTTAATTTGTTTAAATGAAGTTATATATTATGTGCTTTATTGCATATATATAATGTTGTATTGGTACTGATGTTATTCTCTGGATTGTGTGAATGTAAATTTGCTTAGAGTCTCAGAACAGTAGGACCATGTACACAGAGGTTTTTCTCACTGGCTCTGTGAATTGGCTCTGAATAATTATGAACTGCTCTTATATTTGCATTGCACATTTCCTTTGACCTTCTTGAAAAAATGATGTGTGTGATGTTACTACATTACATCTCAAGTTCACAAATGTTAATTGTCAGGTATTTTGAATGAAGTGAGACTAAACTTTCTTTGTGCATCAGGTGGGAGACTTACCTGACGCAGAAATAAAACCACCTGAAAATGTGCTCTTCGTCTGCAAACTTAATCCAGTGACAACTGATGAAGACCTTGAAATAATATTTTCCCGCTTTGGTCCAATAAAAAGGTAAGTAACTATGGAAAATTTGCCAATGAAGCATGTTAGCCACCCTCTTTAAAATACTGTTTTCCTTTTTTCCCCTTCATCTTCATAGCAGGAGAAGTGGGGTGCCACTGCTGCAGTCTTCTCTCAGCTTGCTCCCAGCAGATAGTCTGGGGCTTTTTAGTCTGCTGTCCCTCCCATCATTTTCACATCACTTCAAGTTCAGGTTGGCCTTGTTGAAAGCAACAATCCTAGAGTGTGACTCACTTTTCTTGCTTCACAGCATTATTTCCATTTTAAATATTGATGTAAATATCAGAAATATAACAACTTATCTGAAGGGCTACTCTCAGTTCAGTATTTCTAAGCTGAACCCTGGGATCTATGGCAATGTGTCTAGTTCCATTAGATCTGCTAGTTTCCCAGCACAGAATTGTCATCGGTTGTCCCTTCTGTAAATGAAAACATTGCATGAGTGCCGATTGCGCATATCTAGCACTGTGAGAGAGATTCTGGGTGCAATCCTGAGTAACTACGGGGAGTCCTTGCTCCGGTGTAAGAACAATTTGCTCTGGATTGCAATATGAATTTCCCATAGGTTTTCACTAGGTGGTGCAGTAACTACGGGTGCACGTAAAGTCTCTTACGTGCACCCGTAGTTACTCAGGATTGTAGGGTCTGTCTGAAGGCTACAATCCTGAAGTGCACTTAGACCAGCTTATCTGGCACTTAGGCTGGCCTAATTCCAAGATAGGCCAGTTTAACTATACCAGAGAAGGCTTGGGCCAGCATAAGTCTACTTAAGATGGCCCAAGACAGATGGATCTGGGCTGGCCTAGCAGGGGTGTGCTGAAGGCATGTTGATCATGGGCTATAACAATGCAGGTAGGCCGTATCCAGAGTCTATTTACAAGGCAGATGTGCCCCATCATAGCTCATCAGAGTTAGGCCACTTCAGGAGCAGGCATATATCTGGGTAGACCCTTAGAGGCCCATGATAAGCCAGAGTAAAAATGGAAGCAAAAGAAAAAGTTCTACGTTTTATTGCACAATCCAGAGTGAGGGCAGTGAGGAGTGCCCTAGCTGAGCTGCCCCAAATCTGTATCCAGAGCAGAAAGTTATGCTGCATTCAGAGAGCCTGGGCTGCCCTAGCTGCTCCAGAGTATCAGGTGACACCTAGAAAGAGCTTGGTCCTGAAGAGACCGCCCTCAGATCACACTGAACAAGGAACAGCTGTGGTGCCTGCCTTATAAGAAGTCCCTGATGAGATGCCAGTACAGTCTACAGTGAATACAAGGGGCTTCTTGGAGTGGCCTGCTATATCCCCAGGTTAGTGGGCTGCTGTAGTTGTGTCATATCCTGAAGCTGAGAGGCAGGGGTTGCAGATAGGCTGGCCAAGAACTCAGATATTTGGTCAACACTGCGATTTTTACTCTGCCTTATTATGTACCCCTATGAGTCTACTCATGACTATATCTGTTCCTGAGGTGGTATAACTGAGGAGTTGGAAGAGGGAATTTCTGCCCTGGAAACAGGCTCTGGATATAGTGTAACTGCTCTGCCCTAGGCAATGCTAAATATGCTCTCAGCATGCCACTCCTGAGCTGCTTAGGCTACCCCAGCTACGGCAGCCCATGTCCACTTGTCTTGGGGCAGCCTATGGGTGCAATCCAGAGTAACTATGGGAAGTCCTTGCTCCAACGTAAGAGCAATTTACTCTGGATTGCAACATGAAATTCCCATAGGTTTTCAATAAGTTGTGCCATAACTACATCAATGTAAACATCTCTTATGTGCTCCCATAGTTACTCTGGATTGTAGGGTACGTTGCCTTAGGTTGCCCCAAGTCTTTTCCAGAATAACTAGGGTGGCCCATCTTGAAATTGGATCAGCCCAGTGATATCTAGGGTAACCAAATGCATTTCTGGATTGTGCCCTTGGGCTAGCCTCATTACCATACCTGCCATACTTGGCACAACTATACCAGCCCAATGAGCATGCTGCTGCCCTTGTGTTGCAGCAGCTAGGCCATCCTAGAGGCCTCTTAGCCCTATGGATTTTGCCTGTCACCCTAAAGACCTCTCTGTGGATTTGACTTAACTGTCAGCTCAGGATATGGCCTGCTTAGGCCAGCTAAGGATTACACCTGAAAACTCTTAATAGTTGTGTTTTTTTCTAAAGAGTAAGTTACATTTTGGTATGGTACATTCTGACCCTAGTTTGGCTTACAGTAGAATAATCGTATCCTGACCTTAAGATGAAGAAAGATCTTAAGATCTGATTTTTCTTTTTTCTTTTCCTGTCCTCTTTCTGATTTTCCACCTCACATAGCCCATTATGTGGTTCATTTCCTGTGAATACACACAGAACTGCTTTCTTGGAGCTCTATATGACTAAGAAGCTGCTTTGATATCTTGTCTAAACAGCTGCTGTTGCCCTACGACTTTGAGAACAAAGTGTTCTTATTTTTTCCAGTTGTGAAGTGATTAGAGATTGGAAGACTGGGGAATCCCTCTGTTACGCTTTCATTGAATTTGAAAAGGTACATGCAAGTTTATTTGTTGCTTAGGAAGAACTTAATAAGGCGACAAATGTTGGAAGTGTTTATTGACTGTGCTTACACAGAGTCCCACCTATCCCAAACTAACCAAGGTGACTACCTCAAAAGCCATCAAGTTCCATACTGAAGCATTATTTCTTATGACCTGCAAATAAAAATTTTCTGATCAAAGCTAGCCTGTTGTATTGGACAACAATATATGGGATCTTGGAGAAGATCTGGGTTCAAATGGCAACTCCACCATTTCTGTTCCTTAAAAGTTACAATTTCTCATTCTCAGTTTCTCAACTGTAAAATGGAAGTTTTAAAAATTTACATCCAAATAAATAACTTTGAACTCTTTTTTGGTTCAGAAGTGGTTCATAATAGTGTGAGAAAGAACATTGTCATATGGTCCTAACATAATTAGGGTGTAAAACTTGTGTCATTCCTTAGGAAGTGGGAGCTATCTAGAAACATGGGGAAAAATGATCCCATTTGGGAGCTTCACTGCAATTGTTACCCTATCTGAAAACTTTCCATATTCATTTAAACTTCTGATTTATTTGTACAATCATGCTGTGAATCAGAAGTTGGGGATTGGTTGAGGGAGTTAGTCATTGGCACCTCTATCTTAAATCCCCCTAGATACTATTGTACACAGAAATGCAGTTTATTCTGAAAACTCAGCAAGGGAATGTGGCTGAACTGCCCTTGGATTCCTAGTCTTTATACACATCGATTGGTACCTTTGCAGGGGCTAGCTCTGTGGAAATCTGTTGATATCTGGATCTTGCTTTTACAGTGTTCAAAAACACTGAAATACATGGTATTGCATATTTATACTGAAGTAGCATCTCTGTAATGAGAGGATGACTTAAATTCTGTATACTATCTATAGTATATACATCTCTCTTATATATCTCTCTTCAACTTAAAAGTTCACAAAGCAGTTTACAAGAAAATACCTGCGCAACAATTGCTGTTCCCTATCCTGAGCATTATTTTGGTGGTACAGGGAATTTTGACATTAGATGGTCACATGCATTGGAAAACAAATTTCTGTTCACGTACACTGGTTTCATTGGATTACTTTCTAATTTTAACTTTCTATGAAACACGGATACCAGGAAGAAGATTGTGAAAAAGCTTATTTTAAGATGGACAATGTATTAATCGATGATAGGCGGATACATGTGGATTTCAGCCAGTCTGTTGCAAAGATTAAATGGAAAGGAAAAGGTAACTTTATTTTATGCTTTATAGCCATAAATCTCATAAAATTTTTATATTGCTGTACATTGTAATCAAAAGCAGAATTTACAAATACTGGTTTTAAATGCAAATATTAATTATGTCTAGGTTCTTTGGATATTAACGATGTCTTTGTAATTTAGATGATCAAAATCATAGATGATTTGTCACAGAGTGAATTCAATTTTTTGTTTCAAAAACCGTGCAGAACTAGTCTCAATAATTATAATAATCATCCTCTGCCTGGTGGGACACATGAACATACCTAACTGTTCAATCTTGTTCAATTACTTTTAGGAAAGTCATTGTGTGATGGATTTCTTCATCTCCTGCTTTTGCACATGATGAGATTTTTTTAAAAAAAGAAATATTAAAGATGGTTATAGCAGGCATGCCTTCCACTTTTCCCTTCTCTTCATCGCTGGGCAATGGGAACGCTCACAGATTTAGGCACTGAAGAAGCTTCTTCATCCAAGCAGCATTTGCTACATCTGATCTATTAAAATAATTGGCTGCTTGTATTGAAATGTCACCTTGAACCATAAGATGGCAACATAGAGCTGCCAAGAGGATACAGTTCATAAGCTGTGTTTATATGGAATTTCTGTAGCTAGATCTTCTTAAACATAATCATCGCTATCATACACAAAACTAGAAGCTAATTATACTGTGCTTGGACCACCAACATATTTTTAAAGAGAGGAAAGTCTGTTCGCTAATGGCCCAAATCATCTGTAACCATCCCACATTATGCAGTGATATCCTTCAAAAGCAGGGGACATTTAATCTTCAGGATTGTATCCTAAACACTTCTTCTGTTTTTAGAAAATGTTCCATATGCACAAGGGGAGAGGAGCAATTTTTGGCAGTCTTCTCTACCCTCTGCAGCTCCCTACTCTGTGGCTTTCCTACAGATTCCCAGGTATAGCTTTTCAGGGGTTGTGAAGGGGATAGGGACAAAAACGACATTTCCTTCTCCAAATCGAGCTTCTTCCAGGAATAGAAAAAAATTCAGTTGAATGTACTTTAAACAACAGGATTGGATGTCACGACATGTTTAGAATGTTGATTGAAAGTTTGCTTGCAAAAGAACAATTACTAGCCTCTCTTCCCCAATCATCATGTATTTTTTCCTAATTCTGTCTTGCTTTTTTTAGAACAGTGGTCTTCAAAGTGAGGGTCACGACCCCCAGGAGAGTCTTGGGGCCCCTACAGGAGGGTTGTGAAAGATAATGGACCATCTTCTTAGTCCCCACCCCCTGGGAAGCCCAAAAAATCAACTTCGTGATGGTGTGTCATACCCCATCATGTTATATGTCGTTTCCTCCTTCCCCTTTGCTTTGAACTCCACTGAAAGTGTGGAAGGTCAGTCCAGTAGTGCAAAGCTTCCAGAATGGCCCTGATCCCAGGCACCTGGAGCTTACAAGTATTCCAGAAAGCAGACTCCCCCAACACTGTTGGCTGTAATTCTCTGACAGGACTATGGAAAGGAATAGCTGCTAGGAGAACAAAATACCCTGAAACACACAGCTGGGCACATCAACTGGAGCTAAAGTACTGATCTTTTTCCCTGCTTAGAGCATGGCATTTCTTATGTAATTTTTAAAAATTAAGTAGGAATGAGGCTGTGGTATCAGTTGTAATTCTCAAGTCTAAATGCATTTCTTATATAATTTTTAAAACTGAAATAGCATTGAGGCTGTGTTAACAGTTGTTGTTCTTAAATTTGTTATTCTCAACAGCTGTTTTTCTCAAATTTGATGGTAAATGTGGATGCCCAGATGGATGCAGATGTTCTGTTCTGGTCACCTTAACATCTGGAAAAACACTTGTGTCTAGGGTTCTGACATGGCATCCTGTTTGGATTTAAGTTGAATTTAAGTTTGTATTTAAGTTTTAAGCTAGCTTTTTCTTTCAAACAGGTGGCAAGTATACAAAAGATGATTTCAAAGAATATGAAAAGAGTTGTGACAAAGCTTCTAAATTAAGCCTGAAGGAGAAGGCCAAGCCCAAGCAAGAGTATCCTTAAATCTTTGTATGTCCTTATTAATGGAGTGCTGCAATAGGCTACAGGCGGTATGGGGAGCTCTGTACAGTTCTCCCCAAATTTTGGAATGAATCTCCTGGAAAATCGAAATGCTTTGGAATGCTGATTTGCAAATGTTCCAGAGTTTGGGGAGTGCAAATAAGTGAAAGCATCCCTTCATCCCCTTACCCCTACCCCTTGAAGAAATGGGAACCTTTACACAAACAGGGGTATTTTTGTGTACCCTAATTTGTGTACCACTGCTCTATACCGACTCGCAGTAAGTTACAAGGGTTTCAGGAATCTTTTTCAAGCCCTAACAGGAAATGTTAGAAACTGAACCTTGGGATTTTATGTATGCAAAGCAAGTTACTACTGGTGAGCTATGCTTTGCTCTATCAAATTTTGCAGGCATGTTTGATTAAAGTGGTCAGCCAGAATGTTTGTGTGTTCTCATTAACTTTGTCCAGGCGAAGATGCAGTGACATGGAGCATTTTGCTTCTTTGTTATATGCTTTGTTATATATTTTGTTCATGTATATGACAAATAATACTAAATGATGTTTCTCCATTATTCAGAATTATATTGTTCACTTTTTAGTGGGGTCTTCCCAGTTTTCCCCATCACAATCCAATTTCAACACATTCCTTAACCAACAGCTGTAGCTCAAAATATGACCTTGTATTAGAGGAAGATGAAGAAGCTAAAATGAGTCACCGACATTCAGATAAAAAGAAGAAGAAACGCCACCATTCAGATGACTCGGATGAAGATAAAAAGAGGACAAAAAAATCTAAGGTATTGAGCTGAGGTCTACCTCTTTCAACTTAATTTAACACTATGTATTGATCCTAATTGCTCTGCCATGCACTCATCAAGTCAAATACAAGGTATATTTTTATCGACTCGTTTAATCGCCCCTTGTCGTCTTCCCCAACTTAAGCATGCTATCCAATATTTTTAATCACATTTGGTACCTACTTAGACATTGAACCCTAATCAATGTGATCTTCCGCTGAAAGATCTACTCTTGCCTTCCCCCCCCCCCTTTTGTGCGCACTTAATTTCCACACCTAATTTTCCATTTTATGTTTGGTCTGCCTCTCTCCCCTTCTAGCCTAGTTCCTGAAAACATTACTTTTTTAGAACCCTTGCTGGTTTATAGACCCCAGCTTAAACCTGAAAGCAAAGCTGAACCCTTTCTGAACCTTTCTAAGGCAAGCTTAATTGCCTGCCACACTGCCATGATAATTAGGCTGCTTTAAGCCATTAACTGCTACTTAAGCAATGTTTATCTTTTAATTTAAAGAAGCAACCTCATTTGTGTTAAAAAAATCACTGGTAAATAAAGCCCTGATAATTAGGTTATACCTGTGGTTGAATGCTTCTGGAAGATGCTCAAAGGCAGTATATATGGGTGTGAAGTTTAAAAAAAATAATTTACAGACTGAATATACTGATATAAAATACCTTTGTGATCCTTCCCTTCAATCCCTTTTCATTAACATGAATAAAAACCCAAAACTGCTTTAAACAGGACATCAAGCAGCAGGCATCCAAAAGGAAATTCATTTTCAGTGAAAAAAAACTTTGTTACTATAGCCACACACAACAATAACTTGGAATGTACATGTCACACAAGAGACAGAAATGATAAGAAAAACCCGTGACTGAGTTTAAAAAAATCTTACCCATTATTCCATTTCACTTATCCAACCATCTTATCAAAACTGCTTATGCAGTATTCAAAAACAAAAGACGCTCTAAATTCATCGTTGTTTTTATAGCCATTAACTTTTAACTGATATTTTCAAGTGCTCTGGAGTCATACCAGATTGTATCCTTTCCTTTTCTTCCTTTATTTTTAGGGTAATGCTGGGGGTGTTTACAGTTGTAAATGCTTTAGACCTCCAGTATCTCCACATCTGAGTTCAAAGTATCTCTAGATACACAAAGTATCTCTAATACACAAAGTATTACTAGAGTTCTGTTAGAAATGGCAAGGCAGTTTTTGCATATTTCTGAAGATGTACTCCAACTGGAAATAACCTTTCGTATATTGAATATTCTTTCACCAGTGCCCATTTTGGATACTCATAAATTGCTACACTGTTTAAAGTGGAAAGTTATTATGAAGGGCAGCAGTAATTCTTTTAGATATTTCTAAACTCTCCCTTGAAAAGGAGAATACAAATTTCTCAGAATACAAAAGGAGAATGTTGAATTTATTTATTTTTATGGTTTCTGTTTTGTTGTCTTTTGATAGTTTTATTTATCTAGAGGTACATACAAATAACTAGATTGCTATCTTTTAAATTATGATTGTATAAAATTTGTAAGCTGGTATACTCTTCACCAAGAATTAAGCAAAGGTAACCTTTTCATAGATATGTCCGTTCGTTCAAGGCAGTAAAGGACGTTTTCTTCCCATGAAGTCTTATCGTCTTTATCTTATTTATTTTGTAATCTTTGCAAGTCTTAGTATAAATGAAGAAGATAACTGCAGTACACCATATTTCTTGCCTCCAGGACCATGAGCGAAAACACAAAGAAGAAAGTAGCAGAGATAAAAGAAAAAGTGACAAGCGGGAGAGACATCACAGCCGCAGTCGCAGCAAGTCTCGGGACAAAGATAGTCACTACAGGACACCTAGACATTATGAAGAACCCCGAGAAAGGGAACATGAGGAAAAGAGGAGAGCCAAAAGCCCCAAGAAATCCAAAGATAAGGAAAAGTCCAAAAACAGATGAAAAAATTGGCAAGAGAGTTTCATACCCTCTTCCCACCCCATATTTCTTGGCTATTGAAAGACTACCACATATCCAGCCAAAAATATTTTGGCTCCTCTTCTGGCTTTTGATTCTTCACAGTGCCAAAAACTGAGGAGTCTAATCAAATGTTGACATATTATTGTTGTCGATGAAGTATTTGTTCTCATTTGTAACTTTGCTGATATAGAAGTCGGGACTTCTGCAGAACTGCTGAGGAGGAAGCGCAGTACTTTGAAAAATTTCACCCACCATCACAACCCAAAAGCATAAAACCCCTTTGAATGTTTGCCTTAAGTCAGGGTTAAGAGTTGAAAATGTTTGGAACCTTTTTTACAATACTCAGTTTCCTATACAGAAATGATGTCCAAGAAGGGAATCTGCCATGTGTGCGGCAGCTCTTTTTTATTTCCTTTTACAAAAGGCATTCTTCATAATACACTATTTTAAGAATGTATGTAAGAGTGGAGTGAGTCCTTTTTTATAGGATGAGTCCTTATCTGTGGGTTCAGTACCTGCTGACTTCACCTGTGCTGGAAGGCCTCACCTGACCTAGTAATGGCTAGAAAAGCTTACCCATGTAAGAAGAGTTACCAAATTTATAATTTTCCCTATTAATGTGTTGGCACCAAACAAACCACCAGGTGTGACATGAAGCACTGAACAATGGTTTCCTTGAAACCCACACCCCTTGGACAAAATCCTGCCCTGCCAGCACTGCACTTATTTTGCTCTAGGTCAAACAAAATATTTTGCTAAGTGAAATACCATATATACTCGTGTATAAGCCTAGTTTTTTGGGCCCAAAAAGACGAGTCCCAAAACCCACCTGGGCTTATACGCAGGTCAGTAAAAAAAATGGCGGGTGCGACCTCCAGCGCATGCCCTCAGAGGCTCTGCAGCCTCTCCAGCTGCTGGCGCTGGCTCTCTGGGCTGCGGAGGAGGCGCACAGCGGCAAGACATGGAGCCCACTGCAGCCAAGCCCCTCCTCAGACTCAGGTACTTCTTTGTGGGCCTTACTTCTGAGAAGACATGCCCAGGATTGGGCCCTGAGGCCACACTTTCCTGCTGTTGCTGCATTTCCCACCCTTGGCTTATACTCGGGTCAATAAGTTTTCCCAGTATTTGTGGTAAAATTAGGTGCCTCGGCTTATACGCGAGTCGGCTTATACACAAGTATATATGGTATTTCATGAACTTATTTACATTTTCTAATGTTGTAAATACTTGCTGTAGAAGCAGTTAAGGAACCTTCATTCATTTAGAGTTTTGTAACTTCCTTCTGTGATTCCAAAACTCATAAACATTACATAAACTACCCCCTGATTGACTTAAACTACCCCCAGTTCCTCAGAAAAAATTGCTATCATAGTACTATCAAGAAGCAATAAATGTCTGGATTAGAAGATCTGATGCAACTAGTTGCTGTAAGAAAATGCAAATATTGAGAAAATTAACCAATTTTGCTTTGTGTATTTTTTAAAATAAGAGTTCCTATGGACTACTTGGTATATTTTAAAATGTATCAGTCATTTGTATATAGAGTAACAGTGTAAACTATGTTGACCTGGTTGGGTCAAGGGTCTCCCCAGAACCTCACCTGTGCCCTCGGGTAAAAATGCCAACAAGTAAACACACTAGATGTGTTTGACCTTACAGACCTAAGTTTGATCATAAGTTAATCTGAGTTGACTTTGGGCCAATCTTATCCGACTTTTCAGTGCTGATACATTCCCATACCCAGGGGTTGAAGCTTGAAGAAGCTTCAATGATTGCTGTACCACCACCACAGGATGCAGTATGCATCCCATTGGCACAACTGCATGAACCTTGGAAGGTGGGATAGGGTGTTAGTGTGCTATGTATCCACTTCAAGATCCCTATTAGGGTATAATTGTAAAAATCCTCTAATGAGCCTGAACACATGGCATTTAGAAGGGGTCTGTTCCAATATATTGAAGGGGGACATATATCTTTTGTAACTGATCTAGCATGTGCAACATCTCTCCTGGTTAAGACCCTGGTTAAGTGTACCCACATCTTTCTTGGTTAAGTGTATCACATCCTGCAGGATTAGGCCCCAAACCCATTTCCTTTCTTAAGTATTCCTCACATGATCAATGCCTTCATTGCTGCCACACACTGAGACAATTGTTTGCCTGAGTAATCCAGCACAACCCTCAGATCCCTCCCCCAGCTCATTACAGATGGCTCTCAGGCCCCATCAGAGTATATGCAAAATTGGATTTTTTCCTCTTTTAACCCCAGTATGCCTCATTTTTCATTTATTGACACTGAACCACATTTGGCTATTTATTTGTTCAGTTTGGCAAGAGCCTTAGGACACATTTTACAAATGTTTTTGGTTTTAACCAAATTTTCCTTGTCCCCGTCCTCCCTTAGGGACAATCGCACACAACCTGGATGCTGCTCAGATCTCATTGGATTTTTCCCAGTGGCTCAGCTGAAAATCTGCTTTGTGGGAGATAATTAGGCATAACATTTATATTTTCTATTTAATTTATATTTATAACCTGCTTTCCCAGCTGATGATACTCAGAGTATACTTACAATAATATATTCAATGAATCATCATAAGTAACATACATAAGTAACATCATAAGTAACATACACTTACTGTTAAGTAACAGTCACTAAAATAAAACTTGCACAAATTCAAAGCTCACTGACATTTCAGGCTTAGAGAAGAGTTCACTGTGGAAAACTTCAATAAAAATCTAAGGAGTGTATATTGAACACTTGTAGGATTCAGGTAAATTCCTTGTTCCAACTCATTGTTCTTGGACTCTCAACTTGCAGGAGATGCAATGGAAGAAGTTGTGTTTGTAAATTATAGGGAACTCTATGCTAGTTAAAGTTTGACATAAATACTGCTCTAACTACTACAGTACTCATTTCAACCCATTAGTATGACCTCTGTACATGTGAAGCTCTTTATCTGCAAAGAGTAAAGACTTTCCAAGTCCTCCTAATACAGAAGAGCACTCCTTGCATATCTTATCTAAAAATTACATTTTAATGGTCCTCTCATAACAACATATGGACAGAGGACCAATAATAATTTCAAGTGTACCTGTTCAAAGGTCACATTAAACATGCACTAATGTTGAAATTAAATCTCATTAAATCAAGTACTATACTTAACAACATCAAGTTAAGCACTCAAAATGTACCATACAGAATAGTCCTTTTTTTTAGTGTGACAAATAAGACTACATCAAATGTGATTGTTTTGTTTTTGCACATGTAGCTGCACTTTTCAATTGCACAGATTGTTTCATCAGACAGAATGATAGAAACTTGTGAAGGAATATGAAAAACTCAGTGTGGTGGGTGTGGGTGGCACAAGTGGCTAAGACACTGTGTCTGTTAATCAGCAGGCCAGGGTTCGAGACCCGGGTCAGCCCCACAAGACAGGGTGAGCGCCTGTCCTTAGTCCAGCTCTGAGACGCCAGCTGGATCCAATCGTACCGGCTCTGCCTTTCCATTGGACTAATTCAGTGGCGTGGAGAGGGGGGATTTGCTGCTTGGGTAACAGCGTATCCTCCATAACAATCCAACCCAGGCTTTTGTGCTTCTCATTCAGCATATGCAGCGCTGAGCAAGATACCATAGTCTTCCAAGACTGACGGAGGCCTGCAGTGTGGTGGACAGCTTCACATTTTGCCCCAAGTAACAAAATTAATATTTTCTGTGATGAAACTACTTGATTGCCTCCTATTTTCTGTGTTTGACCCATTTTGGACCTTACATGATAAAGGTCACCTCCAAGACTTGAATCAACATTCAAAGGGCCTGCTGAATAGTTTGAAAATACTGTAGCTATGTTTGCCTAATTGTAGTGGCATTAACTGAGCATCTTCCCTAAGTGACTAGAAAACAAAATACTAGTATTGAACTATTTCACTAGACTGTGAAACAAGGCCTTATGTAATCCCAAGTGTAGGGTGACCATATGACCAGAAATTTCTGGATTTGTCCTTTTTTTAAATCTCCTGTCTGGGTGTCCTCCAAAAGGGCTTCATAGTCCTCAGTTTTGCTTCATTTTGGAACTTTGCAATGGTGTGCAGCACCCCATCATGTCATATGTCATTGGATTCGTATTGAGGAGCAACATCTAATATAAAAATCGATTTTGAAATATCTCCTCCCTATCAAACATTATGGCTAAAAAACTAAAAAAAATATGCATTGAGCTGTATGGGAAAGTGAAAGTGCCCAATATTGCGGCTTTACTTGTGAGTAGGCAAACATGCCATTGTTTGCTGGAAAGGCCAGGCTGAGAGGAATCCAAGACCTTGTCCTCCTTTTGAGGTTTGGGCAGCTGGTCACCCTGCCCAAGTATCCAGTACCTTAAAGTATGGTTACCTCTCCCTCCCTGGTTATTTAAATTAAGGCATGTCCTTACCATTACATATTTGCTGTGATTCAACTTAAGCTTCATTGGTTTTTCACCCACTCTCTTAGCTGACATGAAGAGGAAGAGCTGCACCCGGCTGGCAGGATCAGACCCTGCCAGCTTTACATTTACCTTTGAGCACTGTTGCCATCCTTTGCTGTTGCCTCCCTTTTGACTCTCATGTAAAGGTTATTTGCAACTTGTTTTATCCTGCAATTTCCCTTGCATTTTATTGATGCATCTTTTCAAAATAAACTGCAACCCTTTTTATGGTTTCACTTTCGTCACCTAAGAGGAAATTGGTTGCAAGATTTCCCAGACCTTTCTTGTTCTGTGTGTTTTTCTGAGCGCTTCTGGCTTTCGGGTACGTGGCTGACACCACGTGGTGGCCACCTAGGAAGGAAGTGGTTCCTGCCAGGTTTTCCAACTGGGTTCATGGCAGTAGCAATCTGTCTTTCCAAGTCATTCACTGCCAATGCCCAGTTAAAAGGCAAAGCAGAAATATGGAAGCAAAAGCCAGTTGCTAACTGCTAGGCATTGTGCCCACTCTGATCTTTATTTCCCTTTGCATTTTTGTCCCTGTGTGCCTGTTCTCTGGATGCTGATCTGCTTTAAGCCAGCTAATCATTTCATTATCATACACCTGTGATCAACAGGGCTGCATGATGAACATTGCACAAGTCCCAGAGTTTCTGACACTGCATCTTCCAACTGCAGCTCTAAGGAAACATACCCTACAATCCAGAGTAACTACAGGAAGACACTCTGGATTACTCTATGCGTTTCCCATAGGTGGCACCATAACTACATCGGTGTAAAAGGTCCCATAGTCAGGGTGACCAGATGACCGGAAAAACCCGGATTTGTCCGGATTTTTAGCCTCCTGTCCGGGTGTCCTACATTTTGGCATCATTGTCCTACATTTTGGCTTCATTTTGAAACTTTGCAATAGTGCACAGTACCCCATCATGCCATATGTCGTTGGATTTGTATTGAAGAGCAGAATCCAATGAAAAAATCAGTTTGGAGATATCTCCTTCCTATCAAAAGTTATGGTATAAAAACCAAAAAACAAAAACAAAAAATACATTTTTTGGCAATTTTTTTTCAGCAGGTAGGAATTTTGGCCTGGGATTAGGAATTTTGGCCTTGGGGTTCAGGAATTTGGGGTTTGGCATCTGGTCACCCTGCCCATAGTTACTCTGGATTGTAGCCATAGACATTGGTTATGAAAGGCCAACCAATTTTTACCTTTAAAGCCAGATTATCTAGTGGGTGCATTCAAAAGTTGCACTCAATCACAGCCTTCCCCAAGAAGCAATAAAAAAGGAAAAGCAGAATATTTACCAATTAAATTAACTGAATGCCTGGGTACCTTAAAAACAATACTCAAATCAAAGCCAAAGAAACTCCCTCTAAATATTTTCTGAGCTTGCCCCTTGCTTCTTGCCCCTCGATAGCTATGGCCTTGCTGGGATTTCTTTTCCAAAGGCTGTGACAACTTGGCAGCTCGTATAATTTTAAGGAAGTTAAAATGTTTCCACAAAGAGGGCCATAACTTGCACGTTGCACTTTCAGCCGACACCAACAGCGGCATGCCTTGAAAAACAGGTTGCACTTCCTGGAGGGAATAACACTGCCAGGGCACTCGAGCCTGTTGCAGGAGCTGTTGGATAACAGGGACCTAAAGAGCCTTCTCTCTGTGTGTGCATTAAGGAATGGCATTGCACTTTCTGTGAGTACTGATCATTGGTTTTTAACCCATTTCAGCAATGTTGTTGGGAGGGTGATGAGTGAGCAGAACCTAACTTGACTGAGTGCGCTGCCCTTAACCCCATGTGACTGCGGTCTTATTTATATGTAAATGTCCACATCCAAGCATTCACTTTTTTCATTGAAAAGTGCTATATACATATTCTAGTAACATTGTAGGAATAAAATTTAAAGAATATTTGTTGGCTTTGGGCACAGTTGGGCACTGTCAGACACCAGCAGTCACTGGGCACTGCCAGGCACTGGCACCTGAAGGTACCAAGGGCAGTGGTGGGCAGCAGTGGGCAATGGGCATCTTTATCAGGCACCCCTACTGGGCACCGGGCACTAATGGACAGCAGGCAGCTGCAGTGGGCAGCAGGCACCACAGGGCAGCAGGCATCAGAAGGCATGAGGCATCCCTACCAGATACCAGTGGGCAGGAGATACCATCAGGCAATGGGCAGCACTGGGCACCAGTGGGAGGTGGCCACTGGCATCCTTACTAGGTATCACCATGCAGTGGCAGCAGGCAACACTGGACATCCCAGGCAAATAACAGACATCTCCAGGCATGGGGCACCACTTGGAACCAGTGGGCAGTGGGGCATCCTTATCGGGAAATATTGGACAGTGGACAGTGGGCACCACCAACTACTCTGGACACCATTGGGCAATGGGGACCACAGGGCACTATGTTCTACATAGAACTCTCTTCTTTCCAGGTGGGATTCTTCTTTCACAGTGTGGTCATCATCACCTCTGCTGTCAGGGAATTATCTTCAAGCTTGCAGAAGTTTTCAGGTCAGCCCCCACCTTCTGGCTCTGATGACTCATGACATCTTTTGCACTTGCAGTCCCCCATCCAGGAGTTGTCCAGGTCTTTCCCTGTTTAGCTTTCTTCAGCAGCCCTGCACTCAACCACCAGATCAAGTGCCATCCTATTGATTGTTTTTTTTTAACCTCTTGTCGGGTGATGTAGAATCTTTATATTTGTAAACAAAACAAATACCTCTTCACTCAAATCTAACGCTCACTTTTTCAGCCAAATTTTATCTCCAAATTTAGGTTGTGCATTCGATTCAATGGTGCATTCGATTCAAGTAAATACAGTATTTTGATTATAAATATAGGTCCGTATTAAGTTTAACAGTTCACTATATTGTAATAAAAAATGTAACATAAACCCATAAATTACTTAGCGCAATTAGGTACAAATCACAACACAAACCCATTGTAATAGTATTTTTATCATATAACTAATTGTTATATGCAGTAAAATTAAATTTTGCACCTGATTTCCAGCTGCACATTACAATCACCAGTAAACATTTTTATCTCAATGTTTTAAAAAATTTTGTGCACATTAGATTCAATGGTGCATTAGATTTGAGTGTATATGATACTTTTGAGTCACATAACTCTTCAGTGCTGACTCTTCAAAAATAAGCCACAGTCTTGTCAGTTACGCCTGAAGAATTTCATAGCTCCAGGAAGTTTGTTATGTGTATTATAGCTCCAGGATAAATACTATCCCTAACAACCACAATTTTCAGAAATTTATGATGCAATCCTAAGGACATTTTCCTGGGAGTAAGTCCCATTGAACACAATTGGGCTTATTTTGGAGTAGACATGGTTAGGATTGTGCTCTTAGTTGCTAGTGGTGTCACCCCCTCCCCAGGGCAATCACCCCAAAGCCCTCCTAGCTATGACACTGAAATTAGATCAGATGAAAGAAGTTTTCCTTGTTTTTTTAATGAGGCACCTCCATCTTTCCTGAGCACATGAGAGGTAAAGGTTTACGTCACATGTCAGCTAGAGGCAATGAATATGCGGAAAAACACATATCCATTGCTAGCAGATGATTCCAAAACAGAAACCAGAATGAAGCAGATCAGTTTGACTGCTCGACCTCATCTTGTGCGCTGGGGTTGCATTAAACAAGTGAAAACCCAGAAGGAAACCACATTTCACAGCTTGTGCCTTCAACTTATACAAACACTAATGAGCTCATCCTCTGCATATTATTTTGCTGTTGCTTCCACAGCACAACTAAAACATCGATTCTGATCATCAGAATCTATTACCTACAATGTACAAAAATATCAGTGTAGCTTCAGGAAGCATACTGAGGGTATGGGAGATCAGGACTAACAGCACAATCCTAACGATGTCTACTCAGGCGTAAGCCCCATTGTGTTCGAAGGGACTTACACCCAGAAAAGTGTCTTTAGGATTGCAGCCTAAGGCAGTCCCATTGAATCGTTCTTAGAAAGCAACAAGAAGGAACTGAAAACCATGGATATAGGGTCCAGTCTGGTCTTAGTGACTCATCCTATTAGATTGGCATTTGATTTAGCCTGTGAACAAGTAGCAGGCACTGTTGTTAGTCCTATTAAACATTTGTAGTTATAATATATAAATGCTATATAAAAATCAGTACAAGACCTGGTTTCTCCTACCCTGCCCAGTACAGTAAGAGCCTTTTCACTGCGTCAGTCATTCCTCTGTCACTGCAGGCAAGAGTTGTCAAAGTGGTGGGAGGTCAGCAGCCTTTTTAGAATGATGAGTCTAGGGCAAGATGGTACCACATTAGAGCACCTGAATTGAGAAGACCGCACATGATGTGCAGGCAGCTGAACAACACCTTGAATGTTCTTTCCTCTGCAGCCCTGAAATGTGAAGGCCCTGGAGATCTGGCACAGCATTCCACATTTGGAATGAAATCTGTTTCCCATCCAAATTTGCCATTTAACTCAGAGTATTAATCCAATCTGGATTAACCATTTTATTTGGAGGGGAGTGAGTGACAGCACAGACTTTATTGAAGTCATTCAAGAAAGTGAATGTTAACATCCTGCGCAGACAGAACTGTATTATTTTTTTTGAACTGTAAATAAACCCCAAAAACCAAAAGTCGTGAGTTGTTTTCATGGGTCGTCAACAACACTTTGCTCCGGCATCATTGGCCACTTGCCATGTTTACACAGTGCTAAGCATTTGTGGCATCTGAGATTAGCCTCACACATGGCAGAGCGATGATATCTGCATCGCACTAACCACACTGAGGCAGTGCGCTTCCTCGGTTACGTTGTTTTTGGAGGTTTCTCATCATCAGTGATAAGCTCGAAGTGCCTGTGAGCAGATGCAGAGGCTCGAGCATACGTCACTCTTGCACACCTATCTTAGGCACATACCTGTTCTTCTGACGAACATTGGTCTGCCCAGAAAACGTATTTAAAATAAGAAGCGTCCACATTTGTGCTCAGAACGGCTGAGGAAAGGCTGGAGAGCAAGGTTGGAGTCCTCTGGTAAGTCAGCTGACATGAGAATCTGTTTTTAGCAGAGGAAAGGCAGGACATTAAATAAATAAATAAATAAATAAATAAATAAATAAATAAATAAATAAATAAATAAAATGAGCTTTGCAGAGCAAAATATTGTTCCCTGGGAGTTTCATTTAAGTAAAGAGAAACTCTTTAAAAGGGGCCAGTGACTCCATTGTTACTATGGGATGGAAAACACAACCATAACTTACTATATCTCTGGGGCCTTTTTGACCTTTAGCATCACTAATACCATCATTGCATTCACTGGGAAGATGAGGTGCCGGTCAGCAGCCATTCATCTCTTCGGTCATTAAAATCACACACTTCATGCGTGTGCCTTTCTTTCATGTAGTGAAAGGTAGTAAAGTTGTTTGGTGATTTCTTATCACATGGTGTAAACTTACATCACATGCTGCAAGTTTGCTATTAGTTGCTCATTTCATAATATGTATAAAATAAAAATTTCAAATCCTGATTTAAAAAAGGCATATAAACATTGATGGGAGGAAATGGGCAAAGATCCCAAATGCTATGGTCAACTACTAATTCCACCTCCAGGAGATATTTGTTGCACTCTGACAAATTTGGCAGGCAGCAGTATTTGTAAGCTTAGTGTAAGTTATAAGTAAATTGTAAGTATTTGTAAGCAATCAACTAAACAGACTTTTTTTTGTTTCCCCCAGAAGTGGTTGCATTGGATCCATTCTATCACCTGGAAGCATCCCATAAAAACAAGCACACCCGACCACCGTTGGCTCTCCATCTTCCAACAGACCACTCCTGTGGAGGTTTTGTAGCTTTCCTCAATGATGGAAGCACAACTGAGCAAGTTGGAATTTTTCCATAAGCTGGGCTATAGCAAAGAGGAAGTGTGTAAAGTACTGGACAAGCTCGGACAAGGCGCCTCAAACAACGACTTGCTACAAGAACTGATTCAAATGGGGAGTAGGCCTCAGGAACCCAAACCTTTTGCCCAGAGAGCATGCAGGGCCTTGCCAACTTTCCAGATGTCTACTGAGGAAGCTGAGGACCCTGCCAGTGACTTGAGACCCATTGTGATTGATGGCAGCAACGTCGCTATGAGGCAAGTCACTCTTTGTTCTATTGTGTCCTATTTCTTTTATTGTATTTGGTTGCAAGCCTGAAATTATCCTCACTTTATGAAATATAAGCTGAAACTCTAGGACGGTGAAAATGGGAATACATTATGGAGTTCAGGCAAAGGCATATCCAATATGGCACGTTAGTGACATACATGTGCAACATCCCTCCCAGACAGTGATTTCTATGTGGGGTGGTCTTGTCCGCTTCTGCTGTGCAAAGCACTGTACATTCTCCAAGATAAAATCCTTATGCTAGGGGTAAAATAAAAGCCTATTTGAAATCTGGGGTAAGAAATACTATTAGATCAGGACTTCTTGTGATCTGGTCAAACTTAGCATTAATAATCTGAATAATTATTATCCAAACCTTATGCCAAAGGCACCCTTCTTGCTCCCAGCACTGAGAATCTGGTCAGCACTCAATGCAGACACAACAGACTACGCTGACCCACATTTGAGGCAACATGAAGCACCACATTTGAGGTGCTTATTTCAGTTATATGAGATATGGTGGCTCATTCACACAAAAAAGAAATGTGTTGATCTTTAAGCAAGATATAAATATGCTTGTGTGGCAAATAGCTCTATGAATATACGGTAATAAGTAAAAACAGCGGCACATGGAGAGGAGATTAAGGAGAAACCTCCCTTTGGGAGAAAATGTTTTCAGATTTTTCCTCCATTTGTTTTTAATATTGTATTTTCCCCTTTTCAAATCCACATTCAATCAGTATGGATGACTGTTTTGATGGAAAATTATATTCTTTAAATACTGATAAGGATTCTTAGTTTTAGCAATAGGTTCTTATGCATACTGTAAACTTCCTGATGATAAAGCTAGAAATTGGTGGGTGGTACAGGGAGGAGCTACAGTCTTCTGTTTAAGAAAATATGGAAAACACCAGCAGGGCAAACATTAGAGCATGAATACAATGACACTTTATCATGCTAGGACAACAACTCCCTGCTGGAAACTCCCTAGGTTGGGTGATATCTCATTTATGGTGACTTAAAATAATCCTGCAGTCGTTCCCTTCCATAAGGAAAAAGGGACTTTGTCTTCAGGACTGGATATGGCAGCCCCATTTTTTTCTGCGCATTATGCACAGACTCCTCTCCTTCTTATCCTTATTGTGGAAGTTGCCACTTATCTTTTACAGATCTGTTTCTATCTGTTTACTTTTTCTGATCTTTCCTTTAGCAAGACCAGGACTTCTTCCTGTGATGCTATTTTATTAAACTCATTTCAATGTCTTTGCTAATTCAAGAGGAATGAAAGATTAATTTCCTCCTTTTATCCGAGAAAGAGCCATCAGGTTGTACAGTCTTCTGCTTGTGGTTCACAGTTTTACAGGGCAATTCAGTAAAACTCAATTCATATGAGCGCAGGAGTACGATGGTTCCTGAAGGGAGGAACCATCAAGTATTTTTAAAGATGGTTCAGTTTTATCTTGGATGGAAAATTCACAACAATGCTTTTCCAGGTTTGCCTTTTTACTTAGCAGTCACATTGTTTTAATGGCAGATATCCACTAAAGGTGGACATTTTATTGTATTCATGCTTAATAGATAGGAAACCATCTAGCTCCGGTGTTGGTGGTATTCCCATATTTCCTTAAATACAAGACTGTAAAAGTAGCAAGGTTAGTGGAGTGGAAAACACACTCTACAGAAAACTTGCTCTTATTATTGTTCAGGATAGGATATTTATGGTTGCAATCCTAAACACACTTTCCTATGAGTAAGACCCATTGAACACAATAGGGCTTACCTTTGAGTAGATGTGCTTAGGATTGCGCTCTATGTCTCACAAATGGGAGATACAACTACATACAAAGCTTACAGCCACCTCTAGAGGTCAACATACATGTTGCATTAAGCCTGTCATTGTTTAACACTGGTGGTAAATCAGAAGGCTCTGCTATTTTTAGAAAGCACATACAGTATGTGTGAATAGTCTTTTTGTCGGGACCAGAATGTGTAGGAAGGCTAAAACTTTTCCCATGCAATTTTTTTGGGCTGAACATTTCCTTCCTCACATGCTGAACATAATACAGACTGTAAACTACAATTGCAGGCAGTCTTATTGGAGACCAAACCCATGGAAATCAACATAACTTTTGAACTATAACTTTTGATTGAGCTATAAAAATGTAATACAATGAAACCATGTGGGATTAGGTTCCAGCTATACTTTAGGACTAGTATAGATCTAAAAGATCTTAGAGACAGATCTAAAAGATCTGTCTCAAGATCTAAAATGGAGTGTGGTGTAAACCTGTAAAATACAGGAATTGCTGCATAATTGAAATTTGCAGTGTAAAATGGAAACAATAACTTATCTTAATAAAAAGTTAGTAAAAAGAACAAACTTATTTTGCCATTCCATGTCCTTCAAAAGTTTATCAGTAAACATTTATTGCTACATATACAACCAGTTGCTTTATTGCCCTGCTACAGATCTAGCTAAAGTCCAGGAAATAGATTTCCTCAATTCTATCTCATTTGAAGAAAACAAAAATCCAAAAAGGACAAATTATTGCAATCACACAACACTGCTAGGATGCAAAAATTGTTAAAGATTAAACCAGCCTGAAGCTGGTTTAATGTGAAAAATCTCATCATGACTCAGGAGTGCCTTCAAAGACTACTTCTGAATACCGTGAAAGGGCGAAAGCACTTACTCTTCCCTTCAGGAAACATGCTTAAGGGACATCATGGTGTTGTAAGATGGAACTCATGTAAACTGAGCAGGTGATAAAAGCAGAAACTGTTAGAAGGTAAAGTGTTGGAGTCCTTAATGTTTGTTAACTTTCTCTGTTTTTCTTCAGCCATGGAAATAAGGAAGTATTTTCATGCTTGGGGATTCAGTTAGTGGTAGACTGGTTCAAGCACAGAGGCCACCAATACATTAAAGTTTTTGTCCCGTCTTGGAGAAGGGAGCCAAGCCGATCTGATACATCCATTACAGGTAGGCAACCCTTTGAAGGCTTCAATCCTAAAGATTTCTGGGAGTAAGATTCCTGGGAGTAAGACTCATTGAACCCAATGAGGCTTACTTTTGAGCAGACATGGTGTGAAATCCAGAGTAACTACAGGGACAAGTTACTCGGGTTTGCAATATGAAATTCCCATAGGTTTTTGCTAGGTGGTGCAGTATCTATGGGTGCACGTAATGTCTCTTACAAGCTCCCGTGGTTACTCTGGATTGTGCCCATGGTTAGGATGGTGCTCTAAATAACATTTCAACTCTTAAGTGTATCTGAAAACATCAAACCTATTGGCCTTATCGCTGGCTGTATGCATTTACCTCTAGGTGTCGCAAAACTGCCGTAAAACATACTTGTGGCATCTGGAGAACAAGGAGAAACTGGGCTATAATTTTTAACATGTTTTTAAACTTCCAAATTTTCACTAGTACTTGGAATCTTATTTTTTAAACTCTTTTCTTATTTTAATTCTTAGATCAGTATATCCTTGAAAAACTTGCAAAGCAAGCAATTCTGGTGTACACACCTTCACGCAAAATAAAAGGCAAAAGAATGGCCTGCTATGATGATCGCTATATCATTAAACTGGCCTACGAGAAAGACGGGGTCATCGTTTCCAATGACAACTTTCGGGATCTGCAAAATGAAAATCCAGAGTGGAAATGGTTCATTGAACAGCGTCTGCTCATGTACTCCTTTGTCAATGACATGTAAGAGATTCACATCTTTGCAAGTATCTTGCATATTTCTATGAGTCAAAATGGAAACTTCTGAGCTGTAGTTAATGAAAGACTATGAGCACAATCCTAGCCATGTCTACGCAAAAGTAAGCCCCGTTGTATTCAATGGGTCTTACTCCCAGGAAAGTGTCTTTGGGATTGCAGGGTTAGGCTGCAATCCTAAAGACACTTTCCTGGGAGTAAGACCTACTGAACACAATGGAGCTTACTTTTGAGTAGACATGGTTAGGATTGTGTTCTTCGTTTTGTTCATAGTCTGTTCAGCAAGAAAGGGAAAGTGAGGAAGTGATCTGCTTTTCACATTTCCCACACAGCCCATCTTGCTTATTGTGCCAGGATAGGCAATAAACTTGCAATTCTTATGTATGTAACCTTGAATTTCATGATGGAGCAGAAGAAAATACCGCATCCACTCAAAAACTAATGTGCCATTGAATCTAATACGCACCTTATAGTTACAATAAAACACTGTATTTACTCAGATCTAATTAATCGTAGAGTGTAAGGTGCACCCTGATTTCAGAAACTGAATTTGGCTGGAAAAGGTGAGCATTAGATTCAAATAAATACAGTAAACATACAGGTCAATTTTGAAGGAATTTAGCAGCTCAAAATCACAATGAGCTTGTCATCAGCAAGAAGAATTTGCTTGAACAAACTGTTCAAGACAAATTAAGTGGAAAACTCCACAAAAAATATTTAAATACATTATTAAAGCTGCAATCCTAAACATACTTTTTTTGGGAGCAAGCCCCATTGAATATAATGGGACTTACTCCTGTGGAGACAGTCTTAGAATTACACCCTAAGATTGCCTTTTACTTTATTCATTACCAATGACTTCACAAGGCCAACTGAATTAGATAATTATAGGAAGTTTTTTTTAATTGACCTGGGAAATACAATAAATAGTGTCTATTCAAATAATTTAAGTAAATATCTAGCTAGTGCTTAAATAAAATTGGTATGATCCAGCAAAGTTAAGTACTTTATGTACCATTTATTTCAGTGGAGAGTTATGTATGCATTTAAAATGCCTCCCTTTAAATGCAATAATGTTTCAAAGTGCTTCACTTTACTTTGGTTTGATTGTGCTCCATAAGTTTAGATTTATTTGTATGCATTTGTTATAGATGTTGCTGTATGTACAATTCTGTCTGCTGCTATTCTGAACATGTATATTACATGCGTGATCATAAAAATAATCCTCATTGACCAGAGTCAAATCTGAACAAAAACTGGTTATAAAAATCTATGGCTTCAGTTATATTCCATTCAAAGGAGTTTATAATGTCCATTTCTAAAGCACCAACTACTAATTCTGCCCTATTTTGCCCAGATGGTTGATGATAAAATGTATATACACACTGTTTAACAGTATTGCATTTCCATGTCTCATCCCAGTTTGTACCAATGGAGGAATTATCTATCTATCTATCTATCTATCTATCTATCTATCTATCTATCTATCTATCTATCTATCTATCTATCTATCTATCTATCTATCTATCTATCTATCTATCTATCTGTCTGTCTGTCTGTCTGTCTGTCTGTCTGTCTGTCTGTCGAGAGATAGATAGAGAGAGAGAGAGAAAGAGAGAGAGAGTTAACTTTTTTCTGTTTAGAAGACCATATCCTGAATTATCCTACTAAAATCATACCTAAAAATTTCTACAATATTCATATAATTCAGAAACTTGCACATCTGTTCAATAATTGTAATAATTTTGTTTTTAGATTTATGCCTCCTGATGATCCCTTGGGCAGAAATGGACCCTCTCTCGCTAGTTTGCTCAGCAAAAAGCCACTGGTCCCTGAGCCAAAATGGCAGCTCTGCCCTTATGGTATGTCTTTAAATGCTATAAACCAGTTGCTTACCTATCTAACTATGGCTGCAATCCTGAAGTGCACTTACGCTAGCCTATCAGGCACTTGGGCCGGCCTAATGCCAGATAGGCCAGACTTGCTGCACCAGAAAGGCCTGGGCTGATGTAAGTGCACTTAGGCTGGCCCAAGACAGATGGACCTGCACCAGCCTAGCAGTGCTAGCCTAGACAGCTCAGCAGGGGCATGTTGAGCATGGTCTAGAACAGTGCAGTTAGGTTGAATCCAGAGCCTGTGTCTAGAGCAGACATGCCCCATCACAGCTCCGCTGACTTAGGCCATCTCAGGAGCATGCATAAATCTCAGTAGACCCACGGGGGTCCATGATAAGCCAGAGTAAAAAAAATATATGTAGCCCACCTTTAGAAATCATGATTGGGTGAGCCGTTGTCTCATACTTAAGTCAGTGGAAAAAAATAGCCAGTGTCAGTACAACTCCACATTTTGCATATCACAGTTTAAGAAAAATTAAGTACAGTATGTCCTTTCTGAACACAGAAGCCTGCATTCAGTTACTACAACACATTAGTACTGTTACTTATCACTACTTATCACTACTCACACCAGTACCGTAGCTTGAAGCTGTAAAAATCACCGCAAGGGGGAAGACAAGTTCATCCCTACTGCAGTGTAACAAAATAACAGCTTCAAGCCAATACAACAGATGATCTATCTAAAATACACCATATTCTTCCTATACGTCAACTGTAAGTAGCTTCAGAGATGATGCTTGTTTTCTATTAGCCACATGGGAGTTACCAAAATGTGTTCACCAAGTGGTGCCGATCTGCTGAAAGAGACTATCTCTACAATCCAGAGTAACCACGGGAAGCCATAAGAGACACTTATTCTGGATTGCTCTATGCATTTCCCATAGGTGGCACCGTAACTACGTCAGTGTAAAAGGTCCCGTAGTTACTCTGGATTGTAGCCTTACGGTAGACCTTTGAGGTGCTACAATGCTTCTGAGTGATGCATCTTACTCAGTGGTCTTGACATAGATTTTCTCCTTACCTAATCTTTTCTTCCCCTAAGGGAAAAAGTGTACATATGGAATCAAGTGCAAATACAACCATCCAGAAAGAATGAATGGTGACCACCTCTCTGTGGCTGATGAACTTCGAGCCAAAACCAAAGCATTCTGCCTATCTCAGAGGACTGAGAGAGAACCTGTGAGCTCAACCCCCAAAAGGAATAAAGACGAGAATACGTCCGGTTCAGCAGATACTCGAGGGGGCAAAGTTGTTGGCAACAGAAGCAGCTCAGCACCCAGCTTGTTGGTCATTCACACCAGTTCTCCACAGTGGGAAGATAACATCAGGGACTTGGCAAGCAGAGGGTCAAATAGACAAGAATCTACTGTTTTACAATCAGCCCCATCAAGACATGCAGGGGACGTATCGGAGCAGATCTCTGCATTGTCTCTCTGCTCCACAACCTACTCCGGAAACACATTTGAATGTCCCAGTCAACACAAGGACATCAAAGGCAACCCTCATAAGAATTTCAAACACAATCACAGTCCACGCTTGTCTCACCACAATCTGTGCTTGGAGTGTCCATGCTTACAAGTATGCAGTTTCCAAGGATCAGGTGTCTGCAAAGATGGACACTTCCTGGGATTAAGGTCTCATCCACAACTGTGCAAGGTGCAAACACCAGTAATACAGCCCTCACAAATACCTTCTGGCTCGGTCCGGAAAGACTTGAAGAGAAATTGCTCTGAAGCTCCTGGACCCAAACGGCATTCATACAGCAAAAATGGAGAAATGTTGTATCCTGGAAATCTGCAGAATCAGTTTTATGACCTCTTGGATTCCAGCTTATACAGAGCGGTTGAGTTTTATTCATATCCCTCTGGGATGGAGCAGCATTTGGCTCCCAGCCCCCTTTCTGCAGAACAAGCACACATCCCCCAGACTTCATCTTCCTATGTCAATGTTCTAGAGCCAAGCAGCTTAATGCAGTTAGTTCAATGCAACGGGAACCCCTGCAGCACATCACCCAGCAGAAACCCATGGTAAACAGGAGACTGATCACATCAAACATCATTTTCTATAAGAGCAGACGTGTATATATATATGGGGTTTGACTTGAGCTTTCACTTTTTTGTCCCTTTTTGCTGTTCTGCCATGTCATCACCAGAAATTTTCAGATTTTCGTATACAATTGGACTGATGAGCATGTATCTATAACTGACTCAATAATGGTGTGTTAGTATGGCTGATTATTAGAATAAATCTTCAGATACAGTGGCATTGCTGACTCATTTTTTTCTTATCAAAAAACCAGCTTTGCCAGATCACATCCATAAATGAATACGAAATAGCATTTTATGGATACAGTTACAAGAGTAATTAGATTGCAGTCCCTAAAGACACTTTCCTGGGAGTAAAACATAATGGGACTTACTTTTGAGTAGACAAGGTTAGGATTATGCTCTTCTAGTTCTTCTAACCTGGACCTCTATATCCTTGGATTTCGTTCTCTGATAAGGAATAATATATGCATATAAGTGTACAGTATTCTTTTAAAAAAGTGCCAGCTTCTAAAGTAGATGCCACAAATCATTAAAACGTTTGAAATGGTTTAACAGAACTTTAAAGTTATTTATCAGGGATGCTAAACTGGACTTGCTGTGGGTGGCGCAAGTGGCTAAGACACTGTGCCTGTTAACCAGCAGGCCAGGGTCCGAGACCTGGGTCGGCCCCACAAGACAGGGAGAGCTCCCGTCCTTAGCCCAGCTCTGCAATGCCAGCTGGATCCAATTGTATTGGCTCTGCCTTTCCATTGGACTAATTCAGTGGCGTGGAGAGGGGGGATTTGCTGCTTGGGTAACAGCCTATCCTCCATAACAATCTAACTCAGGCTTTCGTGCTTCGCATGCAGCGTATGCAGCACCAAGCACGATACCATAGTCTACCAAGACTGACGGAGGCCTGCTTAAAAACTGGACTTGCAGATAAATTGTGGTATTTGAGTGGTGGTATTTTTACAGAATTACACTTTCACAATCCGCTCAGAGCAGTTACACATTCTGTTGCTTCAAAACAACACATTTTGTTGCTTTTGTTAGTCTTGGTGATGGATATAAAAGTGAACAATCTTTACTGATCATGTTTCTGGTTTTGAAGTATTACGTCACAAGGTGCTTTGAGGACAAAATTTGTCCTTGACCAAAAGCTCAAAGTAGATAGCCAAAAAAATGTCATTATAACATTTTACAATAAAAATCATCTAAGTCTCAAAACCTTCCTCTCTCAGTGTTTTGCTCCATGGGTGTGACAGTAAAGGTCACAGGGCTGAATTTGTAGTTTACTAGCCCTGGAGATTAGGTGGAGAGGACTAGGAATTAGGGAAGAGATGTCGAAATTGAAGCACATAGAACTTGAATGATGTCCCCCATCTGTATTCTAGCATAATCAGCAGAAGAAAATTTTTTTTTTAAGTATTGGAGTTGGATCAAGATATTTGAATACAGGCGTCCCCCACTTATCGGACAGATTAGCAGCCTGAGCACCGTCCAAAAGTGAAAATTGTTGAAAAGTAGAACCCAGTCTTTTTCAGCTTCCAAATGCAAAATGGCCACCAAACAAGATATACCGGTAAATAACAGTTGCAAAAGCTTAAACAACACAACACATTTATTTATTAACACATGCCCTACAATCCAGAGTAACTACGGGAGCACGTAAGAGACATTTAAGTTGACGTATTTACTGCACCACCTAGTGAAAACATATGGGAAATTCATATTGCAATCCAGAGTAAATTGTTCTTATATTGGGGTAAGGACTCTCTGTAGTTACTCTGGATTGCACCCATAGCCAAAATAACCAATTTCAGTAAAATGAACAAAGGCATGAGTAGGCAATAAATATGTATTTGAATGATTGTTATTTACTGAAAAGTCATAAGGAAACGCCAGAAACAGTTTGATCACCATGTCACATGCAAATCAATATCCAGAAAGACAATCTTAGCCTTTAGACCATCAGAGAGGTTGAAAGAGTGGAACATGTGTTGAATGAATGAGTTATAGGTATAATTGAAAGGTGTTGAAAGAGCGGAACCACCAGAAAATGAACTGTCAGAAAGTGGGGGATGCCTATATTTAACATTTTCATTTCAGAATTGTCCAGATTAAAAAAGAAAAAAACAGAGTATGTATTTTTCTGTAGAGAGAATGGAATAAGACCACAAGAAAAAGGCATCCATGATGGGAAAAATGTTTTCCCCAACTCATACGTCTAAGGACTGATAATATCCAGTGCTTCAAAAGAGTGATGATAGCTCTGCTAATGCATGGAAACTCAATACTAATGGAAGACTGTGATCCATAAAATTACTACCACACAAGTAGCGGGAGAGAAATTGCAGTGGGGAAGAGTGCTTGGAAGAGATGGTTTCACACTGCCAAAATACACAGAATTATTGGCATCGATGACATCAGACGAGAGATGTGTGCTTCCCACAGGAGGTCATCTAAGGATGAGATAATACCGTTTCACTACAGAAGCACAGAAAAGAGGAAAAACATTATTTCAATAAAACAAACATGGTCACGATAAGAACTTGGAACCACAAAACCCCTTACTCACCATGTGATTAGAACTGTACATCGTAGGACACATGCAGAAACTGGGTGGCTTCTTTTCTAGAAATGGGAGAACTCCTGTCTGCAAGCAGTATAGTAGAAAGTTACACAGAGCAATATCAGTGCTGAACCAGAAAGTAGAAGAGGAATAAGGATCATTTTGGGTAATGATGATCTAGCATTGGCTGATCATTACTCCGATCAAAACTGATGATCAGGGTAATGATGTTCTAGCATTGGCTGGTATATAATAGTGATGATTTTCTTTTGTGTGTTACAATTTCTTTACTGTACGGTATTTTATTTCACTGCTTGTGAACTGCCTCAATAATTTGAGTTTTTAAGAAAAAAAGTGGCATACAGTGCAATCCCAACCCCCCGTTAGGCTGGCACAAGTCCCATGCTAGGGTTTATATAATTTTCTTCCACAAACTCGGGACAGGACCTGCTGTTCCATTTGCCAGTGTGTGAACACAATCCCCCCAAACTGGGCTTGTCCCTGTCCCTGATATGACAGCATATCACAGATTTCTGGGGTCAAAGATGAAAGTCATAATATTTCTACTTCAAAATGATAAAACAAGGGTGCGCTTTGAGACTAAAGGGTGCCATCAGGTGAGCAAAAATATATTATCCAATATTCACATTTGTGATATAGTAGTATAAGACACCAGCTAGTTGCAACTAGTTATTTGCTAGCTTGTTTGCCACTGAAATGTATGTTATTTACAACCCTATATAAAACTTTCATCTAACCTTTGTAAGTATGGGCTAACAGCCCAATTGGGCTACATTGCCCAGAGTGCTGGGAATGTCACGGCACCGAAATAGCTGCCACAGTATCCAGAGTAACTGGGGAGCATCTAATGGCTACTCTATAAACACAGGACTTATGTTGGAGCTTAGGCTGGCCTAACTGGAGTTCAGGATTGCAGTCTAAGCCCCTTTCAAGACAGTGCAACTTCTCAGTAAACATTCACAGGACTGTATGTAAAATGGAAAGTGCAGTACAAATCATAGGCCACCAAGTGTCACTCTAGCAGTGCAAATTGGGTATATTTAGCAATAAAGACAAAATACAGTAGTTCCCCTCCTTACTAAGTGTGTGTGTGTTGACAATTTTCTTTTTTGTTGAGGGGGGGACACAAAGCACTGCGAAGCTCTGCCAACTTAACAGGTTTGGCCAAAAAGAAAGCTGTATTGTTAAAAATGGTTGCTAACTCTGTTAGTAATTTGCAAAGCATTGGAATACAAAGAACTACTTGATACATACTAAATCAAAACAGGATACCGTTTTAAAAGCAAGCACTCTTATGTGTTTTGAGTCCAAAATTGAAAAATATCCCCATGCCCCACTGAGCACTACAGCCACTTCCAACCCTGCATTGATCCAGTGCATATTAGGATTGGGAGGACTTTGTTTTAATCAGTGCAGATTAAATCCAACGATACCCATCTATAGGTATACCTAGTATTTTTTTTTGGGGGGGGGGGGAACAGGTGCCGGTTCTCACAATTCCCATATGATTAATTAGCTCCTGTGGGCAGGTGGAAAAAGGTGCCAGTACTGAGTACTGGTGAGTCCTCCCAGAAAAAAAGCACTGGTATACCTCTGCAGTAGCACCAAATTTATAGAATTCCTGCTCCAAAGCAGTAGATCAAGGCTCAGACTCAGTTTAGGAGGCAAAACCTTCTTTTAAAATTTCAAGCAGGTACGTATGTTTACCATACCTTTCACTGCAGTGGCTGCAGGTGGTTGTTCCTCCCTTGTAAACAGTGCCAGATGGGGCGAGACAGTTTCTCAGGTCACACGTGTAAGTGACAGCACAACATCCCCATGTCCTACTTGCTGCAGGCACTACCCTGTCTGCCTCCGGGGGGTCACCACTTGTCCTCTCCCAACACTGGCTAACTTAAGGCTGTCATTCTCCTGATCCAGTAGTTTGCTGTTGGTGTCCTGTGCTATCAGACTGCTGAGTAAGGGGAGAGAAAAGCAGGATGGGCCACATAACTAGTTGAGTGACAAGTGGTACAGTAAGAGATCTACAGTGCAACCCTAAGCATGTCTACTCAGAACTAAGCTCAGAACTAAGCCCCATTAATCCCAGGAAAATGTGGTTAGGATTGCATCCATACTCTGCTAAAAGGGGGTGGTCTTCTTAGGTGGGGGGTCTTTCTCTTCAAGGGTCTCCAGCCTGTTTGCATGCATTTTCAAGCATCTTCACTTGTACCAGTGCACATAATCATGCTCAGTATCCTGCACAAAAATCAGCTGGTGATGATCCCTCCATTTTACCAGATTCTCAGTAACCACAAAAAGTCAGATTCTTAGTAAACACACACAAACACACATCAACTCAACTTTCAATGCGATACTGCAATACTCTTGGATCTCATAGAAGAGAATGTTTGTTGTAATAAATCTGGGATATTTGAAAAAACCAAAGTGACCAAATATCATAATAGCAAAATAGGACAAGCTCCCCCCCCCATGTAGGATACCCAAGAAGAATGTAGGACATGATAAAATAAAAGCTACACAAAATACTCAGTTATATTGCTTTCATAAGGTTGAACATGATATTACCATATTACCTGTTGTTGTGTGGCATAACATGCATGGCTAGGCACCAGTGGGCAATGGCATTGGGCACTGGGGGCACCTAATGGGTATCACTGGGCACCATGCACCACCAGGCAAGTGGCATCCCTACTGGGCACTGGACATCTCTATTGGGCATCAGGAATGGGACACTACCAGGTGCCAGCATCTTTGCCTGGCACTGGGCACTATCAGACACCACTGGGCACCCTTCTGGGCATCGGGCACCACCAAAGACCAACCACCACCGGGCACCAGGCATTGGGATCCAGCAAGCACCATGCATTACTGGGGGCTGAGCAACACTGGGTAGCAGACACCACCGGACAACAACATCACATTGGTTCTTAGTAGGTCTTTACATCACAGAATGAATATGCTTCCCAAATTTCATGCTTCTAGTTCTAGGGATTTGACTCAGTAAACCAGTCAGTCTTCAGTGTTTAAGAATAGGGACCAAACCACATTGCACCCTTTTTCACCTCCCTTGGGGTTTGAATTTCTAAAAATTGTTCTTTGTGGGTGCCTACATCACGGAAGGAATCCGCTCCCCAAATTTCACACTTCTAGGTCTGACAGTTTTGGCTGGGTGTTCATGAGTCAGCGTACAATCCTAATCATAACTCAACTGTCTCCAATTCCTATGGTGGTGTGAGGGGCCAGCGCATGTCTCTATACTGATTTAACTCCCCCATGACTGGCGCAGAAGTGCTTTATGGCACTTTTGTGACACCACCCAAGCCAGCACAGGACATGTGCCAGAACTTATGCCAGCCTAACTGGGGTTTAGGATTGCAGCCTCAATCAGATAGTCAGTCTACAATTTTATATATATAGATGATTAAATTTAAAATTGTTACTTAGAATTTATTACATACTAGCAAAAAGCGTACCCGCGTTGCGGGTGTAACATTTCCCCCTATGCCATCCCCCCATGGCGCAGAAACACCCCATGTGCCACTTCCCCCATGCGCATCATCCCCCATGCGCATCAATCCCTCATGCACAACTTTCCCCATGTGCAACTTCCCCAACATGCAACTTCCCCCATGCACAACTTTTCCCCATGCACAACTTTCCCCATGTGCATCATCCCCCATGTGCAACTTTCCCCCAGGTGACAGAAGGATCCCTCCCAGAATTCCATGCTTCCAGGCCCAGCAGTTGGAGAGGAATGTTGCTGAGTCAGCAATTTTCAATGCAAAGTATAGGGAGGAAAACGCGTTGCGCCCCTTTTCACCCCCTTCCAGTTGGAATTTCCGAAAACCGGTTCTTAGTGCACCCCTCCATCACGGAAGGAACACCCACCCCAATTTTCACACTTCTAGGCCCACCGGTTTTGGCAGGACGGTGATGAGTCAGTCAGTGAGTCAATCAGTGAGTCAGTGAGTCAGTCAGTGAGTGACTTTTCTCTTTTATTTTTATATATATATATATATATATATATATATATATATATATATATAATTACAAGAAGGCTACATGCTACTTGCTCACAAGGAAATCGAAGACAATGAAGATTTTTTTCTTAGGATACAAGACTAAAAATAAAGACATGTTCCAGAAAAAGAAGACATACGGTCACTCTGGGAGAAATGCTTGCATGAAAGGAACAATCAGATTAATTCCACTATATGTTGAACAGGAGCATAAGGTATTTGTCATCAAGGAATGTAGGATAGGTATCCACAAGCCAAACATTCCAATCAAAATATGGAATCAGACTTGTCTTTAGATGTCCTAACAAGGCACCAGACAAAGAATGTGCTAGAACCAGTTCTCGCCAAGCATGTTGAGGTCTTTCTGAAATATACAAGTATTTGTTGTTGGGGGAGACTTTATAGCCACCTCTCTCTTCCTACCACGTGCTGTGCATCAGAACACATCATCACCAGTGCTGAGTGAGCATTCAAAGGCTAATTCAAAGTGGACTAATCTAAAATGAAACTTGATTCAATCTGGGTCCAAATAAACTCATCCTCCTGGTCTTGCAGTTCCAATGACGGTGTCAAGACCACAGTTTAGATGCTTCCCTGCAAAGACTTCCGAGAGGCTGAAGCTTGATTCGTACTTAGTTTGAATGTTCTCAACTTTAGTAACCTCCTAATCTATCTTCCTAATCAGCTATTTCATGCTTTAAGGCTTTACAAATACAGTTATGTTTTTAAAGGTACAACTAAAATATAAAGGTAAAATGCAACTCACTCTCTTCACTCACACACAAAACTGAAAATATTTACCACACTCAGATCTATTGCTCTTAGGATTCTTGATTTACTGCAGCTCTCTGCTATCTGAAAACATGGCTGTGTTTAGGTTCCATATTTTTATACAGTCCGTGGTTTATACAGGATCCATAGCCAACAGTGTCTGGTGGAACTCACTGTTTGACTGGGGTTTTTTATCCATCCCTCCGTGTGACTGTAGTGCTCCTTAACAAAATATTCATCACATTGTGTCCAAGTGACGATCAAGAACTTATGCAGGCCCAATGTCTGATTTTTTTCAATACAGACCACTCTATCCTTGAATGGCTGGGTAGACTGGACATTAACATCCGATTTACCATAAATCCATGTATTTGCCACACCTTACTCTGGTCCAAAATTTGTGGTGGGGTTTTTCAAGGCAGGGTCTAGACATGTTCACTTTCTTGTGCAAAGATAGGGATCTCACCTTCCATTGCCTGTTCATATAGTATAGGCTGAAGTGGTGCCCATGAAGATGAAATAATCTTTGTGGGCTACTGTTGGCAAGAAATCATGGAGGGCCAGGAAAATGGCTTACAGCTCCAAGAGTGCTTGGATGGCTGTTCCTGTGCTTTGTCCCTCTATGAAAGATCTATGGAGACTGGCATCCATGAAGACCCATTTCATCAGTGGGTCCTGGATCAGGGAGCCAGATCTCATTTGATCCACTACATCAGGTTGCTATAGCTAGCCTGTCCCAAACCACAAAAAATTCCTGCTGATTCTTGTGCTCAGTGACGTATCCCTGGTTGGACAGGAGGAAATGCTGCATTTTCATTTTTAATCCTGTCCATCGTGGAGGGTCTGGATACCTGTGGTGGCAGTGGTGATGCTCTGGTCGTCCATGTAACTACCAGCCACACTGAGATCTTTTGTTTGCCCCAGCCAGCCAAGCAGTATGAATCCCTTTTGTGTGCCCAGTGAGGTGCTCAACTTTGATGGGGTACTTATTTCCAGGTAGGGTTGGGACAGGTAGACACTGTAGGAAGCATCTCTGGTGCTGTTGTGGATCCTTATGTTCTTCACTTCTGCTTTGAATTTTTAGTAGGCCTTTGCTGCTGTCAGAGGTGCAGGCAAGATAGTTGAGCTGTTGTTGTATTGGATGTGGCCTAGAAACTTTGATCGTCACCACTACTGGTCGTCTCTGCTGCCTCCTGTGACGATTGCTGCCATGCCACTTGTTGCCTTCCTGCCACACACACGAGAAAAACGGCACCTCCTATAGGTCTGCAAATCTTTGGCTCACCATAGCTGCAATTAAAGTGCATCAAATCAGGATTTTTCTGGTGAGAACTGTGTCTAATAAGGTACTTACTGCCCACAGTTTAAAAAAAGAACCTTATACTTATTCTGACTAAAGTACCCTGTTGCCAGTCCGCAAGGGTAGGTCATTTAGGGGAATGTAGGGAGCACCTTTACCCAGCAAGACTATCTGACTCTGGTTGTCTGGGAAGGAGAAGCTTCACTCAGGCCAGAGATGGAGCCACCTGGAATTACTGGAGAAAGATAACTCCAAATGGATAGAAACCCTTCTGGAAAGCAGCATACCATGGGGATGGTTCTTGTGCTCTTCAATATTTTACTCGTATTTGCATGGAGTAGATACGAACACTTACCAAGTTTAGATACTGTCAAACTAGAGTTTGGAGTTCAAGGTTAATATTCAAAACATCAGTATGTGAAGAGCTGTGCAGGTCATGTAAAATGAAAAACAAGATACACATAAAAATGAAAACCAATATACAGATAAAGATGGAGGATAGCTGTTTAAGCAGAGGCACCTCCAAGAAAGTTATCAGAGTGTGGTTCTCTTCTGTCACCCATAGTTTTTAAACCAACTGAACACTGGATTTGGGTACAAATTATGAAAGCAGTTCTCGACTAGAGGAAATTAAATAGGGAGGAAATGGAATCTCCCATTAGAGGCTTAAGTCCAGACTGACATTAGCTGAGGATACCAAGGACACTGGTACGATACCAAGGACACTATGTAATTCAACTGTGGGCACATCCTAACCAATTTAGGCTGGCATAACTCACTTAGCATATCTTTCCATGGTGGTGTGGGGAGGTTGGCATATGCCTGTGTGCTGGCCTAACCCTCCCCCCAGGAGTGCTTCCAGTACTTTTGTGATGCCACCAGGTCAGCAAAGGACTTATACTGTGCTAACTAGAGGTCATGATTGCATCCTGGGAGTCTTTAATTACAGACCTGGAACACACCTTTAATCATATTCAAAATAAATTTTATTATTTATTGGAAATAACTGCACTTTCTCCTATTTACTTTTGCCTTATGCTTTTCTAGGATGTTCAAATCCTCCAACAGTACCAAATTCTATGAGATTTGCATTAGGAAAAAAATGGCCACCAATATAACTTCTTTGTATGCTTTAAGACGTTCCTGAACTGTCAATACCTTCAGTCTCTCACAGAGGAAAAACAGAACAAGGTATCCCCAAATTTTACTAGTGCCACAAAATGTATTTGAGCAGATGGAAAATGGCTTAAATTACATCCTCCAGTTATTGTTTGGACAACTTAACAGCTATATTACATTTAATTAAAAAAAACACAGCACTAAATATTACAATATATTTTTTTTAATTTTTATAAATAACTTATCTGTTACAAAGACAGTTTACCCAGCTAAATCACAAAACCATCAACTCAAGATATCCAAATTAGGTTTTATTAATAAAATAGGTAAAAACTGATTTGTCAATCTTCACATAGAACTGCAGATGAAGCTGAAAAACAAGGCCTCTCTTTATAAACAAAATGCATTGAATGCAAGTGCTTTGGGTCTTCTGACTAATTTTCTTAGGATAGTCATTTAATTCCCACATTATAAAAATGGAAAGCCTTTAAAACAAAGGCCTTTGTATATTCACATAGATCACTTGTAAAAGTCCTATGAAAAATGTCCACTGGGAAATATTTACAGTGGGTGACAGTCTATTGTGTCTCTTGCTACATTTAAGCACTACTTCTTGCCTCATCATAAGAGACACTAATGATTACTACAACATTGTTGTAGAATGCAAGAGCATACAAAAATAAAACCATGTGGTTTTTTCAGTCATACCTGTTCCTGATCACCTGAATTCTTTCCAAAAAAGGACTATGAAAATAAAAGGAGAGAGATGCATGGTATTGCTTCAGTGTTCAAGTGCTTCATTTCTGTTTTCCAGCCTATTTTATAGTTTCTCCTATTTATTCAGGTTTCGAAACTGGTAGCCCAGATTTAGGTAGCAGTGAGGTGTTTCTTTGTTTTGCTACTATGTGTACTACCCCAGGATTATCTTTTAAAGAGCTACTTCTTGAAGAGTTTGCAAGTTATCCAGCAGATGAAGGAAGCTCATTTAGATGTTGATCTAGTGGTGGGTCGAACGTACTTTAACTTTCGATTTCTTTGCCAGACAAACACACTACATTGTGTCACCCACCGTAAAACTCAGTGTACAGAGTGAACTATATGCATAAACTCTTCCAACTTGTCCCGCGTTTTCACCATGCTGCATCTGCAGGTCTTCACAGATTATCAGCATTTATAAGAGCAATAGGCAGTGGGGAGCCATTTTGTGCATAGTTTATCATTAAATGTTCATATTTTAAAGGCACTGCTTCTCTCAGAACAAAAGCTTTTTTAAAAAAAGATCATGATTGTGTGTAATCATTTAAAGGGAAAAAAGAAAGTTAACAAAGACTATTACGCTATACATTAGGAAGTACAAGAAATAATAAAAGATGAAGAAAAGATGGCACTTAAAGCAGGCTCTAGAGCTATGTACAGTAGGAAAAGCTCTGGGGTATTTCACTGTGTGTATGGTACAGACAAAGCATGCAGTTTTCTTTTTATCTTCAGGCATGATTGTACTGATTTGTGTCTTCACAAGAACAGAGCCGTTTTCTGGGAAGACAAGGCGAAGAGTACCACCGATTTGCAAAATTTATCCACAATCCACGGGCCCTGTGTGGCAGCTAACAGTTTAACACACTTTCATCTTGTTCCTTTCCATTTGTTGGTGAATGTAGTGTTTCAATGAAAGCTTTACAAACAACAGAAAGAGCTATCAGTCTTATCCCTTCCCCTGTCAAAATTCAGTAGTGACATCTGCGGAGAACGGTGGTTGGGAACACCCAAGCATTGAACAGGACGAGAGTTATTCTTCCTGGGGTTCTGGTAATACTGTACATGATTCAGGCAGCTGGCAATCAAGTCTTTCCGGCGATGACCTTCCAGCTGATGGGTTTCAGCTGCCTGCAGCACAACTCTGAGGTATTATCTCTGTAGCATGACAGTTAACTTTAGGAATAAACCATCTTGTCACACTTCAATTTTACAAAATCCTATGCATAAATGGTTATTTATCCCAAGGAAATGACACCATAGTCAACAGTTGGATTGACAGAAGGGAGCCTCCCTGGCTCAGAAATGCCTGGGCATTTCACATTGTTCACAACGATTTAAGGCTGGGTGATTTAAAAAAGTACAAGCAGTACAACTCCATTGAGCACCCTCGTCTTCCTCTGCGTCAGGGACAGCCTTTGGTGCTTTGACAATGGACCTTTGATCTGCTGATATGAAAGAAAACAGGTATTAAAATGGGGGTTGTTGCGCAATGGGGGAAATTTTACTCCCACAATGCAGGTACATTTCACTAGTGTTGGATAAAATTAACACTATATAATACAGTGAATCTATTCAATGATTCATTACAAAGTCAGCGGTAAACAAATCTGAATATCAAATCCAAATAGCAGATACAATACCTTTGGGCTTTGGTGCCACAGGACCTAGAAATCCAATATTGTCATAAAAATTATGAATGGCACTGGGATTAAAATGTGGTCCTAGAAAGAAAAACAATGCAATGAATAACAAAGTTTGTACAAAGAAACAGATAAAACTGACCCTCTGGAAATACAGGGTGTCCCAAAAAATGTACTCACACTTTAACTGGCTATTGCACATATATTTAACTTTGATTAAGGTGTTTATTGACATATTTACAGGTTTAATAGCATAAATTAACAAAAGGTAATGACATTATGCAGTGGATAAGTCTTGTCTGCAAATTGTTTACACATTCTTGCATGTTTGCAAATGTTCAAATTGATTTCCACCATTTTTCAAACAAAGGAGTACATTTTTTGGGGCCACACTGCACGTGGCCACACTATTCCCCAGTTCTGCATAGGGACACAGTTCCTACTCATTCATAGACCCAAATTCCTCTGATGTAAGGAAAAAAAAATGTAAGTCGAAATTGTACCAGTTTTGTGCATTTCTCTATGGATACACTTATTAATATGCAAAGCTTACTTTTTCCATTTGGAAATACTTGGGAGGAGGGGATGGAGAAGAAAGTTGAAGGCAGACAAAGAGGTACTAAATCAAAGAGGTATTGGAATTTGGTCTTTATCCCTTCCCCCCTTTTTGCTCATACTGGGTTAGAATCATAGAGTTGGAAGGGACCTAGTAGGTCATCTAGTCCAACCCCCTGCCTGCAGCAGAAAATTCTCCTTGAACTGAACCAAAATAAATAGAATATTGTGGATTATCTTTTCTAGAGGTACAATGGTTTAAGGAGAACAGAATACTGTAATGTATTTACTTGAATGTGCCACCAAATTCACGCCACAATTTTGTTTGTTGAATTCAGCTGAAAAAGGTGCACATTATATTTGATGGCACATTATATTCAAGTAAACCCAAGTACGGTGATGTACTAGCCAGGCAGGAGTGCACCCTTCTCTTCAGATCTTGAACCTTAAAAGTTACGTAACTGGAAAAATACTTATTCATACTCTTAGTATTTGGGTACCCTTTGGGGAGAAAGGTGGAGTGCAAATCAAGTAAATAAAATGGTACAGTACCTCTTGCTTGAAAAAGATCAATCTCTTTGGTTAGACAGTCTATGTCTATCTGAAGCTGCCTGTTACAGCTTCTTAACTGTTGCATTTCTTCAAGCTGAAAAACACAGAACAACGCTGTCAGATTGTTAATGTGTTAATTTTGGGTTGAAGATGGCATGATTATACATGTCATCATTATTTTTAATCCCTTCAGACCATGAGAATTAGCGAGCTCAAAATAAAATTGCTTGAAATTCAGATGAATTATTACACAAATAGTAATACATTTCAGCAAATTTTAGCAGTCCTTAATCATTTTATCACCTATGAACCCCTTGGGTTTTCTTTCTTTTAGGATCACAAATAGTCCTAGAAATACACTTTGAACAGTTTTTCTCATCCAGTGGTACTCTAGATCAGGGGTTTCCAAACCCTGGCCTGAGGGCCAGATGCGGCCCTCAGCAAGCCAAAATGTGCCCCCCCATAAAAGCCCTTTATCTGGCTGTTGGGCAAGCCTTGTAATCCACACCAATACATACTTAAAGGTAAATTTATTCAAATTTGAAATGTAAATTAATTTTTTCGCCCCAAACACAGTGTTAGGGAGGTGATGTGGCCCTCCTGCCAAAACGTTTGGAGACCCTCTACTCTAGATGGTGTCCAGTGGTATCCATGGATCTCCAGACCCCACTACCTGGCAGTGAAACCAGCAATGCAATGAGACAAACAGTTGGAGGCTTGGCAGGCAGAGCTCCAGTATGTGCTTTTCACATCTGGCCTTCCAATCTGGAAGTGCAATGACGTAATTGCCACTTACTTCTAGGGGTTTCTGACAGTACTTTCAATAGGTGGATCATGCAAAGTGGTACAACAGAGAACTTTGAGAAAAACTGCTTTACAACCAACATGATTATCTGCATAATCTCCAATCTCCAATGTCTGCATAAGACTACTGAAAATCTACATGACATGAATTTTTAATTCTCCTCACAGAGTTTTAAGAGTGTATAAATATTGTTCATGAACAAAAGCATACTATTTAAATAAAGTTTCTCTAAGTGTTGTTGATGATTTATGTCCTGAAGCTTAATTACTTATTACATTTATCACTTTTTGAAATTATGACTTACTGAAGGAATTTGGGAAGCGGAATTTGATCTTTTCAGGCGCCTTCGTGTTAGATTATTCTCCATTTCATTGACTTCTGTTTTTAGTTTATCCAGCTTTTTCTTTTGAACCTCAAGTTCTCGTTGAAGTCGTTCCATCCTAGCTTTCTGGTGCACTAGCAGAGCTGAAGAACATTAAGATTTCACTTTAATCACATGCTTTGTTCTCTTCAAAGTATCACTGATATAATACAGTACCCTCCCCCCTGTGACCAATAATTCCATCAGAAAGTTTCATTTTAACCAGTAACTGTTGTATGATCTATTTACCATATCAATGATGCCTTCAGTAGACATATGAGCCATACTTCCAGTTACGGCATGTCAAATGAACATATGTAGCCCTGGAGATTTATTGCAATAGTATTAAACCTAGGGCCCAGCGTGATGCTCTAGGGTGATGCTGGATAATGCTGGACATGAAGGCATGTCCATGGCACCATGGGGTGGAGAGGCTGCTGGTGCAGGTTAGTGCCAGTTGTTGCTGAGTTTCAGCCCCAAGTGGAGATGCTGTTGTAGGAGTGCTGGGGATAAGCTGCACGGTCAGTGGTGGTGTAGGTTCAGAGGGCAATGTGGGGCCAGCACAGCTCTGCTCCACCAGATGCCATTTTCTGTGTTGGGCTGCAAAGCCCAGACTCTACTAGTCTAATGCAGGGCCTATACCTTTACTTGGGGAGAAGGGAAAATGTTCCTTCTGATGGGACTTCAAGCAGCCTCTGCAGAGCTGCAGGATACAGAGGTTGCCTTTCTGACACCACTGCACACAGCAGCCCTGCTGGTGAAAGGATTGGGCTGTTTGTCAAAATTTGGGCAACAGCATATATCTTCTACATAAATAAACAGCGAATTCTGGCTGTCCATCTGCATGTCTGAACCCCCTCTAACATGGGCCACACTCGCTCCACAGAGACATACACTTTTCTGGAATCAGGATGATCCTGGGATTGAAAACCTGCCCTTCATCTGCTGCTTGAACATCCAGCATTGGAATATATGTCCGGCCCAGACATGCCATTTGAATTTAAGAGACTCCAGTTACCAGCCAGAGTTAGCTTTTCAAAGTCCATTACATGTTCTTGACAAGAGTCCTTGAATGTCCTTGACAAGAGTCAAGGGCAATCACTGAAAATTGTTGGACTTCATCTCATTCATCACTGCTTTTCCCATGGTCAGCTTTCTGTGGGTTGTTCCAGAGTTGGAAATGGCAACAATCTCTTTATACTCACACCAAATGGAAAAACCAAGAATGTTCTTTATTCTGCTGCTTTATGTGATCTCCAAATGTGATACTGTGCGATACAAAATTCTCTGTGATATAAATCTCAGATGGCAGGATACCAATAAATGTTTCATTATCTTTGCTAAGTGGGGCCAGAGGCCCAAAACATCCTCTGCAGGAGCTGGCTTAAAAGTCTGCATGGAGTGCGGCTTTTAAGCTAGTGCTATATAAAAGGCTGAACTGGTGTGTTAAGGTGTCCCCGTCTTCTGACCAACATTCCCTATCAATCAAGTAGGCTGAGGAAAGGCACCTTCTGAGGGTTCTATTCTCATGTTCCTCAACATTCCTTTCTCATTTCAACTGCCATTCAACTTTCTCATTATCTCTTGGACAGATAAATAGGTTAGGCTGAGGAGAGTCTAAGGGCGCAATTGAGGAGATGGCAAAAGGGCAGTTGAGGGGGGCAGTTGAGGAGAGCCACTAAGGACAGAAGTGGCAAAAGGGCAGTTGAGATACTGGAAAAGAGTATGGTTTTCTTACTGATGAATGTTATATTCTACTTCCGCAAGTGACAAATACGGGCTGTTAACTAGTACTGCATATACTGTATATTTATACATATACAGTACTTTCTGACTGCTTCTTATGCTATGATTCAGAACCATGACACAGTGTAGAATAGGAAACATGCTAAACAGAAAGAAGCCTGCATTAAACTCAGATAAGTACCTAACATTCCCTATAATCCAGAGTAACTACAGGAGCATGTAAGAGGCACTTATTCTGGATTGCTCTATGCATTTCCCATAGGTTTCCCGTAGGTGGCACTGTAACTGTGTCGGTGTAAAAGGTCCCGTAGTTACTCTGGATTGTTCCCATCATTAAAAAATTAATACAGTGTGAAATAACCAATGCAGAATGTTGAATAAAAGACTGAACAACAGATTGTTCCATTTGACACCCAAGTTACATATAAGTGACACAAATAATCCACCATTTTTAGGAAGAATTTGCTCTCAGTTCCACAACATTTAATAAACACTAAAACTAATCTAAAAAGCTTAGTCAATAAGTGTCTTGCGGCACTTTTGTAACACCCCCAGGTCAGCACATAACTTATTTGTCATGATCCTTTCAACTTTCAGTTTTGCATGAAACTTTACAGAACTTATGATGGTGTAAACTTATGAAAGATACTGTATTCTCAAAGCCAAACATGTCTATTTATAATGATTTCAAAGCCCACTGAAAAGTTTTCAACAAGATACAATTTCAAAATTTAGTATTAGGAAAGCCCTGGTTCATCACTAGCCTCAGATCAGAAACAGGCTGACCTGTAGTAGCACAATTTAAAATGTCATTTAATTGTGAACAACCCAGAAATACCCTATAAATTTATTGTCTCCCACAGGAGATTGCAGTAATTACCTCCAAAAAGCCATGATTTCTACACTTTGTTCCAGAGAAGTCCATATTCTTTGGAGATTGTTCAGGCATTTCTTAATAAGAAAGATGAGAAAAGGCAGCTAACCTTCCCTGAAGGACATGTTTGGTACTCCTAAACTACCTTTGCAACGAAGAGTTACAACAAACCATTTACAAGTGGTTTACATTGACATCAACAATACTTCACATGTGACAATTATATGATCCAAGAAACTTGGACCAGTATAGTGCTCAGCACAGAATGAAAGCACAGATTGAAAGGGTCTCAGGCCTCTGGCAAGTCACTGTGGAAAGAGTTTTGGAAGACAGAAAGCAAGAAAAACCACTGTGCAGCATCATCCATTGTCTCAAAGTACAGTATTAGAATTACAGTGTAATTCTAACCTGTGTGGAATGGGGGAAGTCAGTGGATCTTCTGAGTAGACAGGCATGGGACTGGGCTCTAATTCCTTGAGAGTAACAATAAAGGGAGGGAGAGGAAGGGATCGCATCCACCTGACAAGAGCCTGGATTGGATCATTCTGCAAAAGATGGGGAAGCTGGGGGTGAATTTGGTCCAAGTGTGTGGAGGAGGAGGAAGGAAGAGGATGGGATACATCGCCAAAGAGAAGGATACTGAGCAGTGGGGAGCTGTCCCTCAGCAACTGGCTCACCCACCAGGCAGTGAGAAGGAGCAAGGGGGCAAGGCCAGGCACATTCCAAGACTGACCCTCCTGAAAAGAGGTTGAGACCCCTGCTCTAGAGTAGTGGTTCCCAGACTGGAGGATGGAATCCACTGGTGAGTTGTTACCTGATTTTTTCAGGTTGTGAAAAGGTGATGGAAAGATCAGGTAACTGCCTCAAGCCCTGAAGCTATTAAAAAACCAGATATTGAGCTGCTTATTACACTGGAAAAAACTAAGCTCTTAAGCTCTTGCAATCTGCAAGAAGGTGTATAGTGAGATAAATTTTTGAGGATCTTTTTCTTGTTAATTATAACTTTAAATAAATATTTAATAATAAATTTATATATACACACACACACTATTATGTAAATAAATATATATACTATTATATAAATAAATAAATTTATTTATTTATTTAATATATAAATTATGTAATATTTATATTACATAATTTAATATATAAATTATGTAATATTATATATTAAATATATATTTTCTTTTTTAAAAAGGTTTGGTAAACCTAGGCTTGTCCCAATATGGTGTTTGAAAAAGTGGGTCCTAGTGCTGAAAAGTTGGGGAATCACTGGTGCAGAGCAGGGATTTCTAAACATTTCTGCTAACAGATTTTGGCTCGAAACATTTTGGCAGGAGACCAGAGGTAGGCAGAAAACCAAACAGAGGATTACTGCAGGCTGCATCTGGCCCCTGGGCCAGGGTTTGGCATTCCCCAGGTCTAGAAGAAAAAAACCTAGACAACCTTGTTAAGCATTCTGCAAGTGATGCTCCTCTAGTACAGGTAGCACGGGGAGAATAACTCTACCCCTTCAATGCCTTCATAGTGTTTTTATGGAGAGTCCTCCTTTATGAGATTATTTAATATCTGTTAGATGGCAAGTCTAGTAGCTACAAATTAGCCAGCTAACAGTTCATAACCCTGAACTTAACTTGGCTGCATGTGTATGTATGGCTCTTGAATTAATAAACAAGACGCGCAGGCCTCAGAATCCAGTGACAGGATGATAATGCGAGTGCACACTGGGTGCCTACCCAAAGCCCAACTCCATCAATTTACTTTAATAAATTGCTCTAATTAATTAAATTGGAAATTGTTTGAAATTACTGTAATCAATGAAGAGAATAAGGGTGCAATCCTAACCAGGTCTACTCAAAAGTAAGCCCCATTGTGTTCAATGAGTCTTACTCCCAGGAAAGTGTCTTTAGGATTGCAGCCAGAGTGTGTGTTCTACCCTAATGGTGCAATCCTAACCAATTTAAGCCAGTGAAACTCACCCATCTTCCTGTTCCTGTGGTGGCATGGAAAGGCCAGCAACTGTGCAATGGCCTAAACCTCCCAGGAATGGCGCGGAAGTGATTCATCAACATTCCACCTCATCAACATTTCACACTTCTAGGTCCAGGGACTGGGGCAGAATGTTGATGAGTCATCAATTCTTCAATGTAAAGTATAGGGAGAAAACGCGTTGCGCCCCTTTTCACCTGTTAAACTCAAAAGTGGAAGTTCTCCTTTACAGGGAATGTAGTACTCAATGGTATTGATCAACAGTAAAAAAAAATCAAAATTTTTGGGATTGGCATTTTTGAGAAAAATTTTTTTATTTAAAAAAAATTCAGAAGGCTGCAGCAAGAAAAGTTGAACACATATTTCAAAATGGAGTATATTGTTTTAAACAGAAAAATATTACTTTCAAATAAAAAAACTGCAACAAAATATCTTGCACCGTTCCAGAGATAAATGCCATTCACAGGGTAGTTTAGGTGAAAACTGAATTCTCAATTCTGAAAGTTGAAGCAAGGATGCATATATTGTTTAAAAATGCATCTCCAGATATGTGTGTAATTGGACAATGCAGAAAAATGCATCTCCAGATATGTGTGTAATTGGACATTAATAAGGGAGAAACAACTCTGTCACGAACAGTTGATACTATAGGATATTGGCAAAGAGATTAAACTGTGAATCAGAATTTACCTGGTTTGAACAACTCATTGTCTAGGTGCCCTTAGACAAGCCTCTCAGCCTTATCACCCTAGCTGCATAATGGGAATAATCCTATTTATTACCATACAAGATGGTTGCAAGAACATCTAGAATAGATGTGAAGCACTTTGCACACTGAAGGTGCTACACAAATGAAGTTATTATAGTGGGGTAAGTGCTCTCATTTTCCATACATATGCTGAACCATGTACAGAGCAATGCAAAGTTGTACTAGTACAGTCAGGCTGACATGCCTGAGCTGCATCAAGCATTCCATTGGGGCTGCTCCATTCTACTGTGGGGCAGGGAAAGGTTTTCCCCTTACCCAGGTAACTGTGGAGTGGCCCCAATGGGTCTGATCTGAGTAGCTCAGATCTGAGTAGCTCAGATCTGAGTAGCAATAGCTCAGCAATAGCTCAGATCTGAGTAGATGGGAACAGCCAGTGACTGCATCCAGCTGCCTGGAGGAATAGGGTTTGGATCCAACATAATCGCTTGATCAAAGCCCTGCCTCCTGCTCTTCACCTGCCCAAACCCCTGCCCATCCTTCCCCATTTCGGAAAACTTCTACCCTCTCCCCATCCCATCAGAACTTCACATCCATCTCCCTCCACAGGCTTTTGAAGCTCTGTGCATTAGGACAGCTTACCTACGGAGGAGCCACAAATGTGCTTTATGGCAAGTCTGCAACCCTCCTGGGTTAGCACAAGGGACTTGCATCCTCTTGGGGGTAGTGGTGGTTTGGACTGGGCCCATACTCTCCATGCACCTTCCCAATGATCTTAACAATTGTGTATGGAACACAAGAGTCCATTTTCTCTGTCACCTCCCTCAAAACAGCAGCCTTCTGCCACAATCAAAATCCATTTCATGGTTCCCCATGGAACAGGGCTGTATGGGGCACAAGGTGCCAGGAAAGAACCACTGCCCTCACTCAAATGGAAATGCTTCTGTTCATGGAAGAGGAACTTTGATACAATCTTTGTTTATAAAAATCAGAGATTCAGGTGTTTTTACCCCCAATTTGACCTTGACCTTTCTCATAATGAATAAAAATCTAAAAGCCTCTTTTAGAAACTCACTCTTTTAGAAAGGAGTTTCATCATACTCTTGGCAAACAAAGAACAGAAGGGAAAAAAAACAGAACAGAAGGAAAAGAACACCTGAAGGAAAAATTTTCAGATATTCAGTGTAATTTATCTTTCACTTGAAGAGAGATTTTAACATGTATCAACTGGAAATATATGATTTAGAAGGTTTATCATAATACATAACACAATTTGCACAAAATTACCTTGCGTATAGGCAGCATCATCAGATCCCATACTCAGTTTCCGTGCTTCATTAATCCTATCGACATGTGCTAAAACAGGGTCTGTTAGATGTTGGATACTCTCTGTCTCTGCAAAGTGATCAGGAAGGTTTAGAAGATTTGTAGCTTCAAAGGTTGGGGATACTACCCCAGGTGAAACTGCAGGGGGCTTATTTGGAGAAACAGTAATTTTAAAAGTATATTTTGTGTTGGGCTGTGTAACCACCACTCGGGGAGAAGTGGCAGTGTTGCCCATGGTTCTGCTCTTGGGAGGGTGGTGGTGAATAAATGCAGGTCCCATGCTTACTTGACCAGACATATTCCTAGATGTAGCAGAAACTCCCGGATTGGTTGATATGAAGAGTGTGGGTTGGTTTCGTATAAGTTGCTCATCTCCTCCAGAAGCATTGGCTGAAATGTAGACTTTAGGCTGACTTCGTGCAATAATTTCATCAGTATTTGGTGGACTGGCAGCTATGTAAACAGTGGGTTGACTTCTACTTAAAGTCTGGCTGTTTAGGGAAGAGGAGTTTGAAGATGAACGAGGGCCAGCTGAACGCAGTTTTGATGTATTGTTTCTTTGTGGTGGTTCAAGTTTGATTTCAATTTGGTTCTTGCGAGGTCCTGTTGAGATATTTTGAATATTGTATTGGCTCTGAGTGGAAGAAGATTGGGAGCTACCAGATGAATGAATTGTAGGTGCTTGTGGAGTAGTAGGAGAACTTATCGGCATATAGACATGGGAGGTCTGATGGCCTTGCTGATTTGATTGTGTTGATTGTTGTGATGAGGTATGTGGCAAGGAACTAGTTGTGGGAATAGTTGTCCAAGGATTTGGATATGAAGGCTGGTAGTTCTGTTGAGAATGCATAGAACTAAACTGAGACGTCCAACCTGGATTTTGCTGAGTCTGACGAACTGTACCACTTGGAGCTGTGATGTAAGGTCTAATATAGATAGAATTACCTTGTGGACTGTTTTTTGAAGGTGGAGGTACGCCATGTATGTGCAAAGATGTAGGAGTGTTCCGGCCAGGCTGAATATTTGGGGCTAAAGTTACCATAATGGGATTGAACCTAGGCGTTTGCTGAGCCAAGCTAGATGTTCCTTTGCTGCCCAAGTGAAATCCAAAATGCTGCCCTGGATTTGAAGTGCTAACAGTGTTAGATATGCCAAAGAATCCCTGTGGAACTTGGACCGGAGCTGTATGTGGTTCCTGATTGAACAGTTCGTTGTTGGATTGGCTAGATTGAAGGTGTCCATCACTAATGCTGTGAGCTAAAGTCCTACTTCCATTCATTCTACTTCCTTCTCTTCCATGGAGAATCACATTCTGTGACTGCAAATCCAAATTAAGTGATGTCATGTGATTTCGTAGACTGGGAATCCCAGAATCATCAGAAAAACCAATGTCTCCTTCACCGTAGAGATATTTTGTACTCTCCTTAGAGAGGACAGCACAACAGGCATCCAAGTTATTGTTATTCTGTAAGAGATTACAAAAATTGTGTATCAATAAATGTTTTTCACCCAATTTAATCTTAAAAGTTTAATTTAGTAGTGATCAACTATTGGGTTAAGGCCTGTAAATGGATACAACTCCTACTTAATGTAGCATACACCAATAATAGCCAATAATATTATACCAATAATAAATGAAAAAATAAATGGGGGATTGGATATGTAGGAGTAAGACAGAGAAGGGAAAGGGGGAAAGAGCTTAAAAAGCATAAAAGTGGGTCTCATTTTGCTGGTTGGATTTTAAAGTGAGTTCTGGGCCCCAAAAAACTAGTCTCTAAAGTAGACACACGATACTTAAAGTATTTATCATTCTTTAACAAGTGTTCACAAATCAGTTAACAGAGCAAAAAAAATGAAAAAATTGGTTCTTTATCAGAAAAGGGCTCACAATCTAAGAGACGCACCATGTAATGTTCACTAGAGAAATGTTACAGTGTGAACAGGAAGTCTTGATCTCTCCTGCTCAATATCTGAGAGCCACCACAGAAAAAGGTGGTGAAAAATCATAGGTATCAGCAACCATTCACAAGGCGCTGGCTACCTCAAACACACTTTAATTAATGGTACATCTACTGCTGAAACAGCTAATCTATATACAGTATATAAAACTGAAAGGTCACCAACAGACTCACTCACTCACCAATGCCCAGCCAAACACTCTGGACCTAGAGGCATGAAATTCTTCTTTCCATGACAGAGATACCCACTAAGAACCAATTTGGGGAAATTCCAACCGTAAGGGGATGAAAAAGGGTGCAACACATTCTCATTCTGATACTTTACATTGAAGAATCCCTGACTAATCAATGCCCTGCCCCAACCCCTGGACCTACAAACGTGAATTTTTTTTTTGGGGGGGGGTAATCCTTCCATGATGTGAGCACCCTCTAACAACCAGTGTTTAGAAATTTAACCCTAAGGTGGTGAAAATGAGTGCAACATGTTTTCATCCTATACTTAACATTGAAAACTGACTGATCAACACCCAGCCCCTAAATCTGGAAGCATGAAATTTGGGGAGTGCATTCCTTCTGTGATGTAAGTACCCACTAAGAACCAGTTTGGTGTCCGATGGTGCTTGGTTGCTGGCAGGGATGCCTGGTGCTCAGTAGGGGTACCAGGTGGTGCCCAATGGTACCCACTGTCCGCTGTTGGCTACTGCTCCCTGGTAGGGATGCCCTGCACCTGGTGGTGCCCAGTGGTGCTTGATTGCTGCCCACTGCATGGTGGTGCTCAATAGTGTCCGGGAAGGATATCTGTTGCCCATCAATGTCTGGTGGTGTGCATTGCCTGCTGGTGCCTACTGCCGGGTGGTGTCCAATGGTATCTATTAGGGACGCCCAGTGTCTGCTGGTGCTTGCTAATGCCCACTGCTTGGTGGTGCCCACTTGTGCCTGCTGCCTCTGCATGGTGATACCTGCTGCACAGTGCCCACTAGGGATGCCCAGTGATGCCTGGTAGGAATGCCCATTTCCTGCTGGTGCCTGGTGCTGCCTGCCACCACCCTGATTACCCTCTGGTGTCTGGTGCCTGTTGGTGCCCAGCAGTACCCAGTGCCTGGAGCCCACAAATATCCTTGACATTTTACTCCCATTAACTGCCAGTTCATTCTGCTAGTCCACGTATATAAAATCGAAGCGTCACTGACTCATCAATGCCCAGCCAAAACCACTGGACCTTGAAGAATGAAATTTGAGGAGGGTATTCCTTCTGTGCTGTAGGAACCCAGTAAGAGCTAGTTTTTAGAAATTCAAACAACAAGGGGGTGAAAGGCGTGCAATGTGTTTTTGCACAGTTACTGCCTGATCAACACTCATTATAAGAACGGAGTTTGCTCAGTGACATGCTACTGTAAACTGCAGATCAGAGGAGGACACAGAAAAGTCATTGAAGACAGGCAAAATTTTTCTCTTTGGATTAGGGTCCAAACTCTGACTAGAAAATATGAAACATATGTTTTGAAGAGGCATATAAACATTGTTGTCTTAGGGTGGAATTGGATTTTGTAGCTGGCAAGTACAAAACCATGGTTCAATACTAGGGCCAGCTAAAATTTGTCAACTCCCACCTAAATATGAAACAAAAAGAAAAACAAATTACAATATAGAAATCTGCATGTAGAAAATAAAAATGGGAGGCCCTAAATGTGGAACAAATTAGTGAAGAATTTTTTTAAAGTAACAGCAGGCCCCTATACCCAAAGATTTTGTTATTCATGGATTTGGAGCTGCCCCCCTAGCCCATTCCATGAACATTTTAATTTTTTGTAGTGGCACCTACAGCATGTTTCTTGCTTCAGCATCTTACAAATTTTTTTATAAAAACAACCAAATGTGCATGCAACCAGCTTGCATGACTGAGGGCAACTTACCCTACAATCCAGAGTAACTACGTAAGAGACACTTACTTTGACGTAGTTACGGCACCACCTAGTGAAAACCCATGGGAAATTCATATTACAATCCAGAGTAAATTGTTCTTACGTCGGAGCAAGGACTCCCCGTAGTTACTCTGGACTACACCCTAAGTGAATTTTTACATGAAGCAGGAATACCTACTGTACTTCCTGTTAATGTTCTGTTAGTTTCCTTTATACATTTTATTCAGTTTAGCAAGTTCTTCAGTTTAGCAAGAAAGTAAAACAAACACTAGCACTGAAAGTGTGACTACAAAAATAGAAAGGGACATGTAATGGGCACGAGGACCCCATTTATATTGCATCTGTCTGTCTGTCTATCCATCTACCTACCTATCTATCTATAGCTTTTCAATAGAAAAGTTCACAAAGTGGTTTACAAGAAAATTAAAAAATTAATAGCTAATTATTGTAATAGCTAATGGATCCCTATCCCAAAAGGAAATATCTGAATTTTCCTGTATCTACTGAGCGGGGGAAGGGGCAGAGACAGGAATACTATTTCCCACAGATAGTAGGGCATACCTGTACTTTTAAGAATCTATATTATATTATAGACTCTATATAAACAGTAAAAGCATAGCACTAACCTGTTGCATGCATCTGGACACAACACCTTCAGGTACCTCAGGAAATTTTTGACGCAGGTCATGTAAAACCTGAAAATCAATTTGCTGGCTTCCTTGGGCCATTCGTATGTTGCCTTGTCAGGACTTTTGTTAAATAGGCAGTTCCAGGCCTTAGTGTGAATGAACAATCATCTCTTCTGTGCCAGCATTTTCTGCAAGAAAATATAAAGAATTTCTGCTACAGTAAAAACTATCACATGTTTCAAATGTGGTTCTCAATACAGGCTTTGTGACTTTTTTTCAAAACCATGTTGCTCTCTTAGTTATAAATCAAGTCTCTAAAGATGCCTGTCTTCACCCTGTGAAGGGCACTGGCCTGCTTGTAATGCCTACATAAAAAGGGAAATGAAGTGAACTGAAGGTGCCTCATCTCAGAGCAGGCTTAAACATCTTGACCACAAATTCTGGTTCAACTTAAAAGCCAGGCATCCACTCACTTTCCCCAGTAAGGGAGAAAACCCACACCTCGGTCGATGAATGGTACTCAGCACAAAAAGGGATTTTTCTCCTTTCAGGCTGGGCTTTTGCAGAAGCTTTAAAGCACTGCTTGCACTTTTTGCAAGTGTCTTAACTGGAAGGGAGAGAATTATTCCTTCCCTGTCTAGTTTCTCTGCAGATCATGGATTCAAATGGAATCTTTGTGCTGAAGAGCAGGTTGCCACTGGAGACCTGGAACATGGATTTGTGCAACCCTGAAACTGAGTGAAACAAACATTGGGAAAACTCATTTCTATTTGATTGCACTCCATTGCTCCCACCATTGGGAATTCGAGACTGAAAATGAATAGGCTTATTAGGCATTCAGCCCCACTAAATGAAGCCTGGCAGCAAAAGGAGGGATAGGCACTTGGATTAAAAAAAAATCATACATGCAGCCAGAGATGTGCTTTTTCTTTTTTGAGCAGCTACTATTATTCAACTGAACAAAGTACTTGTCTCTTCAAGTTCTAAGAACTACTTATGCAAAACGAAAATCAGACCTAATTATTTTCTCCTATACAGTGCCTTTTTAAAACCTTCCTGGATTTGGTCCTTTAGATGTCTATACAATTGAGTGTAAGGATAAATAATAAATAAAACAAAAATAATTTAAATTGCCATGCAAAGCAAGCATGTGATAGATTGTGATAGGATTCATGACATTTTTAACACACCAGAAAACAGAACTGCTTACTGAAAGATCTGAGCTTATAAATGAAAGACCACCCATACTTGGTACTGTCAAAGAAAATACTGCAGGGACTCCATTACTTAGCCATTAGGAAATGAACTTTTTTTGAAATGGAAAAGCAATATATAAATATTCACAATCATAAACTGTGGGTCTGCTTTTATCACTTTAATTAAAAACTATCACTTCCCAGTCTGCACATTACAGAGAGAATAACTGAATGTTAACAACAGGAAGCAGGAGTTCCACCTTCCTGTTAACACTCAAGGAACAAACCAGAGGCACCCATGGGCCACAGCAAGTCCTTTGTGCTGGTCCAAAAGTGCCGAAAAGCACTCTGTCACCACTGTTGGGGGAATTAGGCTGGCACACAAACATAAATTGACTTCTCTGAAATCATGGGAAGCAGGAAAGGGATAAGATGTGTTGGTTGATCTCAGCAATTGCAGTGACTTGGAAGGGGAGGACAAGGAGGCAGCTGGTGGGGACATTCTGGAGCAGGGGAGGACAGGTGGAGCTGCTCTAGCCCCTTACCCGCAAAGATTTACTTAGGGAGAAAACCTACCTAAATGTTTGAATACCACTGCTATGGCAGAGGCAACAACAGATAAGCATGCCAGTTAAATATGACATTTACCGATCCCTATCTCCTGGACGGCCTCTGGCTACTCATATCCACTCAGTTCTGCACCGCCTCCAGAGGTAGTGCAGAACCAAATAGTCCCACTGGAGCTGTTGCTTCCCTATCTGGGAAAAGAGAAAGCTCAGTTCAGGAAGCACCCCCAAAATCTGTTTTTAAAACTGATTTGCAGTGGCCATTTGTGTTGAGTCAAATCTGTGTATAAAATTCCATGTATAACATGGTTGGACATGTACCTATTAGTAAAAAAACATTAAATACATCCATCTACAATAGCAATGTCAAAAGGACACTATCTAATTTGAATCAAGCATAACTCACTTCATGTTTGTAGTAGCCCATCACTATGTCACCCTCTCCTCCAAGACTCTATGGTTAAATTATTTTTAGAGTACAAGCCTAACCATGTCTACTCAAAAGTAAGCTCCACTGAGTTCAATGAGTGTTACTCCCAGGAAAGTGTCTTTAGGAGTGCAGACTTATACTTGCATAATTTGTGACAATTTCTATGTTTATTTCTTTGACTTTTTTATATTTTGTAAGCTTGTTTGGGAGCACACAAAGGAGAAAAAGAAAGGCGTAAATTTAATAGCGGTCCAAGGCTTGAACTGGGTCCAGACACAAATTGGTAGCCAAGGCAATTCACAAAGAACTGGAGTGATACCATCAAACCACATAGCTCCAGTGAAAAACCACATAGCTCCAACCACCTTTTGCACCAACTGAAGTTTCTGAACACTTCTCGTAGGAAGCACAGAGAAATACAGAGGTGCAGTCTGATGTGGCTAGAGCAGTGTTTCTCAAAGTGGGGATCGGGACCCCTTTGGGGGGTTGCCTGAAGCTTTCCTAGGGGTCACCTAAAGACCCCTGGTGCAGGGAGGCCAGGTCAGGCTTGACAGACCTCCGGCTGTAGCCGCTCGTGCACTGGGGCTTCCTTAGAGGCTGCCCCAGGAACTTCTGACTGCTGAGCGGGGGGGGGGGGGGCTTTCCTGTAGGCATGCGTGAGCGTGCGCACGCGTGCACTGCCCATCCAGATCTCGCAGGAGGGGGTTTCCCTCCAGGCGTGCACGCTGACCGCCAGCCAGCCCACCAGCTGCTGCCAACTAGCTTGCAGTTTACCAGCAAAGTAAACTGTTGCTGGCTTGCAGCCTGAGAAGCCAATCCTATGCATGCCTACTCAGAGGTAAGCCCCATTAAAGACAATGGGGCTTACTCCCAGGTAAACTGGCTAGTATTGCAGCCTGAGAGGCCAAGCCTATGCATGCCTTCTCAGAAGTAAGCCCCATTAAAGACAATGGGGCTTACTCCCAGGTAAGTAAACTGTTGCTGGCTTGCAGCCTGAGAGGCCAATCCTATGCATACCTACTCAGAAGAAAGCCCCATTGAAGCCAATGGGGCTTATTCAGGTAAACTGGCTAGGATTGCAGTCTGAGAGGCCAATACTAAAGCCCATTTCCCCCAGAGAAATCTCCCCCTCCCCCAAGAAACCCCCCACCAGCCTCTCCTGATGCCTACATCACCCACTATCCTCAGCCACCCCCACCAACTCACCTGGCCCTGCCTGTGCCCACTACAAAATTAGCAAAATTAGTTATAAAGAAGCAACGAAAATAATTTTATGGTTGGGGCTCCCCACAACATGAGGAACTTATAAAGAGGTCACAGCATTAGGAAGATTGAGAGCCACTGGGCTAGAGCAATGGCTCTCAAAATTTTTAGACCCAAGACTCACATTTTAGAATGACATGTCAGAACCCATTGTCATTAACCTGGAAGTGATAACAGGATTGAAAATGAAATATTAAACAGGAAAATTTTTAACATTCCCCCATATGATGGGGGAATTTATATGATGAAATTTTTATATGATGAAATAAAATCAATTAAGTAAATTAAATGTTAAAATAAGTTAACAAAATTATTTAAAGTAAAGAAGAATCCTTCTAACCCCTCCCAAGTTGTTAATTTGTTTTTTAAAATGCCCCAAACAACCCTAAGGTTGCAAGCCTATCCAGAATTACCTGGAAATAAGTATCAATGATATTGTTCAAAGCATATATACATAGTAGAGTATTAAAAGTACAGACCATATCATTTCCCCAAATGCAGTTACATCCCATGATAGCATCAAGCCCATTAAAAACAAAATACACATTGAAATATGTGTCAGAGCAGGAGAGAGATCTAAAGATGGTAGTGGATAGCTCAATGAAGGTGTTGGCCCGATATGCGGTGGCAGTGAAGAGGGCAAATTCCAAGCTTTGGGTCATCAGAAAAGGGGTTGGGAATAAAACGGCAAAAATTGTGGTGCCCTTGTACAAATAGATGATGGTTTGGGACACCTTCCATATGAGAAAAGACTATATTCTTTGGGGCTCTTCAGTCTAGAAAAGAGGCACTTGAGGGGAGACATGATTGAGAAGCACAAAATTAAGCAAGGGATGATCGCCTTGTTATGAACTATCAAAAGACTAAAGTGATGGCGTTTGCCCTTTGACCTAAGTTGAGAAGCTGGAGTATCAATGGTCGCAAAGTAGAACAAGTCCACTGCTTTAAATACATGGGTGTCGTTTTTCATGATAAAGGAAGGAGGGAAGCCCATTATTCATGTTTCAGCTGTTGCTAAAGTCTACAGCCGCGATTCTGGGCTTCCTGAGATCAAGGGGCGGCTTCTTCATTCCAGTGGCGCTTAGATTATTTGAGGCAAAAGCTCTTATGCAAATGCTGTATGGTGCCCAACTTTGTGTCCCTCCAACTAACTTACCGGTATCTCTCCTGGAAAGGATTCTGTCAAAATTCACTAGAACGGCTCTCCAAGTTCCACCACATGTGCCAAATGCTGCCCTCCAACTAGAAACTGGAATAGTCCAGGTAGAAGCAAGATTCTTAGTTCTTGCTTGCATCCAATCGCTTAAGCTCTGTCTTCAACCTCAGGGGCTAAATCCGTTGATCTTGGAAGATCAATTCTGCTCGGCACGGGCTAGGGTAATTGAGAACAAATTAACGGGTCTTGGACTATCCCTATCGTTCCTTTTATATCAGGACTTCAATTCAGCTAGGAGAGTCATTAAGCAGAGCATAAGGGATAATGAGAGGCAGAACAATTTAAGTAGAGTTCCAAACATTTTAACTGCAGAAGAGCTGAAATATTCACTATCCCCTGCTAATTATCTGTCTCAGTTAGAGATAACCAGCCACAGAAGAGCATTTACTTCGTAACCATGTACTGCCATCTGTTGTTCTCGAAGCAAAATTCAGGAAGATCCCCATGGCTGACAGGTTATGTCCAGCAGAGACTACTTAACATATACTCCTTAGATGTCCTTTTTACAGGGATACACGCTCTGAACTTATTCTGCTGCTGTTACAAAGTTACCCAGGCTGCTCTAACAAGACCTATACGCAATGGCTCCTTTCTGATAGTAAGTCGCACGTTACAGCCCCTGTGACCAAATTCTGTGCTGTTGCTATTAAGATTCAGAAAAGGACACTCTCGAATATTATGTCCTTCTAATTCTGTGTTGCAATTTTAATGTTTTCTTTTTAACTAACAAGCCATGAGGGCTATGTGTATAAGTGGACAATCTCAAAATCCCAGATGCAGGGGATGGCACTTGGATGCAAGCATCTGGGTGCAGGTGTCACATGAGCTCCCAGAAGCATCTGGTGGGCCACTATGTGATACAGGAAGCTGGACTAGATGGGCCTTTAGCCTGATCCAGTGAGGGCTCCTCTGACATGCCTAATTATGCATGTGTCCAAAGAACAGTTACTCCAACATGGTTTTAAATCGTGAAGCTGTGACTTCTGAGGCAATACTGGCAGCACAGCAACCATTTGCACTGTTAAGAGGTCAGAGTTCTCATTACATCTGAGGTTAGAAGATATATAATGTTCTGCACTGAGAACATTCACTTGAAAAGGGGAAATACTTGCCCTGCTGCCTAACGATCTTCCAGCTCCTTTCAATATTAGGTAAGGGCAAAATCCCCCAGTTCAAAGTCTGCTTATTGACAATGAATGTTACTAGTTCTCCAACAAAAAGCAGGCCTCTGTCAGTCTTGAAAGACTATGATATGTGCTCAGCGCTGCATACGCTGCATGTGAAGCATGAAAGCCTGGGTTGGATTGTTATGGAGGATAGGCTGTTACCCAAACAGCAAATCCCCCCTCTCCACGCCACTGAATTAGTCCAATGGAAAGGCAGAGCCAATACGATTGGATCCAGCTGGCGTCGCAGAGCTGGGCTAAGGACAGGAGCTCACCCTGTCTTGTGGGGCCGACCCGGGTCTCAAACCCTGGCCTGCTGGTTAACAGACACAAGATGTAGAGACTTAGTTGCATTTGTCCCAGTCGTTTGTGAGTCTTTACTTCATCTTTCACAGGGCAATGATGGCTTACATTCACAAGCACACAAAGTTCCAGCTTGAAGTACTGGCTAACATTAAAAGGGTATTTTGGAGTTTGCTGGATTTCCAATTATTGAAGACTGCTGCATTGCCCTAATATGCCCATAACAAGCCTATTCAGAAACTTTCATAATAGGAAGAAGTTCCAAAGGTTAAAGTTCAGTTTGTGTATGAAACAGAATACTTTTTTCTTACATAGCAATCAAGCAGCCTACGTTTTCCAGATATACGTAGAACCGCATTTTTTGTATAAGTTAAGTTCTGGTGAGCTGTACTTAAGCTGAAACATTATGCAATAAAATTAGAAGAAACTTTCTGTAGCTGTTGAAAAATAGTACAGAAATATTTTTATAAATAAGTTATCTATAAACTAGATAATTACTCTAGCTAATGGACATACATTCTGTGGTACTGCCTTTTTTACTGTGCAATATACAAAACATAGCTTATAGCAGTTTAGATGGGGCTGCATTTGTATTCCATTTTATAAGTTATGGTTTGCAATCCGTTGGCAAGGAACAGGATTCAGTTCTATCTCTTTTACCCATTACTTCTGCTTCTCCAAAATGCTACTTTCAAAAACTACTGCTAGCATTCCTAGAAGCAAATGTCAGAGTAGAAGGAATACACCTAGGCAAAATCTCTGCTCGTCTGTCAGTAAGTTGCAACGCCTATAAGTTGAGATGTACTTAAAGTTGGTGACTACTGTGTTAGCTTTGGATAACTGAAAGAGTTGAGTAAATGGCAGATCACCAAAGTTAGTTTCTTAATGAGTAGATCACTACCAAGTGGATATAAAATGTTGCTGGAATTTTTTGCAAAAAGGCCACATCAGAGGAAATATCCAGAGCTTTGATGAATTTGATGAATTCATATTTGATGAATCCAGTCAGAGTAACTTATCATGTGACGTACAAGTGCACTCATTGCAAGAATGTACCCCTGACTTAACATTTGAGAAACTGAGACAAGCATTTCCTGGAAATTCTCCTGGACTTGGAAAACACAGTTCGTTGAATCTGAAAGTTTAAGTGTCAGTCACAGTCAAATGCTTTTGCTCAGTTAAGGCTCATCCCAACTGTGTCCTTTAGGGGCCTGATTGTACCTTTCTTTGTGTTGTATGCACAGGTTACCATGATTTCCAAGTGCTATTCTACATGCTGATTTTAGCCTTTAAAGTCCTAATAGCCCAGAATTTTCCCCCATATTGATCAGCCAGTTATTCTGAGACATAGCTATAGATGTAAGTGCCATAGCTAATGGAAGTGCCATAGCTAATGGAAGGCAGTTCAGCAGTAATACATGAAAAGAAATGTTTTATGACAGAAATCTTGTTCCAATAGATAGGATCTGAACTATCCATAACTAAATTTCAGCCCTGGCTAAAAAAATTTTTTTTTTCATCATTTAATGCGGTGGGTGTTTGTTTTGGTACAGATGCCAAAACTTGGCTATGTTACTGCTTCACCCTGACTACCTTATTTGAATGGGAAATTTGCACATTATAAATCCTTAAGGGAATATAAATAAATTATGCTAATACCAAAGATGCGCAAACTGCAATGGTTAATGAAATCCTGCACAACCTTGCAATACAAGATGCTCTCTACTTGTGCTGCTTGAGGACACATGCTGCTGCTTCACTGCATATCAATGCCCTGTATAGAAACTCCAAAAACAATCCAGCAATAGTCATCAGGAAGATTAATGGACCAGTTTTTCACTGTACAAAATCTTCCTTTCTCTCCCTCTGTGAACTGTCAGCTCCTATCTGTGGTTGAAAACTTAACTTGTTCAGAAATGATCTGGACTTGGGCATAACCAGTAACATGGCCAAGTTTGCCCATAACATCAAACAATACAGGATATCTCCTACCACTTGAAGGAAGCAATGGGAAAGATATGTTACCCCTTTCTGTGGGCTCTTTAGAGCCATCTGGTTGGCTGACCTAAACAGGATGCTTGACAAGATTGCCTGTGGCCCAAGCTTAGAAGCAAATCAAGGTTCAGTAACTTTTTTCTGTTTCCCCAGCCACCCACCCAAACAACATGAATCTTACCAAACTGGAAACTTAGGGAAAAATTGAGAACAATTCTGAATAAATATTGTAGACAAAACACAATATTCAGATCCAAGATGTACCGTAGTTCTGCACCTAGAGAGTGCTGTCAAAAGAGGAGCAAACAGCATTTGTTGCTTGCAGATTGCAGTTTACTTTCTGATTTTTTTAATACTTTGGGAAAGAGTTCAATGGTCCTGCAACTGCTATCCTTTCACCTAGGCCCAATCAACCCTTTCACCTCTCCTTTTACATGACTGTGATGGACATTCTACAACAGCAATTCCCAAACTATTTAGCAAAGGACCCACTTTTTATACACAACACTGGGACCCATCTAGTTTACCAGACAAAAAGAAAGGAAATCTAGAAACATTTATAATAGTAATCAGAAAAACCCCTCAAACATTTAACTCCCTAGATTTACGCACGCTTGCAAAGTGCAACAAATTGGGAAACAAAGATCTTACTGGCCTGCATCGCTGGAGAAACAAGTCAAAATGAGGTATGACAAAAACTGCAGGGCAAACCTGTTTATATCTGAACCTTTGAGGCACAATCTGAAAGTCTGGGCATGAGCTAGTTTCTGCCCAAATAATACACTTATACAGGAAATAATACAGGAAAGCAGAAACTACAGATTTTTTAATAATTTTTAATTTGATTTCCTTTTCCCCTACTTTGTCTCATGGCTAAAACTATTTAGATTTTATACACACATGCTTAGGTAGCATAGGGTGCAGCCATTTGCTGCTCTCTTGTGGGTTTATTTGCAGTGATGCAGGTACAGAATTAAGGCTTTATACTTTCACATCTCCTATACAAAAGATACCATTTTTAATATTCTAACTTTGTCTCAAATGACACAGTTGATACTGCTAAAGCAGAAAAATAGTTTAGGCTCAATTTGAAAATAACAACTGCATTTAAAAAACCCATCAAAACCATGGTGTAAGTTTTTTTCCTGGCATCCAAGCTTCCAGAAACGTTCTCTCTGTTTTGACTGATTTAGCTCTTATTTAAATTCCATCCCCATCAAAAACATACTGGTATACATCAGAGGTGTGAATCAGCTTGAACAACAGATTTCATATTGACAAAACACCCATCTTTGTCAATTTAATACTTCTAATTTTAATGATTTTCTACCCAATGAACAATTGAGTTGAAGGGTGTCACATTTGAAGGAAATAATTTGAATGGGATAAAAAAAATCCTTGCTCACGGAATGGGCCTGATGCCTCAGACCCTACTTGTTTTCATTCTTTCTTGGAAGACTATTCACTACAAAAGCTCCCTCAATAGATAGGTGCTGTAATGGCTCTGGTTAAGACACAGGTGCTACAAGATTGAGTTGGTAACTGTTCCTTGCCCAGCTCCTGCCAACCTAGCAGTTCAAAAGCTTTCAAATGCAAGTAGATAAACAGGTACTACCTCAGTCGGAAGGTAAACAGTGTTGTGCAGACATGCTGGCCACATGACTATGGAGAGTCTTTGGACAGCTCTGGTTCTCGGCTGAATAGGGGATAAGCGCAACCCAAAAGCTGTGGCTGGTGCCTCTATTGGCCGCAGGGTAACCTGCAACCAGTCATGGCTGGCAGGGTGAACTGCCAAGGATCTGGATCTATACTGGTACAGATGGTCATGGGCTCAAATGGCGGGCATGTGAGGATGCAAACATGATGTAGGGGGAATGAAACCTTTTAAGGTTGCCAGATTTCAGACTCTGAGATCTGAGAGGGAAAATGGCCAGGCAGGCAGGCCAAAGTCATCATTACCAATGGCTCTCATCATCTGCTTACAAGTCCCTGGGTTTGCTCCAGCACAAGGTTATGAAGGCCATTTGCCCACCAAGTTGCCAGGAAAGGGAGGCAGCCAGCCCCAAGTAAGCCTGGAGGATTCTCTTAGATTGTTCAGGGAACGGAATTTATTTGTCCTCAGTGTGGAAGGGATGGACACTCTCAAATTGGCCTCTTTAGTCACACTAGATGTTGTTTCAGGACCTCCAATCAGAGCACGATACCATAGTCTTTCGAGACTGAAGGATGCCAATAATAATAATAATAATAATAATAATAATAATAATAATAATAATAATAATAATAATAATAATAAGTCAAGTTAGTCTAGGGAAAATGGAAGAACCCTTCTCACTACTCAGGAAGCTCCTCCTGAGGTGATCAGATTCAGCAACCTTAAAACCATTGTGTTTTAAGAAGTAATTTGAAGATGAAGCTTTGTACAAAAATCCTAGCAAGTTAAAAAAGTTGCTAATAAGCAGCAAGCAATAGGTGTGTTTAAAGACTTCTACAGAAACTGAGAGGTACCGGTAGTTATTTTTTTCAGAAAACTCCAACTAATACAACAGCTACAACAAGGATATTTCATATAAATAATTACAAGAGATTATATGTAGGTAATTAATTCCAGCTTAAAATTTTGAAGAGGGAAAAATTAAGTGCACAGAAGAAACTTAAATATCTGGCAGCCAGTTTTTCTCTTAAGAGCAGAACATAACGTACCCACAAAATTAGTATTTACCAAACGTGACTCAAAGATCAAATTACACCTTCTTTGGCTTTTATACAAGCAAGAAATACAGAATGCACATGTTCCCAAAAGCCACAAGGTTTTAAATAGCCTTAAAGAAAAATCATGTCCTTTTCTGACAAGTAAGATGCTTTAAAGATCACTCACATTTTATTTCAATGGACATGTCTTGCGAAGCTTTTGTAGATGTTTGGACATAGCTTGGTCTCCAAAAGAAAAGAACTTCAGAATTTTAAGACAGACATCAAAAATGCCTTCTACTTTCTCTGTATATAAATCTGGTACAGGTACAGGTCAATAACAAACTCTGGTAACATATAGAGAGTGAGATATACATTACTCCAGCTACTTAAAGTATTAATTAGTATTTACTTCTTGGTGCAGGTTTGAAATGCAATTCTAACAGAGACACTGCAGTAAAGGACAGTTAGGCAAGCCCCCATCGAAAGTGATAACTTGTGTGGATCACGGCTGGTCTGAATGTGAAGGATGCAGTAATTCCACCTGCTGTCTTCATCCGGAATTATATGTGTTGTAAATTGCTACTGCACAGCAGTTTCTATTTACAATATGCAAAATTCACTCCACTGCCACAATAGTGTAAACTTGACATTTAGTTGACACATCTGACTGCTGTTCCCCATAAAGGAAAATAATTTAAGCAGGTGATGTGGGAGAAGAGGATGTTCAAGAATGACTAAGAAAATGGGCAATGTCATCCTATTAAAGAATGCAGTCAGGCAATTTTCAGAGCAGCATTTGCCATGAAGTTCTGAAGTAACTTACAGTAGAAAAATACTACAGCTTCAGTTATTAATTCATTAAAAATTACAATTAATGTGTTTTGGCACAATAGTCATGTGATGTTAGGGAGTATTACTCAAGCCTTTTATTTATAAGCAAGTTGACAGATACATTTTAAAATTTGGTGTTCCTTGTCTATCTACAATATGTTCAATCATTACTATTGGACTTTGTTCAATTACTTAGAGCACAATCCTAACCACGTCTACTCAAAAGTAAGTGCCATTGTATTTAATGGGTCTTATTCCCAGGAAAGTGCCTTTAGGATTGCGGCCTATGACTCCTGTTGAATCCTATATTTAATGTTTGGTTTTACTGCAAATCACATTGGAAAATTTATGAACAGTGGCAAATAAATAATTAAATTAATACTTAAACTTATGCCTGCTGGAATTAGATCTACAAACTCCAAACTAGAAGCCACGGTGGCATTTATTATTAAATCACCAGGTTGCACCATTAAATGATTTTCCATTAAATGTTGCCCTATGAAAAATATAAAAACAAAACTAAAACAAGGAAAACCACTACCAACAAAACCTTAACAACTATCCAAACAATAACAACATTAATTCATTGGCACAATTAAAGGCCTGAAGAAACAGTAAGTTCTTGGTGTCATGAAGCAAACCTCTTTAGGGAGCTAAGGGCACAATCCAGAGCAAGTTCAGCCTGCTCTGCCCTAACTGCTCTCTCCTAACCTGAAAGAGCAGAAAGTTATGCTGCATCTAGACAGTCAGAAAGCCTGGGCTGCCCTAACTGCTCCACAGCATGCTAAGTAATTGACACATGGGGAGGACTTGCTCTTAAGGAGACACCCCTCAGATCACACTGAACAAGGAATAGCTGTGGTGCCTACAGTGGCGACACGACTCTGTGCATCACCCGGTGCGGAAGTCTGTGTGTCACTCCTGGGATGCGCGCACCCCCCTACCTGGACTGTGCAGTCACCAAAATTGGGGCCTGTGCATGTGTTTCTGAAGCCAACTGGCTTCAGAAAGAGTAGTGCGCAGGCACCATCTCTGACGCCTACACAGTACTTTTCTGAAGCCTTTTGGTTGGTGCCTGTGCAGTACTCTTTCTGAAGCCTTTTGGCTGCTGCTCCGTCTCCTGAGTGAGGCCGAATGGCCGTGCAGAGGCGCGGACTTCCTCCACTCTAAGGAAGTCTCCTCTGAAGCTCTTCGGCATGCTCAGTGTGTTTCTGAAGCTGCAGTGCACCTCACCTGGCTGTTCAGGCCAGCTTCGAGGACAAGTGGCAGCTTCTGGGCTGCTGCTCCGCCTTGAAGCAGGCCTGAATGGGCGCGCTAACGCCCGGGGCCTGCCAAAGGACAGTCAAACTCCTCCGGCGCATCACCCCATATGGAATGCATCACCCATTGCAGCCCACACCAGCCGCACCAGTCTGGTGACGCCACTGGGTGCCTGCCTTATAAGGAGTCCCTGATGAGATGCCAGTACATTCTACAGTGAATACAAGGGGCTTCTTGGAGTGGCCTGCTGTATCCTGAGGTTTGTGGGCAGCCATAGTTTGTTCCATATCCTGAGGTTGAGAGACAGGGGTTGCAGCTAGGCTGGCCAAGAACTCAAGATTTTTGGTCAACACTGCCATTCTTACTCGGGCCTTATCATGGACCCCTATGGGTCTATTCATTACTATACCAGCTCCTGAGGTGGAATATCTCTGAGGAACTGGAAGAGGGCATTTCTGCCTTGGAAACAGGCTTTGGATACAGAGTAACTGCTCTGCCATAGGCAATGCTAATGATGCCCTCAACATGCCTCCCGTGAGCTGCCTAGGCTGCCCCAGTTAGGGCAGAGCAGGTCCACCTCTCTTGGGGCACCCTATGTTGCCTTGCTCTGCCCTAAGCCTTTTCCAGAATAACTGGGCTGGAGCATCTTACAGTTGTTCCACCCTAGTGATAGATAGGGCAACCCAAGGGCTCTTATGTGGACAGATTAGTTGCTCTGGATTGTGCTGCCAGCCCATCATCTGGGCTTATTCCAAGTGTGACCACCAAGGAAACCCTTTCATGTGGATATTAACATCCAAGTTGGTTCCTATGGAGGAGAGCAGTACTTCAGGTATCCAAGATTACGGCTGCAATCCTAGACACTTTCCTGGGAGTAAGACCAGGGGGCTTACTTTTGATTAGAACACCATGGGGCTTGTTTTTTATTAGACATGGTTAGGATTGTGCTCTCAATCCAGTTAAGAGACAGGCTGCAATCCTAAAAGCACTTTCCTACAAGTAAGCCCCATTGAACTCAATGCTACCTACTTCCGAGTAAACATGATTAGGATCGCAGCCCTTAAGGAACTTAAAGAAACTTTAAGATCTTTGCTTTGATCAGAGCCACCGAACTCTTCTTCAGCAAGAAAAGGAAAAATGCTTCTGACAGAAGTCAGTTAAATTATCGTAAACTGTACTGGACAAGTACAGTATATTTGTATTGTTCCTGGCAGTAAAGTTCCAAGTTATACAAACCCAATGAAGTATCACTGAAATAGCCTTTTAAAAAGTTTCTTCCCTATGCTTTTTTCCTTTTAAAATTTTTTCCAATAAGTAATGAAAATTGCTATTTTTTCCATAAAACATGTCACCATCATATTGAAAATGAACAGTTGGTTACATTAAATGAGGAGGTATGGTTAATTCCTTATGTGGAAAGAAATTCTCAAATACTTGAGACACTTGAAATCTGAGAAAACGTAACATCTACAGACTCATCTTGAAGAAAACTAGAAAGTGATCATACTTCATGGGGAACATGTAAAATGCCTTGAGCTTCTAATTTGACAGGAGCATCTAATTTGGAAGGAAGTCTGGTCTAGAAGGTAGAGCCTCCATTTGCTTGAAGAGAACAACTGAAGGTCGCCAGTTTGAGCTCAGCTACTTCTGTGCGTGGGAGACTTTGAGAAGCAGATGCTGAAGCTGAATTTCTCTGCTGTATCTGCTTTTTGGTGTGACCAAAGACGTTCACAGCTGCCTTTCATGTGAGAGCTGAAGGAGCTGTTTGTCAGCCAGTGTGTCAGACACCAGGGGCCAAGCAGTGAAACATCCATTTCATGTATAGTTGGTTCTAGAAATACAGGATCTCTTGGCGATTATAAAAGTCTTTTGGGGGGTTTATAACAGCCTGCCTTTGAAAATCACCTGGAATAAAGTCAAAGGAGGACCAGAAAAGTAGTATAGGGGTGCCTTGGTTTAGAAGCATAATTCATTCTGGAAGCATGCTTGTAATCCAATACAATTTTCCCATAGGAAATAATGGAAACTCAGACAATTGGTTCCACAGTCCAAAAAAAATTGTAAAGTACTGAACTGTACTGTACCTTTTAAAACCTTCATGACTGGTGCGAGAGAGACTAGAAAGAGAAGAATGACTTTCACTATCACTAACAGAGACCCTGCTATCCATTGGCTCAATGGAATCTTTGTCTTTTCGTGCAACTTTAACATTCTGCTGCTGATGGGGAGCAGTTTTGGAACACTGATAAGGCATACCTTCCACACTGCCACACACAGATCCCATACACACACCTGGCTTAGGCTGCTCCCACCAGACCCACCCCCCTGAGTTCCCTGGCCAAGGAAGCCTATTCCAAACTTTCTCAGAAGTGTTCTTCTTCCAAGACAGTGCTCTTAAACCAAGCCAAAATTTCTGAGAAAATTTTGCTGTTAATCCAAAACTCTCTTAATCCAAGTCATTTGTAAACCAAGGTACCACTGTACCTGTATTGTATTGTATTGCCTTAGCAAGAGAGACTTTATTCAGGACATACCCTTCCATGTAAAATAAAACAACATTTTACTAACATAATATGGATAAACTTTATGAACAATTGCTAATTTCCATTTAAACAGGTTCCAGCTCGGTATCACTCCCCCTTGCAACACTGGGTACTCATCAAAACAGAAAGCAAAGAGAACCATAACCAAGGTGTTTGCCTCAACAATGAGGTCTCAGAGTTCAGCACTAGGGAAGGACTTGCTTCACTCATCTTCCTCTCCACCTGTCCCAGAAGAAGTGTTCAGGCAGCCTTCATCATCAATCTCTTATTGTTATTAGCAGGGATCATCAACCCTCAGTCCAGTGCCACACCACAATGGGTGGCTGGAGCACTGCTGCCTCTTGCCAGGTGAGCCCCTGACCTGTCAGGCTGGCAGTGGAGCACTCTGGGCAGAGAAACTCTGTCTCCTAGTCGCTTAGAGGCAGAGCACATTCCCAGAGTTGCTCCATCCAGCATAACATGTGTGCCCTCCACCACCAGCATAACATGTGGGGGCCTTGAATGGCTGGAGGTGCATTTGAATTATCCCCAAACAAAAGGTGGAAGACTCTGATTTTTAGGGTTGTGAAGGTTCAGCTGGAATCCCCAAGACTGAAAGCTGATCTCCATGGGACAATCCACCTTGCTGTATAGGACCACATCCTATTTGTGATACTTTGTGTATCAGGGCCGGGGAAGGGAGACAGGGGAAACTGATCTGCATATTGAATTTCTGTAAATTTCCATAAATGAATACACTACATTTTCCAGAAAACCCAAGAAGCACACCAAATCAGATAATTCATTAAAAAAAAATAAGAGGCAGATAAACCAAGAGGTGAGGGAGAGAACTCAGGGATGCTCAGTTGGAGAGAAACACATTTTAAAGTGATAGGCAAGGGAGAGAAGGGATGCCGAGGTGGAGTGCAGAGTCTGGAAAGGAGGTCTATTTAAGAGATAGGGATAAAAGGCAAGGGATTGGAGGGATGCTGGAGTGGGATGGAGGGATTTGAAAAGGTGGGAAGAGGGGGGGGGAACATGAAGAGGGCAGAATGCAAAAGACAGCTACAAAAAAACTCACCCTTTAAAAGACAAACTGAGAACCCAGCACATAGAGGTTGTGAGGGAGTCGGCTGGAAGGCAGTGCAGCAATACTTGCTGATACTGGGGCTGCTAGTGTACCTTAGCTGTGTGTGGCGCAAGTGGTTAAGTCACTGTGCCTGTTAACCAGCAGGCCAGGGTTCAAGACCCGGGTTGGCCCCACAAGACAGGGTGAGCTCTTATCCTTAGCCCAGCTCTGCGACGCCAGCTGGATCCAATCGTATTGGCTCTGCCTTTCCACAGGACTAATTTAGTGGCGTGGAGAGGGGGGATTTGCTGCTTGGGTAACAGCCTATCCTCCACAACAATCTAACCCAGGCTTTCATGCTTCGCATGACTGCTTTCAAGACTGACAGAGGCCTGCTTAGTGTACCTTCTGGACTGGACCAGTTGCCCTGACTCTCTCCCTCTCTTGCTCCCCCAGGCCATATGCCACCACTTCAGAAAGGAAACTGAGAGACCAGCTCTGCACATGGGCAAGACTTTTTAGATACTTATGGAGGTCTCACATTACCTTAAGGGTATAGAATACCCTGCACAGAGGCCAGTTGCTCTTCCTGGCTGCTGGGTGAAGCTCACATTGGGCCAGCATAAGCCCCAGCGACTCTCCTAAGATCTGAAAGCCCATTGGAGATTGGGAACAATGTGGAGGGTTGGATTGGGACCCACTGCAGGCCAGGGTTTGGAAACCCTGTTATATAGCATCACTTCATCTCCCTTCCACCCCCCCCCCCCATGATGACAGCACTGTCTTCTACTCATGAAGCTACTTCTCCCTCCTGAAGCTTCTCACTCCTGCCCGACCACTTGTAGCTGTGTCAAGCTACTCCCCTCCACCCCCCCCCCCAGTGAACTGGCAGAGTACAGGGTGATTCAAAATGAATGGGACAAAAAGGGACAAAATGTTTTATTTTTGTCCCATTCATTTTGAATCACCCTTTATTCAAGGATAAAAGAGTGGCATATAACAAGAGTAAGTGGCAATTCTGCCCCTCCCAAATAAGCAAATTAACAGTTAATCAGAACTAACTGTACTTGGATAGGGAGGAAAGGGGAGAAAAGTCCATATTATTCCCCATGAAACTGGGTATGCCTTGCCATCCTGGCAATTTTATTGCCCAGTGGGGATACACAGAGTTTAGGTCCAATAAATTAATATACATTTTCATATGGAAATGGAAAGGCATACTCCATTTTTGCTTAGCATGACTTTAATATCACAATACAGACTCCTAACATTTTCTAGATTAGCAAACCTGGAGAGATTGCTTGACCTGTCTTTTTTTCAATTGCAGAACAAAAATCTTATCACCATAAAAATTGTAACAAAAAACATACATCATATTTGGGTATTTAAACAACTTTTTTCTTTATATTAGGTTCTTAAGATCTTAACTTGTGTGTGGATAAATTCGTACGCAAGGAAACTCAGGGTTCCTAAAGGTCAAGTAACATCACTTGATTTGCTTAGGTCAGGTTCAATGAAAAAATATACAGTAAAGCTTCTCTACCATAACAAAAGTGCCTTTTGCATAGGATGCAAGCCATTATTTATCACGTTTTAAACAACTGGTATAACAATACCAGGGAAAGACAACCAATTATGGATTTATCAGCTTTATCACCATGCCAGAAATTCTTTTATAAATTCACAAGAGCAAGACGCAGATTGAATCAATCCAAGTATTTTGCTCTTGTTGAAGTTTTCCTGAGACATGTTCCTTCAAACAAAAGAGACAATAGTGATCTGTACCAATCCTTTTGGCAAGTTCCCTCAAAATATTTTAACCACATATGCATGTGGGGATAATTAATTGACCTGCACTGCTGGTGCTATTAGATTTTGGCCAGGCTGAAATCTCACTTCTTAGTGCAACTACACAGACAAACTTGTGTTCAGAAACATCCATTTGTTGTATCTTAATTAGTTTTTAAATAATGTGTATACCTTCCAATACAACATTTATTGGAGCAAATGAAGTCCATCTACTGAGACCCACTCTCTTCCCTAGTGGAAGCTGCCGTCTGGTATAAGTGGCCAAAAGGGCACATCCAGGGAAAACCAAAAGACCAAGCATATTTATTTTATTACCCCACCTTTACCATGCCAACCCAAATACCCAAAGTAGCTTACAAAGCTTTAGTTCTTCCCCCTTGCTGTCCTCACAACAACCCTGTGAGGTAGTGAGGCTGAGTGCCTGGGCCCAAAATCACCCAGGATGTTTCATGGCCAAGGAAGGATTTGAACCTGGATCTTCCAGATCTCAGTCCAACTCCCTAACCACTACTGACTACACCGTCCTGGCTCTCTTTAATGTGTTTTGTATTGCTACATTGAAAATTATTATAATTGTTACATATTTTGATATTTTAGCAAGGTGGTGTCAAGATACTATGAACAGACATTAAAAAATCTAAAAAGTGTTTATCTCCAAAACATATCCATTTGTTCTCCTTATAAGATTTATCACATTCAGGCAAGTATGAGCAACTTGTTGCATAATAAATATCTGTTTGGGAAACCCATAATTTGTAGTTCTCCACCCTGAACATGTGGTTTAGTGAAGTAAACCTTCTACCAATTGTATCAGGCTCAGTTCAGTTACTGCATAGAGCCAGGATTGACAGGGACTGGGTGTCATTTAAAGGGCAATGGCTAAACAAAATAGTCTTTTTACACACAAAATAGGACCACTGCTCTACAGTAAGTGACGTGCTGCATTTCTATATGGCAAAAGGGCAAAAATTCCAAGGGATAGTAAAGTCAGCCTATCTAGTCCAGCATCGTCTATGCCTGTATATCCCACCCTTTAAGAACCAGCAGATGAACAAAACTGGAATTATTGTGAACCGAATACAACCCCCTCACCCCCTGCGCACACAAAAGACACAAATTTGTAATTACCATATATACTCGAGTATAAGCCTAGTTTTTCAGCACACTTTTTATGCTGAAAAAGCCCCCCTTGGCTTATACTCGGGTCAGCTTATACTCAAGTATCTGCAGGTCAGCCTATACTTGGGTCGGCTTATACTCGAGTATTTCATCATCTTGTCATAAGATGGGCAAAGAAGTGGATTTCTGCACAAGCAGCTCAGGTTAGGTCTGCCTTATTAATAAGCACGGAAGGGTGCTTTGCTTCTTTCTTTTTAAAAAAAATCCAAGTCAGCAGATTGATCACTCTCCTCCCTGCACGTAGGAGGTTGATGGCTCACCACATTGGCTGATTTCTCCTCATTAAAACAGCAGTAGCTGCTGCATTTCCCACCCTAGGCTTATACTTGAGTCAATAAGTTTTCCCAGTTTTTTGTGGTAAAATTAGGTGCCTTGGCTTTTATTCAGGTCAGCTTATACTCGTGTATATACGGTAGATAAGATTTATCAGATTATTTATAGGAAAGACTTGCGGGTTAAAACTTTTCCTGCAGGCTGCAGAAGATCTGTTTTCTACCAGTGGTGGTCAGCGACCAAGTGGTCTTTTAGTGCAACACTAGACGTTATTCAAGGCAATACCCGCTCCCAGACCCCACAGACTGGGAACCAGTGTTAAGCTAACTGGCAGAAACATTTCAAAGTCTTAAGGACACCACTAACCCTGCTATCAAAGATTGCTTTTAACTGGAAAGGCAGGATCTGAGCCTGCATCTTTCTGTATGCAAAGTACCTGGTCCTCTGCTGTGCATACTGTGCACTTTCCATATAACCTGACCACCTTCTCAATGGTGCATAATGGTGGTGAGGGACAGCTGACTGTAAGGGTGTTCATAAACTTTTTCCCCCACAGATTTCATTGCCCCTGCCAAAAAGATAGAGCAGAATGCAGTGTTATATATTTTTATAAGCTGCAATTACAATAGCTTTAAAAGTGTACTAGATAGGCGATATAGGTGGTATAGTGTCAGAAAATACAGCCAGTCATTATCCAGTCCTTTAGGTAACTTTTATGCAAATCAATGGGTTTTTGTTTACAAAAATTAGAACTGCAGAAAGGGATGTTTGTGTTTTTATTTGACATTATCAAATATACCTCTACCAATGGTGTAACAGTGCAGCTACAGGTAGTTTAGGCTGTAAACCAAATGTCAGTCTACTGAAAAACTAGGCAGCCAACAGCTCTTAACAGCTGCACAATTTTCTAGTACATTACAAAACCACATAAGGTAGCCCCACATCAGTTCATGTTGTTTTATAGTGAAAAGATTTTGTGTACTTTGCTGGAATAAAATATCTCTTCTTGAGCGCTTTGGACCAGCAGGCAAAAATATCTCCTTTTATAATATTATATTAGCGAAAAGGTACACACATTGCGGGGAGTAAAATTCCCCTGTACGCCATCCCCCCATGCGCAACATCCCCCCATGCGCACTATCCTCCCCAGTGCAATCCTTCCCTCTGAACCACATCCCCCACATTGCAAAAGCACTGAGCACCAAATTGGCTGGATATTGGTTAGTCTTCCATGTTAAGTATAGGACAAAGACACATTGCACCCCTTTTTAACCCCTTAAGGGTTACCTTTCTCCACATTGGTTCCTTCGTGGGTGTTGATGTCACAGAAGGAACACCCTCTCCAAATTACACACTTCTAGGTCCAGGGATTGGGGTGGAATGTTGATGAGTCATCAATTCTTTAAAGTATAGGGAGGAAAATGCATTGCACCCCATTTCACCACCTTCCGGTTGGAATTTCCGAAAACCAGTTCTTAGTGACTCTCTCTGTCACAGAAGGAACACCCATACCAAATTTCACACTTCTAGGCCCACCGGTTTTGGCTGGGCATTGATGAGTGAGTCAGTGAGTGAGTGACTTTTCTCTTTTATATATAGAAAATGACTATCAAATCTTACAGGAGATCATTTTAGTTACCCTTCTGAGAGGCCAATGCTTTCAGGATCATTATCATGTTCATGCCAGTTTGTTCTCAAAGTCAAGACCCCTGGGGGTTGCAAAAAGCTGGGTGCCTCCATCTTGCAATATGGCATTGGCATCAGCCAATTTGAAATGGGGCACTCTGGCTTCTTACTTGGGAGTTAGTCTCATTGAACATAATGGGACTTACTTCCTAGTAGACATGGAGGAGCTCTGGCATCAGTCATGTATTCCTATTTGATGCCACTTCTGGCGATATTACTTTTGAGAGAGAAGTGTCATTCTCTTAATGAGAGATTATCATTCTCAGAAAGGGGTCCAGGGCTGAAATGCTCAAGAACCACTACTCTACAGCAAGTGACCTGCTGCATTATGGCTCCTTTCTGTATCAAAAATCCCAGGGAGCACAAGAGTTTCTAAAAGGAACAATTCTAGTGTATTAAAGAATTGCTGTCTGGGCTGTCTCATGTGATCCAAGATTTCTTGTGTTACCTTTGTGCTTGACGGACCAGCACTAAGCAATTCCTATGCAACCTAGGCAATGCAAGATGAGTTACAGAGGATGGCAATTCCTTACAGAGTTCTGAATTAGTTTTGCAGTCCAAAAAATTTGTAGTAGCCTTGCAAAGAAGCCCACAACAGCAAGCTCAGGTGCAGCATTTTATTTTCCCCATAAAGGTTCATGGCAGACAGTAAAGGATTGTACCCAACACATCAAAGCAGAGAGGGTATAACGTTGTGCATGCCTCCAAAAAATGCTTTTGTAGGGCAGAGTAAATATATATCCAAACATATTCACAGGTACAGTCTCAACGTAATATCTAAGAACTTAATAGAAGTCATCAAAATCCAAGGCTGTTCTCCTGCCTCTCTCTACATTGTTCTTAGTGATGCAAAAGGCAACACTAGACTGCAATGGCACCCTCAGAACCAGCATATACACATCACTTGAAAAACATACAGATCAAATTTTTCTAATTTTCTTGCATATGCAACTCTGCTGAGAATCCCACCTAATCACCATTTCTCAAACTGGGAGCATTTGGGTTTAAGAAAAACCAAGCCACTAAAAAGGGATAGGAACTTGAGTCAGATGACTCAGACTCCAGTTGTAATAAATGTGTGTTTCTAGTTGACTCACGAGTCATGCAGATGGAAGATGTATTTTTCTAACACGTCAGCTGAGGACTGCCCTGACTCAACACTTATTTTCAAGAATATAGACTCAAGTCTGGAGGCATTGTGATATTTTCTTTGGCAGAGGGAGAGCATGAGGGCAGGGCAATTCCCGGCGATCATACTTTCCACCACATGGTCGCTGTAAGCTCCATTGTTACTTGGTTGGAGGGAGCCTTACAGAATGACTGGCTGCAGTGGGACTATAAGAATGATTGCCAAAGACTGGGTCATCCTGGTAAGCCTCACAGCTGCTGTTTATGACCCTCCTCCTTGTCACTTCTGTTCCTGCTCGCTCACAAACCTTTCCACCCTGTTTACAGGTAGGCGGGAACATCAGAGGAATGGTTGAAGAGAACTCTAATACACACATGCCACTGTATTTGAACACAGAATGATTTGAACACAGTACACGCCAATGGTTTTCAGTGAGGAACGAGTTTGAGGAGAGATGTCTTTGCAGGGGAGGGATTGTGTAGTGACATGATCCCCATGATCACACCCCTGTGGGTCATGGGAGCAATTTATCAAAGGTCCTGCCAAGGTCTGGGGACTTAATTAAAGTAATTAATTTGCAGATTTCAATTTCTCCTCTCCAGAAATAAAAGTGCAGGAACTGGTTTTTTATTTACTGTAATTATCACTGGAAAAAAAATCACATTTCTAGCAATGGGACTTCTGGAATGAATCCTACCTGGAGCCAAACCAGCACCAGGGTGAGAAGGAGGGCCAGTTTGTGACCCACTGTGTTTACATTTGCAACCCACTACGAGTGGGTTATGGCCCATATCTGGGTAAGTACTCTTCTATATGATCCTACATACACATAGTGGGACTGCCAGCTGCAGTTTTCAAACACATGCACAAAATATGAGTAACCTTTAGGCATGTCTGCATACATGGTTGTTCATTTCCTCCATATCTGCGTGCATGTAAGTAGTTAAATACCGGTAATCTGCATAGGTAAATATATGCAAAGTGGTCTTCAATCTGTAGCCAGATTGTTTAGACAAGTTTATACACTGACTAAACTATCATGTCACAAAGAAAATGTAAAACTTACCAACTTTGGGAACATTAACAAGATAAGCAGTAGAGAATATACCATAACTATTCTATTTCAAATGTAAGGTTAAGATTCTAAATTTCACCCTTTCCAATTTTCTACTGCTTTCCTAGCAAAAATGCTAAACTGTGGGTTTTAACAGAGCTGACTGAAAAATGCAGATGTGGGCTTTTTCACAGAAATTGGCAAAATAAGATTGTTGGTTAGAACAGTTTTTTACAGTATGGAAGACTTTTTAAAGAATGAAATTATAAACTTAAAAGCTTCCACAAATCTGCTTGGCAAGGATAATTGTCCCTGATCTTTGAGCAAAGCAGAATGCCCAGAAATGCACAACTCTTTTCACATGCTCTAGAAGTCCATGTTCAGGGGTATCTGCCCCCCATAGAAACCCCCCCATCTGGCCCATGGATGAGCCCTGTAATCCTCTGGAGCCCTGTAATCCTCCTCTGGAGGGTGTTCCAAGGGCTGAGAAGGCAGAAGAATTTCCTCTGTCTATGAAATTGTTTCTGTATTGGTTTGCAATGCAAGATCTTCCACTAAGCTTGTGCAAAATTCTGTACTGAATTCTGCAGTGGGAACAATGAGGATAAACTTCTACTTGCTCAAAAACCCAGTATTAACAAAATCTCATTAAAAAGACAACCTCTCACCTCCATATCCTCTTGCAAGAGTGGCGAAGCCACAGTCATATAACACTGAACTCTGGAGAAGCACAAGTATAGCACAAGACTATGGCAGAGCCACAGTCATATAACACTGAACTCTGGAGAAGCACAAGAACCAGAGCACAAGTATAACAAGGTCATAGTCCAACTTATGAAATAATTCCCTGTTACTCCTTTCCCATAGCACCCTTAGCATTGCTCCAAAAAACAGGGTAGGATCGGGAACAAAACCAAGCATAACCACCAAATGCAAACACCCTCACTGAATAAAACTTCCAAATCTTAAAGGCATGTGCAGAAGAAGCAATAAATAAATGACTAAGAATAATCAATTGTTGCAATTACATACCCTACTGAAGAAACATTTTGCAATATACTGTATATGTAATATTCTGTAACATTTTACTGTTATTCTACTTCAATGTAAGACCATAGGAAGGAACAAAGTGAAAAATTTATATTATTGTTTATAAGAAAATTGTTTATAAGAAAATTTCCATTAAAAGCTCAAGGCAAGATAAATGTTAAAATATAAAACAACTGCACAAATTATACCAGCTATCACAGTGAAGAAGTGAAACCAGGCAGAATTCCCCAAATGGTGCACACCAATGTGCAGGTGCTACTAAAGATAGCCCAGCTCTCAGAGGTGGGCAGATACCGGTACGGGCCTACTCGCCCGTACCGGATCTTCCATCAGGGCAGACGATAGCGAGCCGGCCAGACCTGCGGCTGCAAGAGCCGCGGGGACCGGTTTGCTGGTGGCCGCCACATCTCCTGCAGCTCGGCTTCAGGAGACGCAGTGCGCTACTGCATCTCCCGAGGCCGAGCTCCAGGAGACTAAGTACACATGCGTCCAGCAGGACGCATGCGCACTGAGTCTCCTGGGGCAGAGACCCAGGAAGCTTAGTGCGCGTGTGTCCTGCTGGACGCACGCGCACTAAGCCTCCTGGCCGGCAGGGAGGTGAAGGAGGGGAGAGTGCAGCGCCACCACGCTCTCCCGGCAGGCTGGGGCGGCTGAGAGCCGCATCCTGTGCAGGTCTACTATGAAGTAAGTCCCAGTATAGTCAATGGGACTTACTCCCAGGCAGGTGTGGAGAGAACTGCAGCCTCAGAGCCCCAGCCAAAGTAGGTCTACTATGAAGTAAGTCCTATGAAGTAAGTCCCAGTATAGTCAATGGGACTTACTCCCAGGCAGGTGTGGAGAGGACTGCAGCCTCAGAGACCCATCCTAAGCAGATCTACTCAGATGTAAGTCCCAGTATAGTCAATGGGACTTACTCCAAGGAAACTGTGGAGAGGATTGCAGCCTCAGAGCACCATCCTATGCAGGTCTACTCTGAAGTAAGTAATTTAAAAAAAAATTTTATTTTTAAATTAAAAACTGCCCCTGGCCCCGCCCTTGACCCTGGCCCCGCCCCCTGGCCCCGCCCACTTCCGGAGAACCGGTTCTTGGGCCAGGCTGTGCCCACCCCTGCCAGCTCTGTGCCATCCCTGAAAAGTAAAATACAGAGTTTTTCCTGAAATACAAAGCAAAACTGTTTCCAAAGAGACAAAGATATTGTCAACTTTTGTGTCATGAATGATCCACAGGTGGGCTGCAGAAGATTGGAATCCACCTGGCACTGCTGACCACCAGGCTCACTATTCAAGCATGAACTCCCTTCCTTTTGCCAAAAGCTTATAACTGGGGCATCAGTATCCATGGCAGATCTGTTCATGAACTCCCTGCTCATGCATCCCTTGCTGATGCCAAAAATCAGCGGATAATTAAATCCATGATTTTCGGCCCCTTTCTCTTTCTAAAGGGGACAAGATCTGCACTTGGTCCCTGCTGGGGGCTTTCTGAAGTCTGCTGAAGCAGCGCATGTCTGGGCAGCTTCCCCTAGCCTTATAATGCTTTATACCAGTGGTTCTCAGGCATTACAGCCCTTCTAAGAATAACAATCTGTCCAGTATCCCCTTCTCAATCTTTCTGGGAAGTGATGTCAACCTGAAAATGATGTCATGGTCGGAAGCGACATCAAACAGGAAATGATATCAGTGTAATGTCAAAGCTCCTCTATGCCTATTCAGTAGAAAGCCCTGAAGCCTTGAGAGTTCCCTAAGGTAATGCACACCAGCAATCTTGGGAGATTATCTATAGTCACAGGGGATCCACAATGGCGGTGTCCAACTTGTTGTGACTATCCTGAAATGAGGTGACATCCCCCTCTTTGAGAACCACTGATTTATACAGCAAAAACATCATTTCCACTTTCCCTTGGGAAATCAAAGGTGGATTTTTTTATCTCTCCAAGCCATTCTAAAGCATGCAGAGGCAGCAGGTGGATGCACATTGGCTTTCTGCAGGCTTCAGTTAGAGTCTTAGGAGGTGAGTCTGGCTCTATGGAAGTCTAGGAACCCATATTTGAACCAGATCTGCAGATGAAAATTCCATAGATAAACAGGCTCCATCTGCAACTATTTCTCTTCCATTTGGGACATTGTGTGATGTTCTTAGAAAATGAATGTGCAAAGATTCTGTTATGACCAAAATTTGCTATTTTTAATTTTTTTAATTATTGGCTTCAAAAATATACACGTTTTTACATTATAAACTGATGCAGTGCTTTAATGATGGCAACTGTCAGTGTGCCATGAGATGTAAAATACTGAAAATATTTCTAACATAAATATTGTTCAAATATTGTTCAATATTGTCCTAGAAGATCAATGTTAGGACTTTCAACAAAGTTCAGATAAGCAACACAGCAGAGCCATGCTAAGAAATCCCCATCAAAAAAGACCAACAAATGTCTATTTCAACTACAGCTTCATTAAAACAAAGCCCATAGAGTTCATCAGAGTAAACTAAGCAAGCAATTACCAAATCATGAGCTAATGACCTTGCGCCTTGTCTCTGAAACAAGAAGGCTGCAGCTGGCTTTTCTGGGCACTAATGAGAAAATCAAGCAGAACTCAAAGAATCCTTTAGTAGCAGTGGGATCCATCTAAAACAGATCCAGGATGAGCTCACTGTTGCCTGGAGATTTCTGTTTCAATGGTGCATATCATAGAATAGTTACAGTGTAGAAATACTGGTATTAATATACTAAAATACAAGATGCATTTCAACAGAAATGGGAATTTTTTTTCTAAACTACCATGTTTCCCCTATAATAAGACCTACCCAGAAAAGAAGACCTACCCAGACTTTTGCCCGGAGGTCTAAATTAAGACCTCCCCCAAAAAGAAGACCTACTAAAATCCCACTTCACATAGCAGAATCAAAGCCCATCAAAGCCTATGCAGGTCTACTCAAAAGTAAGCCCCATAATAGTCAGTAGGACTTACTCCCAGGCAAGTGTGGATAGGATAGCAGCCTCAAAGCTTCCACTCTTTATTCTGGAGGAAAGCTCCTCCCCCAGCCTTATAGCTGCCCGAGAAACAGAGGGCAAGGAGCAGTGTGCTGGTGCCACTCTGCCTCTGCTGCCCTGTGTCATTCTTCTGCTGCAGCTGCAGCTGGCCAGGAGAGGAACCGGTAATTATTAAAGGGGCACAAGCAGAGAAACCCCTCCCTTCCTGCCCCCTCACAGACCCCTCTTCCCCCAGTCAATGAGGCATTGCTACTAAGAAGTAAGCCCCATTATAGTCAGTGGGACTTACTCCAAGGCAAGTGTGGATGGGATAGGAGCCTCAAAGCCCAACCCTTCTGCGCAGACACACACAGAATAGGGATCTTTCAGCCAGACTTTCCTAGGACTAAGCCCTTTGAGTGTGGTGGAGATGGAGGGGACTTACTTCTGTGCCCAGGGTGACCATATGACCAGATTTGTCTCAATTTTTAGCCTCCTCTCCAAGTGTCCTACATTTTTGCTTCATTGTCCTACATTTTGCTGTCAATGTTAATTAAAATAAGGCCTACCAAGAAAATAAGACCTATGGTGTTTTTTGACAAAAAAAGACAGTGTCTTATTATCGGGAAAACACGGTACTAACTTTGGTAGATTTGTAAAGTTGAATTTTGGTACAAGTAAGTTGATATTCATTAACCTACCCCCTTGAATCATTAAGTGACATTCATCTTTTTCAGAGTCAACAATTATACTGTAAGAACCTGGAAATCATATGTGTATTTTAAACATAAATTTATAATCATGGAAACCTTTTTATGTTATGGAGAATAAACTATTAACAAAAACTAGTAAAGGTACCTGCAAATAAGAGGTAGGGATTCAATACTTTGAATGTTATACCACTGAATGAAAAGGAAAAATACATATCTGCAATATTTTCACATTAGAAGTTATATTCACTAAAACATAAAACAAAGCTTCAGTCAGTGGCGAAGCTAATGGTTATGTAAGCCCATAGCAAAGCTCAAATATTATAAAAATATTTTATAATTTATTATAAAAATATTTTATATATTTTGTGCTTCAAACATACGTAATCATTTTTCATTATCTAAACTGGAACAGTAAACATTAATACATAGTTTTAATGTACTAAGGTCTTAATGATATATCTCACTAAAAAGGAATGCTACTGCCTTCATCCTCTTCAGCAGTTAGCAAGTACAATATAATGAGGGCTTTGGTGGCTAAAGGTTAAAGTCACTGTGTTTGTCAACCTGAAGGTTGGTTGTTTAAGACCCAAGTACCACATAATGGACTGAGCTTCATTTACTTGTTCAGCTCCTGCCAACCTAGCAGTTTGAAAGCATGTAAATGCAAGTAGAAAAATAGGTACCACTGCAGTGGGAAGGCGAGAACATTCCATGTGCCTACTCATGCCAGCCATGACCACCAAGAGGTCCACCTACTCATGCCCACCAAGAGATCTTTGGACAACACTGGTTTTTTTGTTTTGCACTATGGGTGCAATCCTAACCTAAGCTGAATCAACTCATCAGTCTTCCCATTCCCGTGGTGATGTAAGAAGGAAAGCGCATGTCTGTACACTGGACCAGCCCTCTCCCAGGAGTGGTGCAGAAGTGTCTTACAGCACTTTGGGGATACTCCCAGGCCAGCACAAGACTTGTACTGGGGCTTAGGCCAGCCTAAATGAAGATTAAGATTGCAGCCTATGAGCACTGTGCATAGGTGGTCATGACTAGCAGGGCAACCTGCAGGAAACACATTACCTTATCCTTATGACAGTACAGTGAACCCTTGGTTTGACAGACTTCCGAAACGAACATTTTCTGTTTCATTATAAACTAATCATGTAAATTCTGTACACATAGGCATTTCCGCCGACATCAACACATTTGAATTTAAAGGACTTTTCACATTAGCACACACCTCTTTCCCCCATTAAATCACATGTATGTCAAGTTTACTATATGTATGTCTAAATCTGGTAAATCAATTACATGCACAGTCTTCCGTATTATGTGCAATGGTGAAGATCAAGGAACAAACTCACTGCCCAGGCTTCAGAGAAACCAGATGCATCCTGATGCACCAGAACCACCCCTATCCTCAGAAGCTTCTGAAGAAGGTGTCACCTGTGTGGGAAACTGCATCAATTCTTTTCTTAAAGCTGATTATCAACAACAGCAGATTTGAGTTGTCAGAAACCTTACTGTTAATTAAAGTCACACTGATTATCTCAGTCAGCTCACGACCCAATTTATGTCAGTTGGTTTTCACCAGCCAGAACTGGCATGGCTCCAATTTACAAATAGCCACCTGCATAGCCTCAAGCATTAGCTATGTCTCAGTGGGCTACACAGTTTGAAATTGATCCAGAGAAACAGGACAAGACAATCTCCAAAACAGAATAAGAATTTAAAATATCTAACACAGTTCCCTTCCAAATGAATTAGAACCAATTTTGTCTGAAAACTCTGTTAAAACAAGCAAATGACAACCTTCACTACTTAACCAAAGCTGGGAAGTAGAGGAAAGAAGAAGTTCACTTAATTTACTCTGTTATATCAGAACCAACACAAAACAGCTTTGCTGGACAACATTTTGCAGACCAGAATCAACGGAAAATAAGCATGTCTCTTGCTTCTATTGTCACTAGCAGTTTTTCACAGAACTCCATGAAGTGTACTTTAAAAAATAAATAAGAGAACATTGAACATCTTCTGCACTCTAGTAGCCTCCTTTTGCGGCTCATCTATTGACTACCCAGTGGTCTTCAAAGTGGGGGTCAGGACCGCCTTGAGGGGGTTGCAACTCCATTTCAGGGAGGCTGAGAAAAGCTAGATGCAGCCAAGTTACAATCTGGCACTGGGCACATTTAATGTTACTTTCAGCAATGACTGAAAGGTACTTTCAGTCGGGGGGTACCATACAGATTGTCATTATCAGAAAGGGGTCATGGACTGAAATGCTGGAATGCCACAGCTTCCTGCAAACCCAAGTCTTCCTCATATTTGTTCCCAAGGGCTGAGAAATCCACAAAAGAAGGTGGAGGATTCAGGGAACTACAAAGGGAACGAGAGATTAGCAAGTATATTCCTCTCCCCCTGGCACAAACAGAAGAATTTCAATACAATCCCATGTAATTTGTTGCCGCAAGTCCATAGCCCTACTCTTACCTGGGAGAAAGCCCCACTCAAATTCCAAATACCTAAGCATACTGTATATTACAGATTTCCACAGAATACAACCCTTGCTCTAAACATTCTTATCAGTCAGATTTGCACAGATACAGGAGAAGATAGTATTTGGAATGTAATAAAAGCATTTCATATGCAATTAAGAATATGTTTAGTATCACCAAAATAAAGACTGCAATCCTATGCATTGTTGAATAAATTTTAAAAGGGCATCACAATCCACCTTTACTGCTCCTGGCCCTTCCAAGGGCTCTAGAAGCAACCAGGAGTCACTTTCACAAACCCAGAACCCCAAAGTGACTTTTTGGCTGTTTCTAGACCCCAGGAACAGCTTCCAATTGCATCTGAAGACCTCCAGTTTAGAACAAACTGGATCCAAAGGCAGGTGGGAAGGCCCAACCCAAGACCCACTAAACCTACAACATAGGTTGCAACACAGTTTGAGAAATCCTATGCTATTACACTCATACTTCCAAGTTCCACTGAATACGTTAAGCCTACTAATATTTAAAAATGTTATCACTTATGGAATATGGTCTAGGATAAAGTTACTTTAAGGACCACCTATAATGCATGAACTCACCTATGGCCATCTTTTCAGGGTCTGCTCTTTGTCTTGCCACACACAAGTGAATCTGGTGGGAAATAGAAACAGGGCTATCTCTGAAGTGGCACTGCGATTGTGGAACTTATCTGAAGTGGACTGTTAGGTCCCCACACTGATGGTTTATAAGTGGACTCTCAAAACATATTCATTCCTCTGGTCTTTAACTGATTCTAGCTATTTTATCTCTGGTGTTTAAGGATTTTACCTGGTATTACTACAGTATTTTAAGGCAGTTTTACTATCATATTTCTTCTTTTCGTTTTTTATGTTTTCATTTTGTAAACCACTCTGAAGTTTTTTAAAAATAATAAAAAATATTTAAAAATAAATGTGTGTACTATGCAGCATTTTTTATTTTGAATGTAATATTAAGATACCGCAGACAATGGGTTGAAACCAAAGGTTTCTTTCTATCTTAACAAAAGGAAGTGCTGGATCCAGCGCAATCAAATTATACTTATACTGTACATAGTTGGTGTAAAGGTTAGAACTTGAGCATTGTTTTTAACACTGACATTTTTTTGTAAGGATGCCATGCCCTCCAGCTACAAAACACAAGTTTTCCTCATGTTAACTATTAAGCACAACAGAAGTATTGTACTAAAGCATTCATTTCCTTGCAGTAAAAGTACTTGAATTCCACTCATGCTGTTACTAGATCCGAATTACTTTTAAATTGCTTATCACTAAAGAAAGTGAAATTTGATATGCATGTGTGCTCAGAATCGATTGGATTCAGTCTTCCACATTTCCATTAAAATTCAGTTATATTGATATATAACATTCATTTTATACTCAAGATAGTAAATTTTTCTTTCATCCATGTCAGTTGTTTTAAGTGTCTAGAACTGTTATATTCTAAGAGGATGTTCTGCAAGCCATTCTTCTAATTTTTTGTTGGTGATTTTACATACAATAGCTAAATATTCTCAACTTTTGGGCATGCAGGACTTTAAAACTATCAATTAAATACAATCAGTTCACTTGACAGTTTTCACTAAAACATAACAGAGTAAGAAATGCATAGGTTATGACCACAGCATAGTTGAGCTAATTGCTACCAATTGCAGCTCCTAAGGACCTATACTTGGAAAAACATTCCACCAAGTTAGGGGCTTTACTTCCAAGTGAACAATGATAAAATATTTCTTACACTCATACAAATTAGTGTGCTATTAAGGGCTCTTATTTTTAGTGAGACTGTCATCCATTTCAGTCTAAAAGAGATAAGAAAATTCTGTTTTAATGCAAGTGTTTCCATTATTGGCATTTTTTAAGGAAAAAAATACTAGACCAAAATTATCTTGTTCATTTTTGTTTTTAATACCAACTAGGATTAGCTTGATCTTGCCAGAACCTTTCTGGTTTCTTTTTTACAACAAGTTTACTGAAGTAAACAGAGATAGTGCAAATGAAATAGTAAAAGCATTGGACATAGTTTATGCCATGTGCTGAAGTAAACAAACTTTAGCCTGGCTCTTTAAATATTTGCACTTTGAGTATAACCAAAAAGAACATGCAACTTTTGAAATCACTGGAATTTTTTGTACTATTCTCTATAAAAGCACCAACAGTGATGGAACAATGAATGCTGTTGCAACCTTTAGAGTTAGTTTGATCCCTCAATCTTGAACCTGGACTCTGAAACTGTCATATCTTATATGCATATCCACAATTTTCTAACCACAATCCCTTCTACCAAATCACTTTATGAATTCCTCTAATTTAGACCTTCCTTAACATACTCTCAGAGTTTACCAAAATTTCACTTCATTACTGTAAAAGATAAAATCAGACTTTAAGAAAGTATCTTTAAACAACTATTAAATAACTAGGCTTAAACTGTACTGGCAACAATGTGTCAAATAGACATTCTTATAAAACCAAGAGGACTGCTAAAGCAATGTCTTGAGAACCCACTAATCCTTCAGAGTTGTGGCAAAACTCTTAAAAGTACTCTCTGCAAACTGCAGTCAGCAACTTCATTTTTTGAAACCACTTCAGGATATAATAAATCTGAAGTCAATTATGAAAAAGCAAGTACAAAAGATATTCAGGATTGACAAAGGCAACAGTATTTATACTACTGAAGTTCACAATATCCACACAACTAGAAATTCTCAGTTCTCAGGACTCAAGCATTCCAGAAAGTCACACATTCTAACGTGAAATCTCTCTCCACCACCACCAAGAACACATTATAATACGTAGGAAGAGATGCTATGTACTTCTTGCAAGCATGGATCATACCACTTACAGTTCACTCATCACAAGCTTCAGACAGAGTTTCTGGTATCAAACACTAGCTCAAGTTAATGACACATTTCAAATGATGATCTCTTGGTCAACATGTTTCCTAACTCTACTCAAACCTGTGGCTGCTAGCTAAAAGAATGCATGCTGATATTGTAACAATATCAGCTCATAGAGCATACATTTTATGTTACAATGACTGTCTAGCCCACTGATCTCCAAACATTTAACTTCAGGGTTCCTAGACCTTTAAAGGAGGGAATTTCAGCAGATGCAGCTTCTCAACTCACAGATCACAAGCTGAAATTCCCTCTTCTACACACTTGTTAAAGGAGCCCTGAAGTTAAAAGTTTGGAGACCCTTGGTCTAGCCTAAGAAAAAGTTGTGTCTGTTTAAAACTTCATCACATTGAATTTTTAAAAAAGGAGCACCAGCAGAAGCAACAAAATTGTTTAAAGACTTAGGAGAGCAATACAGGTTGTCCCTTGTTATTCACTAGGGTTAAATTCCAAAACCCCATGTGAATTAAAAAAATTGAAAAATAGTTATAAAGACCCACTTCCAGGTTTCTTGCTCCTCATTGTTCCTAATGGAATAGTGTTGTGCCTCAAAATCCACAGGGGTTTGTTTCTAGGACAACCTGCTGACACAAAAAAAAATGTGTTAAATGAAAGCAGCTTTAAAAAAATAGAAAAGCCCTTTAAGTGGTTTTAAAAAACATAGTTATTTCACTGTTGTAGAGAAGAAGTCAGCAGTTAAAAAAGCAAAAGTGATCTCCTGCCTGTTCAGTTGGAGAATGGAATGACTCCTTGCATGACTGCCTCTCTACAACAGGAAGAAAAGCAGTTTTTTAAAACTAATTTTAAAGAGTTGCACATTTTCCCTTCTCCAGCGATTGGCATCTTCTCATTTGCAACAGTCATTCATGTTGAGTAAAATGCATTTATAAAAAAATCAGTGTATAACAAAGTTGAACCTATCCAACTTTGTTATACACTATATTACAAAATTGTAACTATCTTTTCACTCAAGCAATAAAGCTGAAATTATCTGCATCTCTTAACATGTCAAAATGATTTTTGACTTTCCATAAAAATTCAAAATCTTGTTAGTAAACAAAGGCTGAAATCCTAAAAGCACTTTCTTGGGAGTAAGTCCCATTGAAATCAGTGGAACTTACTTCTGAGTAGACATGAATAGGATTGCACTGTTAGTGAAGAAATGTATTATAAATGTTACTATTTAGGAAGCAAGGTGCAGTATATATGGTGCTGTCTGTATTTCAGTCTAATTTCTTCCACCAAAGGCCTAAAAGTACAGCAATTGTCATGATCAAGCCAACAGTGCCTGCATTCCTAAAAAATCAAAGTAAATGCAGATGGTGCACATGGTTTCCTACAGTATTGTACTACAGTAGCCATTTGTTACTGTAGTTACATTAGTTACAGTAGCCATTAATTTCACAGCTATATGAAATTTCTAAAATGCAATGCTCACTTAGGGCACAATCCAGAGTAAGTACGGAGCACGTAAGAGACATTACGTGCACCTGTAGTTACTGCACCACCTAGTGAAAACCTATGGGAAATTCATATTGCAATCCAGAGTAACTTGTTTTTACTCCGGAGCAAGGACTCCCCGTAGTTACTCTGGATTTCACCCTTACTTGGGAGTAAGTCCTCTTGAACTTACTTTAAAGTAGGCATGAGCAGGGTTGCACTGCAAGTGTAAATGCAGCACTTACTGTATCTGTACTGTATATGAAATATTTTAAAAACACAGCCCCCGCCCCAAACTTTCAAACATTTGCACACAATTTAGAAAACTACCCTTCATACTTTGTCAATGGTAGGGTTGACACAGCTTCACCTATTCCAGATCAAACTCAAGAGACTCTTAACTACAAATTTTAATTGTTGAGAAGTTTACTTACATGGCTGTTAACCAGGGCTTAACTCCAAAAGATAACACTTGATCTAACTGCATGATAAAAGAAGCAAACCAGCTGTTCCAACAAGTAGAAATCCCTTTTAGCTGACTAAAATTAACCTGAACAAGGAAAATCTTACCATCCCAAAATATAGGCATGAACCCAATGCATATCTGTACTACACTTCTATTCTCAAAAGTATATAATCATCGAATAGGGAACATACAAATGAAGATTACCTCAGATACAGATACACTAAGAAATGTTTCCTCCAGAAGAACCAGAGTTCAGTCAGTGTTTAAGAACCTAACAGTGGAAAAGGAATGTCACCTTCTGCTAACTGGGTAAGAAGCACTTTTTCAAGTGAGATGTGCCCCTTTTTATTCAGTAGGGAAATAATAACTGGCCAAACTCAACCCAGTAGAGACTTTTCTAGTGGCTGTTTGCTGGTGCTCTTTTGCATCTAACTAGATTGTTAGAGAATTATTTTCTCTGTAAACCACTTTGAGAACTTTTTGTCAAAAAGTGGCATATAACAGTAAATACTGTTAATACTAATAATGTAGCTGCTTGCCTTGGATACCATCTTTGCCTACAGACTTATGAAGTTGTAAAAACAACCAATCTCCCCCCTTTTCTGGACTATGTTTTCTGGATCCATTAAAAATAGACATGTTGCAAGTGGATGAAGGAAACTGGTTCCTGTCAGAGAGGTACTGTACAGGTAGTATTGCAAGATTCAGACTGTCAAGACTCAGACAGCCCAAGAAGGACCAGCACATCAATTAAGAGAAATTTACTGGCCCCCAAGAGCTACTAGAGAGACTGGTCTGAGACCATGCCCTTCTTACACATGGTGTGGTAGCCCAATTCTAGGTATGACAACTCAGAAGTAAGTTCCATTATAGTCATTGGGGCTTACTCTCAGGTACGTTGTGGGTAGGATTGCAATCTGAGGCTACAATAACATCCACACTTTGCTGGGATACTGACAGTTCACTTTGCTGGGATACTGACAGTTTTACTGACAGTTCGCGGGATTCACTCCTGATTAGACACGCATAGGCTTGGGCTCTAATTGTTGGTAGGCTCCATGGAAGGGTTCACAAACGTGAGTTCAAATCCCACTCATCCACGGCCCAGAAGACAATCCCTTTGCATGCCATGCCCTCTCTCTGCCAGTGATAGCCAACATTTTCAGCACTGCCAACTGAGATGGCCAGTGCCCAGCACATGGGCCCAAAACTCCAGTGGGCCAGGAGCACCATGTGACCACTGTGGCCGCCCAGGGCTTCGAGCATTTGTGGTGGGCACTCACCCCTTCAGTTCAGCTCTGCTCTGAGTGCACCAGTGCATTTGGGGTGGGGGCATGTGGCAGGAGGTATATGGCAGAGCTCTCTCTGCTTGCGAGCTGGGAGGGCTCAGAGCACCCTCTCTGGCATGTGTGCCATAGGTTCGCCACCACTGGCCTAAACCTATCCACACTTTGCTAGAAGTATGCCCCACTGACTCTAAAGGGTCTGACTTCTGAGTAGATGTGCACTGGATTGAGGGTGAGGCTATAATCCTAGCCACATTTTCCAGGTAGGAAGCTCCATTGACTTTAATGGGACTGACTTCTGAGCACACATGCCTAGGATGCGGCTCTGAGGTGCAACCTTCTCAACACTTTCCTGGGAGGAAGCCCCATTGACTCTCATGGGACTGACTTCTGAGTAGACATGCCTAGGATGGGGCTCAGAGGTGCAACCTTCTCAACACTTTCCTGGGAGGAAGCCCCATTGACTCTCATGGGACTGACTTCTGAGTAGACATGCCTAGGATGGGGCTCAGAGGTGCAACCCTCTGTACACTTTCCTGGGAGGAAGCCCCATTGACTCTCATGGGACTGACTTCTGAGTAGACATGCCTAGGATGGGGCTCAGAGGTGCAACCCTCTGCACACTTTCCTGGGAGGAAGCCCCATTGACTCTCATGGGACTGACTTCTAAGTAGACATGCCTAGGACGGGGCTCAGTGGTGCAACCCTCTGCACACTTTCCTGGGAGGAAGCCCCATTGACTGTGATGGGACTGACTTCTGAGTAGACATGCCTAGAATGGGGCTCAGAGGTGCAACCCTCTGCACTCTCTCCTGGGAGGAAGCCCCATTGACTCTCATGGGACTGACTTCTAAGTAGACATGCCTAGGACGGGGCTCAGAGGTGCAACCCTCTGGACACTTTCCTGGGAGGAAGCCCCATTGACTGTGATGGGACTGACTTCTGAGTAGACATGCCTAGGATGGGGCTCTGAGGTGCAATCCTCTGCACACTGTCTTGGGAGGAAGCCCCATTGACTGTGATGGGACTGACTTCTGAGTAGACATGCCTAGGACGGGGCTCAGAGGTGCAACCCTCTCCACACTTTCCTGGGAGGAAGCCCCATTGACTCTGATGGGACTGACTTCCGAGTAGACGCAGCCTCCACCGTGCAGTTCAATGGGACCACCACCACGCCTCATTGTCTCCCCTGTCCCCTGTGCAGCTGGAAGTGTCCCCGGGGCCGGAGGAGCACCGAGGGGTCTCCTTGGACCATCCCCAGAGGGGGGAGGCCGAGGCGGGCCCAGCGTGGGGAGGGGGATCTCCTGCCCCTAGGAGGCCTCCGGGCCGAGCCTCTCGGAGGAGACGGAGAGGCAGCCGCAGCCAGGCCCGCCTCGGCGGGGTGAGCCTTACCCTTCTCGACCGCCGGCTCCTCCTCCGCTTCCCACCGCTGCCGCCGCCGCCTCCTCCTCCAACCGGCGAGCCACTCCGCCTCCCGGGGAGGGAGGGAGCGAGGGGGTCCCGTGCTGCTGCTGCGGTGGCGGCGGAGGGAGGGGGCGGGAGCGCTGGCTGGCTGGCGGGCGGCGGTGGGTGTCCTGCGAGCGCCGCTCCCGACGACGGTTGGAACCGTTCCGGCTTCCCAGTCAGTCAGTCGCTGCCTCCGTCCCTCCCCCTCCCTCCTCCTTCTTCTCGCTGCGCGTCTCAGCCAGCCGAGCCACTCCAAATCAAAATAGTGTCACACAATATGGCGGCCACTCCGGTTGGCAAACATCGCGAGACCCAACGCTAGACGGGAAGAGGAGGAGGGGGAGGAGAATCTCCACCGTCGCCTAGGCAACCGCAGGCTCTACTACTCCAGGCCAGGCCCAGCCTCAGCGCTGCTCACTCCACGGACACGCCAGGGATGGTCCTCCCGACTGCCTCCCCCGGCCATGAGCCTCCCTCCCGGCACTGCCTCCTTGGCTCCTCCACCAGGCTGCAGTCCCATCCACGCTTACCTGGGAGTAAGCCCCACTGACTACAATGGGACTCACTTCTGAGTAGACCTGCATTGGATTGTGAGGCTACAGTCCCATCCACGCTTACCTGGGAGTAAGCCCCACTGACTACAATGGGACTCACTTCTGAGTAGACCTGCATTGGATTGTGAGGCTACAGTCCCATCCACGCTTACCTGGGAGTAGGCCCCACTGACTACAATGGGACTCACTTCTGAGTAGACCTGCATTGGATTGTGAGGCTACAGCCCCATCCACGCTTACCTGGGAGTAAGCCCCACTGACTACAATGGGACTCACTTCTGAGTAGACCTGCATTGGATTGTGAGGCTTCAGGCCCATTCACGCTTACCTGGGAGTAAGCCCCACTGACTACAATGGGACTCACTTCTGAGTAGACCTGCATTGGATTGTGAGGTTGCAGTCCCATCCACATGCTTACCTGGGAGTAAGCCCCACTGACTACAATGGGACTCAATTCTGAGTAGACCTGCATTGGATTGTGAGGTTGCAGTCCCATCCACACGCTTACCTGGGTAGGTCTACTTCTGAGTAGACCTGATTGTGAGGTTGCAGTCCCATCCACACGCTTACCTGGGAGTAAGCCCCACTGACTACAGTTGGGACTCACTTCTGAGTAGACCCGCATTGGATTGTGAGGCTGCAGTCCCATCCACACGCTTACCTGGGAGTAAGCCCCACTGACAACAATGGGACTCACTTCTGAGTAGACATGCTAAGATTGGATTGTGAGGCTGCAGTCCTATGGACACTTAGCCGGGAGTGAGCTCCATTGTCTAATTGGACTTCTGACTGGACATGCATCGGACTGTGCTGTTCTGCCATAACACTATGAAGCCAATAAGATTTAACTGAGACCAAATGCATTCTCAAGGAGGCAACCAGAACTGTTGTGATTCTCATTATGTCTTCTCAATATATTACCTTTGCAAGGGAGCATAAATATGACACCACAAAGTAATTTACAGCCCCATCCTACATTGACACAATTCCAGCAGCACAGCAGTGGTGCAACATCAGTGGTATCCAAAACCTACCTTTCACAAAAGTGGAAGGACATGAGAGGCCAGATACCACACTGACATAGTCCTCCCAGTTACAGTAACACTGCCAGCCCTCATGCCAGTCACATACAAGAATTATCGTTTTAAGGTTGCATTCCCACCCTCATTTCTTCTTCTTTTGTCTTTGGAGATTGGGGAGACAGACGGTTGTCCTCTCAACCAATATGCTGCTGTAGGTGCCACTGGATTTTATGCATCTTTCACAATGCGCTTCCACTCTTGGCAATTGATGGTGATGTTTTTAGCCTCCTCCGTGGTCAGTTGCTGGTTCTTTAAGTCTTGCTCAACCAGCTTAAACCATGTTGCTCATTGAACTTTCCAATACATTGGTCACTCTCCCCAGAGGATTTTATGTGGCAGCCAATTAGTGTTCATTCTGTAGACGTGGCCAAACCATCTCATTCTGCATTTTTTAAAATTAGTTCTTCGACTGAGGGTTGATGATTGTACCTTTCCCATATTGTCTCATTATGGTGGCGATCACGAAGGGAGACACTCAGGATTTGTCTTGGCCTATCCTCACTTACTTGGGAGAAAGCCCCTTTGACTATAATGAGACTTACTTCTGAGCAGAAAGCATAGGATTGAACTCAAAGTAGAGCAGCATTTCTCAATCAGTTCCACAAGGATCACAAGGTACTTGAAGGGTGTCTACTGGTTCTTTCAGGATCCCTGCCACCCAGGAGCAAGAACTGGAATGCAACACAACAAAAAGCTTTCAGAGGCCCAATTTGCCTTACAGCATAGAAACAGAAGGCAGAGAATCTGAGGTGACTCAGAGTGTGTGAACAACTACAGGATAGGACTTGGTGAAAAGTTTCTGTTTTGCTGAGGTGAGCCTCCAGAAAAGGGGGGCTGCAAAACCTAAATCTGTAGCCTAAGATCCTATTTTCCTATTTCTCCCTTCCATACTCCAACCCCTTCCCTATGATATTGTTCTCCTTCTTTTGATGCTTTTGTTTTGTTGTAATCTTTAATGCCAGTAAAGGTATTCGTAATCATAATCGCCTAAGATCCTTCACTTTCTGCTCCCCAATAAGCAAATTGCTTTCTATTCCCTGTTCTCAAGGAAATAGTAATAGCTTTATTTCCCTATTTCAATCAAAGAATATATATATATATATATATATATATATATATATATATATATATATATATATATATATATATATATATATATAAATTAGAAACAGATTAAGAAAAATAAAATAAATTCTACAACTTGAAAAATGTTGAAAATAAAAATAATTTTTTGGATTTTTGATACAATATAAAATTTTAGTCAGTTCTAATCCTATGAATCAGAAATCAATTCCAGTGATGCCAGTGGAACCTTTGGGCAAGCATGCTTATGACCTTCATTTTTGTGGAGGATTGACAGCACAATCCTATGCATATCTATTCAGAAGTAACTCCCATTGAGTTCAATGGGACTAATTCCCATGTAACTGTGTATTGCCTGAGTCTTGCAATACTAAAACCATAATTTCACTATCAAAATTTGAATTCAACTCGGTGGATAAAATTGGTTTCTCTAATTTTGCAGTGTCACTGTTTCTGTTCAAAGATACATGTGTCAAGCAAAAATATGTTTATCAAGAATAATTTAAAAGTGGGAAAGGAAATTATCCTGTTCTTGATCTCAGATAACAAAATGACACCACTGTAGGCTATTTGAGTTATGGGAGTTTAGTTCAGCAATATCTGCGAGTTGGAAGTTGTAACTCTTCTTGAGATCCTGGAGGCAATTTTTTCACAGCAGTCAGTGTGCCATAAGAGATCCAGAAGCAGAACTGAGGGCTGATTCTTTGCATGAAGAGAGACTGAAAAGGCATCTTGCAGAGGATGGTCTTGTTTTCCAAAGATAAAACAAAAATGAAACATAACTATACACAATCAAGCGACTGGTGATAGATTTTTTAAAAACAAGAATCTTCCAGTAGTGAAACTGCTGTGAAGCAGTTTTTTTTAAAATGCAATGACCAGCAAAAATATACCAGTAAATACTATTTACAATAAAGTGTTCATGTGCACATGAACTGTACAAACTTTACACAAGTTAGGATCCATTTCAGGAAATGGGTTTTAAAATCAATAGGCATTATACCTTTGGACCAGGCAGTGTGATTGTTGCTGGGTTAGACATTTTGATCTTGTTGACTTCTTTCAATAATGTGCTTTAATTGGCACTTTGATAACATAGATGCAATTCTTGAAACAGAACTGCAGTTAGCAGTACCCGGGTGAACCACTCCAGTCTGGATTGTGGCATAGAAGGAGCAGGTAAATTGTAGTCATTGCCATGAAATATTTTTTCCTAGCTCATTGACTCTTGCTTTTGGGAATTGGAAAGGGTATTATACAGGAAATGCATCTATTTCTGCTGGTAGATGAGTCAATCAATATACGACATCTGCAAAAGATAACATTCCCTCCATCCCTCAAGCATAACTACATTAAATGCTTTAAATGCTTATAATTTCTTCATGTTATTTTCTGTGATTATTCTATTGGGATGCTGTGTCTGTACATTTTGAGGAACACCGTGAACTAAAGTGTAATGAGAGAACATATGTACTTATTGAAATCCAGTGGCAAAGGAAAAAAGAAAGAAATCTTTGACATTTATAGCCAATCCTATCCCCAGTGTTTCTGCAGGATGCAGTGGTGCCAACACAGCCATCGCTACAACCAGCAGTACAGCTGGAGCTACTGGAAGTCTCCTCAGTGGAAGGGGACTTTTGTCGAAAGCCCCAAATCCTACAATGGCTATTTTGCCAGCCCAGGCTTGGAAGCCTTCATGTCAGGCTTTGCAACCCGTCATGAAGGACATTGTATGGATAAGAAGGGTCAAGGTCATCCAGGAAAGTTCATAACCTAGGGGGGGATTTCATAGAATCATAGAATCCTAGAGTTGGAAGGGACATAGAAGGTCATCTAGTCCAACACCCTGCCTGCAACAGAAAATTCTCCTATTGCATCTCTGACAGGTGCTCATTGAGCCTCTGCTTGAAGATCCCCAGTGAGGGAGAGTCCACCACCTCCCTTGGCAATCTGTTCCACTGCCGAACCGCCCTCACCGTCAGGAATTTTTTCCTGATAAAATAGGATTATCCTATCACTTCTCTGACCCAACTGCAAGATGCTCCACCCTAGTTACTCTGGAAAAGGGTTTGGGCAGCCTAAGGCAACCCAGGCTGCCCCAAGACAAGTGGTCTTGGTGGTCAAGTGGACTTGCCCCTAGCTTGGGCAACATAGGGAGCTCAGGAGAGGCACATTGAGGGCATGTTTAGCATTGCCTAGAGCAGAGTAGTTACTCTGTATCTGGAGACTATTTCCAGGGCAGAAATTCCCTCTTTCAGCTCCTCAGAGTTATACCGCCTCAGGAGCAGGTATAGTCATGAGTAGACCCATAGTGGTCCATGATAAGGCAAGAGTAAGAATGGCAGTGTTGACCAAAAATCTGAGTTCTTGGCCAGCCTAGCAGCAACCCCTGCCTCTCAACCTCAGGATATGGAACAACTACAGCAGCCCACTCCAAGAAGCCCCTTGTATTCATTGTAGGCTGTACTGGCATCTCATCAGGGACTCCTTATAAGGCAGGCACCACAGCTGTTCCTTGTTCAGTGTGATCTGAGGGGGGTCTTCTTGGGAGCAAGCCCTACCCAGCTGTCACTGACTTTATGCCCATTGAGCATGCTCTGGAGCAGTTAGGGCAGCCCAGGCTTCCTGACTCTCTGGATCCAGCATAGCTCTCTGCTCTGGATACAGAATTGTTGGGGCAGCCCAGTTAGGGCTCTCCTCACTGACCTTACTCTGGGTCGTGCCCCTAATCTTACTTTTTGACAGTTACATAATACGTCGTTTGGTATTAAAATGTCTTAAATTGTTTTTAAGGGTTGAGATACCACTGCACACCATTTTGTAAGAGTTTGCTGTGAGCACAATCTCAACTGTATGACAAGTTGGAAAAGGTTCAGAAGACTAAACCATACAAATTATATTAGGTATGCTGGAGGGGTAAAAGGAAAGAATTGGCTCAGTTAATAAGGCTGAACCACTCATTTTGCTACCCTGCTAACAGAGCTGCTAAGCTGCTGGGCCATTTTTGGTGATTTCAAACATCTGTGAAGGAAGTCCTACTTGCTGGTGGTCCTGAGGGAGGTAGAAATTATATCTTTTGGTGAAGGCGGATCCCATTTTTTTAGGATAACTTGTAAGTCACCCAAGTAATGGTGGAAAACATTGCCCTTACTCACTCTGGTTTGTCCTCAGTCATTAGCAAGCTAAAGTGGAAGTGAGATATATGGTGTTATCATAAAGTCATATATGTTCCTTTTAGTGGATGCAGACTATACAATGCATTTTGCTTACTTTTGAATAATGTGAGAGCCCCCCACTTTAAAGATGAGGTAGATTCAAGATCAGAGGGTGTCCTTGTTTGGCCTGGCATATATTAAGCATCAGTGAGGACTTGCCTGTTAAAAGCGTTTAAGAAACATTTGGATAGGCATTTGCCAAGGGTGATACTTTTATGTATAAGAGTTTATTGCATAGTTTATTGCACTTTATTGCAGGGGATTGGCCTAAAGCAATCTAAAGCAGGGGAGTAATCCCAGCCAGGTCACAAGATGCAAACCCTGAGTCTGTTTTTCACTTTATGAGATTGGAGGCAACACATAAACCTGCAGTAGAAAACACCTCTGGGTTTGCTTCTGGCAAAAAATTCTTCTACCTTAAGTCTTCTTCAGTAGCTCTGTGCTACTCTGTATAGAAATATAAAAATTGTTTTACCTTTTCCACCCTACAGTGATAATTATCTTTTGGAAAGAATTCAAAGTGATGGTTCTGAACAATAAAACCCGAAATGGTTTGTACTCTGCATAATTTAAAAAAAGATGCCCTCCTCCTGTGTGATCAGCTGAGTATCTCAACACACCAGTATACACCAAAGCATCAGCAGACACATTCCAAAAGAAACTTTGGTGTTGTTGTTCAGTGTCTGAGATAAAGGCATGTGGGATTTTAAACATAATTTTAGGGCACATTTTCGTTACAGGATGTCTCGTAGGAGTTTGGGGACCATTGCTGTAACATGTTTTTCAGTAGACTCTTCTAGCAATAGTGATATATATTAAAAATACTACACAGAAGAGCAGAGAGAAAATAAGTTTACACTAGCATGTAACTTAACTTTATAGCTAAATGTCTACAAAAAGGAATGAAACAGTTTAGAGTAATGTTGCAATCTGTCACATTACACAGAATGTATTTTTAGATTTTAATATGGTGTGTTTTGACCCAAATGCAGTAAAATATCTTCTTTTAACTTGGATGTTCTATGCAAAGCGCTATTTGGACTAGACATATTAAACTAGGATTGGCATAGAATTTCAGGAAGAAGAGACTGCTGTGGAGAGGATAATTTTGGTTATTGACAGCTCTTCTGAGAAGAGTGAAGTGCTATAAATGCTATAATTGCCATAGATTTGAATCTAGTCCCACTGGCACTTTTGTGAGTGTATCCTCTACTTTATCCTCTGTTTCATGAATGAAGCTACCTCTTTCAATGTGTTGTTAGTGATGTATGTGTAAATCATCTGACTTGTTCAACTTCTGTATGACAGGTTGCTGAGAAAAGGGAAAAGAAGTGGGGAAGAAAGCAGATGGAGGGATTATAGTTCAAAGACCATAGCTTGCAAACACAGAAGGCTCCTATCCCTGAACATCTCTAAATTGGGATGGAAAGACGCTGGAGAGCCACAGCCTGTCAGCATAAATGGTTCTCTACTATATGGACCAGTATAAAGCCGCTTCATATATAATCCAGGCGAAAACTTCCAGGTTTTGGTTGTGGGCAAGAATTCACCTCTAGAAACCAACATAAATTATGCACAGGTTTTAATGCAGGATCATACCTACAGGTACCAGCTTCTCCTGTCTGGAGGGGAGAATCCTGAGAGCCAATTTCCCAGCAATACATTGTCCTGCTAGCCTGTTGATCTTAACACAGCTAGCCAAGTTTCCATCCCCAGAGTACAGGGTGGGGGAACTAATAGACCAGCCAGCAGGTTCTTGTCTTCCCTTGCCAATTCAAATGTACTAATTGGTACACTATTGGTGATGGCACTAATTGAAAAGGGTGCCACCATGCCAGTCCTCAGCCACACCCTAACTTTCTGTATTGTACCCTCACAGCTCTGCTAACATACATGTGTCTTGCACTCTTGAAAGTTATTTTTAATGAAATATAAACTTGGTTCTTTTCTTGGAAGGGAAGGGAAGGGAAGGGAAGGGAGAAAGAAAGAAAGAAAGAAAGAAAGAAAGAAAGAAAGAAAGAAAGAAAGAAAGAAAGAAAGAAAGAAAGAAGATCTAAACTCCACAACAACCAGCTACTGAATTGGGAGGTGATCAAAAGGAAAGGCTTAATATAGAATTATTTAAATGAAAAATTGGTGCTGAAGAAAAGCAAGACTTTCTCCAAAGCAAGAAAGTAAAATAAAAGATGCATGTAGGGGAGCTAAATCCAAGTCTTGAACAGGTTCATAGTAGCATTGCTAAATATAGAAATCACTTCCTTGCCTGTTTGCTGAGCTAGCAGTTTTGCAAGATAATACAGTAATACAACTAGCTTCATTTTTAACCATCCAAAGTGTTTGCCACACAAGCTCAAGTCTCATTCATTACCTTTTTTCCTTCCAGCTCTTGGGTATTTAGAACCATTGCCTTGGTTTCATTTGCAACTATTACTAAGAGAGCGGAATACTTTTAAATCCCAGGAATCATGCATTCACTGTTAAAAGAAGAACATATTGTTTTCCTTTTGGGATTTCTTTTCGGGGAGGGGGACGACAGGCGAGGGTAAAGGCTGAGCTAGTGCCAAAGAGCACTTCAGCATATTTGGCTGAATATAGACGACTTGGAGCCAAGCAACATGGAGCCTTAACTAATTTCAGCATTCACTTAAGCTAAATTATTTATGACACTCCCTTTTAAAAAGGATCTGTGTTCAGAGTAGGGTTCTAAGTGAAGTTTGAAACCAAAATAAAGGACTAATTTTGCATCCAGTGTCAATGACCACAGTACAGTAGTTAAAAACACAGCCACTGAGATTTAAGCCAAACATGATATATTCCAAATGGCCAGAATAGCAAATTCCGTCATTTTCAAAGCCACTACTAAATCATGATGAGAAGTTGAGCTTTCTCATCATTAGTGATGAGAAAGCGTAACATTTTTGTTTAGGCAGCTGAAACAACATCAGAAACCATTTCTAAAAATACAGACAGTTACTCAGACACCTCAGTTGTAATAAAGTTATGCAGATTATGCAGAGAAAGTTCCTCTCTTCTGGGAATCCAAACCTGGTGCTATGCGTTGAACATTGTGGCAGGCTTAAGCTTTGTAAAAATGAAACTACAGGGGTTAAATGATAGAGATATAAAAGCAAAATAAAGAGGTTTCTAGAGATTGCAGAACATAAGTGTTGGCAGCTGAATGAAAGGAAAATGAAAAGTGTTTGTAGAAACAGGAAACTCTAGTGTGTGGTGCATGCAGGAAAAGGGTTACCACTGAAATTCACCTAAAGCAGATTCAACAACACTTGAAGTTTTGTTGATTCAAAGTACTGTTATGGACTGTACCCAAAAACTAAATAAGAATCAAATTAGTTGTGACCCATGAGATCTATGATAAGAGTCTTCTCTCCATTTTGTCAAGGGCTATGGTTGGTCAGTGGTTAAAGACACTGTATTTGATAACCTCAAGGTTGGCAGGTCAGCAGTTCAAAACTCGAGTACCACATGAGAGAATGAGCTCCCGATATCTGCCAACCCAGTAGTTCCAAAGCATGTAAATACAAGTAAATAAATAGGTACCACTTTGGTGGGGAGGCTCCAACAGCCTTCTGCATACCTTCTGCATTCATGCAAACCATGCATTAAAACGGCTCCAACAGCCTTTCGTATACCTTCACCATTCATGCAAACCATATGATCGCAGAGACATCCTGGGACAACACTGGCCTTTTAATGGGGATGAGCACTTGTAGTCACAAGCAGCAGGGGAATCTGCGAAGAATGCCTTTACGTTTATCAATTTTGTATGTTAGAAACAACCTGGTTTGTTGGTGTGGTCGTCGTCTGTGTGTGTGTGAGAGCGAGAGTGAGAGAGAGTGAGAGAGAGAGTGAGAGAGAGAGAGAGAGAATCAAATCAAGGTCATGGCAGTGAGGAAGGGTTACTTTACTCTTTTTCACTGTACTGTTTCCCCAAATTAAGGTTGCAAACCTGACCACACTTTCCTGGGAGTAAGTACTATTGAACACAATGGGACTTCCTTCTGAATAGACATGCATAGGATTGCACTGTATCTCATACAAGTGCAAGACATATGCCTTTTATGGTTCCCTTGCAGGAAAAATAGCTGTTGCAGTGGAGTATTAAACCAGGAAAATGATGCAGAGTATAGAAAACTCTCCCTTAGGCTGCAATCCTAAAGACATTTTCCTGGAAGGAAGACCCATTCAACACAGCGGGGCTTTCTTTTAAGTAGACATGGTTAGGATTGTGTCCTTAGTATATTAGCTTTGAGCTAGTTCAACATCTGCACTGTGCGTCTGTTTTTAACTGAAGAAACACCATTACCACAGGTGATACTGATCACAGATCTGTAGCATTTTATCTGGTTGCACCCTTTGATTAGCAGCTTTGAATATCTACACACCTCTATCACTGTTGATTAGTTTAACCTAAACAAAATGGAGATAAATTTGCACTCAGGATAAACATCCTAAACAATATTGAAGAAACAAGAATTCAAGAAACTTACAGTATAATTCTCTTCTTGTCTACACAGAAGTAAGATACACTGAGTTCAATAGGACTTACTCTCATGTAAGGTTGTATAAGCCCTAGATGAGTGATTTTCAACCAGTGTGCCATGGTACACTGTGTGCTGCAAATAATTCCCAGGTGTGCCACAGGAATTTGGGGAGGGAAATTTATTAATGGGAAAACTGGGGGATTTGAACAGCTTGGTGTGCCTTGTCAATGGTAAAAACAACTGACGTGTGCCATGAGTTGAAAAAGGTTGACAATCACTGCCCTAGATAGATGGGTTTATGCATATCTTTATTCAGAAATCCTAGCTTTTTCTGAAGAAGCATTGCTGGAAAAGGGTAAGCATTCTTTTAAGTATATACAGGAAGAGTGTTCTTGTTTAGTTGGATCTTGTGCACTATGTTTTATGTGGGCCACATGTGCTTTATCTTCTATTTTTAAACTGTTATTAAGAAGTAAGGCCCATCTTTTTAATAAGTGCCGTGTGATTTATCACACAATTCCAAGCAAGCATGAGCAACCCAGTTATAAAACAATCCCCGTAGGAATGATAATACAACTAGCCTGTTCATTATCTATATATCGTATTAAAACAGCTCCAACAAGCCATAGGGGACCCACAAATAACAAAGGGTTGCATTGGAGAGGATAGGAATCTGTTCTTCTCCTTATAGATACCATGATCACAAAATGAAAAGCTCTAACGGCAATCCAGGTTATTTAGGATGGATGCTAGAATGAACTTCTAAGTAAGTTCAGTTGGAGTACTAGATCAGGTTGCTTAGAATATGGTACGTATGACACTAAAAGAAATGGGGAGAGTTATAGTACTACATTTATTCTAATTTTTAGCGTTAGATGCATTTAACATTTATTCTACTTACATGTTATCTCTCCTATGAAAAGTATGCTCTGCTTTCCAGGAAAAATAAAATTAGTGAATTATGCCACAGCTTCTCCTTATCTACTCCTGAAAGTAGATAAGTGTTCATATCTTCAAACAGGGCCTGCTGTAGATCTTCTGGATTCAAAGGCAATGGACCAAGTGCCGCCCCTCCTTACTTAACAACAGGCAGGGCTGGATTTAGGTTTGATGAGGCACTAAGCTATTGAAGGTAATGGGGCCCTTTATATGACCAGCTGTCCTTTGTCAACAACAAATTGTCGCTGTTTTATGTTGAATATATGTTATATGGTAATTTATGAACCTAATAGATATCTAAAGCACATAACAAAATATGTATTTTGTCGACCTGAAATACAATTTAAATTTTTACCCCCCCCCCCCAAGAGAGTGGGGCCCTAAGTTACAACTTGTTTAGCTTATACGTAAATCTGGTACTGATGACAGACACCACCTTTGCCACTCCTTCCTACTGCATGAATTTTAAAGGAAGAAGAGCAGATAAAGAGGAGAAAAATGGTGTGCTAGAGAAGCCATTCAATCCAGGAAGCAGGTAAAGGAGCAGTTGAGGTAAGCAGGTAGAGCAAAGATAGCAGAGGGAGACTTTTCTCCTTCTTCTCAGCCATGCCAGTGTTGGGATGTTAGGCCAAAGTGTTGAGTTTCATCAGGTGAAATTTCTACTTACATTTCTATTTGTATTTCCTCATAACTTACTAGCAGCTCTCGGAATACTACCACTTACCGAGCATGTGTCTAGGATGAGTGTGTGTACTACTGTACTGCAGTGGTTCTCAAAGTGTGGTTTGGGAACATTTGAGGGGTCATGACTTCATTTCATTGGGGGGGGGGGTCACAAAAAGCTTGGAGTTTTGGAATCTGGCACTGGGCACCATCTTGGAATGGAGCGCTCAGGCTGAAATCCATACTTTCCTGGAAGTAAGTCTCATTTAATACAATGGTACTTCTGAGTAGATATGGAAGGGCTCCTGCATCAGATTGATATCGTTTTCTGTTTGATGGAAGGAAACACTTCCAGCCATGATATCACTTTCAGGAGGAGGTCCAGACAGGTTGCCATTCTCAGAAGGGGATACCAAGCTGAAATGCTTGAGAACTACTGTACTACTGCTAAATAACCTGGAGACAAGTGATGGGATTCAAAGAAATTAACAACCTGTACTATACCCATCTGGCAGCCAGTTTTAAATGGTGATTTTTAAACTTTGTATGTCCTATCTCTTGTTAACAACCGGTTCTATAGAGTAGGTGCGAACCTGCTGGAGACACTGCAACTTCATGTCCAAACCACTTAGAATTTTTTTTTTTTGTGGACCATGAGATTTTCCTGGTCAGGACTATTGATGATAACACACAGCCTGTTTATTTTACAGCATTCATCAGCATTTTACTCAGTGATCCAAACAAACAAGACCACATGTATTTTGGAATCTCTGAAACTTATGACAGTCACCATTTTTTAAAAATAAATGAGCAGAAATGCTTAGAAATAGCAGAAATATTATTTCAAAAAAGTTGTTCAGAAGTTATTATTTTGGCTGATTTTCACTGATAAGGTGTAGATTCACACATCTGTATTCACTCAGATCTGCATTCAGGAACTGTTTGGGGATAGGTAGCCCCAGCTTAACCTGTGCTAAAATAGGCAGGCCAAGCGGCCTGCACTGTGTTCAGTGCAGGTTAGGCAATGGCTGCCACCAGAGGTCTTGAGGGGTCCTCACAGGTTCTATAGATCCGTTTGCTAATGAGCACCTGGTTCTGAGAAGGTTACTAATGGGACACAGAACCTGTTGTTAATTTAGGTTATTAGGACATAGAACCTGTTGTTAATTTATTTGAATCCCACCACTGGCTGCCACACAACTCAAAGGGATATATTTCTCCTTACTCCTTGTCATGCAGCAGCCACCTCTATAGGGCTACTCAGGTTAGCACTAGAAAAAAAATCACTGATGCAGATCTAAGCAGCCCAGTGTAATATTGGATTGACCCAGTTGGGATCTGGCCTAAGTCACTCAGACTGGTTCCCCTTCTCTCTCAGATCACGTCTATCCACTGGCCTGCCCTCCTCAACCCAGAAATTACTCAATTCCTTCTTAACAACCCTCTCTAAACCCCCCTCCCATGCTGGCTGCTACAAACCTACCTTGTCCCAGCACCATGGAGGCAGGTCAGTGCATGTCAGAGCAGTGATTCAGCCAACTCTAAAGGAGGCATAAATTGCAACACTCCCAGGCCAGTGCAAGAAACTACTAACTACAAAGTAGGATTGTGTTCTTTAGGAGTGAGATATGAGGCATTTTGCCAGTGAAATCTCGTCCAAGTTTTCAGAAGCCAGAAATCATTACAGTTTCACATCAAGGCAGCATTAAAGTTGTTCTCATTAGATTAGTGTCGTTTCCTATTGGAGAGTTGGGCCATCACAGGGCATCTGGTCACAGTTGTTGACAGCCTGATGAGAAGTCAAGGAAGGAAATAGCGCAGTTTAACACTATTGTTCCTTTTTTCCACCCTCATCCCAATAAGAATCGTAACACTGGAAAACTTTGGCATCGCTTTGCAAATGTAGCTTCCTTCAGCAGATGTAGATAGAGAGGTTCCTGGTAATCATATTTTCAGCTGTTTATCTGCTCTCTATGTATGTACACTGTAGCCTAGATTGCAAATATAGGTTGATAACTGACAGTAATTGTAGGTAGTCCCCTATAGGCTATGTTTACCTAAAAGTTTGGACAAAAAGAGTTTTTTGTTATTTCCAGTTTTATGAGAGAGTGAAAGGAGATCTGTAACACCACCAAGTATAAAAATTTAAGAAATCAGATCTAAGAAATCTACCGTCCCATCTTTACAACCTCTTCCTTTAGCAGCCTCCAGAAATAGAAGTCCTATGTCTGGGTCTTCTAATCACTCTCAGGTCCAGCAAAACTAGGGTTGCCATATGTACCAAAAAACAGGAACAACTCCAATTTGGGGGGATGTGTTCACATACTGGCATATGGAACAGAGGGTCCTGTCCTGATTTTGTGGAAGAGAATTATGGCAACCCTATGTAAAACAGTTGTTCTTATGGTAACTTTTGGTTGAGGCGCAGTGTATCCAGGACTCCAGTATTCTATATACATAAGGAGTTTATAACACTGCTCCACCATTCAAGGCCTGCCTAAGATGATGCCTAAGGTGGCTTGCCAAATGATGCCCCCTTACCCATTATTTTTCCAACTGTGGCATTTCCCACAATCCAAAAATCCACAACTATTCAAAATGCTATAAACATAGACTGAAATCTGTTACAAAATTTGAATGTGAAAGACTGCTCCTTTTTAGAGTTTACTGTTGGATCACTCAAGTCAAAGCTTTCTCTAACCCAGTGATTTTCAACCAGTGTGCCATAGCACACTTGTGTGCCACAGATAGTCCTCAGGGGTGCTGTGGGAATTTGGAGATTGACATTCATTAATAGGAAAATTGGGGGATTTGAACAGTCTGGTGTGCCTTCTCAATGGTAAAAATAACTGATGGTGTGCCTTGACCACTTCCGTGCCGTGTTGTGTGTGCCTTGAGATGATAAAGGTTGACAATTACTGCTCTAGTCAAAGGGAAGCGATATCAATGGAGTATATTGGAGCTAAATATTGTATGGCTTCTTGTCAGGAATCAGAACTTTCATCAGGACATCTGCCAAAAAATTATAACAAAACAAGCAAAAAATTACTTATTTAAAAACAGGTTTTCTTTTCCTTTCATGAATAGACAGCAATCAAAATATCACAAATAGTTTTCACTGTAAGAATCTGGCAGCATAAAAATCTGGCACCTATCACTGAAAATCTTCAGGTAGTAAATGTGCACACATGCTTCAGATTAGAGTATCAGCTCCAGAATCAATCTGTGTCACATTAAGATGACTTCATTGATAAGATCACCTTTCCATAGCTTACTTAACCCACTATGCCATGCTTAAATTTAAAGCACACTATGTTATGGAGGTCACATATAGAGCATTCGTTGGAGATTCAATTTCTACAGGGACCACCCTATTTTATACACATCTCTGCTTTTGGTATAGCTATGATCAGGGGAAATTAGGCTTTGCTTTTGCAGCTGTGACTGGCTCCAAAGATGGGGAGACAGGCCACTTTACACCAGAGTTTGCATGCCTGCAACATGCAGAAATACTTAGTATTTTTTCCCTCTTCCAGGAAGGACAGTGCAGTGTGGGGTGGTCCACATCAACTCTCTACCTACTGAAGCTCACAACCTAGAGTACAATGTTCCTGTTGCACTTAGCTCATGTTATACGACCATAAAAATTGCTGGCCTACAACATCAACAGAACCATAAAATCAACATTCCTAGTACATTTTGAGTGAGAGAAGTAATCATAAATGAAACTGTAAAATAAACAATGCTGAAGGTGATTTAAAATACCCGAAGTCATTTGTAATGAATCTGATTTGAATATGCCATTCTCAGACTGAATACCAGTATATGTTTTCTAGGAATATAATTCTTATGATCAGATATTGTCTCATTCTTGTCACACTGGACTACTGTGGAATAGCTTCTGAAGTCTTCATCACATTTTATTGCATCTTGGCATCCATCAGTCTTGAAAGACTATGGTATCGTGCTCGACCCACTGCATGCAAAGTACAAAGGCCTAGGTTGATTGATACGGAGGATAGGCTGTTACCCAAGCAGCAAATTCCCCCTCTCCATGCCATTGAAATAGTCCAATGGAAAGGCAGAGCCAATACGAATGGTTCCAGCTGCGTCGCAGAACTGGGCTAAGGACAGAAGCTCACCCTGTCTTGTGGGGACCCAGGTCTCAAACCCTGGCCTACTGGTTAACAGGGACTTGTGCCACCCACAGCCCATCAGTTAATAGAAATATGGACACTTGTATCTTGTCACTTATCACCAGAAAGTAAATAAATTTCAACCTGAATTAAAGATATGTCTTATCTCTGTGGGATGCCAACCAGAGATCAATACACAATTTGAATGGAAGAAAGTGGAAAATCAGCTGACGTTTGAAAAACAAGATTTGTGAAGTTTAACACTACTGTAAGAAAAACTACAAGATGCTCTTGAAAGGTAAAGTCATTTAAAGTTTTCCTGGTTCTCCACAATCTCAGCAGTGAACACTCTGAAAACTTTTATTTGCCTTTATACATTGTGGCTGCAATCCTAAAGGCACTTTCCTAGAAGAAAGACCCACTGAACACAATGGGGCTTACTTTTGAGTAGACATGGTTAGGATTTTGCTCTGTGAGGAATTAAAGAGAGGTGGGGAAAAAGTAATACTGTATATGGAAAAAATCACTAAACTATTAGTCTGCTCATCCGACAATATTAGTATGATTTTTAGTTATGTATTTGTATATAAATATAAATATATTAAGACATTATGAGGAATTAAAAGGAAAAATCATAAAAAACCTGTGAGAGTTGTCCTATCAATTAATTTTGGTTCTAAAAATAAAGAGTTATACAAACATTTATAGACTGCGGATCTGAAATATGTAATCTGATAAGATCGAGACAGAAGAGCTGTTATTCCACTTCAAGCTAAGGCATTGCATGAGAAAAGAGAGACAAAATCTACAGATGGTTTTCACTTGTGCAAACAACTTCCCCATCATAGCAGTAGAACAACTCTTGCACAAGCACCCCTAGAACATGCAAGCACCTACTTTGCCTCTTTAGATGATCCAGAGTTCTGGATCTACCTGGAGTTCTTTGGATCCAACCCTTTATGAGCTAGATTTGTTGACCTTGTGTGATTTGCATACATTACAGACCATTATTGTGCAATATCAGTAATGTAGGGTTGTTGGCAGTTAGATGTGTTCATTAATCATTGCAACTCAGCTGTTTACATTATACCAAAACGTAAGATTGTTAGCAAGATCGTGGCAAGATTTATGAACACTTCGAAAGATGGGCAGGTGATAATATGCCTTGAGCATGTTCTCTAGGAACTGCTGTATAGATATTTAGTAATTAAGTTGTTCTCAGACTCCTACACACGCTGTACGGTATGCTCGGGCTGTGCGATTGCTTGCCAAGTTCTTAAGGCAGTAGTGTTTCATGACACTCCCAAGGAAGATGCCAGATGCTGACAGAATGTTCTGAAGTTCCTATTTCAGCCTATATGAATTTTTCAAATAGTTGAAACTTCAGATTTAGGTTCTTGATGTTAGTTTATGTACACCATGCAATATAAACCATGAACCAAATTAGAAATTTTTCTGCTTTTGGGGACAAGTTAGAAAGTGTACAGCCCGCCAAATCCCCTAGAATTTTTTAGAAAAATGAAATCACAAGGGTAACAAAGAAAGCCAGAGACCCTATATCCTATCTTCCAGAATCAGGAGCTGGAGTTAAGGGAGCAAACATTCCCTTCGTTGAAGAAGTCCTCATGATTCAGTGCATATCCCTTTGGCATAGCTAATGGTTCTGTAGCCTAGAGCAAAATTCAAAATGTTGCCCTGGAACATGGAAATTGCATCATGCCTAGACTTTAAAAAAACAACAAGAAAATTGGTTGAAAACCCACTTTCTCCTTCAGTAGTTTGCCATCCACTTTCTCTGCTTGGGCTCTAAAATACCCTCTGATTTCTGAAACATCAAAAAGGGTAAGCAGTCCTGCTTACAATAGTGCAGCTGCTGCTACAGGCAAGTCCTGAACCTCTCTGCCTCCTCCTCCTCCTCATTATATGTATGTACAACTCCATCTGTATTATACATAAGTGTCATAATATTCAAGTATTTTTTTTAAGGTGCAAGCCTACACAAACACCTTTATATACCCTTATATAGCCAGAAGGTGTATTTTTTCAAGCATCAGATAATTTGTATTATTTCTGGGCCATGTTTTTCTTGAATTGCAGCAGCCACTTTGTCCAACGCTGAACTTTGTATCATGAGATGCAGAGAATTCATTAACTAGTACCATAAGCAATTTCCTCCTGGACAAACTGCAGTGGAATGTGGTCCTGAACTGTATTGACATCAGAGCGGAGGAAAAAGATAAACCTCCCAACTCCGATGCTGTGGTTCAGATTTGGCTTTCTCTCCATGCAGCTTCTGTTGATGAAAAAGATCCAAAATCCAAATGATGCATTTTATAGCACATATATAGCATATATATATGTTGTTTGACCCTCTGTTCTTTGATTCAACTGTTCTGTAGTTCATAAACCTGGATACGTTCCTTGGCACTACAGAAAAAAGAGCAGAATCTTTCTTCTCCAGCATACAGTTAGTTCAACCATGTGAAGGGAGACTTTTTATGCCTCTCCATTCCACTGATTGGTTTTTTCTGTGTTGGAGGCTGTTGTTTGCTCTGACAAAATAGGGTTCATGATTGGAGTCATGTGAGACACACCCAAATTTCCTACACTAAGCTCCTTATATATATGGAGATACTAGGTTCCTGAGGTCCATTCATAACTTGCAGGTAAGAACTGCCAGTTCTTCCCAGCCTAATACTATCACGCCAGTACAGAAGCACCAGCAAGGAAAAAACTTTTTGCACAAAAGTGTCAGCATCCATAACTTGGATGCCCAAAAATCAGATGTCCGTAAGTTGGGGTTCTGAAAGACTTCTCTGATCAATCATCACAACCAGTGGTGGGCAGGCCTGCCCCCAACAACCGGTTCTCCAGAAGTGGGTGGGGCCAGGCAAGGTCAGGGGGCAGGGCCAAGGGGAATTTTTTAAATTAAAAAATTTAAGCATGTGGCTTACCTCTGAGTAGACCTGCATAGGATGGTGCTCTGAGGCTGAAGTCCTCTCCACACTGGCCTGGAAGTAAGTCCCACTGACTTTCATGTGACTTACTTCTGAGTAGACCTGCTTAGGATGGGGGTCTGAAGCTGAAGGCCAGCAGGGGGAGGCGGGGAGATAGCGGCCGCGCCGCGCGGCTCCCCCTTGGCCTCCACGGCAGCAGGGAGAGGCAGGGAGATCGCGGCACCGCTGAACCGGCACGCTGCATTATCGTCAGCCCCCATAACAACCGGTTCACGACCGGTGGGCTCATTTTAACAACCGGATCGCCCGATCTGGTCTGAACCAGTCTTAGCCCATGCCTGATCACAACGCCTTTGAATTACTTGCCCCAAATTTCAGCTTTCTGCTTGTTGTGAAAGTCCCCTAACCACTGCAATACCACCTCATGAGTAAATGAATGAGCAGTCAGTGAAAGCCCTGCATTATAAATGATGGGGAACTGAAATAACACACATATTTCAAGTAACCTTTTCCCCCTAAAGTCTATTGGGAATCCAACATCTCACCTTTCAAAGTTGGCATATTGACCTGAGCTACTTAAAAATCAGTGATTGAATATCTCAGCCACCTCCGAGACTGCATTTTATTGGCCGGTTAGTTCATCTCTCTAGTATTATGTGCTTTGTAAAAAAGGAGTTTCCCACTTTCTGTCAAACTGAATGGTGTTCAGTGTCACAAAAGGGCCTTATATAATAAGTACCTGTGACAGAGGCCAAGTGAAAAGAGCCTACATGAGAAGAAGGGAGCCCTGCTTGATCACTAGGCACTCACACAGAAAGGGCTTTTATACTGAGGTTGTTTTCTTTAATTTCTCCTAGAGAGGCAGAGTGGCAGCATTGCCCATGTATGAAATGAACTAAAAATAAATACAGTTGGGAATATTCTGTGCTAGAAAAATAACTTCTCCATTCATTCAGTTATGAAGTTTTGGACCAGACTCTTTCTATCAGTCAAACTTCATCTGCATTCTAGTTTTTATATATATAATACACCAAGGAAATCAGCTGACATTTGAGAGATTTCTTTGCTTTAATGCTCATATTCACCAACACTGGTTACCAGACACAGGGGGAAAAAGGATGAAAATTTCTCACCGTGCCTAACCTGATCAGCTACACAGTCTTATCAAAACAGACCATCATTCCATGCCTTCCTTTCTCATGATGAGAAAGGCAGTCTTACATCCCATGTGTTGGCAGTCTTACATCCCAAACCTATCCATGTCTACACAGAAGTAATGCCTATTACGTTCAGTAAGGTTTACTCCCAGGAAAGTGTGGATAAGATTGCAATCTAAGACCACAACCCTAACCATGTCTACTCAAAAGTAAGCCCCATTGTGTTCAATTGGTCCTACTCCCAGGAAAGTGTCTTTAGGATTGCGGCTTGCCCCCAAATCCAGAATAACTATGGGAGCACGTAGGAGACTTTACGTGCACCATTAGTTACTGCACCACCTAATGAAAACCTATGGGAAATTCATATTGTAATCCAGAGTAAGTTGTTCTGACACCGGAGCAAGGACTCCCCATAGTTATTCTGGATTTTGCCCTTAGTCTTTGCATCTGATAAGGGATTCATTTACTAAGCCAGCAGGTGTACCAGTCAAATGTCAGTTGGCATTTTTATTTAATGTTGTGAAATATGCGTGAGGTCGAGCCACACTCAGAACCTGAAAGTGTCACATTTTTCTGCAGTGCTGCATTTTTAAACAGTTCTGCCAACTCAATTCCCAGCTTCCCAAATCTGTAAGCTGCCCACCTCCACAAACCCTAAATAGAGAGGAATCTGACTCACTAATCAGAATCAAGTAGAAAGAGTTCCATATGATGGGAAAGCAGGACTAACCTAAGACCTCCTGAGTGTCATACCATTCATTTCAAAGTGAAGTGATATAGAGCAGGGAATTCTGATGCCACGCCCTTCATAAGAAAAGGGGGATTGGGGTGTACCCATTTTGTCATGTGCCTGTCCTCCTAGCTCAATCATGAGAGATGTATGTATGCAGAGGAGGCATTTGCATGGGGGGAATTCAGGTCAAGGTGGCCCGATGGAGGCCATGCTTGGTATGTCATCTGAGGAAAAAAGGAAGTCTTGGGTGGACCTGGTATATACCTCTGAATGCCATTGCAGGGAAATGATTGTGAAAGAGAAGCATTTCTTTCTTTCTTGCCTGTGAGTTTCCCAAAAAGGACCTGGTGGACCACTGTGAGCAACATAATGCTATGGGCCTTTGGCCTGACCTAGAAAGCCTTGTCTTATTTTCTTATCCTATTATCCTAAAAGGAAGAGCCATATATATGATGACATGAGGACAAGAAGAGACAAATCAAAGAAAGAGGGCTACTTCTGCAGCCAAACCCTAAGCAGCATTTTCTATAAAAATAAAAACATAAGAACATAAGAAGAGCCTCCACAATCAGCGCAAAGGTCCATCTAGTCCAGCAGCCCACCAGAAGCCTCGGGGAGTCAGGGTGACAACATAGAAAGGAGGACAAAGTGATTAACCCAAGTTATTCAAGCCAGTAGGTTGGCATTTCCATTTTCCTCCTTGTGCTGTACATTCCCTTGAATCTGGCATCGGAATATAAATAGACGTTCGGCTTCAGCAAGGATAGCTGGTGCGGACAGTCTATTATTTGAAGTTTAGATAAATTCCAAAAGCAAAAATAACTTTGCGGCTCTAACCAGGGAGGAATTGGAATCTCACAGCTTAGCCAATCAAAACTCTGAATGTTGACATTAGTAAAAGGCTCACATATCCAGTTCAGCAACATGTGTGCATCACCAGAGAGCAAGAGCTTGATGCAGGCTGGTCCATTCATAAAAATCATTTTTGCCTTGTCATACTGCTGAGATTAAAAAAAATGTGTTGCAAGTCAGTATCCCATAAAGAAGGCTTGCACCTTAAAATCATGCACAGATGTGCATGTTTGACCATGGACCATTTCTTCTCTTACCCAAGCATCTCCTTCTGTATCAGACCCTAGTAATAATAATAAACCTTTATTATGGTCTTTGACCAGCACAAAACAGTAAAAAACAGCTTAATTACAAGTTTATCCAAAAGGAAAAGAGCACAATAAAAACGTAGGAATTATCAATATAAAAGTGCAAAGGTCATATAAAAGCCATATATAAAAGTCATATATAAAAGCCTTAGGTTAAAACCTCAGCCAAGATTAAACATAAAATAGTGGCCTAATAATGTACAGAAAACGATAAAAATTGGCAGTCACTTATACTGAAAAATTCATAGTTGCGATCCTGATTCTCATAGCAGCAGCAAGGAATTTTGCAACAACATATACGGAGGTTGGATTTCCATCAGTCAAGAGCATGTGCAAAAATTGACAGCTAGATCTCCCTGGCAGATTAGACAGCAATGGATAAATAAGCAGAGTGTGCAGATCTTTATAAAAAGTGCAGCGTAAAAGAATGTGCTCCATAGTTTCAACCTCATCCTGTCCACAAGGGCAAATCCGCTCATCATAAGGGATTTTCTTATATTGTCCCTCTACAACAGCAGAGGGTAGGGCATTGAAGCGAGCTAGAGCGAAGGCCATCCTATAACTACCGGTATATATTTCTAGATGGGTCAGGTATAGTGCCGTGGCCTGTGGTCTAAACTCGGCTTTAACAAATGGACCAGACCCTAGTAAAATCCAGCTAAAATCCTCCTCTCTTGTCCCTGAAGTCATATTTAAGAAGATGAGTGTCAAACAGGATGGTACTCAAAGTCCAGGGAAGGGAGTGGGAGACTGTAGGAAGCATCTTTCCTCTCTCTTCTATTTCCTTTCATGATTTGGGAGTAGCATTCCACATGGCATCCACTTTTTAAAAATTAAGGCTATAAGAAAATGAGGGAGAAGAAAGAGAATCTGAGCGAGAAGGCCTGCCCAAAGTGGTTCCACTTTGTTATTTGTAGTGCTAGAATGTGCAATTCTACACCAAGGTCACAGACAAGTATGAAACAAAATTTAAGTATATACTGCATTTTTCCCTCCAGAAAGGATTTTGCATAATTGAATTATTATAAAAAGAATTATGGTTTAACTGTTATGTTAAGCAAATCTGATTAAATCTGCATGAAAGAAAACCCACATGCCCTGCTTTTATACCAAGAGGGAACAATTTTCTCTCAATGTTAGCATATCAGATTTTGTCAGAGATGGACAAAAATGAGTCAGGCAGGGCAAATAAAAATCTGGTTAAAAATACCTTGTGCTACAAGTTAGCACTGCAATGCATAGGAAGGAAAAATTTCCTAGCTGTAATCTTTTATCTGCTTTGCTTTTGGATGCAGTTGTTGTTGGTGTGCCTTCTTTTCCAAACATTGGAAAGCATGCTATTGTGGGGCCTTCATGGGACTCCTGCCCCAGATACACCAAAAGCAGAACTGCTACTACCAAGTGCTAGCTGTATGCAAGGTCCTTCTGCGTGCAGGTTCTTGTGTGCTCCCTAACCCATCTGTTTGACTACTGTGAAATAAAGGAAGCTGGACTAGATGGGCCTTTGATCTGATCCAGAGGGCTTCTTCTTATGTTCTTATGTTCACAAAAGGCTTGTAGCCAATCCCTGAACAGCCCTCTTTTAAAGGGAAACTGCTTTGGAAAGGGGAATATTTGGCTCAGGAAGGTGACATCGGGGAAAAGTGGTATTTAATTCTCTTTTCCTAACATAGTTTTTTCCTTGTTAAAAAAGGGAGGTTGGCCATCTCCAACTTATATTTGAATTTGTGGCCCTATAGGGTTGAGTTTTTTTTCTCTTGTTAACATGTTACATCTATAGCATGAATATAGAGAAGAAATGTATTGATGGACCTCAGTCTCCCACTATCCCACAAATCCAGAGTAACTACAAGAGCACGTAAGAGATATTACGTGCACCCATAGTTACTGCACCACCCAGTGAAAACCTATGGGAAATTCATATTGGTATCCAGAGTAAATTGTTCTTACACCGGAGCAAGGACTCCCCATTGTTACTCTGGATTTTGCCCTATGTCAAAATAATGACAGCATAGGGAACTCTGTAGGTGTATGTGTGTGTGTATGAACACTGTATATGGGCAGATATATTCCTTTTGCAGATTTCCCAAATGCACAGACTGAACTTGTTTATGGACAGTTTAACCACGTATCGATGCTGTGGCTACGTCATATGAAACACATTTAAGTGGAAGGGCAGAGCAGGGCACACTGTCCTTCCCTTCCACACATGCATTCCCTGTCTATACACATCCCACTTGTACAGGGCTTCTGTATTGGATGGTGGCCCTGTGTGTTTCAGAGTGCTGGGGTCTCTGGCCAAGTATGATTTCCACAATAGGTTTTTCAGTGGAACAAGTAGCTATTTAAGATGACAGGCCAAATACTTTGCTGTTATTACTCCAGTGAGCTGAGTCACACCGAGGCAGACTCCAACATGACTTCACAGTCAGGCTCAGAGTGGATTTGCACATGCAGTTCGGAGTTCATTTGGATCTGCATAGTACTCCCGGTGATTCACATCTGAATGAGTGACCGGTGTAGTTTCGGCAACAGCTGCCAGATGCTTGGCATCCTCCAGAGATATGTTATCAAACGTGTGCGTGTGTGTTTTATCCAGATATGTGCCTGTCTGTATCTTGAGGGAAACCATGCCGATTAATCCCCAGATTGTGGTGTGAGGATTAATCCGTGTTTGTTAGTCATGGTTTGGAAAGGAACAGTCTGGAAAGGAGGGAAGGCCTTGTCTTGATAACCCTGAAGTGTTTCTAATCTGTTGCCTTCCGGGATTCTACAGATGCTGACAAGAGTCACAGAATTCACATGCTAAGAACAGCTTGGCTTTTTGTTTTTAGGTCAAAGGGAATTCTTGAGAGGTTTGAACTTTTCAGGCATCTTAAAATCGGTGGTTGGGGAGGAGGGGATCCCAGGCTTATGCTGAAATAAGCAAATGGGACACTCTGCTCGAGGTGCCAATCAGATTAATACAATCCCTTTCAAGTGAAGGAATACCTTCTTTTTAAAAAAGGAAAGCAGATAACTGCAGATAAGATCGGAAACTGCTGGCAGTCAGTCAAAACAGGCAAGAGAGAGCTCAGCAAAAGAATGTGCTCGGTTCAGGGAAAGCAGCCTGCAAATTAAATGGCGCAAGAGGACACACCTCTTCGCAGAGCACACGCTTCATGGGTGGTTCGGCTTGCCAGCTTTGCCCTGAAGGAACTCAAGAAACAGCACTTGAGCCTGGCTGTCAGAATCTGTCCGCCTCCTTTTTCTCTTTTCGAGCAGGCCACAGAGCAGATGCTTGAATTATTGCCATATTCACCAATGCAGTTTGATTCTTTCTTGCCAGTTGAGTGTTTGTGACTGAAAAAAATATGTCCTTCCTTTTCCTTGAGCCTCAGGGTAGGACGAGAACATTCAACGACAACAACAACATGTAGTAAAGAGCTTTAATGCCCAAACACACTGAATTCCTACAAGGTCCCTTGGAATCCTGTCAGGTTGCTTTCAAGCGGACATGCACAGGATCGGGGAGTAGAGTTAAAGTTCAGCATGATTACCCTTGTAAATTGCAATAGTTCAAAGCACAAACCAGTCTTCCTGACCAAGTTTCACCTTCATAGCCAAAATTGTCTTCTGTTTAACACATGCTTGCCCCTATGCCTATGAAGCAAAACAAAAAACAAAAAACACACACACACGTGCATGCTCTCATACATGCACACAAATAGGTCCACATTCTCACACACATGCACTAAAGTGAGCAAATGAAGACAGGGAACAAAATTTACCCTTCCCCATTTTTTTTATCCTTTAGTTGCTTTTTCATAGCTCTGACACCAAAAGTGAACCAGACCAAAAGCAGCCAAACACGGTGAGATCCGTGGGATAATAGATATGATGAGCACTACACCCTATATAAGGGTGCAGAAGGGAAAAGGTTTCATTTCCCCCCACACCCTCCCGTTTGCTGTTTAAAAATGGATCCCATCACTATCATCATAAAGGTCCCAACCTGCCAGCCGTGACTGGCTTCAGGTTACCCTGCCACCTATAGGCACCCTCCATGGCTATAGGGTGTAGTGCTCATCGTATCTATTATCCCTCATCCCTCCTTCTATGGCCAAAGCACTGTCCAAAGATGGCTCTGTGGTCATGAGGCCACACGACTAAACACCAAAGCGCATGGAATGCTGTTATATACACCACTTTTCAACAAAAAGTTGTTCATGATTTGGTTTTATGTCATAAATGGCTCCTTTTCCCAAAAAAACTTAAAAAGAGATAGAGAACAACACCATCAACAGCCACTGGAAAAGATGCCAGGCAGAGGTGAAGCAAGACAGTTGCTCTCCTCCTGCTAAATAGATGAGGAACATCACTTGAAAGATGCTTCTTTGCCCAATTTTACAGACTAATCAGGCAAGCAAAGGTAGAACATGTATTGGCCCCAAATGTCTAACAGGCAGCACAACCCAGAGCAACTAATCTGTCCACGTAACAGCCCTTGGGTTGTCCTATCTATCACTAGGGTGGAGCAACTGCAAGATGCTCCAGCCCAGTTACTCTGGCAGAGGCTTAGGGCAGAGCAAGGCAACATAGGGTGCCCTAAGAGAGGTGGACCTGCTCTGCCCTAACTGGGGCAGCCTAAGCAGCTCAGGAGAGGCAAGTTGAGGGCAAGTTTAGCATTGCCTATGGCAGAGCAGTTACTCTGTATCCAAAGCCTGTTTCAAGGCAGAAATGCCCTCTTCCAGTTCCTCAGAGATATACCACCTCAGGAGCTGGTATAGTAATGAGTAGACCCATAGGGGTCCACGATAAGGCCTGAGTAAGAATTGACCAAAAATCTGAGTTCTTGGCCAGCCTAGCTGCAACCCCTGCCTCTCAACCTCAGGATATGACACAACTATGGCAGCCCACTAACCTCAGGATACAGCAGGCCGCTCCAAGCACCCATCTTGCACTAGAAGAACTGCAGCTGTAACTGGTTGTCAGGAACTGCTGGGCTTCCTTATAATGTAGGCACCACAGCTGTTCCTTCTTCAGTGTGATCTGAGGGAGATCTACTCAGGAGCAAGCCCTCCCCAGCTGTCACTGCTCTGGAGCAGTTAGGGCAGCCCAGGCTTCCTGACTCTCTGGATGCAGCATATCTTTCTGCTCTGGATATAGAATAGTTAGGAGAGAGCAGTTAGGGCAGAGCAGGTTGAACTTGCTCTGGATTGTGCCCTTGGGGTCCAAATCTATCCAATTTTCCAGTGCCAGTGCAGCTGTGCCAATGGGGGATGCACTGCATCCTGTGGTGGGCAGGCAGAAATGGAGGACTCCTCAAGGTAAGGGCATGTTTATTCCGTTATCCCAGGGTTGCAGTGCTGTTGCACCAGTGTTGGAAAGTTTCCTACAGCCTCACATCATCAAAGGCAATGGCTTTTAATGGAACAATTAATTCATGCTGGTAAGTCATCAGTTGACTTCACTGAATGATAAGGTTAATTATGTGATGAACACCCTTGTCTCCTGGAAAGCTGGAAGACACTTGGAATTAATTACAACATGGAGGAACTTGCTGTTTACTCCTAACTCATTTATGGAATCTCACTCTACATGAAAACACTAATTACAATGTTGTTATGCAAATGCTAAAATGCGCTCCAAGGCAGTATCTATAGTTTAGATTCTTCATACAGGTGGCTGGGCGAATCCTTCTCATCAATCTACTGCAGGAAGGAAAAACCCTACCTCTTTATATGTCAATACACAAGATTTTTCCCCTATCACCTCATGCCCTCTTCACCTATCTGTCATGCCTCACACAGAGTCCTGGCTTATGTCTCTGTCTCCTTCTTGACAGACCTGGCTCTCCACATTGCCCTCAGTAACATAAACGGTTGAACCTCTTCCCAAAGTGACTTCTCAGAAAATACATGATGAGCTTTATGGAAAAATGCTCTGAAAAACAGAAGGAAAAAGAACGAAAGCTATGTAGGAAGTAGATCCTGTGTGTAAAAGAACCATGTGCAAAGGGCTTTTCCCTTGCAAATCAGGTTTTTTGGCCTACCATCCAATGTTGTAACTCTGATAAATGCTTAAGTGCATTGCTAGAATATATCATCATCATCATCATCATCATTATTGTTATTATCCATAAATACACAGCGAACAATTTTGTCCTGATTTCATTCACATCACCAGTCAGACCCTTCCCAAGAGTCTAGGACTGTGTGATGTAGCGGTGCATAATTTGTGCTGATCCCAGAAGAGCGGCTTTCTGCAGTTGGCAGAGTGGTATTTTGTCAATGCCTATAGTTTTCAGGTGCCTGCCAAGGTCTTTGGGCACTGCACCCAGTGTCCCAATTACCACTGGAACCACTTGCACTGGCTTACACCACATACGCTGTAATTTGATTCTTAGGTCTTGGTAGCAGGAGATCTTTTCCAGTTATTTCTCCTCAATTCTGCTGTCACCTGGTACGGCAATGTCAACAAGCCACACCTGACTGCTTTCTATGATGGTGATATCTGGAGTATTGTGTCCCAAGACCTTGTCCGTCTGTATCCTGAAGTCCCACAGAAGCTTGACCTGCTCATTTGCAACCACTTTTTCAGGCTTGTGGTCCCACCAGTTTTTTGCCACTGGCAGATGATACTTTTGGCACAAATTCCAGTGGATCATCTGGGCAACAGAGTCGTGCCTCAGTTTATAGTCAGTCTGTGCGATCTTCTTGCAGCCACTTAGAATCTGGTCGATGGTTTCATCCACTTCTTTGCAGAGCCGGCATTTTGGGTCATGGGCTGATTTTTCAATTCTGAGCTTGATGGCATTTGTCCTGATTGCCTGTTCTTGGGCAGCAAGTATCAGGCCTTCCGTCTCCTTCTTCAGTGTTCCACTTGTGAGCCACAACCAGGTCTTATCCTGATCCACTTTTCCTTCGATCCTGGCAAGGAATTGGCCATGCAATGCTTTATTCTGCCAACTGGCAGTCCGAGCCTGAATTGCACTATTGCGATACTCATAGTTGGTCTGCTGCACTTTCAGCAACTTTCTCTTGCTGACTTCAGTCAGAGCAGATTCCTGGCTCTCTCGCACATAATCTGCTAGGGCATGTTTTTCTTCTTCCACCGACTGCTTCACTTGCAAAAGTCCTCTGCCCCCTGATCTTCTAGGCAGGTACGGCCTGTCAACATCACTACCTGGATGTAAAGCATAGTGAATGGTCATTAATTTCCTTGTTTTCCTGTCCAAGTCATCCAGTTCCTTTTGTGTCCAGTTCACAATTCCAGCAGTATACCTAACTACAGGTATGGCCCAGGTATTTATAGCCTTTATAATGTTGCCGCCATTCAATTTGCTCTTCAAAGTTTTTCTAACATCATCATCATCATCATCATCATCATCATCATTATTATTATTATTATTATTATTATTATTATTATTATTATTATTATTATTATTATCCATAAATACACAGCGAACAATTTCATGCTGGTTTCATTCACATCACCAGTCGGACCCTTCCCAAGAGCCTAGGACTGGTGTATAATTCATGCTGATCCCAGAAGAGTGGCTTTCTGCAGTTGGCAGAGTGATATTTTGTCAATGCCAATATTATTATTATTATTATTATTATTATTATTATTATTATTATTATTAGAATTAGAATTAGAATTAGAATTAGAATTACAGTATTAGAATCAGAATTAGATAATAACACAGAACTGGATAATGTGAATTAAACCTAGCTGGTATTTCCCAGACAGCTTACAAATTAAAAAGAATGATTTAATTCAGAAAAGCTTCTTCAGAGAACTACACTGGGCCTAATTTTTTTGCTTTGTGGCAAAGGAGAGATATTTTCCATCATACTATTTCCCAAATATGTTCTTTACAGCATTTTGTGGTCATTTGCTACTATATGGCCATTGCCGTTGCCAGAACCTACGACTAATGCTGTACTTATTTAGCTCCAAATATTAGCAAACAGTAGCAGGGCTTTTGTGTCTCCAGATGAGAGACTACTGGTGAGCTTTCCCTTCGTATATCCATGGGGAGTCCTACTTGAGAATGGCTGACTGAAACTGTACCTGCTTCAGTGTGTACAGGATCACGGACTGTTTCCGTGACCTCCCCTCCCCCCAAAAAAACCAAAACCTAAAAACCCCACCTCTGTGTTCAAGCTGATACAATCCAGGGGAAGAGGGTAAGGGCTGAGTTCAACTCCACTCCGGGTCTAGAGGCAAGAGATCCAATACCTGCTGGGTGACTGAGGAAGATGGAAGCAGTTGGCTAAAGAGGAGAGATCCAATGCTCCTGCAGCTTTGAGCAAAGAGCCTGGGTACAGAGGAAGGAAGACAGATGGCAAAAATGCTTGTCTTCCCAATGTGGGCTGGATTGGAATGGAGGCAGGATCCAGATGTCACCCACAACCACTTGGCTCTTGCAGGCAGCATGTACAGCAATGAGCTCTCCTTCCAAGCCAGGCAAAATCAGGCCACTTCATGCTTCCTGATTGGGCACCCAGCCAGTGGTGGGCTCCAGCAGGTTCGCACCTACTCTGTAGAACTGGTTGTTAAAGAGAGATAGGACATATAAAGTTTAAAAATAGCCATTTAAAAGTGGCTGCCAGATGAGCAGAGAACCGGTTGTTAATTTATTTGGAGCCCATCACTGCACCCAGCACTGCAGGGAGGGGATCAGTGGGGACTGCAAGCAACATTGCCTCGTGTGGGGCAAGCGCCCATTGGTTTGGCAGCTGCCTCCAGATCCAAAAGGAGGCACATGGACATGGTGAGAGAGAAGCCTTGTCCCCATCAAGGTGGACTTTCCTTAACACTCCATTGTCCTCATCCTTTCCAAGCCCTGTACCAGAACCACCCATCCATCCCTAGGATGCAACAGATATCCAACAATACTCTTCTACCGAAACTACCAATACTCTCCAAAACAATACTACCAAGTTTGGATCTGCACAGTAAATGATGAGGACATATATGGAGAAATAATACATGGGTTATTATACACTGGATTCAATACAGAGTCCAGTTGCCTGGTGCATCTTCCCATTCTCTCCCATGTGCACTGGTTTATGCATGGGTGTTTCCTGCTGCTGGCTTTCTTTCTCCACTGAGAGACCTTCCATGGGGGCAGTGCTGTGCCTCCAAAACTACTGCACACATTTAACTTCTGCCTAAGGGCCAATGGGAGCAATCCTTAGTATGGGACTATTGTTCAAAGTGCTTCCAATCTATTATTCTAGGAATCTTTCAGTATTGTTGGAAAGATTTCAGACTTCTCCCCGCACCCACCACCAAGCTGCAGAACAAAACAACTGTCTTGCCAAGGTGATCTCATATAGATGTGGTTTCTCTATAACTACTATCATGGGCAGGGCTAATTAGGGACCAAACTGCCATATATTTATTTTTATTGGTTCAGTTTATATCCCACTTTTCTTCCTTAAAAAAGGATATCTAGAGTGGCTTCATCAGTAGACTTCACCTGTCTACTGCAGTGGTGTCCAAACATTTTGGCAGGATGGCCACATCATCTCTCTGACACTATGTTGGGGGGGGGGGGGGCCTGGAAGAAAAGATTTAATTTCAAATGTGAATAAATTTACATAAATGAATATATTGGAGACAGAACTTATGAATGAATATATCCAAATCAGTTCATATGCACATTCTGAGAGGGGCTGAACTTCAAACCAGTTTATAGGCACAATTTTATACATGGACAGCAAAGATGCATGCAGCTTCCCCAGCCCTCGGAATACCCTCCAGACATCTTTGGAGGATTACAGGGCTTCCTTGCAGGTTGGATGGAGGAGGCCTGCCACAGGATGTACTGGGCACCCTTGGTCTACTCTATTCATATACGTAACATTCTGTATACCCTTGGTATACGTAACATACTTGTAGACCCTTGGACTACTCTATTCGTATACATAACATACTGTAACATGCACCAGGACATGTGGCTCAGTCTAGGTGGGAAGGGAAAATTATTAGTTCTGTATTGCCCATGGGAGCAGAGAATGGGGCTTGGAGACAACGGCTGGCCTAAGGCCACATGATGACTCAAGTGATTTGTTTCTGCTCCAGCTCTTAGCATTACATTGCACAGCTCTTAAACCAACTCTGGTATTGGATAGTTGTTTTCTTCTGAGTAACATGAAGACTAATCTTTTTTAGATTGCTAGAATTTTATGATAATTTCACAAGATTATATCTCTGTCTCTCCAAGGGCAGCTAGAGCCAGGCACCTTGTGAATAACATCTGCTGGAACTGAGTAAGCACACCTCTACTAGGTAACAAAACTTATTAGCATTTAAATTGAGAATCCCAAAAGGGAAAGCCAGACCAGACAGAACACATACATTTGCTTCCTGTGTTTGACAGACAGGATTCAGACAGGAAATTAAGCAAATGTGCATAGCGGTTAGGATTGACTGTCTTGCTAGATGTCTTGACTCCCAAACTGAGTATGGGTACTGTAAAATTGCTCTAGTATTGTCATACAGGCTTAGGATAATAACAGTACCAGTTTATGTTCTGTGTCATCAAGCATGAGACTTGGGAATGTAATTCCTATCTACTGGAATTTCTACTGAGTACAGAAGCAAATTGAATGAAAGAGTTAACACTCTTACTGAGCCACACGCACAAATACCAGTTTAAACATGCAGTTATTTAGATTGCTCCATTTGTGATAATTGCAGCACTCCATCTGCTGCATGCTAGTTTTATAGTACTTAAAACCTGTTTGATATAGAAGGTGTTGGGAGGCCCTATGTTTTGGCTTTTATTGTCTTGTTATTCCCTGCTAACTGCACAGGGCCCTCTTTCAAGTGGGTGTTCCTTCTTTATTTAGCAGGGGGAGAGTAACTGGCCCCTACACACCAGTGATGGGATTCAAAGAAATTAACAACCGGTTCTCTGCCCATCTGGCAGCCACTTTTAAATGGCTATTTTTAAACTTTATATGTCCTATCTCTTGTTAACAACCGGTTCTATAGAGTAGGTGCAAGCCTCCTGGAGTCCACCACTGCTACACACCCCAGCAATGTCTGTTCAAGTGGCTTCTGCTGGTGTTTTAGATTGAGAGCCCTTTTGGGACAGGGACCCATTAGCTATTAATTAGCTATTAATTTTTTTTTCATTTTCTTTATATACCGCTTTATGAACTTTTTAGTTGAAAAGCAGTATATAAATACTGTAGACAGATAGATTTTCTTGTTAATTCATGCGTATTTTGAAGATTGTTAACACACAATATTTTCAGAAGTCAACTATAAAATACTTAAATTATTTTTTAATTAAAAAATTAAACATTTTTTTGTGAACATTGTGCTTGTGCACTTGCAGGTCTCAATCCACTGCGAAGACCACTCCACCCACAATGAGACAGGAGAAGATGATTGCACACCTTTCCATGCCTAATCATGGGAGCACCACCAGGCAAGCACTCGAATTCATGAACTTGTAAGCACCTGCTGAAGTGGGGAAACTATAGGTGTAGAATCAATGTACAGTATTTTTATGGTATTCAGCTGTACTACATGCAACTTCTGCAAAATATACCTGCAATCTTAGCCATGGTATTTTCTAATGAAACAGTACAATTGCTAGCAGCCAACATTCCTGATATCTCTGCAAAACTTAATTTGAATTTGTTCCAATTTTACAGTTTGCAGGAAGTACTGTAGGTACAGTACTATATCTCCAATTCTTTTTCAGCCAAATCCTCTTCTTTGTAGTCCTGGAATTCTTTTAGATTGGGAGGTGGCTTAAAGGAATAATAATAGTTCCAACTGCAAGTGACTTGAATACCCTCCTTCCTAAAGATGACTTCAGGGAACCTTGGACTACGGGTTGGGACCATTCCTGCTTATCCTTTGAAGACAAAACAGCATGCAGCATTTTGCTGTTGTGGGCCAGAGGCACACAACACCCAACCTACTGAGAAGCATGCTGAAGATCTAGACTTTGACCCCAGCTGTCAGCCCCATCACCCAAGAGTCTCAAGTGGAATGTTCAGTCCCACTGTGTGTTATTTTAAGATATTTTCATAAAAATACAAACAGATATATGAACTGGCTCTTGAACTGCAGGCACCCGCTGACTTGCTGAGGGACACTCTATGCAATTTTGGCCTCTTTCTGAAAATATGGATGAACTTTTGAGAACATCTGCATCGTAAAGCAAACGATTTCAAACTTCAAGAGAAGCAACCAGCTTCTCCAGCTCAAATCTCTCCTTCAGCAGGAGATGATGGAACACGTCCCACTGAGATCCTGAGCAGACTTGCAGATTCTTTCTGTCATTCAGAATATAAATGCGTATTTTAAAAGCTTGTTCAAGTGTGGGTGGTCACTGTGTCAGCCCCATGGTGGACCATCTCCCTTGTAGTGGACATGACAATACTCCGAATAGTGGGCATGGTAACACATCACCTTTCTACCCCTGCTATTTTTTTTACAATAACTTTTGAAAGAATAGAGATATTTTAATATGGTTTATTTAACTATATTTTGCATGAAATTTGCATTGAATGATATAAAAGATGAAGTTTTAATTCCTAAAAACTGTGGTTTTAACAATTTTGGCCAATAATGGTGTGACTCCCCTGTGTGTGTCACCCTGTGTAACCCACAACCCCCGCGTCTCCTATTGATGCAACTGTATGCCACTGAAGCAGCAATTCCTCTTTTAAGCCCCCTTTAACTCTATGAAAAAGAGATACCATATGTCCCTGCAGAACAGCAGGGCACTCTGTTTTTTTACCTGCATCTGCTCTGAGATCTGCTAGGATGTCTATCATAAAAAATGCTTTGCATACATGTTATATCAAGTTCTCCAGGTTCTATCATTCACAGATACACAATACAGCGTATATGTGAAAATTTTTGTTGGAATGTGTAACTCACCCAAACTTAATAAGGACCATTTAATACAAATTGGCCCTGTTGCTTAATATATCTAGCTAGCTTCCATTCCAGAACATTTTGGAAACTGCCATACTATATTTGTTCCTGATACCTGGTCTCAAATGGTGGTCTCCTCATTCACCTACATAGCTCTTTCTCTTCCCACTCCTTGGACTAAAGAATAACGAGGAGGAAGATGGACCAGAAGAAGTGTGGAAAGGACCTGGGCCTGGTATTGTGAGGCACAATACTTTCGCCTATGACTGTTCCCTCCCCTACACTTCCACTTCTGCTCTGATATTCTCTTCCTGCAGAAGTCCAGGAAGAATCAGAGATTGGCATAGCACCAGGTAAGAGGGGAGCAGCATTTGGCACAGTGTCTCAGCCATCAGGAGATCTCTCCTTCATCCTGGTCCCCCATGTGAACTATCCAATTTGTCATCACTTTAGCAGAAGCAAACTTTATCCACTGTTTTCAAAAAGACCTTATTCAGCTGTCTCATGTGGACAGTCAATGCCCACATGGAAGTGAGATGGGGTTTTCCTCTCTTTGTGACCTTATAATCAATAGGATACCCTATATTGGCAGGTTCATATTCTGATTTCCTTGTATATGCCCTCTATTTTGTGTTTTAAAATGTCACTCTTTTATACAGTTAAGTCTGGGCATATTTTCCTGCTTTAGCATTTTCCAATGGCTTGTATGATAGAGTGTTAAATTGCTAAAGGGGGCATTAAACATAAGAGCTATGTGGAACTTGAATGGAACTTAAATGGGGAACAGATTTCTGAAATGGAAAAGCAGCCTTTTAAACAAAAAAACTTTGCCGAATCTGACACACCATTACTGTAATCAGGCATGGTGTATATACTGGGAATGAACTGCCTCGGCTGCTCAGGCAGATGACCTATGCTGGGAATTGAGCAGGGGAAGTGCACTGCTGATTCTGGAGTACCTCTAAGGGAGGTTTGATGCCATAGTCTTGGCATTCTACTGTCCCACTTGGTAACGGAGCACTATTTTTATGGTGTCTGTTCCTAGGAAGGTCCCAAAACGTTTTTTTCTCAGAAGTTTGGCTGCTATTCTATGGGGTCTAATAGGACTCCCCACATCCTCTGTGTTGCTTTAACATCTATATGAAACCCTTTGGAAAGTTTGTTCATAGATGGAATGCGGAATCTTTGCTATGATGGTGACACCCAGCTCTATTTGTCTTTCTATCTGAATCCAGGAGGGTTGTGGAGGTCATCAGTACAGGTGTTTGGAGAGATGAGTGGCATTCACTTTCTTGTGCTATTCTGTCTTTTTCATTTTGTGGCTCATGGTATTGGTTTTTTGCTGTCTTTGGTATAAATCTTGTTGAAATTGCATTTTTAAAACATTGTTTAAGTGGTGATGGTCCCTTAAATAGATCAGAAAGATGAAGAATAAATAGACTTGTGGTTGTCCAAGTGGGGACCAGGACCCACTTGGGCAGTCACTATTTTCATTTCAGAAGCATTGTGAAAAGCTGGGTGCTGCCATCTTGGAATCTGGCACTGGGCATCACCATCTTGGAATGGGTCACTCAGGCTGCAATTCATACTTTCCCTGGGGACAAATCTCATTGAACACAATGGGACTTACTTCATAGTAGACATGGAAGAGATCTAGCATCACAGTGATGTTGCTTCCTGTTGATGTCACTTCCAGCCATGATATCACGTCCAGGGGATTCTGGATGGATTATCATTCTCAGAAGGGAATATGTTCCAGGCCAAAATGCTTGGCCGAGAAACACTGAAGTAGACTAAGGGAGGGACCATCTGGGGGACAGTGTGTTGTATGGAGGGCGGCCACCACAGTGTCTGCTGCATTCAGTACACCAGTGGAGATGTCAGTTGCAAGTGGTGGGAAGGAGACACACTTACCTGTGTGTCACCCACTGAATGGGCCCTGGTGAGACATCTCAGAGCTATGTTTCTAATGCAACTCTGAGAAATCACTGAGCTCTTGCCAGGCTCTGGATGAGAGCCTGAGATCCACTGGTTGCAGGCACTGCCTTGTCTCTTTCAGTCTTGCCCTGATCCTAAATGTGGCTAGGTTCTGCCAGCCAGCATGCAGCTTCTTGCCTGTTGCACTGATGACCATGCAGCTGTTGCCAACAGATAACCTGCTATGACTGTAGAGCCATCATTGTACCAGAATACCAGGTGATACAGCAGCACTGCCAGGCTATAGGATTGGGCAAGTATTCAAAGTGGGGAAATGGGGGAAATTATTGATAAGTTTTAAAAATTCTGTCTTGAAATTATCCAACAGTTGCCAGATGCCCCTTCCCCTAAGGCAGTATAATTTGACATCATATCTAGTGAAGAAGAAATCTGGTGGGGGAAACACAAATCTAACAGTGCTGCAATCTTACAAAAGTGCATTTTGCACATTCCATACATTTCGAAAGTATTAACTGGAGACAGAAAGTGCCCAAAGAGCATCTGTATACACTAATTTAGAATGAGCCCTTTCATTTTTTTCCTTTTCTTTTTTTCCTTTGGAATTGGAATGGCTTATCCTTCCTATGGGCACCCAAGCACATGAGCTAGTAGCTCATAGATCTCGGTCTCTGAAGTATGCTCTGGAGTGCCAGACAGAAGCTGCTATGACCGAGAGAGTTGCTCACATTGGCTGCTCACTCAAGATGACTTCCATATGTGAAACAACCAAATATGAATCATTTGATGTGAAGAGGGCCTGGCAATTGGCACCAGTAGAAGTATTCCTCTTAGGGCCAATATTATTTTCAGGGAGGAAGGGAGAATATGGCACATTTCAATGTACTTTCACTTCCCCTCCTTAGAGTTTCAAGAGCCATCTCAAGTGTTCCTGCTGGTGCCTCAAGTGATGTGTCAAATTCTTCACCTTCCTTACCTGCTCATCTTGCTGTCTGGTTTGGAAAAAGGAAGAGGGGGTGGAATGGGAGACGAAAGGTGTCCACTTGTCCTCTCTACTACTTGTTCTGTTCCACTCTGTCCTTGCATCTTTCTTTTCCAATCTAGGACAGCAGTGAATGGCAATGGATGAACGTAGCTGGGCACACCTGTCAATCTGCTGTCTGAAATGTGGTTTCATGGATTGGCCAGTCCTACCTGAGTGAGGTCCAGGTACTTAATTCTGTTATTCTTTAATGGGCAAGAGAACTATGGACATTTAGGGAGAAAAACATAGTTAGAGATGGACAGCCCAATCCTGAGATGCCTGCAGCACCAGGACCGCCACAGTGCCAAAATGGCTGCCATTTTGCAAAATGTATAGATCCTGAGAATCTATAGACCATAAGTGACTGCTCCTCAGGTGTAAGGAACTTGGATTTCTGTAGAACCAGGAACCTCTATGTTAGGTCCAATACAGAGGCTCAGGAACTGGTGGAGCTTAGCTCCACAGATCCTGCCCTTCTTCCATTCCACTCCGTTCCCTGGCACTCCTCCCTGCCCTCACCCACCCCAAACACTCCAACCAGTCTCCACCACATCAGTTTGGTGGTCCAGATGACTGCTATATTGAGGATTACCAGTGCTCCTCTGGTGCAAGTGCAGCAGGTGCTGAGCTAGGTCCAGTGGTGGACCAGCATTGGGGCTAGGTCCAGCGGTGGACCAGCATTTATGGAAGGAAGGACTATAAAAGGCACTTTGGGAGCAACAAGGTCTCCTTCTCTCCACTGCTGTCCCTTCCGTTTCTTCTCACTTTGTTCCTGATTCCTGGCTTGCTTCTCATTCCTGGCTCTATCTACTTCATTCCTCAGTCCTGACTCCTCAATCTGGAGTCCTGGCTTGCCTCCTGGTTCTGACTCTCCCACAGTTGCAGCCCATTATCCAGGCCTGAAAAAGAATGAGGACTCTATGCTCAAAAGAACTCAGGCAGAAAGGTCCTAAAAGCCATTTAACTTTCCTAGCAAAATCAATGGGAAAAAAGATAGCACAGGGTAATCTAAGGGACTGTGCAGCACATGCCTGTTTCTATGACTGAGCCCAGAAAGTGGACCAAAACTTTACACTGGAGTTGTCAGAGTGGCAACTTTCCTCCCATGCTGTGTTTCAACATCTTTTCATATGTTAAAGTTTCAAGTATCTTTTTAAAAAGCAAAATCAATCAAATTATGTACTTGGTCTCGTATCCGGTTTAATTTGGTCTTCTATCAGAAAACTGTTCTGTGCTTCCATATCCAAACAGGATGGAAGATCCTACCAGTTCCCTTCACAAATACCAGTTCCCTTCACAAAATCACTATTGGGGACTGATCGTGTATCTTTGTTAAATTTTTTAAAAAGCAACAACAACAAATAGGTGTTTTCACCCTTACATGCTAGGAAGGAATGGAGAAATTAGATGGTAGGGCTGAGGAAAGCATCTTCTCTACAGTATTTGGATATTGATAACTCCTGAAATTTTATAGAGGTTATCAATCAGGTGAAGCTAATTGGGAAGCTTCAGTCCATGCTTGTGACATTGCTCTCACAGAGGAATCAATATATCTCAGCAGTCCAAGGACCTAAGCATTTTTCAGCTTCTCCTATATCAAGCCAGTTGAAAATTACATATTATTTCCACAGGTTCAAAACCTGCAGACACCCCATTTGATTGTCAGGAAATGTTCAGCATTCCTTAAGGTTAGCGAGCAGAATGGGTTTGGAGGCTCCTGACATAAAGAAAATGCCCATTTATTCAATGTGGAATTGCTCTCATTAATCCATATATTTCACAAAGAAGAATGGATGGCAGGCAGGAGACAGGCAGTTCTCTGAGTGCAGGATTTTCTTCCCTTTTCTATAACCAACTATAGGAGAGCCCAGCATTATGGATTCAGTATTCAGTATGATCAACACAAGATCACTAGCACAGTTATACATTTGTACAGTACGTAAGCCGTCCTGTATCTTCCATCCTAGTCGGCTCTGTGGAATCTTTTGTGTGTTTGAGTTGTAAACAGTAATCTGGTTTAATGCTTCGGGAAAAAGCTTTTGTCTCAACTGAAAGTATAATTTATGTAAAATAAAAAAGACTTCTTGTGATGAGAGTTTTTCCAGTAAATCCCAAAAATCTGTAATCAACATCACAGGTGCAGAAAGCAGCTGGAAAGGATTACCTGGTATCCTGTAAAGCGTGTTTCGTTATGACAGCGTGGCCTATTCCTTCAACTAATTCTTGTCCGTGTCGTGAGATAACAAGAGCAGAGAAAGTAGATGAAATACAAAGATAAGCTTTCCTGCCAGGGATCAGCTATCTTTTTAAAGCCGCTTCATACTAAATATAGCAGTGTGAATGGACAAAAAGTGTATATTCCTGGTTTTTTTAGTTCAGGTGAAGCATGAGCTCATAAACCACTCAAATATCCACTTTTGTCTGAACCAAAACAATTGCTTATGGGACCTTGGGGTCACAAGTACATTCAGGGCCCAATCCAAAACCAGGGCAATTCCCCGCTGGCAGAGAATGCTGGAGAGAATGGTGCTGGGTATCAGTGCAGGGAAGATGCCTCCTTTGAGTAACAGGCTTTTTGGGATGGAGGAGGGCAGGATGCGGAACTGAGCAAAGAGATGGCAGACACTGTTGCCATATCCAATGCTGAGTCAAGTTTCAAGAAAGTTTACTCGAAATTCATGTTAGTTCATATTTACAGCATCTGCTTTTGACCAGAGTCCTTATCACTTAGACCAGAAGATCAGAAACCCAATAATTCTCCTTGCAGTGCCTGTCATTTGTTCCAACTGACAGTTCCAACTTACACCTGGCCTGCCAGACATCACCATATATGGGCATTCAAAGATGCCCCCCCTTCTGACTCATGCAAGTTGGTATTATCATTTTCCATCACCACATTGGACCATCCAACACAGATCTCCACGGATCTGCACCCACTAAAAAATGAACATAGATCCAAGGAAACTCAATGACAGCAGTGGAGCTTGACATAAGCTTGCCCTGCTTACTGGTCAAGAGGCACTCTTTCAAGTGGGTGTTCCTCTTTTATTTAGCAGGCCTCCATCAGTCTTGGAAGACTATGGTATCGTGCTCAGCGCTGCATACGCTGCATGCGAAGCACAAAAGCCTGGGTTGGATTGTTATGGAGGATAGGCTGTTACCCAAGCAGCAAATCCCCCCTCTCCACGCCACTGAATTAGTCCAATGGAAAGGCAGAGCCAATACGATTAGATCCAGCTGGCGTCGCAGAGCTGGGCTAAGGACAGGAGCTCACCCTGTCTTGTGGGGCCGACCCGGGAATCGAACCCTGGCCTGCTGATTAACAGGCACAGTGTCTTAGCCACTTGCGCCACCCACAGCCCCAAAGCAGGCCTCCGTCAGTCTTGAAAGACTATGGTATCGTGCTTGACACTGCATACGCTGCATGCAAAGCACGAAAGCCTGGGTTGGATTGTTATGGAGGATAGGCTGTTACCCAAGCAGCAAATCCCCCCTCTCCACGCCACTGAATTAGTCCAATGGAAAGGCAGAGCCCATACGATTGGATCCAGACTGGCGTCGCAGAGCTGGGCTAAGGACAGGAGCTCACCTGTCTGTGGGTGGCACAAGTGGCTAAGACACTGTGCCTGTTAACCAGCAGACCAGGGGGTTTATTTAGCAGGGGGAGAGTAACTGGCCCTCCACACCCCAGCAATGTCTGTTCTAGTGGCTTCTGCTGGTGTTCTTTTTGCATTTTAGATTGTAGCCCTTTTGGGACAGGGACCCATTAGCTATTAATTAGCTATTAATTTTTTCATTTTCTTGTAAACCGCTTTGTGAACTTTTCAGTTGAAAAGCGGTATATAAATACTGTAAATAGATAAGGTAATTTGTTTCCTTACCTTGAGGCTCTGGTTTCTGGTCTGGACCTATAGGACACAGCAGTAGCCACTGTTCATAATGATGGTCCCAAACTTTAGGATTGGGGTGCCCAACTATTCAGTTAGAATGCCACTCAGACTACATCTTGCTCATTGTGAAAAGGTCAAAGGTAATTCCATAATGATTAGGTTCTAATTGGACATTCCATTGCAAGCCTTCAATTGACTTTCTATTGATGTGACATTTCAATGGGTTGTGGTCTTATAGGCCATCTGACTTTAGTGTTTGGAAATCTAGGTTTAGAAAAGAAACTTTTGGCTGTACCTTTTGTTCTGTCTGAAGCATTCTTCATTAGAGCTCAATTGCTCCAGATTACAAACAATCTGGGGATTAATAATCTCCAATTTCTCTTACATGAATTGAGTTAGGCAGTCAATCTGGGAATAATCAATTTAGGGTTGATGGCAGCAAACTCTACCATTGATATTCATATGCTCATTAGATTGAAAATACTCTCTCCCCACATGTATAGAACTGCATTTGCAGGATTTTTCTTCTATTATAAATGCGGATACGTTTTACATCTCTCTCTCTCTCTCTCTCTCTCTCTCTCTCTCTCTCTCTCTCTGTGTGTGTGTGTGAGAGAGAGAGAGAGAGAGAGAGAGAATTGCGTGATCAGATCTGTCATAGTTGTAATCGTTGCTTGAGAACAAGACTAAGCAAATCTATCCTAACAAGAATACATAACTTTTTTGGCACAGGTGGAAGTGGAGCATTCTAAGTACTCCGAGAGTGATTGACTGAACACTTTTGCCCAATAAGATTACAACAGTGTAAACTGTCAATGAATCACCCTCTTTGAGGTTCCCCTCCAGGGACTGTGCCGAAGCGGAGTGCAGAGGATTAGCTATTATTTCCACAATCATTGTGGAGAGATCTTGCTTTAAAAAAAACTGACTCAGCCAACAGTCTGAATTCCACTATGGAAAGGGTTTTGCACATTCTTTTCTTCTCGTTTCCCTAACTTTATGTATCTTTAAAAATAAACTTGGTGTAACATTACTTACATATTCATCAACTTTTTCCATTCTTGTCCCATCCAATAAAATATATCATTCTTGTTATTTCTTAAACAACAATCCATCCCTGCTGCTTTGTTTTGTCTATTTCCTTTTCTCAGCATTTTCTCATTTTCTTTTTCTTTAAAAAATCTCTAACACTTTCATTGCAGTTGTGCGCTAACCCAGGTAATCACTGTAAAATTATTTCCCATTCAGCGTTACTTAATCACCCATATAATAAGTTAAAACCAGATCCACATTTCTCAGTCATTTTTTATATAGCGATTTGAACATCTCCCTTTATGACTTAACTGTTTTCCTCATGGTGACCCCAGAAAACTTCTACCCTACACCTAACATATCATTGCAATAAGCTGCCATGGGCCATCTAAATTGTTTCAATGCAGACCTCAAAGATCTCCAGGATTTGCTTGCCTCAGCCGCATGTTCATCTTTATTATACTAGATATAGTTGGTGGTGCGTAAGTGCATTTGTGTGTTCAGTGCATACCTGCTGGTTTCAGCAGTAGCCATATTTTCAACAAAACACCTAATTCCATCTGCACATTCAAACCATTGTTAATATAACATTTTGAACAAGATGGTCTCAAGATCATAAAATCATTGAGTCACAGAGCACAATCCTAACCGTGTCTACTCAAAAGTAAACCCCATTGTGGTCAATGGATCTTACTCCCATTGGATCTTATTCTTTAGGATTGCAGCCATAGAGTTGGAAGGGACCTAATAGGTCATCTATTCCAACCTCCTGCCTGTAACAGGAAATCCTCCTGGAGCATCTATGACAGAATGGAACCTAGTTGTATTTTTCCTGTTTCTTTTTTGGGTCTAATAAACATGCTAATAATAGCTAATGCTATTATTAGCTAATAATAATAATAAACATGCTATTATTAGCTAATAATAGCTAATAGCCAATAATAGCAAATGTTTCTTTTTTGGGTCTAATAAACAGGCTAATAAACAAGCTAATAATTAGACTAATTCTAATAATCAGACTAATAATCATGCTAGTAATCAAACATTTTAAAAGCAGCATTTCCCAAATTTGCAGTGAGTTCAGGAATTGGGGCGTTTGCGGGGGAAGGCAGTGAAGTGATCACCAGAATCATGACACTGCTGGGGATAGGGGATTGAAGTTACTAACATAGTGCTGACATCAGGGTTTGCAGGGTGCCCCTTGGATCCTTCCTCAGGGTTCCTCGTACCTCTGTAAGTCTGACAACAATCTTGACCCACTTCTGGTGTCACGTTTGCAAAACTGAAGTGGGATTCTCAACCATTATTTTTATCTTTGCAGAGGTATGGACACACACACACAGATTTTCTTCTTTCATACAAGCGTCAAGCTCCTCGTATACACCACTCACAAACTGTCTTAAAAGAATCAGTAATACACAGATATGCCGTCTAAGTGATTGCCTATAGAAACAAGTGATTGCCTATAGAAACAAGTGCCTTGTATTATAAGGCAAGTGTCCAAGAGAAGCACTGCATGTGTGCTATCTTTTGGTGTTTGGGAGGTTTCCACAAGCAAGTGCTAATTCAAACCTTTTGCATTAATGTGGACCTTTCAGGAAAGGGTCGGCTGGAAAGGTAAAGAAATCAAATAAATTGCACTCTCACACTTACATTGAACATTCTTTAGTAATCATATTTTTCCATTCGAGTCATATTTAAACAAATGTAATAATGCCCTAATATAACCTTTATCAGTACTTATAGAAACCCCCCCCCCCCAAATGCTGAATATGGAATTTTTGAAGTATGTTTTCAATTATTGTTATTATCAGGGCTCCCTCTAGTGTGTGGAGAAACACGCTAAGATCCTTAATCAAGATGGAATTTAAGGTATACTTTTTAAAGGAATCATTTTGAAAAAGTCAACATCCATTTGATTTTTGCTTCTGCTAAATGTATTTTATATCCATCCAGGATTTTCTCCCACCTGTAACCATCATTGACAACAAGTGTTTGGATAAACTGTTACAGAAGCCATCTTTCCCAGCCAGCATGTGACCTGGGTTAGCATGCATGCATTCACATATATGCGTGTTTCTGTGTGTGTTTAAACCTTTGTGTACCTTTTTTCGGGTGGTTGAATGGGGGAAACCTCAAGATTGGCATTCCTTAAGAAACATGAGAGCTGAATAAATCCTAACTGGAGTAAGGAGGTGCACATTGCAGTGGGAAAGATTGTTTCTCCTGCTGAACAAACACTGTACTCTTAACTTACATAACAAATCTATAGAGTGGTGATTTTCAAACTTTTTTATCTCACAGCACACTGACAAGCACTAAAATGGCTAAGGCACACGATTTTTGACCATTGATAAGGCACACCATACTGTACAAAGGGGGTTCAAATCCCCCCAAATAAATAAAATTCCCCAAAGATTCATGGCATCATCCACTGCACACAAGTTTCAACACTGGTTGAAAATCACCACTCTAGAGAGCGAGATGTCCTAGAAACGAGTAGGGTTTCCTGCACCCCAAAACTTTACTGCCCACCCAAATTTCTCTGGGAAGATCCAGATGTCCTTTCCCATCTTTGCTCTTAGGAGAATCCTCCTTACTCAAGATTTCTAATGGCTTCCTAAAGGTCCCTCCAAATGGCTTTCCTCAGTGCTCCACTGTGTGGGATTGATTCCCGAGGAATTAAATTGTATAGAGTAGACCGTGAAAGAGTTCTTTGTAGTCAGGCCCAGTTTGAAACCCCTTTTTGATTTCTGAGGAACTTCTTTGACATCTTCATCCTTACTTGTGTTTTCTTTTCCTACCAAATTAAATATCTATACCATTGGCCCAGGCAGCTAATGATCATCTAGAACTCACTCGAAAAGATTTTGTAGCATTCTCCACCAACAATAAAATTAAATTTAATTACCGGTAAGTAAATAAATAAAAAGCATATCCCTTATTCTCCTCCTACTAAATATACTGCTCACAAAAATTAGGGGATATTTCAAAATGAATATATTATATTTTATTATCCCTTTATACTGTATTTATGATGTAATATCCCCTAATTTTTGTGAGCAGTATAGAAGAGGAGCACCACTTGGAAGTGGCTCTATTCACTTAGCAGGCATGACTGTATTATGATATATGGAAATAGGAGCTGATTCATATTAATTAACTTATTAGTGTTATACTGTATCAAAATTACATCTCTGGCTCTCAGAGCAATGAGTCTGATGGATCAGTTTAAGAAAATCCATTTTTTTGTTCCATAACCTTTTGCATTTTCATTTTCTCAATAACTTTTGATAGAATAACTATAACTTTTGCTATAACTATAATTTTTGATAGAATACAGATATTCCAATGCAGTTTTTTCACTTCATTCCTCCTTGAATTACCGTAATTCCCGGCTTATTAGATGCAATTTTTTTACTCCTGGAAGGGAGTAAAAAAAACCCTGCACCTATAAGCCGATATACGGCTTCCACCCCCCTCAGGCGGCCAGAAGGACGCCTCCCTGAGCGCGTCCAAGCCTCTCAGAGGCTTGGGTGCTCTGGCGGAGGTTCTGCCCTGGCCTCACGAGGCTGGGAGAGGTCCCACAAGACCCTCCCAAGCCTTGCGCGGCTGGGGCAGAGCCTCCATCAGAGTGTCCAACCATCTGAGAGGGTTGGACACTCTGAAGGAAGCTCTGCTCTCCCAGAGCGTCCAGCCCTCTCAGAGGGTTGGCCGCTCTGACAGGGAGGGTGGAGCAGTGCTGCTCCCTTCAAAGCGCCCAACCCTCTCAGAGCATTCAGCCCTGTCAGGGAGTTGGACACTCTGGAGGGAGCAGCTCCGGTCGCGTGAGACTCCCAAGCCTCACGTGACCAGAGGCCCCCCCGCTTCAGAATGCTTCAGGCTCGAAAAGACTGGGACACTCTGGAGGGGGCGGTGCTTTTTGGCCCTGCAAGGCTGGGAGAGATCCAGCCTCGCAGGGCCAGAGAGCCCTCCTCTAGCATGCTCAAACCTCGGAGAGGCTTGGGTGTGCTGGAGGAGGTGGCGCGCAGGCCGGCCTCACCTTGAAATCAACATTTCACCTTGAAATCAAGGTGCATGTTATAGTCCAGTGCGTGTAATAAGCCGGGAAATACAGTACCTTTTCAATGATATATAACACGATACTGTATTATTATTCTTTAGACGTACCCCATTTGTCAGAATTTTAGCCACTAGTGCAAGCTCAGCTTGTTCCCCCCAAAGCTTACTGCAACTGCTATTCCTGGACTCCTTTAGCTATGCCAGTGGGCCCAGGGTGACCAGATGTTATAACCAGTGGTGGGCTCCAACAGGTTCGCACCCACTCTATAGATCCGGTTGTTAACAAGAGATAGGACATATAAAGTTTAAAAATAGCCATTTAAAAGTGGCTGCCAGATGGACAGAGAACCGGTTCTTAATTTCTTTAAAGCCCATCACTGGTTATAACCACAGAAAGAGGACAAGGTCCTCCCAAGAAAAATATAGGACATATATTGGACATATAAGCTTAAAAATAAAAGCTTAAACACTCATATATACCGTATTTACTCAAATCTAAAAATTTAATAATAATATGGTGTTTAAATTAACAACATAAATGCAATATATTGTATGTATTTGATCTAATACTCACCTTTCCCAGCCAAATTCAGTCTGCAAATCAGGGTGTGCATTAGATTCGATGCTGCATTAGATTTGAGTAAATATGGTCGCAATCTTAAAGACTCTTTCCTGTGAGTAAGACCTGTTGACCACAATGGGGCTTTCTTTTAAGTAGACATAGGCTACAATCCTAAAGACACTTTCCGGGAGTAAGACCCATTGAACACAATGAGGCTTACTTTTGAGTAGTTAGGATTGTGGTTAGGATTGTGCTCATAACATGGTTAGGATTGTGCTCATGGTTAGGATTGTGCTTTCAGTCAATCATTAGCTGCTGGATCAGCCCACTTTCAAATTGGAACGTTAGTGCTGAACGATCGGGATTCTTCTGGAAATCCACACAGTTTGAAACCTCCCTTACATGTACATGGAGGAAACAACCAAATAATATGTCCACAATATGTCTTATTTTCTAGCCTTGTGACCTGGGGGAAAAAATTTCATTATCCTCCTTTCCTTCTGAGCAAACAGCTAGAGTTTTCCTGTATAAGAAGACATGTAAGTTATGTAAGCTTCTTGTAATTCAACTCTGGCTGCAATCCTAGACACTTTCCTGGGAGTAAGACCCATTGAACACAATGGGGCTTGCTTCTGAGTAGACATGGTTAGGATTATGCTCTATGACTCAATGATTTTATGACCTGGCTATTATAATGAAGATTTTTTTTCCCCAGGTCCCAGATTTTTTTCCCCCGAAAATAGGACATGTTCTGAACATGTTATTATTTGAAAATATTATTTGGTTGTTGGCACCAAGGACCCAAAAGGATGATGTACTTCCAAGTGGAAGTTGTAGTATCTACTGCTGACATAACATCATACATCTATACCCATCTCTTGATAACACATATATAGGAATGGAGCAATAGCTTTAGGGGCACAATCCAGAGTAACCACAGAGCACGTAAGAGACATTATGTGCACCCATAGTTACTGCACCACCTAGTGAAAACCTATGGGAAAGTCATATTGCAATCCAGAGTAACTTGTTCTTACTACAGAGCAAGGACTTCCCATAGTTACTATGGATTTCACCCTAGGTGTCTAATTCTCTTCCAGCCAGATATTCATTTTGGAGGAAATATCTATGAATGCAGAGAGGGTAAATAAAAGAATGGGGTTGAATAGGAAAACGGTTCTTGCTTCTCTGTAACAATAAAAGCCTCTATGACTTACATTATGGATGATATATCTTTTTTCCCTAAACAGGATGTTGGAACACCAAGGGGTAAAGTAAACAGACACTTTCCTTGATCTCTTGTAAAACATTTTTGTAGAATGAAAATCTTAGTGGTTTGTATATTAAGGTGGCGGTGGAACTGGAAGGAGGGAAGACGTGGGAAGGAGGATCCTTTCCCTTGGAAAAAATGAATTAGGCATAAAGGCTATGTAGCTTGGCAGGATTTAAAACAAGGGGGCCCATAATGGCCATGATGAAGACAAAACTCTGTGTACATCAGATTCTGTGAGGACTTTCACAACATGTGGGGTTCTACTCAGGAGACCGTTTTGTCAATATCTCAATCCTATCCACATTCACCTGAGAGTAAGCCCCATTGATTTTAACGGGGTTGACTTCTAAGTAGATATTTCAAGGATTGAGCTCCAAATTCTATAAGAGCTTGCCAGCAACCAGTAGTTTAATCCTGAACATGATCACCAATAATGTCAATAATATAACTCTGGTGGCAGAGTTCAAATTAAATTATATAGTGCACAATCCTAATTATGGCTGCAATCCTAACCACGCTTTCCTGGGAGTAAGTACCACAAAACACAATGGGACTAACTTCTGAGTAGACATGTTTAGGATTGCACTTTATGTCTACTAAAAAGTAAGCCCCATGTGTTCACATTCTTGTAATTAATAAATTTAATGTAATAATAGCTTTAAATGTAATAATAATATAGTATTTAAATTATCCTAATAAAAGCAATATAACTGAGTGTTTTTAGCTGTTTTGTCAGATCCTACATTTTTTTGAATATTCTATATTTGGGGGGACTTGTCCCCTTCTGTGACATCTGGTCACCCTGTTCATATAGGAAAACTTATGTAGTATTTTTATACTTAAAACATTTTATTATTTATATGTATTCTGATTTCTTTGTGGGCTGTTCTGTTTTGTTGTGAGCCATTTTGGGTGTCATTTAAGGAGGAAGTTGGGATATAAACAGATAAATATGAATGATTGCTGTGGATATGTATTATATGTGTGTGTGCACACACATATAATACACACAGACATAAGATATACCATCAGTTCTATGCTTAGGTTTAACCATGAGACAGCACTGCCCCATGAAATAGCAAAATAAGAAAATAAATTCTGAATGCCTCTCTTGCTCTCACACATGGTCCAAAATCTATCTATATGTACTATATGTATTTGACCAGCAAATCTTGGCAGATCTTTAAGGTTAAAAGGCCATGTCCTTGCTGGGCATGAAAAATACATTCTGTATAAAAGAATAACTTCTTAGAAACTTTTTGTAAACCACTCCACCATGAACAATTCATCAGATTATTTTTAAAGGCATAGGAGTGTGACAGTGTGGGAGTGTGATTAGGGCTATGGATACCAGAAAGAAGTTTGAACTGACTGCAGCCTCAACAGCATTAGGCTCTTCATGATAAACCACACTGGAATTTGGAAACTTTTCAACAACTTTGACCTCAGCTTTGTCTTATAAATATCATAGTGTCAAACAGTACTGCGCATGTCTTCTTATCGCAGAAGGAAGAATTGTCCAGCTGGCTCGCTTTTTCCAAAACAATACTGTTTGAGTCAAAGGAAAATAGTTAACGTCCTTTATTTTCTTAAAAATAAGGATGTTCAGTTCTCCTTTTGAAATGTTTCCTGTAAGAGGTAAATGTGCATTTTGCAATAAATACTTGATTTTATCATCCTGTTACATTGAAACCTATAAACCAAGCTAAATGGAGGAAGGTTATGAGCAATTAGTGCTCTCTAAATGTAGGCTGGCAAGTGGGGTCATTACAGTGAAATTGTACACGTACTTACTAGGGACTAACGTTTATTAAACAAAATTGGACTTACTTCTGAGTAAACACCCATAGGCTTTCACTGTTAAATGTAAATATAAATGTAAATATAAACATCCATAGGCTTTCACTGTTAAATGTAAATATGTATATAATATATTCACTGTTAGTAAATATGAGAATGGTAGCAATCTTTTCTATAGATCACATGATTTGTATCCTTGACAGAGCATAGTTACCATAATTAAAAGCCAAATAGTGCCCAATGATAACATTAATGGCATGTTTAATGAAAGCAAAGTTTCTTGAAATATGGATCAAATTGCTTCTGATGAAAGGTATTCCTCCTGCAAAGTGCAATATCATATATTTTCTGTAAAGCTGCCCATGTCTGTAAAACTGTTTTCCCCCCTCAAGTTTGACTAGCAGTAACTAGCTTAGAAATATTAGCAAGGTTTGCTCTCTATGTGTATGTGTGCATTTTAAGGTAAAAATGGTCTGTGGTCTTTGAGATTTAAAATTCATTGTTTACTTCAATGGGCCATCAATCACTCAACTTCAGTGGGTTAACACTACTTAGCTCAAAGTGCTCCCAATTATTTCAAAGGAAAACATCACACTGGGTATTAAAAGGCTAAAGGACTGTTTGTACAGCCCTCAGAACGTGAAAGGACAATCCTGCGCAGGATTAGGACAGAATACAACAGTCATCCTTGCAAATCACAGGCCTTTATTTATTTGTATGGAATTTAATTATTTTTTTCAAATGTACGTCTGGTAGAGAAAAAAGCATTTCAGGAGACAAGAGTACAAAGCCCCATTCAACAGAGATTCTATTAGCAACAAAAAGGTATCAAGAGTTACTCTTTTAAAATTCTGGGTGTCACTGATGCTTTTATCAACTGGAACCGACATACCTCAGAAGCACTGGTTTTGATGTTTTGGCCTGGGTTATCAAAATTAATGTTATTTATCACGAAGACCAGGTAACAATAAAGACGTTAATGGAAACTAAAGTATTCCTAATGTACCTTTAAAAGAAAGACATTCATGGTTTCACAAAGATCTGAGTGCATTTTATGTAACAGCAATGCAATTGTACCTTCTCAGAACAAATGGAAATAAATTAAACAAAAACGTACCATTTATTAATAGTTTTGGAATTTGCAGCTATGTTTCTTTTCCCCCTACCATTAGAGCATTTTATTTCCTTTGTATGCTTGGTCTGAACCACACTGCTTATTAAAGTTTTGCAAATCGGCCTGAGCACTGTGGACAAGTAGAGCTCTGAGCCTGGATATCAAATATCATCACACCCATGTCTATGTTAGCTAGTAAAAAAGGCAATGCGTGGGTCAAAGCTGTTCTCACTATGCATTAAACATTAGTCCATAAGAGCAATAAAGCACATTGGCAGGGCAACGCAGCTCCAAGTGTTTACTGTATTTCCCATACAATTAAGAAAGTCTGGCTTTGGGGCCTCTTGCCTCAAGCTAATTCAAGGTATAACACAGTTCGAAACAGCCTGCAGGAAGTCTGGCCATGAGCCAAGAACTATGCCTTATCACACACTCTTTTCCAGAAGAATTCAAAAGGGACAATCCTTTATTTAACCTTTATCCCGAGAAACAAAAAAAGGGACAGGACAATTATTGGTTCTATGAAGAACAGCCCAAATTCTAAAGGGGAATTATTACTGGAAAAAGATAAAATAAAAGGCTAGATGGATGTTTTACAGTTTAGTATCAAAGAAGTCAGTGAATAAGTTAATGAATATTTCATCGAACATAGCTTCCTTTCATTTACAACTTAGCTAATGTACATATATGATCTCTTATTTTCACAAATGCCATGAACCAACCTTTTACCTCTTCACAGAGATTTACAAACAAGTATGGCACTACCGAAAAGGTTGTCGTGGACTGAAGGCTTTATAACAGTGATATTCATTCTTAAAAACGAACTATCAGACCAAAATAAAATCATTTAAAATGCACTCCTTTCCTGAGCAATGTAAAATTTGGAATGTGCTGAAAAGTCACAATAAATAAGTCAAAATTCTAACAAACTTAAAATGTGCTTCTAAACCGTTTGAAGTAAATTTTAAAATCTATTTCATGACAGATAAATGGCCTGTTCTGTTAGGAATCTGAAAAGGTTATGTGCCAAATAAATTTATGAAGTACCTTTCTGGGAGTAGAGGCCAAGTTGCTTGTACAAAAAATATACAACATTATAATGTAGCAAGTAAATCACCTGACAGCTGTAGCTTTTAACATTGCAAAGTATTCATGGCAGAGAATAATATTAAATAGACTGATAAAAATAGACTTAAGCAGCAGTGAAACTGCAAAGAAAGTGAACATGTTAAGTAACTCAGGACTCTTGCAACAGAGAAAAATTTGAACCTCAGTATGTTTTTTAAAAGTGTGAATATTAATTTGCTTCCCAAAATAAACAATTCCACAGTGTGTAAACTAATCATTACTCTTTATATGTAATTTCATAGAAACCACTTATAATATACAATGCAGCATCTTGTTTAATTAGTATTGACTATATTACCTGCTCCCAATGTATTCCTTTCAGAGTAGTGCATTAAAAGGATAAAACTAGGATGTAGTTAGTGACAAGAGACTTCATCTAGGTTGTCACTGAATGTCAATACAATTATATGCATTCAGTTTTGCCAGAGGTAGTATAGTGTACAGCACAAGATGCAATGGATCTTTATTATTTACTATAGTAGTGGGTGTACTACAGGCTCTGGGAATGGAATTTGGCAAAGGATTACTTATGGAGAACACCAAGCACTTTATAGTTAACTCCCTTTGATTAAAAAACCCTACTTATAATTATTCCTTATAATAAGGAATATTTCTTATCATCAGCATCATCATTTATATAGCACCATCAATGAACATGGTGCTTTACAAAGAGCAAGATGAAAGGTTCAATATTGCTCTTACAATCTTACAATCACCCTACAATCCAGAGTAACTACGGGGGCACATAAGAGACCTTACATGTACCCGTAGTTACTACATAACCTAATGAAAACCTATGGGAAATTCATATTGCAATCCAGAGCAAATTGTTCTTATACCGGAGCAAGGACTCCCCATAACTTTGGATTGCACCCTCAGTCTTGTAAGGTTCAGTCTTGCTCTTGTTCAATCTTACAATCTTGATATATAGACCATTGAAACAAAAGGGAAAGAGGAGGAAATGAAAGCTGGGGTATGCAGAGGAAATTTATGCTGTTTTCTCAATTGAATAGTTATTAACGAGGAATAATGCTGTTCATCATATGTTGACTATACTACTCTGGCAAGCATTTATATACAATGAAGATACTATGTATTCCGTTTTCTTGCCTCAGACAATTAAAAGAATATCAGGCCAGGGCTAGATACAAAATCTAGACATTTGTCAATGTAAAAGAGGTGAGGACATGTGAAGAAAAATGTCTATACCTTCCAGTCAAAACCAATACATAACTGGATGTTGTTTCCAGTTTCATTTACTACCATATATTTCCTATCTGATTTTCTCAAGCCCAGGGGTGTCCTGGCTCGGGGACGATGACAAGATGTGGTCCTTGGCAAGACCCCTACATGTGGACCTCAAACAAGCCTATAATTCTCCAGAGGCAATGGGAACTCTGCTCCCTGCATCTCCAGAGTGTATTCTGAGGGTTGGAGAGGCTGCACAGACCTTTTCTCCCTATATATGAAGGTGCCTATGAACTGGTTTGAAGATCATCCGCTCTCTCTGTTAGAATGTGTTTACCAACAGATTTGAATTCATTCATTCATATAAGTTCCATCTATTTAAATTCTTTTTTCTGGCCCCTGACATTGTCAGAGAGATGATATGGCCGTTCTCCCAAAACTTTTGGACACCCCTATAATATACCAATGAGAAACTTCTGTCTTGAGAAAAAGCATCTTTTAGCGGGAAGGAATTTATCACATACAACAGCTCATACATTTATGACGTTCCACAAATCTTTCCAGCTTCCTTCTTTAAAGTAGTAAAACAATAACTTAAAAAATGTTTTGTCTGTTTGTTCCTCATAGCCTAACTTTAGCCTGGACAGCAGTACATCATCCAAAAAAAATTGCTGTTGCATATTTTAAAAGATATTTATCCCATCAGTATACTAATTCTCTCATATTTACCTGTCCTGATTATAATGCCATATTTACTTGTCCTGTTGACAATAGACAGCTTTTTCTACAGAAACCCAGCCTAGATGTTTCCCATTGTCTTGTGCTATAGTGGTAATGCATTCCTATTTTTGTTTTGGCATAACAGTATTCCCTTTTCACATGATGATGCTAGCCTCTGTTGCTCTGTTGTTAATCCTAGCTGTTCGTATGAAACTGTCATACAGTCAGCATGAGCACAGGCCAAAAATGTCTAGGAAAATTGTGAACATTTGCGGTCATCTACTCGTATGTCATTCCACATGTAGGTACAGGCATATGACAAAAGTTTACAGAAAATTGTTATCTGTGATGGAACAAGGGATGATACTTAAAAGGTATGTCCTGGTGAATATGATGTTATGAGACCAAGGAAAATAAAAATCCATTTGAACAATTGATCCCCTTCGAAATGGGAGCTCATTCTATTATTCTGATTACAGAATAAAATGTCTTTCGAAAAGCTGCTGTGCATCAACTTCCTTCCTTAAGGAATTTTCTTAATACTAGTTCTTGGACAATATGAAAAAAGAGAAAGTGATGCTTGCATCACCTTTTATAGATATCCTCCAGCCACTTTTCATCATCTTGTTCCTCATCTTCTGTTACTGGCTCTTCTGTTTCCAGAGGAGAAGGAATGACAGGCTCTGGCCTCGGAGAAGAGTTACTGTTTGAAGTTCTCAGTCCAAACTTGCGCTTTAACAGATGAAATTGCTCTTTGACGTAGTAGTAAAACTCATATTCATATCTCATGCGCTGGTACAGGACATGGATGGCTTCTGGAGAGGGGACAATCTTTTTCACTGTCACAGTCAGATTGCCAAGTTTCCTATGTTCTGTAAGAGATTTACAAAGAAGGGCTTGGTCAGCATCTGCAAACCCAATTAATACATCCGCACTTTAGGAGCTAGCTGTTTCAAAGACAAATGTAAGAACAGTGAGTTTCCTTACTTTAAACTATAATTCTAAACAGATTTACCTGAACACAGTGAAGCTTACTTCTGAGTAGACATGCCTAGGCTTGCACAACATATCTGAATTAAGCAATCTGGAGTATGTGCCTCCAAAATTCTCTAAGAAATAAAAAAGCAGGCCTCCGTCAGTCTTGGAAGATTATGGTATCGTGCTCGGCGCTGCATACGCTGCATGTGAAGCACGAAAGTCTGGGTTAGATTATTGTGGAGGAGAGGCTGTTACCCAAGCAGCAAATCCCCCCTCTCCACGCCACTGAATTAGTCCAATGGAAAGGCAGAGCCAATACAATTGGATCCAGCTGGCTTTGCAGAGCTGGGCTAAGGACAGGAGCACACCCTGTCTTGTGGGGCCGACCCAGGTCTCAAACCCTGGCCTGCTGGTTAACAGGCACAGTGTCTTAGCCACTTGCACCACCCACAGCCCTTCTTTTTTTCTAACAGCGCTTGACTTAAAGGGTTAAGCTAAAGAGAGCTTACACTCCATTTTTCACCCCTTTATGGACTTTTGCTAGGGCCATTCAGCTGCTGCTCTGGAAGATAGGATTACAAAGATTAAAAAGGAAAGCACAGCTGGAGGCCGGGAAGGAGTGAGGGATGGAAGAGGATGGCTCCTGCCATTCTGTCTAGGCCTTGATGAGACTCCCTCGTCTTAGGAAACCTATGGCTTGTACATGTACTCTGCAACTCTGAAGGCCCACATTTTTGCTAAATAAGCCAGTATGAAGCCAATTAAGAAACACAAATCAGTGATGACGGATGAAGCACAGCAAAGTTCCTGAGCATCTGAGTCTTCAACATAGACCTTCTGCAGTATTTGGTGGGCCTAACTACATTGTGTAGGAGATGCACAATCAGAATTCCACCTTACTTCCTCTCTCTTTTTAAATAACAAGGGTGTGGATTGGGATTGAAGCTATGGTGCTGAGGAGGATCTGCCTCCTCAATTATTCTCCTCAATGTTAACTCGTGCCCGATGGGCAGGCCATAGGTAAGACAGGTTCAGTGCAGGCACCTATCTTTTCCTCCCTCCGTGACTAACAGTACCGCAGGAGAGGGGCAAAGTTAGATTAATGAACACAAGGAAAAGGTTATACCTTCAATTCCCCAGCACTGGGGCCCTTAGTTAACCCGGTTTTAAAGTCTTCCACACAGCATCTAGTCTGGGCATGAGAAAGACAACTGAGAAGCCAACACACTTCCCACACAGTCTCCCACTGGAAACTCCAGCACTTTAAAAAATGTGTAGCCCAATCCTAACTTGCACAGGAACAGGCAGGCATGCTGGCCTGCATGTGTTTAAAGATGGAGCCAATGCAATTCAGAGTAAGGGGACTCATTGTCCCCTTATCTTGAGTAAGTTAGGCTCAGCCACCTCAATGTGGCTATTGGATCTGCATCAGTAAATCCAAGCAGACAGGTGTAACTCCAAGCTGCATGGGAGGGAGTTACCTAAGTGCGGGAGACTGGTCCCACTTCCTTCTGCCCATTGGCTTGCCCACTTTGCAGTGCCCCCATTCTGCCCTCCCCCCACTCAACCTAAAATCCTTTTGCCACCCTCCCCAAGCCAGTATAAACTTTCCTTGTGTCAGTCTGGATCAAACAGGAGCAAACTGGTGCACGACCTTCACCCTGAGAGATCTGCTTCCAAGTCAATGCAGTTACAAACTTTTGTTGCACTCCCAGTTCTTTGCGCTGGCTGAAGAGAATGTTTGGATTGTGCTCTAACCCTACAATCCAGAGTAACTACGGGAGCATGTAAGAGACGTTTACGTTGACATAGTTACGGCACCTCCTAGTGAAAACATATGGGAAATTCATATTGCAATCCAAAGTAAATTGTTCTTACAAGTAGTTACTCCCCATAGTTACTCTGGATTGCGCCCTAAGAAACATTTCAAGTTCTTTTCCTCCCCATACCAAAATACTGAGTTTGACTCCTATTTACTTCATATTTTAAAATGCTCGTCTATTCTTGAAGCCTCAGGGAATTAACAATAATTCTCTGCCTGTAAATCTATCTACTGTAGTTTATCTTTTGTTAAAAAATGAAAAAACACACACCCAAATACATAAAGTACTGAATTGTTGGCAATATTCTATTGCTCTTATAGACCTGGGCATAACTGGCAAAAACTGTCAACCTCCACCTTACTGCCTTCTCATTTTGTTTACACTGCTTTATATTAACTTGAAAAGTTTTTTTTAATAAAAATACAAAGTAACAGACAAATTCGCTCCTTGAAGTCAACCCCACCCTCCTCCTCATCTATCAAATACACATAATGGAAAAATTATGCATGCCTGGCACCACGCCAGACTAAACACTCTAAAAATGCTGTGTAAACCCAGCTGTTGCACCAGAAGATGGGGGAACCCAAGCTTTATGATCATCTAACAGTGAGCCATATGGAGGGCAACAAAATACACTATTTACATTTGAGACTTAATTTTGTTTTACAGTATTTGCTTTGGCTTTCACTCTACTTAAAAATGTATACTGTAGTAAGGTGACCAGGAAATACTTAAAACTCATTAATTCATGATTTTATTTTTGAAATACAAGCTGAAATTAAAAGTTGGTTGAAAAATGGGGAGCTGGGAAAAATTATTTGATAAGGTAAAATGGGGACAAATATTTATCTTGCAAAGCCGAATGCAACCTTCCTCTCATATCTACTACAGAAGCAGAATATCAAAGATAAGGTGATAGTATATGCTATACATCCTTTGACCTGTAAGTGGAATTGCCTCAGTCAGCAAAATAAGACTTTCTGTATGAACATGTTAAACCCACTGGTACCCCAATCACGAAATAATGTACATCCCCAACAGTTCTGTCAGATTAACAGTTCTGTCAGGTTCGTGGTAAAATGGTATTTGTCAAAACACTGCTAGTTAATGACAGTGGATTCCTGTCATTTCTTATTGCTACAGATGGTGCCCTATGAAAGGAAAAAAAAAAAGCTCAGGGTGCAATCCTAATTTAGGACGGTATAATTCATAATCCTTATTTAGGCCAGCATAATTCATTGGTCCCTTTTCTCGGACATATGAGGCTCCCTTTTCATGGACATATTAGCAATTGCTGTAGGGATGTTCAGGATTAGGTGAGAAACTAATATGCACTGAGAGTAGCAGAACTCAAGAATGGAAGAGAACACAGGAGATTTTTTAAAAAGAAGGAAAACTTATATATTGCTTCCTTTGTATGACGCTGTATGAAATAAGGGGTAGTAATTGTCCAATCTATGGCTATGTCTAGAGATAAGGAAGCTAGGCACTCAGCAGAAGATGCCAAAAGAGTCCCTGAACATCCTAAAACTAAACAGGATTAGCAGCAATGGAGCATGTACAGAAAGCTGTGAGTGAGGAGACACTCAGAAAGCATTAAAGCAAAATGCTGCAAATTAAATCATTTCACAGTGATTTAAATAGGGACAATAATTTTGTAGCATGTAGTTGTAAATCTGAAACCACAATTCTCATGAAGGCTCCTTCCATGAATGGAAAGAACTGTAATTGCATAAAAACCTCCTCCATGAGTATAACTTTCCTTTCCTTCATAGAGGGAACATCAGTGAGTGTTGTTAAACATATGAATCAAACCCAGTGATTGTCTGGTCAAATTATTTCCCGGAACAAAGACTTTCAAAAAGTTACACAACAAGGATAGAATGTGTATACTAGAAAATCACCTTTCATAATCAAAAGTATAATAAAAGTATAACAATGACTACTAAAAATATCACATTTATTACTTAAAAGACCAAATCAACCGAATTATTTGCTCTATAGTACAAATACCTCAAAATTATAAACTTGCTTGGCTACCAAGTACATCTACTATCCTTGAATGATTTCTATACCAAAACTCCACAGCTACAAAACCAGCAGGGCAGCTTTTGAGACACTGTTTCCACATCCAAGTTGCATTAACAATACAGAAGAAGTTTATGGTTCAGTGTACAAACACCTGCCTTTTCAGAGTTTGTGCGTGTGTTTAATTCCTGTGTCCTCTTATGAAGAGACATAACTTTATAAAAACAAGTATTGTCAAGAATGCTTCTTGTTCTCTGTCACATCATGTACTGCTTGTTTAGGTTCCTTTTGTGGCACACCCCAAATAAGATGCACACAAGGTTCTGAATTGCACAAATTAGAAATGAAGCAGGACGGCCATCATGAATAATTCAGTATCATTTGTTTTAAAAACAAGTTACACATGAAGAAAGCCATATTGTCCGTAAGCTGACCTAATGGGTCCCACTGAGAAATAAAGTAACTCCCATCTCATGTGGGACATAATCCTGGTTAAACATCAGCACCAATACAGCTGCTCTTCTATCACTGTATAAAATTAGGGGGAAAACAGCAATCATTTGAGCAAGGATGGTTCCTTCCAGGCCAGTGTTACAGCCCCATGATTCCCACTCATTCCCACGTCATAAAAGACCAAACCTAAGTATTAATAGCCTTGTGCTAACTTGGCAGTGAAAAAACTGCTGCTTGAAAGAGTATTACAAAATATTCAGGCAGCAGATTAGCCACTAAACTGTCACAAAACAAATGTACTTTTCAAAAATATTGGTATGCAAAACAATTGGATAAGCAGAAAGACAAAATTGTGACAAGCCACCAACTGTTGGCATTTCTTCAAGATGGAAAGAATTCACACGTCTAGTCCTGGGACAACAATTGTCATCAGATTTCAGAAATTGTAGAATCCCTAATACTTTTATGAATGACATATGTCTGTCAAGTGATGGGTTTTTCTCATCAGTTTCTCAGCACGATATTGTGACATTGTAGGAGCATTGCAAGGGACACCCAACTAGTCATGCAGCTGTTTTTTCTCCCCCTGCCCAATGATTAGCTTTGATTAAGGGCAACAACAATTAGGGCTGAGAGTGAAATATGAAAGTGGAAAAGCTCCTATTTCCCCTTTCGCTCCAGCCTGAACTTTGACAGCACTTCGTTTATAGGAAGTCTGAGGGTGGTCAAAGACAGGGGACATCTGGCACTAACAAAAAAAAGATGGGAAAGAATATCAAAAGGAGAAACAAAACACTGTCTCTTTAAAGCACACCGCTATTGGCACAGAGCCCAACCGTTCTGGACTGGAGCCAGCAAGATGGAATTGAGGCTTTCCTCAACTGAACCCTAAAGGAAAAACATGCCCACTGTTAAATCCAAGGAGGGCTTGCCTCACAAAAGTGAAGGAGGTCAACAAAATGAAAGGAGGGAAAACTGAGCTCAAAGCTTCAAAATTCCCTAGTGAAACTAAAAAGCTTTTTCTCAGGGTTCCCATGTCTCTTGCAACTGAAACTCTTGGCTCCAACACTTCCCTGGACTAGAATAAAACAGGGAAAAGAAGCATTTCTACACACACACACACACACACACACACACACACACACACACACACACTCTCTCAGCAGTACTTTGGATTCTCCTGGCACTCAGGAGTGGGCAATACAGAAGTCACCCCCTAGGTCACCACTGTGCCTGGCACCATCCCACACTTCTGGAATGGCTCTATTTTGGAGTCAAACAAAGGCAAGGGCAGGCAGGTGAGCATGGTGCTTCGAGCAATGAATGTTGTGGGTCCCTTTGGAAAGTCAGGGAAACAGTCAAAGCACCATGGAGAAGGGTGCATCAGTCCTGACACTTGCCATGCGCCACTGCCCTCCTCTAGCCTGGCACCTGCTCCCCTGGTCATGCACTTGGTATGTATGACCACTGCTCTTCAAATTTATCTAGGAGAGACAGCAGTGGGATCTTATAGCGACAGTGCAATTTCTTGACACATATCTTTCTAGAGAGGCCTTTTTTCTTTTTTCTTTAGGCATGATGGTCTGATTCCTGGCCATAGAAGCAAGATTAGTACATCTTGTTTTTGCCAATTGTTCACTTTTAAAGCAGGATGGTAAAATTAACCTGAAACTATTATATATAATTTCATTCCACAATTCCAAATCATCTTTGGCTGCAATCCTAACCTCCAGTTAGGTCAGCTTAAGCCCTGGAATAAGTTCTGTGCCAACTTGGGGGTGTCACAAAAGTGCCAACACTTCGGCACTTCTGCTGGGGGAGGATTAGGCCAATGCACAGACATGCGCTTGCCTCCTTAAATCACTGATGAGATGTGCCAGCCTACATTAGGATTGCATCCATTGTCTTTCTAAAACAGGGTTTAAACATGTTTCAATTGCCATAAGAAGGCTGCTGAAAATAGTCTCCATTCTGGTTAGCAATCCATACCTATACACACCCATGGTGTATGCAAATTACTTGTGCAAACGTTATGTGAGTACTCACATCATTTTTAAAAAAGCAAGTAGTTTTACTCACTGTGAATAGGCCATTTTTTAAATTGTCCCTTCATAGTGAATGTAAAATGATCAGGATTCCTGACTTATTTGTCTCTCGCATATAAAAAGAAGAACTTCTAGTTGATAGTTTGAGAAATATTATGTTCTATAGCTAGAGACCTCTGATTTTGAAATCATCACATGCATTGAAATGGCCATCAACAATGCAGATTAAGATTAGTGGCATAAGCATAGGCATCAAGCCACCACAAGGAAAAAAAAGAGCTACAAATTTATGGTGTAACACATGTATTTACATTTTAATGATGCACAAGCAGATGGCACGTTCTCAAAGCCAGCACATTTCAAGACTCGAAAGCATCAAGGTTTTTGCTTGAGAAGCTTTTGCTCGCTGAGTTGTCACAAGGTGTGGAGCGAAGAAAGTGAACAACTTATATTCATTCCCATCAAATAACATGGAACATGTATGAGTTTAGTAGAACTGAAGTGTTACTCCAGAAGTGACTTTTCAGGCAACTATCTCAGGAGAGAACTGATTTAGACTTTATTGCCACCTACTGGACATTAACAGGTATAATGAGCCAAAGCTGACAATATGGAATGCTGTTATAAAATAGAAACGCTTAGTTCTCCTACACTTACAAATAACTTTTTGTTAATCAGATACTCTGGTCAAATAAGCCCTGATTAAGGGCAAAATCCAGAGTAACTACGAGGAGTCCTTGCTCTGGTGTAAGAACAACTTACTCTGGATTCCAATATGAATTTCCCATAAGTTTTCACTAGGTGGTGCAGTAACTACAGGTGCACATAAAGTCTCTTATGTGCTCCCCAAGTTAGTCTGGATTTGGGGGTAAGTTTTAATTAAAAAAAAGATATGACCATTTCTTTGTGGTTCAATGTCTAATTAACTTGCAAAATAATTCAGATTTCAAGCTCTCCCATGAATCTTGTAGGTGTCATGGAAGACAGAAGTCAAGGTGACCAATGCAGAAGGAAATTGAACCGAGTCCAGAAAATGAAAGGTCATACATAAAGTCTCTCTAAGAGAGACCAAAAAAAAAAAAAAAACCCATGAAGCTGGAGGAAGGACAGGGCAGGAACCTAGGCTGGAAAGCTCAGAAAAGGAATTTAGGGTGAAATCCTAACCGAAGCCAGCACAACTGATCAGTCTTTCCATTCCATGGTGATGTAGGAAGGCAAGCGTGTGTCTGTGGCCTAACCTTCCCCACCCTTCAGGAGTGCCACAGAAGTGTCTTAAGGCACTTTTGTGACATTCCCATGCCAACATGCGACTTGTGCTGGGACTTATACTGGCCTAAATGGGAGTGCAGCATTGCAGCATTAAACATGTGGCCTGTTTTATGCCAGTATCAGAAGTTTGTTTGCAAACCGATTAATATTACTCATGCTTAGGAGGCAGGCAATGAATCTATTTGCCCTTGGGCTTTAAACAGCTGAGTTTCCGCTTGGAGGCAGATACTTATCTTCCCCTGCAAAGCAAATGGAAAGTGATTGTCACTGTGTATTCATATACTGGGGAAGGTAGTGGTCTGCCTCCCAGTTGAAATGAAACTGAAGCCTTTCTCTGCCTGGAGAGGAAGATTAATTACACATTCCCAAGGGAGCCACACAAAGAATTTTAAGTCTCAAAAATCAAAAGTAAACAGTAACACTAGAAAAACCAGCTGCAAGGACTTTTAGGGCACTCCAGCTGTTTTTTTTTTTGACAATTTTTTTGATCTTCTAGAATTTATTAAACTTGGTAAGCTTATTACAGCAGGAGAAATAGCTAGGTATTTGCTGCAACCAAAAGGAATTTAAAGAAACACTGAAACCATAAATCTGTTTTTAAAGCCTAACTTCTTTCAGAGTATATTTTGGAAAGCTTGCATTTTAATATCTGAAAATAGAATTCCTTTCTGCACAGTTTTAACAAACATGTCAATTGGAGACAACACTGACAGTGCAATCCTAAGCATGTCTACTCAGAAATAAGTCCCATTGTTCAACAGTACTTACTCCCAGGAAAGAGTGGTTAGGATTGTAGCCTGAGAACGTTATCTCTAACAGGACAATCCAGAGCAACTAATCTGTCCACATAAGAGCCCTTAAGGTTGCCCTATCTAACACTAGGTTGGAGCAACTGCAAGATGCTCCAGCCCAGTTACTCTGGAAGAGGCTTAAGGCAGAGCAAGGCAAGATAGGGTGCCCTAAGAGAGGTGGACCTGCCCTGCCCTAACTGGGGCAGCCTAAGCAGCTCAGGAGAGGCAAGTTGAGGGCAAGTTTAGCATTGCCTAGGGCAGAGCAGTTACTCTGTATCCAAAGCCTGTTTCCAAGGCAGAAATGCCCTCTTCCAGCCCTCAGAGTTATACCACCTCAAGAGCAGGTATAGTAATGAGTAGACCCATAGGGGTCCATGATAAGGCCCAAGTAAGAATGGCAGTGTTGACCAAAAATCTGAGTTCTTGGCCATCCTAGCTGCAACCCCTGCCTCTCAACCTCAGGATATGGAACTAACTATGGCTGCCCACAAACCTCAGGATACAGCAGGCCACTCCAAGAAGCCCCTTGTATTCACTGTAGAATGTACTGGCATTTCATCAGGGACTCCTTATAAGGCAGGCACCCAGTGGCGTCACCAGTCTGGTGTGGCTGGTGTGGGCTGCATTGGGTGATGCGCTCCGTATGGGGTGATGTGCCAGAGGAGTTTGACTGTCCTTTGGCAGGCCCCGGGCGTCAGCACCCCCATTCAGGCCTGCTCCAAGGCGGAGCAGCAGCCAGAAGCTGCCACTTGTCTGAGGAGCTGGCCTGAACGGCCATCTGAGGTGCACTGCGCAGAAACACACTGAGCATGCCGAACAGCTTCAGAGGAGACTTCCTTAGAGCGGAGAAAGTCTGCGCCTCTGCACGGCCATTCGGCCTCACTCAGGAGGCGGAGCAGCAGCTGAATGGCTTCAGAAAGAGTACTGCACAGGCACCAACTCTGACGCCTGCACAGTCTCCCCCGAAGCCAAAAGGCTTCAGAAAAGTACTGCGCAGGTGTCAGAGATGGTGCCTGCGCAGTACTCTTTCTGAAGCCAGTTGGCTTCAGAAACAACTGCACAGGCGCCAACTTTGGTGACTGCGCAGTCCAGGAAGGGGGGGCGCGCATCCCAAGGATGACGCACAGACTTCCGCACCAGGTGATGTGCAGAGTCATGTCACCACTGTAGGCACCACAGCTGTTCCTTGTTCAGTGTGATCTGAGGGGTGTCTCCTCAGGAGCAAGTCTTCCCCTTGTGTCAATTACTTAGCATGCTCTGGAGCAGTTAGGGCAGCCCAGGCTTCCTGACTCTCTGGATTCAGCATAACTTTCTGCTCTGGATACAGAATAGTTAGGAGAGTGCAGTTAGGTCAGAGCAGGCTGAATTTGCTCTGGATTGTGTCCAAAGTCTCCAGTGAAATAAAGATAATTATACTATGGATGTAAAAGTTTTGCTTTTTGAGCTGTGATGGAGCACCTGAACTCGACATTCCTGGGAAATTTATTAAGCTGATTTGCAGGCATGTGCAAGAGCAAAGACTTGAGCAGGGTTCAGAGTCTCCTCCCCTTGACCTGAGCCACTCACTTGTCATAATGGACAGCCATTGCAACTCTACAAGAACTATTTTTTGAGTCATTTGATGTGAGTCTGAATCTTTTTTCTTTTTACAAGTCAAGCTATGGAAGCAGTGGGGGAAAAAAGCAAGCAAGCATACATAACAGTCACAAGAAAGCAAGTCTTTCGACACACAAAAGCAAGTCTTTAGTCTGAGTTCATTTTTCAGGCATGAGTTCATTATCCCTGAGTCCCAAGATAATATGCAAGTTTTTGGATATGCACGAGCCGAGCATTATGTCTCATTGAAAGCTACACCCATGAAAGCTCAATAAATAGAAAACTATTAAAAGCCACAATGGAGGGAATACACACGTATTGGACATTTCTTACCCTTAGATGACCATCTAAAAATAGCCTAATTTGCATAAATTGTAATTGCCGGAAAATAAATCCGGTTGGTCATCTAAGGGCTTTGCTTCCTTCCTCTCTGCATAGGTTGCTACCAGGTACTTCATTTCTTCCTCCTTAGTTGCCCCAATTGACCAAGGTAGCCAACTGCTAATGCAGAAATGGTTGTTGCTGCTGAGGCTGTTTGCATACTGTTCGCATACATAAGCCAAGAAGCAAGGCAAGCACCATGCAGGCCAGAAAAAGGCTCTGTTGGCCTGGCCTGGTTTGTGGGCCTGAGGTTTGACATCCCTGATCTAGTTCTTACACCAAGAGGATTACCAGAAGGAATACAGACGAAGAGCTCCTGCCTAATTCTTATTCATGTCTTTTCATCACAAAGCTCCTGTGAGCTAATTCAGCAATGGTTTTTGTGATATCAAAGGTTATCTTCCATACACTGAGCACCTGGGTAAACCTGGCTACCTCCCTACACAGTAATATGGAAAACCAGACACTTACTTTTCTAAAATCTTTTAAATATAGAAAATCATTACAGAAAATTAGCAACATAGTATTGAGGCTCACACTTTGTCCTGTGTGTATCAACACTTACTTCCGCAACAGCTGTAGTCCTGCAGTTATGTCCCTGAACTCCTATATACTCCCTCACCGAGTATGAAGCAGATCCACTAGTTAAAGAGTTACTGTAGCAGGCCAGCTTCTTCCCAGATTTAACACTGTATTAAAGAGTACCATGTATGCATTCCTTGGCTCAGCAGATATGGCTTGTGGCAGCAGCTGCTACTGTGCACCCAGCATCTCATGCAGTCAGTGGTTTGGATGAGATCAGAAAATGTAAGATCCCAAGAAGTTTCTGGGTCCCAGCAACGAGGCTCATATATCTCCTTTTTGTCCCTGGGCCTGGGTAAAAATTTATTCCCTTTATTCCCCTCTCATAGGCCATGCTCATGGTCATAAATACAGGTTTTACCACTTGACCTTAACGACAGAAACAGTTCAAAACACATGGACAGAAGTGAACAGGTTACATACATCTTTTCTCCCTCACTTGCTCTGCTGAAATACAAGTTTATGATAAAAGTTATCCCAATTTTTAGGTCACTGAAAATAAAGCCACTTGACAGCTAATCCCCAACTCAGTTGCAAAAGGGGTATAGCAGAGATAGTTAAATAGTCACCTGAATATCAGCCTGACTAGAAACTCAATGGAAAATTTTAACTGATGCTACCAAATGCTGGAATGACTCAAGTTACAACCACAAAAAATCTGCTGAGTATGATTTCTAACAAAACACTAACATTGCTTCTGGAACATGTGGAGACAGAAGGAGTTTGCTTGCAATTCTGCCCAGATTTGCAAAGATTGGCATGGTTTTGGTGAATCCAAACAGGAACGGAAACTTGTGAAAATGTTTTAAATCATTAAAGCTTTGTATAATTTTCTCTGGTTATTTAATAGGTTGCTTTAAGAGTTACACAACTGAGTTCAGCTTAGAACTCATCTATTTGAAAGCTACTCTTTGAATACATACTATTGATCATAAGTCTTCATGTGGATGCACATAATCACATAACACAATCACATAAACAACTAGTCCAATCCTACCTAAATCCCCATGTGGCAATGTAATGGCATCAATGCAGCTTCAGTGCAGAAAGGAGGTCCCTTAGAACTGCCATCATGCCTAAATATATCAGTTGAAGGTTGTCCTTTCAAGATCGGAAGACTCTGGAGTGGCAAGACTTTGAAAAGCTGAGCAGAGCTCTTTTGTGTGGCAGCTCTCATCTATGTGAAAAGTGATATGCGGGATCTTTCCTGAGACCGGTGCCTTTCAACTTGTTCATAAATGATCTGGAGGTAGGGTAACCAGTGAAGTGGCCAAATTTGTGGATGCCACTAAACTTTTCCAGGTGGAAAAGTTTAGAAAAGTTTTCCACTAGACCAAAAAGGGATAGTGAAGAGCTCCAGAAGAATCTCTCCAAACTGGGAGAACAGGCAGCAAAATGGCAGATGAGATCAATGTAAGTGTAAAGTATAATACACTTAATGGGGCAAAAAAATCAAAACTTCACATATAGGCTAATGCAGTGATTCTCAAACCTTTTAGCTCCTAAGGTAAATAGCAGCCATAATGAGGATCTCGGGCTGTTCTCAATCTGGGGTGTTATGATGCCCTAGCCTGAGAACCCTGGGCTCTGCAATTTTAAGGGATGGGAGCGGAGGAAGGAAGGAATGTAATCCCCAGGATAATGTTGCAATGGGTGCATGTTGCATAAGGTTTTTCTTTGACAATGCTTACCTTCTACCAGAGTTTGGGTTTCTGGGGAGCCTAGTGGAGGGCTCTGCAGCGTGTGTGCAGGACCCACATCCAGGTCGTGACAATGAAAACTACAGGTTGTGATTGTGTTTCATTGTGTGCAAGCTGCTGTGAATCCTGCAAAGCCCCCTCCTACCCCAACTCAGGCAAATGGGAAGCCTATTCAAGCAAAAGTGCCCTCTGTAGCCATAGTGATTTTATCCTAGAAATCACATTGCTGCCTCCTCCCTCCCCCACCAACACTTACAAGCAAACTCAAACTCCCTGTGAGTTTGAAAACTGCTGGATTAGCAGCTTGGTGGGTGGGCTAAAGCTCCTGTGCCAGGCCATACTCCCAGTCCTTAATTTTGTCTAATTCCTGTGGCTATTTACTGAATAAAAACAAACAAAAATTAATGAGGGACAATAGAATTATTAATGTAATGTAGAGTTTCATCCACTGGTCAGAGCCTCACTGGCCGGCCAGCTGGGTCTTCCACACCGCTTCTGATTCCCTCTGGCTGCATGAAGGTAGGGATGTGTGTGTGTGTGTGTGTGTGTGTGTGTGTGTGTGTGTGTGTGTGTGTGTGTGTGAGAGAGAGAGAGAGAGAGAGAGAGAGAGAGAGAGAGAATGCATGGGTGTCTATGTGTGTGTGTGAGTGTGCTTGCATGGGTGTGTGTGACTGCATGCATGGGTGCCCGTGTATGTGTGTGCATGCATGGGTGAGTATGTGAGTGGTGTGAGTGAGTTAGTGCATGCATGGGTGTGTGCAAGTGAGTGTCTTTGCTTCTATATGTGTATGTGTTTGCATGTGTGTGTGAGTGAGTGCATGTCAGAATCATGTATGTTGACATCACTTGTGTGGGTTGTGTTGCTGCAAACTGCTTTGATGGCATCTTACTTGTGTGGGTCAGAATTACCTCTGTTAAAAGGTTTTCAATTTTAAAAGTGTTGAAATTAATTACAGGAAACCATTATTTTTGCTTTATTTTAACATGTCATATTTTGTCCTACATTTTTGGGGGGTGTCCCACATTTTTTTTTTTAGCCAGATAGGAATTTTGGCTTGATGGACAGGAATTTTGAGGGACTTGGCAGGGAATCTTGGGTTCAGCCTCTGGTCACCCTGGGCTATAGCATAGATTCAAACCTATTCTTGTGCTTAATGTTCTAGTGCTATGCTCCTCCCAGAGCCAAATGGGAGCACAGGGAATTTAATATGTCCTTGTGGGGTGCATTACAGCCAGCATTTACTCATACCTTGAACTAGACTGGTGAAATATTTGCTCCCTTATTTTATCTATTGCAAAATCTACTCATCTTCTCCTATCTTCTAGAAAGGGACAGCTCTAGGGATGAAATACTGTTGCAAATTAAGGAAGAAGAAGCTGCCTCCACTGAGGTTGTATATGCATGTTTTGCAGAGGTAGGAATTTGCTCATTTTTCCTGCAAGGAAAAATAGGACTCTATTAGAAACTTCTTTCCAGTTGGCATTCCCATCACTTGAAAATAATGCAGGCCTACACATGTGCTCTCACTCACTTTGCCTCTACATTTTATATATATATATTTGTAATTTCATATTTATACCATTTTCAGCTGCTGAACAAGAAACATCTTGTGGGTGAGCCTCTGCTTGACAGGGCACGGATACTCATATGGAATGTATTTAGAGAAAGGGAGGAGAAAGATTCAAATGGAGCAACTATGTTATTTTAAATTGGTTTTATGTTTTATGTGTACAAGGCAGAGCTGGAATTTCAAAGTTGGCTTTTGCTTGCATTCATCATAAAACATGTTATATGAGGAGCTGCTGCTGCTGCTACCACTAATAAAACAGCTGTTGCTGCTGCTAAAAAATCAGGACTGTCAACAATTTTCCCCCTCTGGCAAGTATGGCTGACCAACAAGATACAATGTTTTTATGGAAAAATGGATTTTTATTTCTCATCCTGAAGACCCCAGGCTTTAGTAGGAATTTATATTTCAGAAATGATCTGCAAATGAGAGCCAACTTAAAATAACATAGCTGGTTTAAAATAACCAACAAACATTCGGACTCTCAAAATGTACATCATTAAAAATGTTTGCTGATGATGCATTAATTGTATTTGGGTTTTGCATTAAGTGCTAGATAATGCCTTTTTGTTTGCTAAAACGTAATTTTCCAGCTGAAAAGTCTATCTGATTTCAGTTTGATGAAGAAGAGGTAAGCACTTTAAATCCAAAATAGTAATCTTTCCCTACTTGTCTTTCAATTCTGCAAAACAAAAAACCACTTTTGGCAGAGACCAATACTGAATTCTGTGCCACAGGCCAAGGACACAGTGGGCTATGGTAATTGAGTGGGAGATTGCTTCTCAAAACAGAAGTAAATCAACAGACCCATCATTTCCTGTCAAGGCCTTTCTGGGAATATACTCAGTGCTGCTTCATATGATGTTATATTGTATCTGGCGTTGACACCTGTGTATAACATACATGCACTACATGTCAGATGTCTTTCCTACCAACAGCTTGATGAATTTGAAATAGTGAAACATGCATTTCATATCTGCCACATGTATGAACTGTGCAGTTTAGTACAGTGGTGCCTCTGTACATAAAGAGCGTAATTCGTTCCGGAGGCATGCTCTTTAAGTGAAATGCTCTTTAAGTGAAGCAGATTTTTCCATAGGAAATAATTGGTTTTCCATAGGAAACCAATCAGACGATTGGTTCCACAATCCAAAAGTATTCATATAAAAATATTAACTGGATATAAAAATGATGACAAAACACTAGAACTGAATTCAAAACATGCATTCAATGTGCATCTTTAGGCTGCAATCCTAAAGAAACTTTCCTGGGAGTAAGCCCCATTTAACACAATGAGGCTTACTTCTAAGTAGACATAGTTAGGAGACTGCAATCAAAGACACTTTCCTGGAGGCTTACCTGGGCTGCTGCTGGAGGTTCAAAGTGGTTGGTGGGGGCACTTGGGGGCAGTTAGGGGCAGATGCCTCTGGCACCTCCAGACAACTGCTCCCAAGTTGGAGGCAGTTGGAGGCAGCGGTGCTCGCTGGCAGCCCTTTTAAAGAGCCTCCGCACAGAGCGTCAGGGCTGCATAGTACGCGTGCCCATAGCGCGCTTGCTTGTTAAGTGAAGTGAAACTTGTTATGTGAAGCAAGATTTCTTGGAAATCTACTGGTGCCTGATAGGTGCCCAGTACCTGCTGGTTGCTGCTGCTGCTGCCTGCCACTGCCCCCTGATTCCCTCCGGTGCCTGTCACCAACAATGCCCAGTGCCTGCTGGTGCACACTGCCTGGTGTCCACAAATATTCTTGAAATTTCACTCCCACAATGACAGGTCAATTCTGCTAGTCAAAAATAAAATCTTAAAACACATTGATGAACAGGCCATGCTGAGGAAAAACAATTAAGGATAAGTCTTGCCTCAGAAACCTTTTTAGAATTATTGTAAAGGTCAACAGACATGTGGATGCAAGATATTTTATATTTGGACTTTTGGGAGGCGGTTCATTACGGTCAATCACCAATGGCTGCTGAGGAAAACTCCTTAGTCAGTGCATTAGAGGGGAGAGCTTCTGGTTGAGGACCAGGAAACAGAGACTGGATGTCAGTGGGGAATTTTCACAATTGTCAATGGAGAGAGGTGGAAAGCTATGTGCCTGGGAACAGTGTTTTTCAACCTGTCCATAAATGATCTGGAGACAGGGATAAGCAGTAAGGTTTGTGGTAACATCAAACTCTTCCGAATGGTGAAGAGCATCAGAGATTGAGAAGAGCTCCATAGAGTTCCACTTTCCCCAAAACTGGGAAAATGGAAAAACAAAATAGCAGATGCATTTCAATGTAAGTAAATGTAAAGTCATGTACAATTGAGCAAAGAATCAAAACTACATACAGTCAAACATTGGATTCAGAGTGTTTGGGATTGAGAGCGTTTTGCAAGGTAAGCAAACATTTCTAATCAATTTTGTCTTGCAGTACAAGTGATGTCTTGCAATAGAAGCAAAAAAAGTCCTGGCTGGGATACAGCTGGTTTCAGCGCTCCACCAGCATCTGCTCAGCTTCTCCACCTATGCATGTTTACTCTGAAGTAAGTCTGTTACTTGCTATAGTTACTTACTATATTGGCTCACTCTTGTGTGTGAGTGCTGACCCTATGTCTGGCCAGCTAGCGGGAGAGGCACAGCGCAGTGGCTGGCCTCAGGCCTTGCTGCAGCACTGACAGCCACTACTGTGGCAGAGCGCCCTTCCTCACTTCCTCCCACCAATTTGATATGGAAGCTTGGGGCAGGATTTGGAGGCTCCCAAACAGGACCCACTGTTTGGGGAGCCCCCAAATAAGGATTGTCTTGCTTATTTGGGACATATGGCAACTCTAGCACTGAGGCATTACTGAGCCAGGGCATGGAGTGTATGCAACCTAGGGATTGGGACCAAGACAGTTGGGTATAGCTAATGATCATGGAGCTTGGTGCTGAGGTCAAAGTAATGCCCTGGAAATGATGTCATAACCAGAAGTGATGTCATGCCTGGGCTTTAAAAAAAAGAAAATTGGGAAAAAACTTGTCTCATCCACCGCAGCAGCTTACTACATAGCTAAGTCATCTATCTGCTACCTGGGGTCAAAGCAGATTTTATAGATTCCCCTTCAACAACAAAATCAAATTTAATAAATTAAGGATGCAATCCTAACCAATTTAGGCCAGCACAACTCACCCATCTCCCAATTCCCATGGTGGTGTGGAAGGCCAGCGCAAGCCTACGCACTGGCCTATAACCCACTTGCTGGGTTATAGGTCCTCTGTGACTGTGGGACTCTGTGACTATTGGGAAAGGATTCTGTGAAGTTCTAGACTTCTGGGGTCTTGTTCTACAATTATTTTGACTCCAGTTAGTTGATTTGTTGGGAGGATGAGATCATCCCAGCTCTGAGGCCTGGAAGAGTTTAAAAAAAGGTTTTCTTCCAAGGATGGAGATTCCATATATGGGGTCATATATTTTCCATATATGGCCCATCAGTTCTATTTGCAATCTCTTAAATTCCAGAAGATAAGCCAAATACATGGGAATAGTCTTTGGGGAAAGGTAGCTTTCATGTTTACTGAAGAAAAGTTGCTCTTCTGTAGCATTGATCTATTTAAAACAATAGCATGACGTTGAAGAAAGTGCATTAATTTTAAAATATGATACATAGGATGCAAGGTTGAGTTAGTTTGTTCCCTGTGGCTCCATATACATATATACCAGCATTTTGTTTTGACTACACAAGAGTATGAAATTCATTTCACAAGAGTTTATTCTCAAACCCAAATGCCTCACCTATAGTCCAAGTTGAAAACTCGATAAATATTTCACAGGAGTTTAAAAACAAAATCAAACCAGAATGGGAGTCTAAAACATATTCAGAAAAGAAGCACAGTAAAACATTTGCTTTTATATTTTATAGGCAGGTCTTAATATTAAAAGTAAATTACATTTAATATGTCTACTCACTGACAATACAGTGGGTCAGACTGGTATATACGAAAGAAATGAGTCTGTTTGTGATGGGGAGAGGGAGGCATATGCCTCCCAATGCTAAACAAATTCAAGAATCAGATAAATTGATTTTGTATCCCAAGTGCACAACCACTTTCTTTTGAAGCAGCTGAAAAGTGAGCTTGAAACAAAGTAACAAAGGAACCCATTAGCAGGCTGACCCCAAGAGAGGATCCAAAATTGAGTCTGTAACAAAGCAACTGCTGTGTCAAAAAACCAGATGCGGTCAATGAACGAAATAGCTCCACAGCTTGCTATCCTGCACAGGCCTCAAAACGTCAACATCATAATGTTAACTCAAGGAGAAATAAAATAATCTTACAAAATACAAACACTTTTATCATTTACACAAGAAACTGAGGCCGACATATCCCTTTGGGCACGCATGCTTCCAGGAATGGACCAATGAAAACAAACGTCTTCACAGAATTCTTCCTTTAATCTCATCAGTGAGAATTTGGTGCACTTTTAGAACTCTACATAAGAATAATTCAGGCAAATTATTAGCAATGCTAGGATTAGACTCCTGTGAAGTTCAGCAGTCAGCATGAAGACAAACTGACATGAGCAATCCCACCATGACATGATCATCCTCTGAATACGAATTGGCCTTTCCTAGTCCCATCTCCAGCAACAGGTTCCTAGAACAGTGCTTCTCCAGGTTTGTCCTTTGCTGTACCACTTCACGTAGTCCACTTATTTGAAGTACCATTGGAAGTAACTGGTGATGATATTATTGCCAATTATTTCTGGGCTGGGAGGCCAAACGTGATGCAACAAACACCAGTAAGAAGATGAGGGCAGATGGGAGGGCTTTTTCAAGCATACTTTGGAGCTCAGGCTGCCAAGCTGAGCCTATAATTAGTTAGTTGTATTCCATTCCTGGTCTCACTGACAGATAGAAGGGATATAGGGGTCCTACAAATACCTCCAGATACTTCCTCAAGCACAACTGGTGGTATCTGCACAATGGGTTGAGAAACACTGGCCTATTAGTAAATCGCAGTAAACAAGCTCCAATAAGGTACAGCTTTGAGAAAGTCTTGATAGCCTCACCAATAGCAATGTTTAGCAGTCATCTGACATGGCTGTACATGTATGACCATTACTCATGCTTTTTGCTACTGTTTGTTATAAATCTGTCTGTATCCTTAAATGCTTGGTGTGTTGTACAATAATGTTGTGAGCTACCTTGAGCATCATTTTTATAATGCAAAGTTGCGATATAACTGTCTCAATAGCACACATATTGCAGGTGCAAAAATGTGCCAACATTAAACAAAAGCATCATGTTTTCTTGAAAGCTCACAATTTTCAGAGATATATACACAGATAATGTGAACTAATGTGGAGGAACAAAGAAAGCTGTCTTAAAACATTGGTCTAACACAGTCATTACTGTCCGCTCATAATAATCACTCTCAAAACTTCAGGCTGGGATAATTTCCTGCCCTATCTGAAGAAACCAGTGACTTTTTGCATCATTGAGAAAAGTACCCCAAAAGTACACTGAGTAATATTCCCCATCATAATTTAGAGCTAAGTTATGATTAGATCAGTTATATAATATAGTCAGTTCCATTCAGAAATTCTTTTGAATCAGTCTCAACAGGACCAACAGAGGGAAAATATGTTTGACACACTCATTGCAATCTTAACTCAAAGTTAGGCCGGCACAAGTTTCATGCTGGTCTGGGGGTGTCATAAAAGTGTCCTAAGGGGGGTGTTAGGCCAGTGCATAGACATGTGAATTATGCTGGCCTAAATCAGTTAGGATTGTGCCCTCATTTTTCTTTCATTGAATAAAAGTAACAGGAATAGCATTACAGACAGAATGGAAGTTTATGTCTACTGCATCTAAGTTAGTTAGAATTGTACAAGAAAAGATGGGAGACAATGCCACCTTCTGGCCAAGCCAAACCATTTTCAAATAGGATTAATTTATTTTCATATTAATCATACAGATAAAACATGTACTGAAATATTTCAAAATGTCCTATGTTTTGTCACTGCTGATTATTCAGAGCCTTAAAAGAACTGCCACAAAGCATGCCATACTTTGGATGTAACAGTGCAGGACTCACTGCACTGTTTCTAGATTCATTCTCATTCTTTCTAAATTGAAAGACTAATTCTTTTGAAATTCTTGCTAAGTATGTATTTTATTTAACCCATTTGTAAGAACTCCTTCTCTTACAAAACAGATTATTATTCAGAATAAAAATCTTAAGATGAGGAATAATCATAATAATAAATTTTTAATGTAATTAAATAACAGGGAATGTTTACTATCATTTTTCATTCTTATTTCAGGTAGAAGTGGCTCTAAAGTATTTATTAGGATGTCTTATTCATATGCAACTTGAATATGTTGCACCGAGCACCAAATTGGCTGGATGCTGGTTGATCTTCCAACATGGGGGATGTTGTGCATGGGGGTTGATGTGCATGGGGAATTGATACGCAGTGGTGGGATGATGTATGGGGGAATTTTACCCCCATACGCAGGTACCTTTTCTCTAGTGTAATATAAATTCATTGTTGCATAAAGAAAAGCAATTAGGTACAAAATCATAACATATCAATTGTCAAATTAATCATTGTTGTACGCAGTAAAATTAATTTTGCATCTGCTTTGCAGCTGTGCATTACAGTTGCCAGTAAACAAAGGCTTAAAATCTCAAGCCTTTTAAAACTGGGGTGTGCAATAGATTCAATGGTGCATTATATCTGAGTATACAGGTGTAACCTAATTGTATGCTACGATGGGCGCAATCCTGAGTAACTACGGGGAGTCCTTGCTCCGGTGTAAGAACAATTTGCTCTGGATTGCAAAATGAATTTCCCATAGGTTTTCACTAGGCGGTGCAGTAACTACGGGTACACGTAAAGTCTCTTATGTGCTCACGTAGTTACTCTGGATTGTAGGGTTAGTCTCAAAGCAAATGAAGTTGGCTCTTTAAATTGAGAAACATCCCTAAAGTAGCAGTTAATGGCTTAAAGCCTGCTTACCAAGGCAACTGACCAGTAGGTAATTAATCTTGCCTTAGAAAAGTTGACAAAGGGTCTAGCTTAGGTTTCAGGTTACAGCTGGGAGGGAGAAAATGTGATAGTCACTTCTGAATTGCTTCTTAGCTGAAACTAACCTGTTTTAAGGCACTTGAAAAGGAACTTGATTCATCATGATTCACTGCCCACCTTATTACCATGATAAACAATTGCTATTTTATAAAATATTTAATACCAGAGGTTCTAGGAACTAAATTTCACAAATGGGGAGGTTATGTGGGTTCATTAAACAGATTCCAAACCATTTTCCATATTTCAGGTCTGCAACTCCAGAAATTTTAGAAATACAGAACTTGAGGAAAATTGTAATTTTCATTACAAGTGTAATGTTCTGAGCCAATTTATGTACACAATATTTAAATCTCTAGAAATATTTATAAAATAAACTCGCACTGAAAGACAAGTATTTTAAATAAGGATTAACTCTGGTAATAATATCTTTTAATCTCTAAACATACCTTAAAGCCACATACTTCTTTTCCTATTTTTGTTTTTCATTCTTTTATTGCTTTGCCCTTTCTTACCAACATCTGCATCAATATGGTCTTTGTGGCAAATTACCAGTGTCTAGAAGACCATCCAGCTTTAGCACTGACTAGTTTCTCACTGGACCAGACATTTGGTCCAAAAAAATATTTAGTTTAAAAAAGATTTCAATTATATACTTGGGAGTTCATGTTCTTTGCACTGCTGCACTTAACTAGTAGTATATACTAAAACAGGGTTCTCCATGTCTTGCAGGTTGCTTCAAGTGAATGACCAAATCCATCCCCCCTGACATGAGCAAAATGCTCCATTGTATTATACTCCCTACCATGCTGCCAACTGCCCCAAAACTGCATGCCAGTAAGCTGCCCCAGAAACAGTGATGGGCTACAGGGGGTTCTCCCAGGTTCTACAGAACCCTTTGCTAATGAGTGCCTGGTTTTAAGAAACAGTTACTAATGGGACATAGAACCATTTGTTCTATGGACATACAACCTGTTGTTAATTTATTTGAATCCCATCACTGCCCAGAAGGCTTTGCACCTGGATTTCTGGGCAGATGTGGATTGCTGCATGAAGTTTGGGAGAGATCAGCGGCAAAGTAAGGAGGCTTCTCCGTAGAATAGAATACTCCATTCGTGCTGGGGAAGCCTTTTCCGGAAGGAAGCATTCTCCAGTTTGGAGACTTTTTTCTATACACAAATATCATGACTGTTATTCTATAGTTTTTATTAAAATGACTAGCGAAAAGCGTACCCACGTTCCGGGAGTAAAATTCCCCCGTAAGCAATCCCTCCATGGTGCATCAATTCCCCATGTGCACCATCCCCCCATGTTAAGTATAGGACAAAAACACATTGCACCCCTTTTCAATCCCTTAAGGGTTAAATTTCTCCACATGGGTTCTTGGTGGGTGTTCATGTGACAGAAGGAATACCCTACCCAAATTTCATGCTTCTAGGCCCAGCGGTTTTGGCAGGACGGTGATGAGTCAGTCAGTCAGTGACTTTTCTCTTATATATATATAGATAAAGCAGAAAATAACATAGATGGGGTTGCATCCCATCTACCATTTCTACTATCAGGAACTTGCAAATGGAAGCTTTCTCTGTGAGCAGAAACAGCATTTCACACTTGCAAGGTACCCTTAGGTGAGAAGAATGCTTATGTTTGTGGACAGGACTCCTCTGACTGTGGACCCACAACATACAGCAGCAACTTACCAACTGAGCTCTGCAGCTGCTTGTCAGCTGTTTAACAGACGACTAAAAGATATGATAACTTACTGACATTTTATCTAAAGGATGCATTAATTTTAACAAATAAAAATTATTACAAATTACTTATTGCTCACTTACTACACAAGGTACACTGTGACATCTGTGGATCTTATAATGCACACCAACAGATTAAAAGCCTATTATTAATTACACAAGAAGACAACAGTGTTATTGTGAAAAAAAATCTACCTGGGTTTTTGTAGATGCTGAGGACATCCTTGAAATAATGAGGTAAAAATCTTTCTAGTAAAAGCAGCACATCCTCCAATTCTTCCAGGATCCCCACAAGTAGGAAATTTTCATTCACATTCACTTTTGCTCTTTCAAGGGCCCATTCACCAGGCTCCCTGAAATAATACCAAAAAAATCTTTCAACATAATTTTTCAAAATTTTTGAAATTATTTCAAAAAACAAAATTGGAAACAGTTTAATAAAAGTGAGTTTAGGTCGATTTACAGTTTGAAGAAGCCTGCTGGAAAAACTACCCGCAAATGCAGCATACTGACATTTTTAATAGTGCCTACAAAAATCCCACTCTCCTCCTACTCTGCTTCCACTTTCAGCATCCCTTCTCTCTGCTATCCCCCATTTCTTCCCACCCCAGAACGCTTCCTCCCTTGCCACATGCTCTCACCCACCTATTACCACATAGTGGTCCAGGTGACCACCCACTGGTAGAGCACCAGTGTTTCACTGGTGCAAGGTCAGTGCCAGGTGGTACTTAGCTAACACTGATGCTGAGCCCCAAAATTTGCTTTATAGCACATTTGCTACACTCAGTGTCAGCGAAGCTCTGGTTCAGGCTGTAAATAAGTAATGTATTTTTTAGTGGAAAGAGCAGAAAGAAAAGATAGCCATATATTTACCTGCATCTTGGATGCTGTCCACAGAAATATGGAATAATGTAAAATAACCTGGGATTAGAACATTCAGGATAGTTCTCAAGAATACATACATTAATATCCTATAGAGAAGGGAAATGGAAGAAGAAAAAAGAACAAAACAAAATATTGTTTTACTGTAAAGTCTGATCTTTATTCCAATGATCTAATAACAAGCCTTATTCTGAAACTCCCTTAAGTAAATTTCTGCATCAAAATGATTTGCACAAAATCTTGCTAGACTCATGTTGTATCCACATTGCTTCTTAGACTTATAAAAGATACATGTTGCTTTTATAAACAAAGAATATAAAGAACAAAGTGCTGTCTTAAGTGTTCTTTTAGAAAGAAAGACAGGATATAAATAAATCAATGAACAAACAAATAAAAAATATGCTTTCATCTGCGCATAGGCTGCAATATTGTACAAGCTTAACTTGGGATACACCAATAATGCAACTTATTGCTGAGCAGACATGCACTGGATTGTTAGACTGTTACTCAGGTCAGATAGATTTGGTGCACTAAGGACTAGAAGTATATTAATATTAATACTCAGGAGTATACACTGAACAAAAATTAAAAGCATATGACTTTAGTAAAATAATTAATTGTAGCTATATACAATTTTACATTCAAGTCTTAAGGATACTAAATTGTGTAGGGTCTATGAACTGTCCACAATAGGAACAAAACTGAAAAAGTTAACATCAGCATTAATGATAATAGAAAATTCTGTTCCAAAATATGCAGCTACAGACATACACGTTCTTTTATAATATACTTTTTAAACACACACATATACAGTGGTACTTCTCACAACAAGTGCCTCACTTAACAAGCATTTCACATAACAAGTATAAATTTCCAAGAAATCTTGCTTCACATAACAAGTTCCGCTTCACTCAACAAGCAAGCGTGCTATGGGCACGCGTGCTATGAGGCCTGATGCTCTGCATGGAGGCTTTTTAAAAGGGCTGCTTGGCAGCGCTGTTGCCTCTAACTGCTTCCAAGTGCCCCCACCGACCACCTGGAACCTCCAAAAGCAGCCCAGGTAAGCCTCCCAGGAAAGTGTCTTTGATTGCAGTCTTCTAACTATGTCTACTCAGAAGTAAGCCCCATTGTGTTAAATGGGGCTTACTCCTAGGAAAGTGTCTTTGACTGCAGCCTCTTAACCATGTCTACCCAGAAGTAAGCCCCATTGTGTTAAATGGGGCTTACTCCCAGGGAAGTGTCTTTACGATTTGCAGCCTAAGTAGACTTCATAGGATCATGCACGTTAAATGCATGTTTTGAATTCAATTCCAGTGTTTTGTCATCATTTTTACATCCAGTTAAGATTTTTATATCTATCTACATCTACAGTATTTATATACCGCTTTTCAACTAACAAGTTCACAAAGCGGTTTACAAAGAAAATGGAAAAATAATAATAGCTAATAAAAACTAATGGGTCCCTGTCCCAAAAGGGCTCATAATCTAAAATGCAAAAAAGAACACCAGCAGAAGCCACTTGAACAGACACTGCTGGGGTGGGTAGGGCCAGTTACTCTCCTCCTGCTAAATAAAAGCGGAACACCCACTTGAAAGAGTGACTCTTGCTCAGTTAGCAATATGAATATTTTATATCAGTTAGCAATATGAATATTTTGGGGGTTGTGGAACCAATCATTTGAGTTTCCATTATTTCCTATGGGAAAATCTGCTTCAATTAAAAAGCATTTCACTTAAAGAGCATGCCTCCAGAACGAATTAAGCTCTTTATGTGAGGCACCACTGTATATGCTGTTAGGCCAAAAATTAGCACCTGACCACTAAACAATCTCCTCCACATCTTTACTGATTAAGGTGTCATTCAGACTTATGAACTTTCATTGATGCCCTAACTACATTCAAGTTTTTGCCACAGCACCTCCCAAGGGTGCAATGCCAAAATGCAGTTGTTTGGGTGGAATTGTGATTCAGCTTCACATATAAGCCCTTTGAACACTACGCTTGAAGCATATTTGCTTGCAAGTTAACAATTCTTTAAGATCGTAGTTGTTGTGTTTAAAGATGACAAAGTGAATATGATGAATAATTTAGTCAACATTTTCATAGGCTGCAATCCTAAAGACACTTTTCTAGGAGTAAGACCCATTGAACACAATGGAGCTTACTTTTGAGTAGACATGGTTAGGATTGGGCTCATACTTGCATAAATAAGGATTCTGGCAACCTAGATGAACACTTCCAAGAACATCTCAAAATTTGCCACAGATGTATCTTGGAATATATCACCACCATATTCATATATGTTTTGAGGTTTTTTATAATAGTGGTAAGTGCTTGAAAGAAAAAAAAAACTGTATAAATTTGGCATAAACTTCAATCATGATACATTTCCAGCAGTACATTCTGTGCTGAACAAAACTGTGGAGGTATTCCAAGAATGAAGTAAAGTGTTTTCACACAAACTTTCATAGCAATGTCTGGAGTACTGTCTCTCAAATGTATTTGAAATATATAGTATTTTAGCATTCCAGCATGGTGACTTAAATTCAAATACTACTAATCTAGCAGCCCCTTCTATGCTCAGTTTCAACACATTACTTGACAGGATTATCCACTATATCCTTATTACAGAAAAAAAGAATTACATTTTTCAGGTTACAGCGTTGCAAAGTTTTCTGTTCAAAATACATGACCTAAACAAATGATCCCTATAATCCAGAGTAACTATGGGAGCACGTAAGAGACACTATGTGCAGCCATAGTTATGGCACCACCTAGTGAAAACCTATGGGAAATTCATATTGCAATCCTTAGTAAATTGTTCTTACACCAGAGCAAGGACTCCCTATAGTTACTCTGGATTGTGCCCGATATATCTTTGCAAAGTTTTAAAAATGATTACTCTAAGCAGCCATTTTCAGCTAATTAAAATAGGTTTTGGTCTTTGGGTTTATTTACAAAAATAAAAGTTTTAAAATTTTTCAGAAATTAATGCTCAGAAATATATTAGGGCAGCAATACTATACCTCTAACGGAAAGTAAGCCCTTTTGGGATTAACTTCTGAATAAACATGCTACTAGAGACTATTAATGTCCTAAAAATTAGTGAGTGAAAGGTTCACATAAGAGAGTATAGAAGTCAAACATATTATCATTGATTCCTAGCCATGTATTAACAAAAAATTAAAAATTTTTTAAAGGCGAATGAGATTATTCTTTCTAAACAGTTTGTCTTTTAGTCAATTAGTCTTCCTAAACAGTAGTTTTCCTAATACCATGTTAAAAAACCTGGGCACTTTGTACTGCGCAATGAGGAATCTTTTAAGTGGTGTCCTCTTTTGTTTAGCAGGGGAAGAACAATTGTCCACTTCATTCCAGCATGGCATCTATTCCAGTTGCTGTTGCTGAGATTATGAGCCCTTTGGGGACAGAAAACCATTTCTTCTTTATGAACTAGTCTTGTGAACTAGTCTTGGTGAAAAGTATTCTGTAAGTAATATTATTCTTAACCACCACCACAGTAAGCCAAAATTCTATGGGACTTTCATATTCAAACTGACCGCCACTTGGACCACAATACACTGAACATCACCGTGGCTGAAGACAAACATGTCTGGGTTATTGACATTGCAATATCCAGAGGTTGTCAGCTTCAAGAGAAAGAATATGAGAAAATCACACAGTATAAGGACTTACAAATGGAAATTCAAAAGCATCTGGGAAATGCTTTTTTATTATTGACTAGCGAAAAGCGTACCCGCGTTGCGGGTGTAACATTTCTCCCTATGCCATCCCCCCATGGTGCAGAAACACCCCATGCGCATCGTCCCTCCATGTGCATCGTCCCTCCATGCGCATCATCCCCCATGTGCAACGTCCGCTCATGCACAACTTTCCTCCATGAGCAACTTCCCCAATGCGCAACTTCCCCAATGCGCAACTTTCCCCCATGCGCATCATCCCCCATGCGCAACTTTCCCCCATGCGCAACTTTCACCCCATGCGCATCATGACCCCATGCGCATCATGTCCCCATGTGCAACTTTCCCCGTGCGCATCATCCCCCCATACGCATCATCCCCCATGCGCAACTTCCACCCATGTGCAACTTCCCCCATGGACATCATCCCCTCATGCGCAACTTTCCCCCATGTGCATCATCCGCCGATGCGCAACTCTTCTCCCCATGCGCAACTTCTTCCCATGCGCAACTTTCCCCCATGTGCAACTTCCACCCATGCACATCATCCCCTCATGCGCAACTTTCCCCCATGCGCATCAACCCCCATCTGCAACTTTCCCCATGCGCATCATGACCCCATGCGCATCATGTCTCCATGTGCAACTTCCCCCGTGCGCATCATCCCCCCATACGCATCATCCTCCCATACGCATCATCCCCCATGCACAACTTCCACCCATGTGCAACTTCCCCCATGGACATCATCCCCTCATGCGCAACTTTCCCCCATGTGCATCATCCGCCGATGCGCAACTCTTCTCCCCATGCGCAACTTTCCCCATGCGCATCAACCTCCATGCGCAACTTTCCCCATACGCACCATCCCCCCATGCGCAACTTTTCCCGATGCACATCACCCCCCCTGTGCAACTTTCCTCCGTGCGCATCATCCCCCCATGCGCAACTTCCCCCCATGCGCATCATCTGCCGATGCGCAACTTCCCCCCATGCGCAACTTCCCCCCATGCGCAAGTTCCCCATGCGCAACTTTCCCCCATGCGCAACTTTCCCCCATGCGCAACTTCCCCCCATGCGCAACTTCCCCCCATGCACAACTTCCCCATGAGCAGCTTTCCCCCCATGCGCATCATCCCCCCATGCGCAACTTCCACCCATGCACAACTTCTCCCATGTGCACCATCCCCTCATGCGCAACTTTCCCCATGCGCATCATCCGCCGATGCACAACTTTCCCCATACGCAACTTTCTTCCATGCGCAACTTTCCCCCATGCGCATCAACCCCATGCACATCATCCCCAATGCGCAACTTTTCCCCATGCGCATCATCCCCATGCGCAACTTCCACCTATGCGCAACTTCCCCATGCGCATCAACCGCCGATGCGCAACATTCCCCATGCGCAACTTCCCCAATGTGCAACTTTCCTCCCATGCGCATCATCCTCCCATGTGCAACTTTCCTCCATGAGCAACTTCCCCCATGCACAGAATCCTCGCCAGTGCAACCTCTTCCTCTGGAAAACATCCCCCAGTTCACCAGGGTCTGAGCCCCAAATTTGCTGGATGTTGGTCAGTCTCCCATGTTAAGTATAGGACAGAAACGCGTTGCGCCCCTTTTCACCCCCTTCCGGTTAGAATTTCCGAAAACCGGTTCTTAGTGCACCCCTCCGTCACAGAAGGAACACCCACCCCAAATTTCACGCTTCTAGGGCGGGCAGTTTTGGCAGGGCGGTGATGAGTCAGTGAGTCAGTCAGTGAGTCAGTCAGTGAGTCAGTGAGTGACTTTTCTCTTTTATATATATAGATTCCAATAATAGGTGCTCTGGAAGTGATTCCATCAAGCCTCCAGGAACATTTAAACATAATGGACCTCCAAAAGATAACAACTGCCCTGTTACAAAAATCAGCTTTCCTGGGAATTTCACAGATATTGAGAAGATACCTTTGTGTTTTCTATTTCCTTAGATAGAAACCAAATTACAATAGAGTCAAATTCCAATCAAACACCTGGCCTGTGATAAAAGAACATAAGAAGAGCCTCCATTGGACAAAGGCCCATCTAGTCTTGCTTCCTATATCACATAGCTGCCCATCAGATGCCTCAGGGAGCACAGAAGACACCTTTATCCATGTTGTGGATATCATGTTGTGGATAACAAAGTTGTGAGGTTGCCTACAGCTTCTTTCAAGCAGCAATCATATCTTTTATAAACTTGACATTTTACTTCAAATTTTCCATGAAGTCTACGCAATGTTATGAAAACTGACTCTTCTTCTTTCACATCTATAGAAGACTATTAGATATATCGACTGCAGGCAGGCTCCTGAGAACCACAGAGGAAGTAGCAAACTAAACAGTTTTCAACTAGAAAATTGAATCCTAAGAGGAAAACAAATAAGTTGGAAAGTGAACGAGTTGGTGGTGAACTCTCCTGCTAAGACGACTGTTTTTCATATAGAGCTTGTGTCAATAGTAGTCATCATGGACAGCCAAGGAAAACTTCTTTTCTCTGCTAAGAATTCTTAAAATCTCTTACCATAGCTTTTAATTCTTTCCCTCCAGAAAACATTCAATATTGACATAACAGGTCAAACTGACCATTCCATTAAAACAGCTCTGAAAATGTGAACTACAAAGTACCCACACTCATAAAAAGACAAATATATGTCTAGACTGCTGTCACCTGGTATCTTGAATTTTCCAAAACCACTTTCCCTTCTCAGCATTGCCTGGCTAGTTTTCCATTTTTCTTCTATGGATATAGATAAAACTAGTGAAATGTACTCCATGTTGCAGGAGTAAAATACACTCCCTATGTGCCATCCGTCCTATGTCCCATGCCCCCAATGCGCAACAACCCCCCATGCGCATCAATCCCCCATGCGCATCAACACATGTTTCTAACTACATTAATGGCACATTCAAAACTTCATTTTAATTATCCTTCCCCCTCCCTGCCCTATTCATTTTATATCTTGATATTACACTACAGGCCAAAATACAGGCCTTCAGAACCAATGAAGATATAGAGATTTCTAAGTAGAGGCATGTCCCTATTCCAGAAACCCCACAGATACCTGAATCCACAGATATGGGGGATATTTCTACCCTACAGAGGCAAGGAGGGGCTAACCTCTCTACTGGAGGGTCTTCTGAGCCCTGAAGGGGCCACATGCATCTGTCTGCAAGTCTGTGGGTCCAACAATGACTATAAAAAGCAAAAAGGATCGCCTCTGGTTTTGTTGGGAAAGTGTTTGATGCCTTCAAAAGGAATTATGGCGGCAGGGAAACCCAAAGGGACTTTAAAAGGCATTATGATGGTGAGGGATATGGAGATAAAACTGAATGTTGGGAGGGTTAGGACAGACAAAAATAAATTATTTCTTTACCCAGCATGTAGTTGGTCTATGGAACTCCCTGTCACAGGATGTGGTGATGGCATCTAGCCTTAATGCCTTTAAGAAGGGATTGGACAAATTCCTAAAGGACCATAACAGGTTACAAGCCATGAGGGGCGTGTGTAGAAATGAACAACCTCAAAATGCCAAATGCTGGATGCAAGCATCTGGTGGGCTAGTGTGTGATACAGGAGGCTGGAGTAGATGGGCCTGGGACCTGATCCAGTGGAGGCTTCTCTTATGTTCTTATGAGCCAACCAAATCTGTGATTAACTGAAACAGTGCATATGGGATCCAAGGACACAGCCCACCATACAAAATGACAATAACATACAGAAGTCTGATAGATAATTCCTTGATTTGAGAAACTCCTAAGCAACGTTCTATTTTTTCACACCCAGCCCCACAAGATTCTCAATCTCCCAGGAAAAAAAGACATGACATCATGACATGACATGACATGGCTGGAAGTCAGAGAAGAAGGTGTGGCTATCTTCAACAAGACCGAAAGGGCAATTTCAGCTACTACCACTCCTCACCAATTGCCCACTAAATAAATGGGTTCATATTGGTCATTCTGGAAGCCTCAGGACTTTGAATATAAGATATATGAATCCCTGAAAATCTAATTTAATGGGTGTTCACCTTCCTTACAACTCTCATTCCCAAAGCAAAAAAAATGTCACCATGAGGGAAAAGGTAATTGGTAGTGTAAGAGAACTCACACACTTAGACTGCAATCCTAAACACACTTTCTTGGGAGTAGGCCCCACTGAATACTTCTGAGTAGACATGCTTAGGATTGCAGTTAGCAACATATACATTTTAGAGCAGGATCTAAGCAGCCAATGTTTTATGCCTACAGAATCGCAGGGCACAGCTTTCCTTTCTAATTGCAGCCCTTCATTACCATTGTTGAATCTCAATCTCAATCTTCAGGAGTAAAATTTCAGAGGGCACAACCGACCGCTGGGATACTGGGGCAGAGAGGAAAGAGGCTCGCTAGCTCATACATGCAAGCCCCCCAACCATTTTAGACTCACATCTCTCTATATAAAACTATATATATATACACATCTATATATAAAAAAGTCACTGGCTGACTCAACACCCAGACAAAACCAGTGGACCTAGAAGCGTGAAATTTGGGGAGGATGTTCCTTCTGTGATGGAGGCACCCACTAAGAACTGGTTTTTGGAAATTCCCACCAGAAGGGGGTGAAAAAGGGTGCAACACAGTTTCCTCTCTATGCTTTGCATTGAAGAATTGGTGTCTGATGGATGATCTTCCCCGACCCCCAGACCTAGAAGCATGAAATTCAGAGAGGATGTTCCTTTTGTGACATGAACACCCACCAAGAACTGATGTTGAGAAATTTAACCCTTAACGGGGTGAAATGGGGTGCAACGTGTTTTTGTACATTACTTAACATTGAAGACTGACTGATCAACATCCAGTCAATTTGGTGCCTGATGCACTGGGAGGGAGGGTGCACTGGGGGGATGCTGTGCAAGGGGGGATGGTGAGCATGGAGGGTTGGTGCACATGGGGGGGGGCGGTGCACATGGGCTGGATGGTGCGCATGGGAGTTGATATGGTTGGGAGGTTGATGCACATGGGGATTGATGTGCATGGGGTGATGGGGTGTTATATGCAATGGGGGATGGTGTACAGGGCGTAATTTACTCCCACAATGCGGGCACATTTCACTAGTTTTTAATAAATAAACTTTAAACCAGGTAAAATTTAGTCACCTTCATCAGAAACACAAATCAAGATGTACTGACTTACACTTTTGCTAGGAAAGCACATCAATCCTCCCTTTAAAAAATCCACTTTTTTGATAGCAGAATTTGGTTCTTGCTTACAAGCACAAGGGAATGGCAAAGGGAAATCATATGGTAAGCAGATGTGGTATGAGTCTGAGTACACAAGCTGCTATTACTACTCAGGCCAAACACTTTGCAGCCAATACTATTCCATGGTGTGGCCTAGTGCAAGATGTGCCAATGATACTGCAGGGTTCCAGATTGTGTGGGTGGGTGGTTTGTGAAAGGGATAAAAGCCCACTGGAGAATAGAGTAAGGCCAGCTATTTCAGTGTCCAAACATGACTGCTAGCCCAATAGGTTGCTGTTTTTAGTCAACTGAGGCCACAGTTGCAGTGGTAAAGTTAAGGCCAAAACCATTTTTACTAAAACAAAACAAAAATATTCCATCTATCCTGTTACATTTCAGAATCATGTTAAATGACTAAGAATTCTGGTAATACAATTATTTCCACAGAGAATCAATATAGCTCACGATCCATGAGTTGGGGCTGGATAAAAGATAATTATATCAGACTAATAATAACATATAAATCATGCAGTGGAGTGGTAATGAAACTATGACAATTTCTAAAATCAAGGGAGGGAGGGTAAGTTGAAAAGGGGGTATTGTTTTTCTATGACTTTAGCAGTCACTACTTGGAGATAGTTACATAATACCCAGGATTCAGTGTAGCTGTCACAGTGTGGTGTTCTTAATTGTGTGTGTGTGTGTGTGTGTGTGTGTGTGTGTGTGTGTGTGTGTGTGTGTGTGTGTGTGTGTGTGTGTGTGAGAGAGAGAGAGAGAGAGAGAGAGAGAGAGAGAGAGAGAGAACACTTGTGATTGTAAACTCCTCCCCTGAAGGCCTTTTCCTTCTGGGACAATCTCTGCAATCCCAATCTTTAATACAAGACAAAAATTACACTACTGAAAATATATATAACAATTAGATACACCACAGCAAGTGACAGGCATACTCTCCCACCTTTTGTAAGAATTCTAAACTCATTCAAAACTTCTGGACCCTTTTGTGAACAGCCAAACTTCCTTACATGGTGACTGTAGCTATGTTAAAAGGATTTTACCTGCTGTCTTCTCAGTCTGCTGTAACCATGGTAGAAAGGAAGTCTCCTAAGAATAAGGTATTCTAGCAGAACTATATGTCCCTAAGGCTACAATCCAGAGTAACTACGGGACCTTTTACACTGATGTACTTATGGTGCCACTTATGGGAAACCTATGGGAAATGCTTATAGCAATCCAGAGTAAGTGCCTCTTATGTCTTCCTGTAGTTACTCTGGATTGTAGGGCAAGTCAAAATGCTAAGGAGGAAGAGATGTGCCCACTCCAATCCTCCTTATTCCCTATACTGCATAGAGTGCATTTATCATCTTCCTGTTTCTCCTGCCATCACAACCATTGGTGGGAGCTCTTCTCTCCTGCCACAGCACACAATACCCCTTTATCTGCTGCTGCCATTCCTCCTTGTCTTTCAGTGTCCACCATCTCCCTTTTCAAAATGCAGGGAAGCCCCTTATACACTGCATTTTAATAAGGATGAGTCATGGCATCCTCAAGAGTTGTGTTCCAGGAATCTCTATCAATGCCAAAAATTGAATTAAATAAAATTAGTTAAAGGATATAAATGTCCCTTTTAGGTAGCGGTTTAGGCAGACCATCAATCAACCTCCCTCTCTCCCTCTCTGGGGCTTAGAACAATTTCATTTCAGCTGGGAGGCAGACCTCTCCTTTTCCCTTGGGGCAGCAAAAAGAACGCAAAGTGATGAATGTAGTAGGGGAGAAGGCCAGAATATTAGAAGGGGACTCTACCCCATAGGCCTTGTATTCCTCATCTCCCTTACCCACCAAGAGATGGCAGAGCAGTGGTTCTCAAGCACTTCAGCCCAGAACCCCTTCTGAGAATGACAATCTGTTCAAGACCTCAGGAATTGATGTCACAGTGGAGACACAAAGTGTCATCACTGTGATGCCAGAGATTCTCCATGTCAACTTGGAAGTAAGTCCCATTGTGTTCAGTGAGACTTACTCCCAGGAAAGCAGCCTGAATGCCCCATTCAAAGATGGCAGTGGCCTGTGCCAAACTACTCTCTGGCAGTGCCCAGCTTGTCATAATCCTCCTGAAATGAAGTCACGACCCCTAAGAGGTCCCACTTCACCCCCTGACCCTCCTGACCCCCACTTCAAGAACCACTGTAGTAGAGGATGATACCAGGGACCTACTTTCAAGGATTCAAAGCCCTATCCATATGTAGAACTTTAAACAGCTACAGGCTTCATTGGCCCTGGAGGAACTGTAAAGAACATGAAACATCATCATCATCTTCAGAGAGATGTCATGCATTCCAGCCAATGGAAAATCAGAGGCTGAGGCAGACAGCAGGTTAACATTTCTGAAGGTCAATTCAAGTAGCAGTGTTGCATGTACACTGTGCTGCAGCTGGCTTGGATAAAGGACTTGTTGGCTTTGAGTTCAACCCTGGTAAACACAGACATACACCAAAACACTTAAAACAAGCTTATCCAACATTTTGTACAAATGACTGTTTTCGTTGGAACAGACTCAAAGGCTGTTTCTATAATTATTCTAGGATCCCAAATGGCCAGTGGAATTTTCCACAAAAAATTTCTGATATGAAAAGCCAGAAATCTCTGCATTTTGAGAAAAAAATGTATTGTACTCAGTTATATAGTAGAAAAATTTGTCCTTTGCTTTCTACAATCAGAGCAAATGCTCGGTATTAAAATATATTTTTATTATGTCAAAACACTAAAACATTGGGTATAGTTTTAATTTAGTAAATTTTATGATACTGCTCCCGATGATGAACAGTAGATGTAGTGAGCAGATGCTCATAACAGTAGGTTGCTTATGAAATTCTTAATATAAAATGAAATGGAATGAAGTAGGTGCTCCTGATGGTGAAACCTTTTCTGTGCCATTTGTTCATACATGCAAACTATTAAGAGGCCATGTAGGTTTGCCAAGGAAAATATAGAAATCACAGATTATAAGTCATCAATTCCAACCTCAGCTCAGTGCAGGCTACTGAAAAGTGATTTCTAAAGCTCTATTAAATATCTACGGTTTATTCCTAATCTTTCTTCCTCTCTCCGCTGGCTGAAGATTTGATAAACATCTATTAGGTACTGGGCCACTCCAGTTGCAGCACCAATTTTATGGAATGCTGTGGCACTCAGTTAAAGCTGTAGGCCCAATATTCTACCATTCAAAATCTTTTCAAGATTTAATTTTTTAATGCCTCTGGGCCTTGGTTTTGAAAATTTTCCATTTCCTGGGGGCTATGTTTCTGCCTTTGCTGTTTTAAACATTGTGTAAACTGAACAATGTTGCGAGTTTATGTTTTTAACTGCCCAGTTCAACTTAACTCCTTCCAGGGCTATCAGCAGTGCCAATGTGGCACCCACTGAATCTTGTAGGGGAGTTTTGACATTTGGAGGTTTCCTTGGGAATAGGGAATATTTGCTCCCTTGACCCAGAGAAAGCTTTTGCTGGCCTGCCAGGTCTACGTGAACCTGTGCCAGCTTTGTGAAAGTCTGAGTCAACCTGGACTGGGAATCAAGGCTGGGAAAAGGGTTATTAGCATGTGTCACTGCTATGATAACGCCTATTTCCAGCCCTAGTTTGCCTTCCTCCCTGCATCATCTTCTTCATCTGCCTGACTTCTTCCACCTCCTTGCATAAATTTACCTGTGTGGACCAGTTTTCCTTTGTCCACCTTGCCATCTTCTGCTTGTTTATGGAACTGGAACAGCATTCCAGTGGTACAAGGCCCAGCTGGAATCCTTAGCATGTCTACTCAGAAGTAAATCCCATTATGTTCAATAGTATTTACTCCCAGGAAAGAGTGGTTACGATTGCAGTCTAACCCCCAAATCCAGACTAACTACGGGAGCACATAAGAGACTTTATGTGCACCTGTAGTTACTGCACCACCTCGTGAAAACCTATGAGAAATTCATACTGGAATCCAGAGTACCACATATACTCTAGTATAAGCCGAGTTTTTTGGGCTCCCAAAATGGGCCCAAAAAGCCCCCTTGGCTTTATACTTGGGTGAACTGAAAAGTGGCGGGATCAAACCCCATCATGTCATATACCGCTGGATTCGTATTGAAGAGCAGAATCCACTGCAAAAATCAGTTTTGAGATATCTCCTTCCTATCAAAAGTTATTGCAAAAAAACAACCAAAAAACTATAAAAATAAAAAATTACATTTTTTGGCATTTTTTTAAAGCGGGTAGGAATTTTGGCCTGGGGTTCAGGAATTTTGGGTTTGGCATCTGGTCACCCTGTCCTATGCATGTCTACTCTGAAGTAAGCCCCATTAAGTTCAGTGAGGCTTACTCCCAGGAAAGTGTGCTTAGGATTGCAGCCTATGAGTTCCAAGAAGGCTACAAGGAAAAGGACCAGTACCAGTACCGGCTGCATTTCCCACCCTAGGCTTATAATCAAGTCAATAAGTTTTCCCAGTTTTTTTGTGGTAAAATTAGGTGCCTCAGCTTATACTTGGGTCGGCTTTTACTTGAGTATATACGGTAAGTTGTTCTTACACAGGAGCAAGAACTCCCCATAGTTACTCTGTATTTTGCCCTTAGTGTCTGTATTCAACCTTGTGGACTTTAAAGCCTTGTGGGTTTCTTTGGTTTTATTTTAAGCAAAGCAGAACATTTTAAAAAATTAAGAAGGTACATAAACACATGTCACCCATTTAAATTGGGCCTGAGTCTTGGCTTATCTCTTTCCATGCAATCTAAGTGTCTGGGATAGTATATGAAAGAATACTAGTACACGAATTTTATTAGTCCACTAGTGAAAAGTGTACTTGTGTTGCAGGTGTACCTGCGTTGCGGGTGTACCTGTACGCCTGTACACCTTCCCCCCACTGTGCATCAATTCCCCATGCACATCAACCCACATGCGCATCCACCACCCATGTGCAACGTCCCCCATGTTCATACGCATCATCTATCTACAGTATTTATATACCGCTTTTCAACAAAAAAGTTCACAAAGCGGTTTACAAAGAAAATGGAAAAATAACAATAGCTAATTAAAAGCTAATGGGTCCCTGTCCCAAAAGGGCTCACAATCTAAAATGCAAAAAAGAACACCAGCAGAAGCCACTAGAACAGACATTGCTGGGGTGTGTAGGGCCAGTTACACTCCCTCTGCTAAATAATAATAAAAGAGGAACACCCACTTGAAAGAGTGCCTCTTGCTCAGTTAGCAGCATCTCCCTTATGTACATCATCCCCCCATGCTCATCAATCACCCATGCGCAAATCCTCCATGCTCAACATCCCCATGTGCAACATTCCCCATTCATCAACCCCCATGTGCATCAACTCCCCATGTGCATCAGACCCCCATTTCCATCAACGCCCCATGCACAACATCCCCCATGTGCATCAACCCCCATGCGCAACATCGCCAATGCGCAACAACCCCATGCACATCATTTCCCCATGCGCATCATTCCCCCATGAACATCAACCCCCCATGCTCATCAACCACCCATGTGCAAATCCCCCATGCATAACGTTCCCCATGTTCATCCCCATGCACATCAACCTCCCATGTGCAAATTCCTCCATGTGGAACGTCCCCCCATGCGCATCAACCCTGCATGCGCAACTTCCCGCCATGTGCATCATGTTCCCATGCACATCATGTTCCCATGCACATCATGTTCCCATATGCATCATGTCCCCATGCGCATCAACCCCCTCATGTGCAACATCACCCATGCGCATCATGTCCCCGTGCGCATCAACCCCCATGCACATCAACCCCCATGCATAACATCACCCATGCGCAACATCACCCATGCGCAACATCACCCATGCGCATCATGTCCCCATGCACAACTTTCCCACATGCACATCAACCCCCATGCGCATCATGTCCCCAGGCGCAGCTTCCCCACATGCGCATCAACCACCCATGTGCATCATGTCCCCATGTGCATCAAACACCCATGCACAACATCCCCCATGTGCATCACCCCCAAACATAACATCCTCATGCACAGCAACAACCCCCCATGCGCGCATATATATATATATATATATATATATATATACACACACACACACACACACACACACACACACATATATAAAAGATAAGATAAGATAAGATAAGATGAGAAGGTTCTGTACTAGTTGCAGCATTTGAATAGACTCCAAGGGGAGCTTAGCACAGTAGTGGCGTTCACTATCTTCAGAGGCAGTTGAAACAACCAATTTACAACTGGATCCCCTTTTTAAAAAAAATATCTTGACACTAAAGAACAGAAATCAGCCACACAGTGTAACAACTATCCAAAAGGTATTTGCCACTGAGAACAACTGACTTTTGTTGAAACAATTGTAATTGGCAACTGGCCAGTACTTTCCTGAAACACAAACAACAGTGTTCTTTAAGTAGAATGACTGTGAAGCAAAGACTTGCAGAAAACAAGATCAATAATCCAAGGAAAGGATTTGAGTTTTTTTAAACAAAACTATAGTAACAGACAGAACTATAGTAACAGTAAGGATTTCAGTTACTAAAGCAATGTGTAAGACAACTGAGTCTACCCCACTGCAACAAGAGATTCCTTAAGTAGGTACCCAATAGATGTAACTGAAGTTTTATAAAATGGCCTGTATACCCTGAAACATTAAGAAACAGTACCAAATTTTTCATTTTTAAGAGTTTAACTCTTCAATTTTACTGTTTTACTCTTGAGTCAGGACCTCAGGACGCTAGATTCCTGATTCACGTGAAAGCAGAGTTCATCTGAACCTTTGTTAAGTCTTTAAGTCTAAAATTGACTAAAAATATTTTAATCTTTAAAAAGTAAAGGTTTAAATGATTCTGGCATTTTTGATGCTGTTCTAAACTTGTCTGTTTCGTGTATGTTCCAAGCAGGGTTGCCATATGTTCCAAAAAACAGGACAATCCCAATTTTGTGGGATTGTGTTCACATACTGGCAAATGGAACAGGGGGGTCCTATCCCAATTTTGTGGAAGAGAATTATGGCAATCCAAGTTCCAAGGAAAATACACTACACAAATACGTGACATTTGTGACAAATCTTCCTGTCCCCTTCTCAGACACAATCTTGCAGCATAGGCTCACGTGGACCTTTGCCAGCAAATTTGCTCACAAAAGTCTGAGTAAAGACCTCTCCAAAGGTTCCCATACCCAAAGACTTCTACAACTGCTCCCATGAGTATGCAGTTAACATGCCCGAGTAAGAATGGCAGTGTTGACCAAAAATCTGAGTTCTTGGCCAGCCTAGCTGCAACCCCTGCCTCTCAGCCTCAGGATATGGAACAAACTACGGCTGCCCACAAACCTCAGGATACAGCAGGCCACTCCAAGAAGCCCCTTGTATTCACTGTAGAATGTACTGGCATCTCATCAAGGACTCCTTATAAGGCAGGCACCCAGTGGCGTCACCAAACTGGTGCGGCTGGTGTGGGCTGCATTGGGTGATGCGCTCTGTATGGGGTGATGCGCTGGAGGAGTTTGACTGTCCTTTGGCAGGCCCCAGGCATCAGCACGCCCATTCAGGCCTGCACCAAGGCCAAGCAGCAGACAGAAGCTGCCACTTGTCCTCAGAGCTGGCCTGAACGGCCAACTGAGGTGAACTGCGCAGAAACACACTGAGCATGCCAAACAGCTTCAGATGAGACTTCCTTAGAGCAGAGAAAGTCTGCGCCTCTGCACGGCCATTCGGCCTCACTCAGGAGGCGGAGCGGCAGCCGAATGGCTTCAGAAAGAGTACTACACAGGCACCAACTCTGATGCCTGCACAGTCTCCTCTGAAGCCAAAAGACTTCAGAAAAGTACTGCACGGGCGTCAGAGATGGTGCCTGTGCAGTACTCTTTCTGAAGCCAGTTGGCTTCAGGTAGGGGGGTGCATGCATCCCAGGGGTGACGCACAGACTTCCACACCGGGTGATGTGCAGAGTTGTGTCACCACTGTAGGCACCACAACTGTTCCTTGTTCAGTGTGATCTGAGGGGGGTCTCCTCAGGAGCAAGTCCTCCCCATGTGTCAATTACTTAGAATGCTCTGGAGCAGTTAGCGCAGCCCAGGCTTCCTGACTCTCTGGATGCAGCATAACTTTCTGCTCTGGATACAGAATAGTTAGGAGAGAGCAGTTAGGGCAGAGCAGGCTGAACTTGCTCTGTGTTGTGCCCTTAGCCACTTGCGCCACCCACAGCCTTACTCACAGAGCACAAATGGCTGATTTAAGGTTTGAAACACAAGCAACAGCTGGCAATGTAGTCATTTATCGCTACATGTTTTCAGGAAACAGCTTGTCTGAAAACTCTACTTTCAATATTTTATTTATTTACTATATTTTTATCACACCTTTCTCTCTGAAGAGACCAAATACTATCTATTATTATTAATACCTATTAATCATTAGAATAAAAATCAAGAACATTAAGAAATTTCCAGCCAAATGCTTGTGAACTATCCCAGGTTTTTGTGTTATTACTTGTTATTACTTGTTAAAAGTGTTATTACTTGTTATCTTTTTATGGACTATATTTACAATGCAATCCTAAGTAGAACTCAATAAGCCCATTTCACCTTAGTGAGATTTACACCCTAATATTTAGCATTCTAGTTTGAGTCAGAAATTAAATTTGTGGTTCTCAGTTATTAATGACAATTTTTTAAACAAAATACTGCTGAAATAAAAAAAACTCACACATAAATGAAACAACTAGCTCAGAGAAGGGACATGATATGCCTGCAGAGATTTTGAAACCTGGAAAAGCAAAAAAAATGTGGTTAAATAGTTCTACTTTTAAAGTCAATTAAAACAACTTACTAAATATCTTTCCTCTTGCCTCATGCTTGGAGTGCGGATCATGTGGTTCTGCTCCCCTCTCCAGTCTCCAAAACGACGAAAAAAATAGTTGGATAAAAACCGATTGATGGGATCTCTAATAATATTGATATATACAGGTTGGTCTCCTCCAAACCTAGCAAACAGAAATGCATATTTATGATTGATTTATATCCCCCTTTTCCTATGCTGCAGCAAACATCCAAGGTGAGTAATGTAGCTTATAAAAAACAAATACAAGTATAAACAAAAAGAAGAAAACATCAAAATAAAGCATTAACAGCAATTGAATATTTCACATTACAAAGTGGGAACGCAGCTAGAAAGTTATCATTTAAAACCAGAGGAGGAGTCAAATTACAGTTGTATTATTAGAAAGTAAAGAGGCCAATTATCCAATCAGCAGTTAAATGCCAGATGAAACAGGTGTGTTTTGAGCCCACACTGAAAAGGGGTAATAGAGGGGCTAGTTCCTGGAAAAGAATTTCAAAAATTACAATGATGTGGTGCCACTACAGATAACGCTTGCCCCTAGGTTGCCACCCCTCTTGCTTGGGACAAAGATGATACTTGTAGAAAAGCCCCTTCACATGACCTACGAGGGCAGTCAGTGATGTATGGAGGAGACGGGCATTCAGATAGCTTGGACCTATATCATGGAGGGCCATAAAGGTTAGAACTAGTATCTTAAATTGAGATCAGGAATGACTGGACAGTCAGTGCACCTGTTGAAGGAGAACATTGGTTCCACAGTGGTGACTGACATAAATCAGCCTTAAAACATGCTCTGGCAGTGTACCGTGTAGTGTATTGCCCCAGCCTTCCCACCTGTGTCAAACCCAGAATGACCAATAAGGCAACTAAGATGAAGGGAGATGTGGCAAAACTGAGGAGTAAAGAGGGGGAAGCTGAAGAAAATTTTAGATCCAGTGGTGATGGCAAGCACTGGATTGTATCCCATCTGGCAACAGCATCCCCATCTTTTTTTCTGACTTGCTCCAACAAAATCACTTGTGCAGATTTGAGCAGTCCAAATGCAGGACAAGAGTTTTAAAGCAGGGAGATTAAAATTCCCATTCTTTCCTAAGCTTCCTGTTCCATCCCCTATCCTATTGAACACAGCATGAAACTTTTTTTGGGGGGGGGAGAGGAAGGGAGACAGATAAGATTGGGCTGTTAGTGTACTTCTGGGGAAAGAAAACATGCAGAGGGATGACATGCCCCACATAAATGTTGGAAACAAGTCTCTAATAAGTAAAACTTAAGGATTTCAGGATTGGTACAATATTATTCAAATACAAAATCAATAAATACAATGTTTATTTGTAAAAATCAAGGTTTCCAATCTTTACAGCCCTTCATTAGATGATCATAGTGCTGTGGACTTCTTTTAGACTTTAACTCTCTTTGGCATTTGTACTGATTTGCAGTTTTTCCAGTAACAGAGCTTGAAATATTACAAGCTGTGTTTATATGATTATCTGAACTATTAAGGACTAGAACAAAACTTTCCGTGCACAACAGCAGCTGCATTACAAAAAATATCCTAAGATCAGCAAAGCAGAATTATTATTCTAAACCACAGGGGGTGAAGATTAAATCCGGCAGGCCACGTGCACCTCTTGTCAGCCTTTTTTCAAAGCATACAAGGACAGTAGATTTCAATTTTTGTTAAAACAAAATTCTATTTGCAGAAAATATGTACTTATTCTGGAGATTTTTATCTCAGCTTTTAGCCTCCAAAGAGGTCTGCATGATTGCACACACATCAATTAAAGTACATAAACACAACAATAAAAGCACAGAAGTCATTATAAAAATAATCACTATAAAAACAGGGAAAAAGCTGAGGAATTAGGATATTCATTGCTTGCTTTCTCCTTCTTACAGATGCTATTTCTATGACCACAATAAGGAGGGAAGAACAGTCTGAACATAAAAGATGAACCAGCAAGTGGAAGCCGTAACAGTGGTTCTTCAAAACATAATCTATACATTAAAAATAAAGATTATGATCCAGTTAAATGAAGAAGGTGATGAAGTCAGTGAAAACTTCTTCCAGTCAGTGAAGAAGGAAGAGGATTCAAATAGGCAACATCTGCATTTTTGCTGCCATTCACAGAGAACTGAAGGCCCATGTAAGCATGAAAGGTTTTACCACTCCATAGTCATAAAATTTTCAGGGAAGTTGATTAGATCAGGGAGTGCAGAATGGTGGAGGGATGGATGAAACAGGGTGGGGATGGGGGTAGGAGAAGGGTGGATCAGGCCCCAAAGGGGTGGGTTCAGCAGTGGCACACACCAAATGTGGACTTTCTTTAGGCCTTTTCCACCAAATTATAAGAGCAACATAGCAAAATAGCTGGTGCAGGTCCAAATTGCCCCACAGCAGCTGCTGAGGTTTCTCCTGAGGAAAGGGGCAGTTCTGGCATTGCTGCATCACCTTATGTGATTTAGGTAAGATGGGGCCACCAAATTAAAAGCAATACACATGTCTGTAAAAACTGACAAATGATACAAAGGTCTCGTGAATCTGATTTATTTTTAAAAAGCAAATTCTCTTGATTTTAAGAAGTCTGGAGCATTCACTCAACTTTGCCCAGGTGTGGTAGATTATTTTTGGAAAGCAAATTTTCCATGCAGTCCAATAGTTTGTATTATCTGAATGGAAAAACTGCTGAGATTAAGCCACTTCTAATTTACCACACCAATTAAAACTGGCGAAGAAGAGTAACATGCTGGTGGCTTGTTCATATTTTCCATTAAGATGATTGCTTTACCCTTTAAGCAAAGTGATTTTCATCTTGTGATGAAAACCAACAAATCTAACACATGCACATACATGAAAGGCCAGAAACTGAGGTTAAGGAATCAAGATTGTTTGGTAGCAGAAACAAGTGTACTCATGGACATTGTTTGCCTGCATAAATCTATGTGTAAAACAAAATTTTTACACTTACTGTATACTATCTGCGTGTTTACTTAGAAATAACTCTCACTGAATTAATGGGACTTGCTTCCAGGAAAGTATATATGGGATTGCAACCTAAGTAATGAATAATCATTAATGTCTCAACAGAATAATTACTGTTAAGAACCAGTTTGAACTGAAATAAATTGGACTACTAAGACATGAGGGATAATTGAGCTGTACTGTAAATCCCTTTAGCTGTTAGGAACAGAATAATAGAATAATAATCAATCCTAACCAACTTTCCAGGATTGATTCAGCCATAATGCAGTTTTGAAATAAGCCAACAAACATTCACTTTTATTGAGGAGCCACTATGATTCCCCTCTCCGCCACAGGATGCAGCACATGCCACACTGCATGGCTGCACCAGATCTGAAAAGTTGGATAGGATTGGACCCTAGGAGTGATGAAAACAAGTTTTTGTGTCTAAAAGGAGGGAATCCGCAAAGGAAAGTATAGAAATTTCAAAAACAATTTAAAATAAAATATAACAAAAATGGTTCTCCAGAAATTTGTTCAAAAGTTATTTATAGTCCTTGCAATATGGGGCATGGAACCACTGAATGAAACATTCTGACAAAGCACCACAGCTCCCCAGCCAATGGATTCAAAAGGATTTAAGCATTTATCAGTATTAGAAAACTAGGGGCACACTCCAAATGATGATCATTCTGCATTCCAAATGGATTGTTCTCCTTTTTTTAAAAAAGCTTAAAAATACCTTTCTTTCTAAGATTGACAACTGACATGAATTAAGGCAGTTTAGCAAAGTGCTTTTCTTTTTAAAAACCAACATCCCTGAGAATGCCCAGAAATCTATGCTTTCTTGGTTAGTGTAGTTCAAGTTGTCATAAAAGAATATAAGGAGAAGTGTTAAAATGCATCAAGGCACAATTCTAACCAATTTAGGTCTGCATAACTCACCAACTCCCTATTCCCATGGTGGTGTGGGGAGGGTGGCACATGTCTGTGCAATGCCTTAACCCACTACCCCTGCCCCCTGGGAGAGGTGCAGAAGAGCCTTATGGCACTTTTGTAACAAGCCAGCACAAGCTGGGACATGTGCCGGCCAAACTGACGGTTAGGATTGCAGCCTCCTTTATACATTTATTCCCTTATAGTTGTTTCCCTGTAACATTGTATGAATTTAGCTTAGATAAAGACACATCTGTCTTTTAGCGTTTGAACTATTTTGCTGAAGAGTTACCTTTGCTCATATTTTGCAAAATGATACACATCTCTTTTATTTAAAAATCAGTAGTTGTTAAAAATCACTTTCCTTTCCAGTAGTACACAATGTACCTTTTATAAAATGGAGAGGCTGTTTAATGTCTTTGTTTTTTAACATTCAATACTTAAGAAAACATCTTCTGTTAAGGCTATTGCTGGAAAGCAAATGCAATTGCTTGTCTCCTGCCTAGCACACAATAAAGCAACAAAACAAGTTTCCTCCAAACGAAGTTCCCCTGAATTCAATGGAACCTAGTTTGTAATCCTATGCACGCTTAATCGGGAAGCAAATCCATCTGAATGTGGGAGGGGGGGCAGGGTGACCAGATGCGAAACCCAAAATTCCTGAATCCCAAGGCCAAAATTCCTACCCGCTTAAAAAAATTGCCAAAAAATGTATTTTTAAATTTTTTGTTTGTTTTCCAGTTTTTTGGCCATAACTTTTGATAGGAAGGACCGATTTTTTGCATTGGATACTGTTCTTCAATACAAATCCAATGACATACGACATGATGGAGTACTGTACACCATTGCAAAGTTCAAAAATGAAGCTAAAATGTAGGACAATAAAGCCAAAATGTAGGACACCTGGACAGGAGCCTAAAAAATCCGCACAAATCTGGGTTTTCTGTTCGTACGGTCACCCTGGGGGGGATTGACTTCCTTCTAAATTCAGAAGGACTGAGGGCACAATCCTAAACAATTTCAGCCAGTTTAACTCATCTGGCATATCTTCTTGTGGTGATGTAGGGAGGTTTGTGTATGTTTGTACACTGACCTACTCCCCACCCCAGGAATGGGGCAGAAGCGCCTTATGGAACTTTTGTGACACTCCAATGTCAACATAAGATTTATGCGGAGAGTAGGACTGGAGTTTAGGACTGCATCCTGACATGCACAGTGATGTACTGTTATTCCCAAATTGATTTCAGGCTAAGAGGCTGATCAGTTACAAATAAATACAGTTTCCTTAGAGCTGCCAATGGCATCTCCAGATAGTTGTAGTTGTATTATTGCTAATGAGAAGAACTTTAGTAGAATTTAAAGTATGATTCAAAAAGTTTCTGGGCTACATCTGTTGCCAAGTCATCTCTTTGTATGTGGACTTTCCATTCACAAAGAAGCACAATTCAAGCCTAGAAGCCCAGCTGCTAGCTTGAGGAAACTGAATGTGCACCAGTCTTAATCCTTGTTCTCTCTTGGACCTACTTTTCATCCCAAACTCAACAAGATTTAAAATTGTAGGTTCCTTGAAAAGGCATCGTTATTATTACCTTTTAATATCAAGAGCCATAGTAAATGAAAAAGGATTAAAAAGTAAAAGGGATATTTAGTTATGTTTAGTGAATTTTTTCCCCAGATGAAAAGGCTGCTTATGTGTAATCTCAGTGCTTGTGCTCACAAGATATAAAACAAGGAAAAGTCCAAGAACAACAAGAAATACTGGAACATCAAAATGTTATTTTAAAACACATTTTTGAACTGCTTCTGAGTTGGAAAAACAGAGTTTAAAAAGCCTAATAAACAAGGGTCAATGATTCCTGATTGTCAAAGTGGATATTTTTAGGCTTTTTCAGTTGTAGCAAAAAGTAGAATTTGATGGAAGAAAGGAAATCTCTTATTTTCAAGGATCAAACATAACTCTAAAATTGAAGTCAAGCTGTATATTTTATTAATTTCCATTCAATGACATATTTTCCCAGTTAAGAATTTATCTCAGAGTAGTATAAACCTGGATCCTGCTAGCAAGTGTAGTAATATACAGCTGCAGAATCCCTGTGTCCACTAGTCTTTACCAATAAGTGTTCAAAAACTAAAAGGTAAATTTTTTCCACTTCTAGTGACACCTATAAAGGTTCTACCTATTGATTTTTATAGCACAATCCTATGCATGTCTATTCAGACATAAGTCTTTTTAAGTTCTGGGCTGACTTCTAGGAAAGTGGATATACAATTGCAGCTCACGTAATTTGAATTATTCATCACCTAATCATTTTTAACTCATATAATTCCTTAAAGCTGGGTCATACTTAGCACTATAAACATATGTTTTTATAATCTGAATCCTCTTATAGCAAGAATTTTACTTTTTAAAAGGGGAAAAAAGTTAACAGCTACTGCTCTGCAATATAGAATTACACTAAATGGAATTCTGGCATGAGTTTCATTTTACATAATGTAGTACACAGATTTTCAGCTGGAAAGATTATGAACTCAAATGACCTTTAGAAAAAGCATGCAGTGCACATAAACACACATGAATACAGAATATTTTTGGTGTTTTGCCCAGTGATGAAGGGACTGGAGTTTAGGACTGCAAACTCCCCAAACTCCTTCAATCTCATTCTCCCCAAACTCCTTCAATCAGTCAAATACTGTATACATTAGTGGCAAAGAAACAGCTTTCTCATGGTACAATACCATGTCTATTGGCTAAATACACAAAAGTCCTAGTAATCACAACATTGCAATGACCAAAGGCAACACTTAAAATCAACCCTTTGTTACATTTCAATAAAAACAATTCAACAATTTTTAAGGGAGAAATCTCTTACCTTGAGAAATTGAGGAAATGAACGTGCCTAGTGAATAAATAGGGCTGTTCGGCAGTGCTAATATTTTTAATCAGTTCCATCTAAAAAGAAGAATACATTGAATTTCAGTCAAGCTTTCTTGAGTGAAGCCCCAGAACAGAATCAATAATGAAGCGCTCAATCAATACAGATTTGCTTCCTGTAGGAATAACTTAATTCCAACATGAATTAGATTCTTCCCCGAGCCATTGATAGTAGTGGGGAGGAAAACAGAGGTCATGCTGAGGTAGGAGAGTAGAAAACTGTTCATGCTATGGCCAATTGGCCTGCTCAAAACATGTGCACATTCAAACTATAATAAACTGTACTGTGCTCAACTATTTTTCTACAATTCACATCACCTTTTAATCAGTTTGCTTTTTTCACTATTGACAGTAATTGTGTCTGACTCTATTACCGTGAGGGACTTCAGAAAAAATAAACTACCTTACCAAACAGTAGCATAAAGCAGAATAGCAGATAAGACAATAAGAGAATAAGCAAACATCTCACAGCACAATCCTAACAAATTTAGGCTGATTTAACTCACCTTGCATATCTTCCCTTGATGGTGTAGGAAGGTTGGTGAATGCTGGCCTAAACTCCACACCCAGGAGTGGGGCAGAAGTGTCTTGTGGCACTTTTGTGACACCCAAAGCCAGTATGGGAGCTTATACTGGCCTAACTGAAGTTTTGGATTGCAGCCTTCGTGATGAAAGGAAGGTTCATTATTCCTAGACTGAAGCATGGCAATGTATTTTTCACACTTTGCAGATTATCCCTTTAAATTTGCACTCAACCCATTAATCTGCTCCTATACTAAAAGTATAGATTAAAATTATTCCATTCCACCATACCATATATACTTGCGTATAAGCAGAATTTTTTTAACCATTTTTTTGGAGCTTTAAAAGCTCCCTTGGCTTATACGCAGGACAAGCACCAGGCTTGCCCCAAAATGGCCACCACTGGTGGTCGCGGCCGCCTCGGTCGGTTGGAGGTACTTGCAAGCACCTCTAGCAGATTGAAGAGGCACGGGGGCAGACACGACCATCAGGGCCCACCCAAGCGCATCGCTGGCCAGCAGGAGGTGTGCGGGCAGGTGGACGCCAGAACCAGCATCTGCTCGTGTGCCTCTCTGGCCAGCTGGAGATTCATGCGGGCGGGCGCCACAACCAGCACCCGCCTGCTCGCCTCCTCAGCCAGCTGGGGAGGTGTGCGGACAGGCGCTAGCCTCACAGCTTGGTCCTAGGCAGGTCTCCTCAGAAGTAAGTCCCACTGGAGTCAATGGGGCTTACTTCTGAGGAGACTGACCAAGCTGTGAGGCTGCAATCCTATGCACACTTTCCTGGGAGTAAGTCCCACTGGAGTCAATGGGGCTTACTCCTAGGAAAGTGTGCATAGGATTGCAGCCTCACAGCGTGGTCCTAGGCAGGTCTCCTCAGAAGCAAGTCATATTAGAGCCAATGGGGCTTACTCTGTAAATGTTATTTTATTTGTATCTATTTATACATCATTTTGAAATGTACCAATAGCTGCTGCATTTCCCACCCTCGGCTTATACGCGGGTCAATAAGTTTTCCCAGTTTTGTAGTAAAATTAGGTGCCTCAACTTATATGTGGGTCGGCTTATACACGAGTATATACGATAAATGTATTTGAATCTCTGCATGAATTTTATGCATGTTTACCCCAAAATATTATAACTCTGATTTTTAAATTTAGTGCAATCCAACACATGTCTACTCAGAAACAAGTCCCATTGTATTACAAATTATTTACTTTTAGGAAACTGCGCATATGATTTTTTTTCCAAAAACAAGCACAAGGCAATGTATAACAGCTGTTTATAAGGCACCACCAAATGTTCACTGGCACTAAAGCACAGCCAATATACTCGTAACTTTCCCCTGTATTTCAGAAAAGGCTGCAGTCTATTTTAAAGAGATTCCTTTTCAAAAGCTCTTCCCCTCTATTCAGGATAGTTTTTCTTCTCCTCATAGTTTTTGTTTTGCCTGAACATAAGTCATTCTCACAGGTGCCGTCACTATGGTTCTACATTAACAAATATTATTAAACTGTTAAAAACAAGATAACTGGTTAAAAGGGGGGCACAGGGATATTTTCCTTGAGCAGTGACTTTGAGCTTTATTTGAGTTTTGATGTATGTCAGGCTCCTGTAAGAGTTAAATGAGATGTGTGCAAAAAATTCCAAGCATGCTTGCAGCTCATGACTTCCTGACTTCTGCTCTCTTCAGATTATTCTAATTAGTTGCATGAAAACTGCAAGTTCATGAAAAATATACCATTACCAATTTTTCATAGTAATTGTGCACAATCTTATACACATTTGTCTAATTAGGCAGTATAAAATCAATGAATATAATAAAAATAATTTATAGCTTATAGAAAGACAGCTAACAGACATTTAATTAGAAGACCCTCACAATAAATACAGTAGGATTTATCACCAAGTAAATGTGTAGAGTAGAGTAGGTGGAGTACCACGGGACATGAAGGATGCTAATATCGTCACACTATACAAGAACAAAGGTGACAGGGGCGACTGCAACAACTACTATGGCATCTCTCTTAGTGTTGTAGGGAAGCTGCTTGCCCGAGTCATACTGAAGAGGCTTCAGGTGCTTGCAGAGAGAATCTATCCTGAATCACAGTGTGGATTTCGAGCCAACAGGTCCACCACTGATATGGTATTTTCCCTTCGACAGTTGCAAGAGAAATGTAGGGAACAAAGACAGCCACTCTTTGTAGCCTTCATAGACCTTACAAAGGCTTTTGATTTGGTTAGTAGGGATGGCCTTTTTAAAATCCTCCCCAAGATTGGATGCCCACTTAAGCTCCTCAACATCATCAGGTCCTTTCACGAGGACATGAAGGGCACTATAGTTTTTGATGGCATAACATCAGACTCCTTTCACATCCGAAGTGGAGTGAAGCAGGGCTGCGTCCTCGCACTAACTTTATTTGGGATCTTTTTTGCAGTCATGCTGAAGCATGCTTTTGGAAATGCAACAGAGGGAATCTATCTCCGGACCAGATCAGATGGAAAACTCTACAATCCTTCCAGACTAAGATCCACAGTCCAGCTGAAATGCTTGCGGGAGTTCCTCTTCGCCGATGACGCTGCTGTTACTGCTCACTCTGCCGAAGACCTTCAACAACTTATGGACCGTTTTAGCAAAGCCTGCCAAGACTTTGGACTAACTATCAGCTTGAAGAAAACACAAGTCATGGGTCAGGGTGTGGATCCACCTTCCTTTATCACAATCTCTGAACATGAACTGGAGGTTGTCCAGGACTTTGTGTACCTTGGCTCAACTATCTCTGACACTCTCTCTTTAAATATTGAGCTGAATAAACGTATTGGTAAAGCAGCTACCACGTTCTCCAAGCTTACAAAGAGAGTATGGCTTAATAAGAAGCTGACGGAACATACAAAGATCCAGGTCTGTAGAGCTTGCGTCCTGAGCACACTCTTGTAGTGGTCTTGGACCCTTTATGCATGGCAGGAGAGAAAGCTGAACACCTTCCATATGTGCTGTCTCCGACGTATTCTTGGCATCACCTGGCATGACAAAGTTTCAAACGACGCAGTCTTGGAACGTGCTGGAATCTCTAGCATGTTCACAATTCTGAAACAGCAGCATCTACGCTGGCTCGGGCATATCGTGAGAATGGCTGATGGTCGGATTCCAAAAGATCTCCTATATGGAGAATTAGTGCAGGGAAAGCGCCCTAGAGGGAGACCACAGCTGCGATACAAAGACATCTGCAGGAGGGATCTAAAGGCCTTGGGAATGGACATCAACAGCTGGGAAACCTTGACCTCTGATCGTTCAGCGTGGAGGCAAAAGACCCAGCATGGCCTTCTCCAACTGGAAGAGACACTTGTTCGGCAGGCTGAAGCAAAGAGACAGACCCGAAAGCAGCGAAACCTGGGACCTGGGCAGGGGACGGAATTTATTTGTCCTCAGTGTGGAAGGGATGGACACTCTTGAATGGGCCTTTTTAGCCACACTAGATGTTGTTTCAGGACGTTCAATCAGAGCACGATACCATAGTCTTTCGAGACTGAAGGATGCCAATGAAGTGTGTAGAGAATTGCAGCCCAAGAGAACCATAATAGTTAGAAAAGCTATTCAGGCTTACACTGATTTACTTGTCAAAATATGAGAAAAACATTATCTGTTAATATTACAGTGAAATTCAAGGAGTGTTTCCGCAGAAAGAAGTAAGTTCCACTGAATTCATTGAGCTGAGCCCCAGGAAAGTGTGCACAGGAGCACAGTTTAATAGAGCTGCAATTATTTGAATGAATGTATTTAAGAATGAAAATATAATTTTTAATTTGATAAATTATGAACTGCCAACCTATGCCATCACAGGAGTAACATTCACTGACTATAAGGAGATTTTTTACTAGATGCGAATAGGATTGTACTGCAAACCTGCAGTCTTATACAGTGGCACCTCACATAAAGAATGCCTCACGTAAAGTATGTTTCACATAACAAACAAAAATTTCTCCAGGATTCTGCTTCACGTAACAAACTGTGCTTCATATAAAGAACACATTTGTTGGCAGTTGGGGCAGACATGCTGGCCGGCAGCCTGTTTAAAAAGCGTCAGGGCTGCCTAGCGCACCTACCCATAGTGAAAGCAACACTTCTGCACTGTTCCTCCTGTGGCCGGGTGTCCACTGGGCAGAGGGAGAGAAGAGCAGTGGAGAAGAGGGAAGCAGCTCAGGGGGGCTAGCCAGAAGGGAGCAGGGGAGGGAGAGGCTCAGGATGAAGAGAAGGAGAAAGTGGGGAGATACTTTGAAGGTGTCTTGGATTGCAGCCTCCTAACCATGTCTACCCAGAAGTAAGCCCCATTGTGTTACATGGGTCTTACTCCCAGGAAAGTGTCTTCAGGACTGCAGCCTAAGTTGACTTCATAAGATCATGCACATTGAATGCATGTTTTGAATTCAATCCCAGTGTTCTGTCATCATTTTTACATCCAGTTAATATTTTATATGAATATTTTTGGGGCAGTGGAACCAATCGTCTGAGTTTCCATTATTTCCTATGGGAAAATCCGCTTCATGTAAAGAATGTTTCACGTAACAAACATGCCTCCAGAACAAATTAAATTTGTTACGTGAGGCATCACTGTACACTTAAGTAAGGCTGTAAGCCTTTGTTCACCGGTGCCCTCCGTATAAGTGGAGGTTCTGCTTTGGAAGATCCCATGTATTCAGAAGAACCCTACATAAAAAGCACCCCCTCATGCACTCAGGACTTTTGTTTTTTATTAGATGCTATTGAATCAAGGGTATTTCTTGCTTAACCAAGGAACATTTTTGCTTAACTTAAAAATGTGACATGCACATAACCAGCCTGCACACTAGAGGGAGAAGACTAACCAAACATTAACAGGACGTAGCACAGTTCAGGTTGGATGCAACTTCAAAGATTTTAGGCTAGACATAAACGGGCAGAAGCCACTGAAAGGAGAGCTTGAATGTCAGATACTGAATAGCAATAATTGGGTAGCTACTCAAAATGTATTGCAAATAGAATCCATTACTTAGTACTCATCATTAAGTCTTGTATATTTTATCTTTTCTCAGACAAGGATAAAATTCTTTAGATAAAATTCAATAGGGTTGGTAACAGGACAGAAACATAGCAAGCAGGCATATCAGCCAAACTGATTACAATAAACGAACCTGACAAGATTGTCTGTTTCATAAGCCTATTGACATTCAGAGGGTTATTTTTCCTTTAAGCCCAAGGAGAGATTGACAGACTAATTACTTTCTATTTCACTTCTTTAAATCACCTGTACGATTCTCATTCCCTACCAACCTAAGACAGACAGCTCTCAAAAGGATTTGCTGAGATAATATACATAGAATGGCAAATTAGTAAAGGGGTAGAAGGATGGAGGAATTGCAAGCTTTCAGACTGACAGGGCTCCTTTTCTTGAATCTTGAAGGTTGAAGCCATCTACTGGAACAAAAAAGTATAAAATAATAAACTCAAGAGCGGCATCCACATAGGCAGATGAGAGAGTCACCTAGGGTGGTAAAATTCGAAGGGCATTTTTATATTAATATCTGTTCAATTTCACTGTACACCTACAATATTCTGTGTTAGGGAAGCATGTTTAAGCTTTTGCAGGAAGTCAAACTTTGCTGATAGTAACAAAATCTGAGGAAAGATAGCAGTGGGGCTTGCAAAGAAATGGGGGAGAAAATCAACATGAGTGATTGTCAGTGGATCTCCCCTTTCCGTCCTTCAACATAATCCCAGTTCCTTTTAAGTGCCTGGTTATCTGTCCTTTGCTGCCAACTACCCATCTCCAATGCACCCTCTCCAGTGGCACATGTTCATAGTCACCAGCTATTTATGATGGTGGTCCCTTTGTGCTCACTATCTGTAACATCAACAGAGAGAGACGTCCATTGATATAATGCTAGTTCCATCAGTGGAAGACAACCATAGGATTGGGCCCCTATCTGTTTAATAGATAACTGATGAGCCTTCACTAAGGTCGCTTAAAACCTATTCCAAATCTTGTTTTATTTTTATACCTGTTAACGGTGTTTTGCTGTCATATATGCCTTTAAAGTTGGCTTTATTGGAGCTATTTGTATTTTAATTGTGATGTTCTTATTATTCTCTAGACATTTTTCCTAATTTATTAAATAGCCTAGGCATTTGTTTTTTTTAACAAAAATACAGTTCAGTCTATACGAACCATCCATTCATAATCAGGAATCCATTAAGTAATAATCAGTAATAACCTGATTGTTCCAGCTTCTACATAACCAAGAGCTAAAACAAGCAGCACAGAAGGCTAAGATACTTGCACTGCAATCCTGGAGTAACACCCACTCTACTTAGTGGTTGCTTACTTCTGAGTAGACATGTACAGGATTGCGCTAAAAACCAGCTTTTGTCTTATGTTATGTTTAATTTTCATTCCATCTCCTAAATACTGTACCAGTAATACTGAACTGCATTTTCAAGATAATTCCACCTGGTGGCGTCAAGAAATAACCCACAAAAAAGATGGGAGAAAGACAACTTTTTTAACTTACATGAAGACTAAGAATAAACACCAGTGTTATGAGAAAGGAGATCTTATGGAGAAGAGAAGGCTGAGAAGAGATCTGATTGCCCTCTTCAGATACCTGAAGGGCTGTCATATGGAGGAAGGGGCTCATTTGTTCATAGCTGCTTCTGAAAGCAGAACTAGAACCAATGGGTATAAACTGCAAGAAAGGAGATTCCGGTTGGATATCCAGAAAAAATTCCTGACGGTGAGGGCGGTTCGGCAGTGGAACAGATTGCCAAGGGAGGTGGTGGACTCTCCCTCACTGGAGAACTTCAGGCATAGGCTCAACCAGCACCTAGGAGAATTTCCTGCTACAGGCAGGGGGTTGGACTAGATGACTTACCAGGTCCCTTCCAACTCTATGATTCTAAATTGTAAAATGGAAATAAAGCATATTTCACTATCTCAGTACTTAAGATTTGAGATTGCAAGTGTATATTTTAATAATATAGTCATTAGTAATTTAGGGGAAACAAAGCTTTGCTTCTCTCTATTTGAGAAATCTGACACCTCTGCCTTTGACAAACTGACAAGTATAGTTCCCCCACACTCCGCCCCCCAAAAGAATTAAATGAAAGCAGGCTTTTGACTTGCTAGATATGTTTTGAGCTTTGTGTATTTTCTCTTTATATGTAGCTGTATTCTGCAATATATAATTACAAAATACAGGTGTGGCCTCCATATCATGGATGATTCATCATAAGAAAAGCCCCACTGAATAAGATAGGCCAAAGCCCTATCTAATCCAGCTTCCAGTATCTCACAGTGGCCCACCAGAAGCCTCAGGGAGCACACAAGGCACCTGTATCCTGATGCCGTCCCCTACATTTGACATATAAAATATGGATGTTGCACATACTCATCATAACTTGTAACCTGGGATGGAATTTTCCTCTAGAGGTTTGTCCAATCCTCTCTTAAAGGCATCCAGGCTAGATGCCGTCATGACATGTTGTGGCAAAGGGTTCCATAGTTTATTTACACACTGGGCAAACAAATTATTTTGTCTGTCCTTGTGGTGCGGATATGGGGGGGTGATATGGGTGGGCCCCGCAGAGTTCTCCCCTAGGGTGGCGTCCTCACCACAAAATAATGGTGGCGTCCTCACTCACAAAATAATGCCAAGGCAACACAGCAGGAATGTCTAACACAACACTTTTACTCTCATCCATGTGGGAGACACCATCTATAGTTACAAACAGGTATTATTCCAATAACACAGCAACAGTCCCGAGTCCTCACCAACAGCAAGATAAGTAATCCCTCCTTCCCAGCGGACTCCTCCACTCCAAGGAAAACGTCCCATTTATCCCCTGCACAATTTTGCATGTTTCAGTCATGTATCCACTCAGGCACCTCTTTTCTAGAAGCCCAAACGCTGGAAACTTTCTTCATAAAGGAGGTGCCCCAGCCCATCCTATCCATGGATCTGACTCAATGTGGGTCCCACAAACCCAAGGTGAGCCAGACTGAGCACTTGAAAGGTGACTTGAGCTGCACTCCGGTTGCCTTAGGAGGGCTTTCTGAAATTCTGCCTCTGCAGAGACAGAGCATTTTTTGACACCCCCCTTCCAAAAAAACAAAAAACTACTGCTACTTCTGCTACTTCTGGTTTTCCCTCGGGTTACCTCTGGAGGTTGCCTCTAGGAGCCAACGGAAAAATCCTATGCGTGTCTGCGCAGTAGTACATCCCTTTATGTTAACTGGGGCTTTCTTGCAGGAAAGTGAGCATAATAGGCTTATAGCCTAACTCACTTTATTCAATATACTATTGAAGTTTTCCAATATACTATTCCATTTGACTTGTTCTTCTTGCAGTCTAAATTTCAGGCTCTTACTGCAAATCCACTAATAATTTTCTGGATCTCGTCTTCATTGCCGTGATCTGTGTAGCATGCAGCAAAAGGTCTGATCCCATAAGCAGGCATTAGTGTGTTACTCTTGATAATTTGGTTTCCATTTCAGTGCAAAATTCTAGGGAAGAGGGAAAGGTCTTTCCCAGGAAAATGAAAACAACCACTGCTTAAGGTGTTTGCTTCTCCCCCTATATCTTTTTTCTGCCATTGCTTCTCCAATATTCTTGAAAGAGTCATCCCAGCCACTGGGATGACATCAGAATGTTAAATAGCCAGATTGGGTAGTTATGTAAATAAAAATGACTGAGATTAAGGGCAGTGCTACCTGAAAAGTCCACTCACTCACTCACTCACTCACACACACACACAGACACACAGACACACACACAATTTCAGTCCATCCAGAAAGTGAGGACAAATTGAAGGCAATACTTCTTGAATAGGTCAACCATCCTTTGTCTTACATCAAACACATAAAAACTGCTGAAGAAGAATATGCCTTTCAACATTGATCAAAAAAATCAATTAAAACTGAATCACAACAAAGTTGATAAGAACCAGCACTTCAAATTGTATATATTTTTAATGAATTCATTTATCATCTTAGATTTTAAAAGTGTCAGAGATGATTTTGTACATACATTGGCAAAATACCAATAATTAGTTATCTCATCTAAAATTACCAACTTATAGGCATATATAGTCATTAGTCTTATTTTGCATACCTAAAAAATACAAATAATCCAAATAGATAGGAACAAACAACATACCTGTTCATTCTTAGTCAGTCTGGTTTTGTTATGTATGTCAGATGTAACCAAGTTGAACCCGTGTCTCTCAGACAGAATTCTTAACAGCAAAACCACAGTTCGACTCCCGCACTTTCCAACTCTGTTGTACACCACTTGGCTAGGAAATGGAAGTACCTAGATCAGAGAAACAAAATAATCCTGTTGTAATTAGAAGAACCAGCATCACCTTCATATGTCTCTTTCATTTGAACACTAGAGTTTCTTCCTAAAATTTCAGACAGGAAGCTGTGTTAGTTTGTTGCAACAAACACAAAATGTGGCTCTTGAGACTAATTGCATAAACTTTCGTCAACTATAGTTGTAGTCCACAAACAGAACAATAAATTTGTAGCAAAATGCTTATTTGTGTATTTTATTATTCAAGATTAAAGTAGTGGCGGTTTTCATTTCCTGCTGAGAAATATGGGATGACTGCAGTTTTCAGTTAATAGTGAGGACCACTTGTAAGTCTTCTACTTCCTGCTCTCCAGCTATTAAGAGAGGTGAAGAACCAAACTATGCAATGTTCTTCAGTTCAAGTGAGGCTAATTGTCATTTATTTACAAAGCTCCATCATTGTCCTTTGCAGTTCACATACAGTAAAAAAGGCCAAGGGTGCAAAATGAAGCAATTCCGTTATAAATGTAGCCAGAATAGGCAGGGTAAGCTTTCCACTGCATGCTATCATCATCTGCAATACTTGCCAATGCTGCCTCCACTCACATGCATATCATTTTAAATTCATAGTAATGCATTCTCGAGAGACAAGCAGGGGAGTTAATAAGGGTTTTCTTGTAGAAAAGTGGCCTCTGGGAAATCACAGCTTTCATTTACTTTTCAATTTAATTTTTAATATTTTGAGTTATTACTACCTCATTTCTGTCCACCCACTGACACTGAAAAGTCAGGCAGCTGTATCTGAATTACATCTTCATGACTAGCCATAGGAAATATTATTTATTCATGAACAATACCTTGCATAGTTTAAACAGTTTTAATCAAGTTTTACTGCTATGCTCAATACAGAAAAAATTTTCATCAGATCTAAACAAACACCTGCAACTAAACAGTGCACTTTAGAGAATGGCACTAGTAAATTGCAGAGGAAAAAAAATAAAAGATTTATTCTGATACACTTGCTTGTCTAAACTTATCTTTCTATAAAGGTTGGCAAATAGAAGTTTGCCAACATTTCAGAATTTGCCCTGGAGTCTCCAGGAATCCACATACGGTAACTAACCAGATGACTACTGAAAACATTCTCAGAGATTCTAACGCAGCCTCTAAGAATTGATAGTATTATAATAAAACCCTCAAGGAATAACTTAGGGTGCAATCCTAACCATGTCTACTCAAAAGTAAGCCCCATTGTATTCAATGGGTCTTACTCCCAGGAAAGTGTCTTTAGGATTGCAGCCTTAATCTGAGTTGGCAGTCTAACAGCCCAATCCAGAGCAACTAATCTGTCCACATAAGAGCCCTTAGGTTGCCCTATCTAACACTAGGTTGGAGCAACTGCAAGATGCTCCAGCCCAGTTACTCTGAAGGAGGCTTAGGGCAGAGCAAGGCAAGATAGGGTGCCCTAAGAGAGGTGGACCTGCTCTGCCCTAACTGGGGCAGCCTAAGCAGCTCAGGAGAGGCAAGTTGAGGGCATGTTTAGCATTGCCTAGGGCAGAGCAGTTACTCTGGATCCAGAGCCTGTTTCCAAGGCAGAAATGCCCTCTTCCAGCCCTCAGAGTTATACCACCTCAGGAGCAGGTATAGTAATGAGTAGACCCATAGGGGTCCATGATAAGGCCCGAGTAAGAATGGCAGTGCTGACCAAAAATCTGAGTTCTTGGCCAGCCTAGCTGCAACCCCTTCCTCTCAACCTCAGGATATGGAACAAACTACGGCTGCCCACAAACCTCAGGATACAGCAGGCCACTCCAAGAAGCCCCTTGTATTCACTGTAGAATGTACTGGCATCTCATCAGGGACTCCTTAGAAGGCAGGCACCCAGTGGCGTCACCAGACTGGTGCGGCTGGTGTGGGCTGCATTGGGTGATGCGCTCCGTATGGGGTGATGTGCCGGAGGAGTTTGACTGTCCTTTGGCAGGCCCCTGGCGTCAGCACACCCATTCAGGCCTGCTCCAAGGCGGAGCAGCAGCCAGAAGCTGCCACTTGTCTGAGGAGCTGGCCTGAACGGCCATCTGAGGTGCACTGCGCAGAAACACACTGAGCATGCCGAACAGCTTCAGAGGAGACTTCCTTAGAGCAGAGAAAGTCCGTGCCTCTGCACAGCCATTCGGCCTCACTCAGGAGGCGGAGCGGCAGCCGAATGGCTTCAGAAAGAGTACTGCACAGGCACCAACTCTGACGCCTGCACAGTCTCTCCCGAAGCCAAAAGGCTTCAGAAAAGTACTGCGCAGGTGTCAGAGATGATGCCTGCGCAGTACTCTTTCTGAAGCCAGTTGGCTTCAGAAACAACTGCGCAGGCGCCAACTTTAGTGACTGTGCAGTCCAGATTGGGGGGGGGGCCCGCATCCCAGGGATGACGCACAGACTTCCACACCAGGTGATGTGCAGAGTCATGTCACCACTGTAGGCACCACAGCCGTTCCTTGTTCAGTGTGATCTGAGGGGTGTCTCCTCAGGAGCAAGTCTTCCCCTTGTGTCAATTACTTAACATGCTCTGGAGCAGTTAGGGCAGCCCAGGCTTCCTGACTCTCTGGATTCAGCATAACTTTCTGCTCTGGATACAGAATAGTTAGGAGAGTGCAGTTAGGTCAGAGCAGGCTGAATTTGCTCTGGATTGCAGCCTTAGGCAATAGTGTTATACAAGACAACATACTAAAGTCAGAAGAAGAAGAATTTGTGGATTGCAGTTCCATGAAATATTTACCAATTTCAATGGAGTCAGTGGCTTCATTAGAGATTGTGTCACCCAACATGGAAGGCCAGTGCATCACCCCCATGATGGAGCTACTCTCATGCAATGAGAAAAGTAACTACTTGTGTGATGAGTGTGATGATATACTACTGACCTACCCCTAACGATTTTTTTTGGCCACACCTTTTGATATTTCAAAGCGGTTTGTTTCATTGCATTTTGATATAATTTAACCATTGGATGGTACATAACAAGGTGGTATTATTTCTTCAAACCATGATCTTAGTTATTTTGGTCACTAGTGGTGTCACTAGTGGTGATACCCTCAGGTATCAACTTGAACTTGATACCTTACTAATATTTTAATGGTTCCATGCTGTGTCATAATAATATCTCATTGGCTCTTTGAACAGCCAGGCTCATTGATCCATTCTGAATTAAGGAAATATACTTTTTTGTTTCATAGGACAGTTGCTTTTTTATTTTCTGGGTTTTTGACTGTACCTTTTGATCAAATGGAAGTATTTCACACTGGTTTTTGTTCATTGCATGGTGCTGTAAATTACATGTTGAATGGTTTTGCATGATGGTATTAATTCTACAAACTTCCATTTTAATTATTTTGGTCAGTAACAGTGTCACACCACATCAGTGTGCATCACCTCTCATGTACTAGCAATACCACTGAACAGATTTCCCACTCTGACATACCAAAACTCATTGAGTGCTTTGTGGAATATATTTCTTTGATTCCTTCACCTATGTGGCTTGCTTTGCTATGTGGCTGGTTGTACTTTCTTCTCTTATGAGAAGCAAATAGAAGCAGATATTTTGATTTATCAACACTTAACACTTCTGCAAACACGGCTGTCACAAATACATATCGGTTTAATAAAATGTTACATATGAATTTCCTTTACACAGGTTACAAAGTACAGTGGTGCCTCACATAAGAAGTTTAATTTGTTCCAGAAGCATGCTTGTTATGTGAAATGCTCTTTATGTGAAGTGGATTTTCCCATAGGAAATAATGGAAACTCAGACGATTGGTTCCACAACCCCAAAAATATTCATATAAAAATATTAACTGGATGTAAAAATGATGACAAAACACTGGAAATGAATTCAGAACATGCATTCAATGTACATGATCCTATGAAGTCTACTTTGGCTGCAATCCAAGACACATTTATGGGAGTGAGACCCATTTAATACAATGGGGCTTACTTCTGGGTATAGACATGGTTAGAAGGCAGCAATCCAAGACACTTTCCAAGTTTCTCCCCACTTTCCTCCTTTATCCTGAGCCTCTTTCTCCCCTGCTCTCTTCTGGCCAGCCCTGAGCTGCTTCCCTCTTCTCCACTGATGTTCTCTCCCTCTACCCAGAGGATGCCCGGCCACAGGAGGAACAACGTGGAAGTGTTGCTTTTGCTATGGGCAGGTGCGCTAGGCAGCCCTGACACTTTTTAAAAGGGCTGCCGGCCAGCGCGTCTGCCCCAACTGCCAACAAGTGTGCTTGTTAAGTGAAACAATGCTTGTTGTGTGAGGCAGAATCCTAGAGAAATTTTTGCTTGTTATATGTGGATCACTTGTTAAGCGAGGTACCCAGTGGTGGGCACCAGCAGGTTCGCACCTACTCTATAGAACTGGTTCTTAACAAGAGATAGTACATATAAAGTTTAAAAATAGCCATTTAAAAGTGGCTGCCAGATGGACAGAGAACCGGTTCTTAATTTCTTTGAAGCCCGTCACTGGAGGTACCCCTGTAATTGAATCATAGAAATTGAAGATTTTTTTTTGCAGACTCTTATGTATTGTTTATACTGGTCTGGAAATTTTCTGCCCACTTGATAAAAAAGAGTTATATGTTTGTTTACTTGTTGCTTCCTAAATGTTATTAGCAATTTAAATGGAGCAATATCAATATGTATTACAGGGAGGAAGAAGATTTAGTTCAGGATTATGGCAGGGAGGACTTTTTGCCTTTTTCTTTGCCATTGATTTTATTCAAATAATCCCCACTTCACGGCTGCAATTTAAGAAAGAAAACTCAACAACACTATGATCAACATGTTGACATAATGTGCAGTTTAGTCCAAAGTAAAGCCATTTTTGTTTCTTTGCTACAGTAGTTCTTGATGCAAAAAGGAAACCAATCCAAAACACATCACATGAGCCAGACCAGAAAGCTCTGTTGTTCCTTGCTGTCACTCACAGGTCCAGGATAATAATACTGATTTCTGGAGATTCCAGACCAACCCTGCAAGAATTAACAATCCAAATTTGCCTAGTGCTATTCTGGGTGGGTTCCAATATTAAAATTCTTCCTAATTGCTATCAAAATTAAATAGAGGCAATTTATCTAAAGACAGAGGAATAGTTTGGGAAGAAAATATTTGCTCTTTTATTAATGTATCCCACTGGTTGTGATGTATCAAAAATTACCTGATAAATTCCACATAAGATTCCAGTCAAAACAGGAGGTTTATTCCTCTCTTTCTTGAATAGCACCTTGAGTGCCTTTCTGTATCACTATCCAACTTGCTTAACCTTCAGCATGCTTGGTATTCAAAGCAAATACTTGCACAACACAATGTTTAATAATTGATGCAATTTTAAGACACACTGCACACAGCAGAAGAAGGAAAACCATGCTGTTTTCAATCCTCCTTATTTTCAGTGCAATACAGGCCTAAACAGCTCCACTATTGTTTGGGTGATGATGAATTCATCAGTGACAAAACGTTCAGTAAACCACATACTGGCACAAGAACAGAAGATATGGTACTTTTGAATAATAAATTCTAAAATGCCTAGACACTTCAATGTTCTAAAAGAGGAGCCTGAAATAAAACTGAAACCACTGCACTAGAATAAAGGAACTTGAAATGGGACAGTGAGCTCATGGCACCTGAAAATAGATAAAACAAAGCATGTTGGGGAGGGCCTCAGGCATGCCCATGCCCTCCACCAAAGCATGCGCTCTTCCCCAGAATTGGGCAGACGGGCAATGGAGCTAAAAGCCTTTTTGTGGAGCAATCCCTGCCTGGAATTGGATGGATGTGGAGCAATCCAGCACATTAGTCTATTTTCTGTTAACTGTTTTTAAACAATTAAGCTTGACTGCAAACCCCAGTAACTTTCTATCTATGAAATCACCCACAAGGATTAGGAGTGCCCAAGTCCTACTAGTGCCAAAGGAGACGTGTCAAATCCCTATCATCATTTGCTCTTCCTGCTGCTGGTCTGGAAAAGAGTGGACTAGAGTGAAAGAGGAAGTGTGCTGACCTCTCTCCTCTTCCATTCCATAAAAAGTCAAGAAAATTCCTGCTGGATCAGGTCAAGACCAATTTAATCTTTTCTTTCTTTTTTCTCCTTCCTGCCTCCCCTCTTTTCCTTATAAAATTTCATTCTCTCCCCATCTTCGCCACTCACTGTGATCCAACCACCTTTCCTTTCCAATCCAGGGAGTGGAAATGGGAAATAAGAGGGACAGGAGGAAGAGGGGGAACAGTGGAAATATGAGAGCAGGTAGAGTTGTGAGCCAACCAATCTACTCCCTGAGTTGACTGCCTCATCAAGTCTCCTGAATGGGCTGGCATGGTGTTAATGCAGATTTTTTTTAGTCTATCTCAAGCATTTAATCCTGGGACCTCCCTGTGAGAATAACAAGAAAATGAAAGTCTGAATGAATGTGGATGAGCCACAGATAAGCTATGTAACTGAAGAATATACAGTACAGTATAAGGAATCCCAAGGATTCTGAATTATAGGAAAAATGTTCACTCCATAACATAATAGCTCCTCCATGTCTATTTCGAAGTTAAGTCCCATTGTGTTCAGTGAGACTTTCTCCCAGAATTAACTGAGAATGGCTGCATTGAGGATGGGAGGGAAGAACAAGCCTCTCTTGTACCAGGGCCTCCATTAGTTTCTTCCAGGTTGGCACAGCCATTTCCCCATCAGTCTAGATAACCACACTGCTGCATGCAGGAGGCTGTGGGTACCTGGGTTGCCACAAGGGTTGCCTGCTGGGTCCTGCCACCCAGTGCCAGATTCTAAGATTGTGACTTGTGACCCCCCGGAAATGAAATTATGACCCTCTGATCTACCTCTTTCTGTCTGTCCTTACAAGCAAGAGTTCTCAAGCACTGGTCTTACCTCTGAAGCCTTGGATCTTTTTAATTGGAAAATCCCTGTGCTCTATCCCTTTGTCATACTATCACCACAGTACTAACTGTAAGCGTATTTCTTCTTAGTAAGCGTTGCCATTAGTTCAGGAATGATTCCTTTTAGTTAAGGGCCAAAGGTTACAACTAAGGCTCCTACTAATCAAATGTAAGCCTAATTTGAATGGAAACAATGACAGTTTATTTCAAAGGCAGCATATCTGAATTAATTATTATAATTATCTCCAGTCAAACTATCTGATCTTTGTATATAACTTGGAATCTATAAGCTCCAGCCATCTTTGAAAGGCTCCTTAGACAAAATTACAATCAACTTGATCTAAAATTCACTTCCTAAATCCCCTCAATCCTCTTTGCAATGTTTTTGTTTCCTTTGGAGCATGCAGTAATTCCTACTGACACCACATGCATTTAAAAAGTTGGAGAGCATCCCATAACAGAGCTCACTGGATGAGCCACAGAGAAGCTACATAACTGAAGAATACACAGTATGAAAAAATCCCAAGGATTCTAAAATTATAGGGGAAATGTTCATTTCATAACATTATGACAGTATCCAATTTCCATAAAAGCCAGAAAGTTAATGGATCACAAACGTCTCTAGTGGGGTCTCAGTCCTAAGAATACTACTGTTTCCAGTTGCAGGGGTCCACAGATGTTGGTTGGATTTGGTTATCAGGCACAATTTGTATTAACTACTCACCCAGGACTCCCCAAAGTCCTGAAATACAAACAAAAGGCCTGATCTTTTATTTCATACTAGCGAAAAGCGTACCTGTGTTGTGGGAGTAAAATTCCCCTGTACACCATCCCCCCACTGCACACCAATCCCCCACACACATCAACCCCCCATGTGCATCCACCTCCATGTGCAAAATCCCCCATGTGCATCAAACCCCCATGCTTATCAAACCCCCATCCCCCATGCACATCGACATCCCCATGCACATCAACCCCTGATGCGCACAACCCCCCCCCGCCCCCCGCACACCAGACAGTGAGCACCAAATTGGTTGGATGATGGTCAATCTTTCATGTTAAGTATAGGACAAAAACAGGTGGCACCCCTTTTCAGCCCCTTATGGGTTAAATTTCTCCACATCGGTTCTTGGTGGGTGTTCATGTGACAGAAGGAACATCCTCCCTGAATTTCATGCTTCTCGGTCTGGTGATTGGAGCAGAGCATCCCTCAGTCACCAATTCTTCAATGTGAAGTATACAGAGGAAAACACATGCCCCTTTTCACCCACTTCCTGTTGGAATTTCCGAAAACTGGTTCTTAGTGCACCCCTCAGTCACAAAAGGAACACCCACCCCAACTTTCACACTTCTGGACCTGGTGGTTTGGCTGGCTATTGATTTGTCAGTGAGTAAGTGAATGAGTAAGTTTTCTCTCTCTCAGAGAGAGAGAGAGAGAGAGAGAGAGAGAGAGAGAGAGAGAGAGAGAGAGAGAGAGAGAGAGAAGAACAATAAGATGAGGCTTTGGATGGAAACAGAGGCAGAGAGAAAGTACTGCTGCTCTGAAGCCAAACCCACATCAAACCCGATTTTCTGCGTGTGCTATTAAACTCCAGGAAAGGGCAGACTCTTTTTTTTAAACAATGCGACATGCCCTTCCTACACCAAAATATTTTCAATATGTGGAAAAGTGATGTGGTGGTGGTGGGGAAAGGTAACCTGGGAAAGTGGGGAGCAGAAAGAGATTCATTGGCACAGCTAGCTAATTGATTTCCACATCCCTGATTAGAAGAATTAAGCCTCTGCCATCCCCAGTTCTCTAATTTTGGTAGTTCCGACTTGAAGCAGTCACAAAAATCAGCATGCTTTAAAAAGTTAGAACACTTTACTACTTTGAAGGCTTTCTGGTGCTGATAATTAAGCAAAGCCTATAATATGTTACTCATGAATTAAACAGGTTGCAACCTCTGCAAATTTAGGAATTTAGGAATCAATCCCTCTGACCTCTGTTGAGTTTACTTTCAAGCAAACTTCCACTGGATTACAATGATAGTATCATGAAATGGTAAAGCTTGCATCAGTTCATAAATAGGACCATAATATTGTTAGGCCAGAAGACGTTATACGATACTAGTGTATCTAGTCATTGTGTCACTTCAAACATCAGGGTGGGGGAAATTGCAGTTTTTGTTGTTTACAAAAACAGTCTAATCGACAAGAATATGTGGTTATTTACAGACATGGTTTAGACATCAAATTTTAGTTTATTTCATATATTACTTCTCTAACACAACAGGTGGTAATAGTTGCCTTACTGAATAAATAAGAAAGCAAAATAACAGTGATGACATGTCCCTGCTACTATGATTGAGTTAGGCCATCTCTTCCCATTTTTCTACTTCCACAATTTTTAAACAAATGTTTAGAGAAACACTTCAAAGCCAAGCCCACTTTGCATTTCCCACTGCTCTCTGCATGGTTCAGTAGGCAGTTTGCAGACAGATTAAGTGGGAGACAAGGTGCAGACTCATTTATGGCTTTCATAGGTAATCACCCCAACATGATCCTACTCTGGCATCTCAAAACATCTGTTTCACACTGTGAAGATCAAAGATGGATTTGAACCTGAAGAGCAGAGCAGACAACACTGAAATATTTGGTGCAACAGTCCTACTGTTCTGTCCTGGGTTATTATTTTTTAAGTGTGTCTTGTGATTAGAAATTCAAACTACTAGGTGAAAGAGTAGAGGTGGACTGAAATTCTTTAAATAAAGTTTTCCATAAAAGCAGGTGGGTGACTAGAATCCATCTTAGCAATGTTATAAACTTGGTTTCAGAAAAAGATTACACTGCTGCACCTGTGCATTACCACATTCTGAGTCATTTTCTGGCCCACTCCAAATCCAAAATAAGACCAAGACCACATCCATTCAATGCGGACTACATTTAGAACGCACTTTTTCTCCAGAGATTCCAAACCCCTCATTCCTTGTACTTTTCTTATTACTTTACTTCTGTTCTCTTCTATAGAGAACAAACATATGAAGCACTTTGTCAGGACCTGTACATGCTACTCCAGCCCCCAGTCCCTCTGTATGTTCAGTGTTTTCTTGCAGAGAGTGCACCCTGAATACAGGGGAATATCTCCCTGTAATTGCTTTCCTGGAATAGTCTGGCAGCTGAAGCTTTCTGAGGGCCCTCGAGCAAAAGCTGAGATGGCGCAGAGATGGGCCTAGTGTGTGCACCATTAACGGTAGGGCTACATGTGCAACACGCACCATGCATTTTCACTCACATGACAGACTTAGACTGCAATCCTAAAGAGACTTTCCTGGAAGTAAGACCCATTGAACACAATGGGGCTTACTTTTGAGTAAACATGGTTAGGATTGTGCTCAAAATGCCTGAACAGAGATTATATGCAGTCACTTTCTATAGAATATATATTTCACTTATAAATCAGTGCATAAGAGAACAAGATGCAGAAAGATACTTAGAAGCAGAAATGAGGTGAATGTTAAATTTAAAAAGCAGCTCACCTTGCGAGGGGGCAGCCCATGGTCATCCATGTAAGTGGAATTCCCTGAAAAGAAAAAGTGACATGTAAACTCATTTCAGGGTGTCAGAAAGGAATAGTGTCATATACAAGATAACCAACTTCTGTCAATGGTTTAGCTAAATTCAAGGAAACACAATGGTTCTTTACAGTGTGAATGAGTAGACTTTGGCTCGGTTTTGAATGTTACAATAACAATAATTTGAAATCCTATATTTATTCCTATCTGGGGGTTGGAATAAATAGCCAAAATACTAGTCCCCAAAAAGCTAGTCCCTCCTCCTGCATTGTCAATATTCTTTTGATCTGATCCCAGTAATATCTGCCTTTTGAAATTAAAAGCCTTAAAAAGTCTATCAGTGCAATCCTAAGCATATCTAGTCAGAAGTCCCATTGAGTTCAATAGTATCTACTCTCAGGAAAGTGTGGTTTAGGATTGCAGCTTATGAAAGAAAAGAGAAGATAAGCTCCAGCTTCTCTGCCCTTCCCTGGCAGGGAGGTTAGGATACCATCTCACTTTTGAGGACTCGAAAGCTCACAGATACCTGGCCAGTTATACAAGTAGAACCATATGGTCAAAACTCATGTAATAAATTCCAGATTCATGAATCAAGTAGGAAGGGTGCTTAGGGGGAAGTCTCACAGATAAGGAAACCCGTGTAGGTTTTGCAACTAAATGCGCACTACACAATGGTGTCACTGGGGGACGGTTACAGTGAGTGAATCTGTGCAAAAAAGGAAGTGATCCTCAGCTGCTGCTGGTACTCCACATTTTGAAGCCTTCAGTAACAGAACGCTTACATTTAGTGAAGAGTGAGTGTCAGGATTTTTAAAATTTTTGCTTCTAACATCTCATTCACAATATTTGAAAATGCAGTTTTTCAGGAAGCAAGCCCTATAAATCTTGTTGTAAATTAACACAGATGAGATTTTCATGGTTCCTGCATGGCCTTTATAAGTTTAATTGAACTTTAAAACCAATTCAGATTAGCAATACAATTCTTTTTTTCAGGCCATAGAAATTCTTCTACATGGAACTTCTACACACATTAGCTATTACTGATGTGAAAGTAAAAGCTCTTCATTCTGTTCCAGTTTTTATACTAAGCACTTGTCCTTGTGTGACTAATTCTTTTAGAATTTTTGTTATTTCGGCTAGTGAGCTCTCTCTCTCTCTCTCTCTCTCTCTCTCTCTCTCTCTCTCTCTCTCTCTCTCCAGAAAAATAACCTTATATTATAGGCTTTCTAGGTTGTAAACGAAGAGTGCTATTGTAAATTAAAATAAAATGATATGATGTTAGTAAAGATCAGTTAAGCTATACAAATATTCATACTAACAGTTATAAGTTCTGGATATATGTTTTACAAAAATATACATTACTGAGCATGCACAATTTTTTAAAGAGAATATTTAAGTAGGGTCACTTGCTATCCAATGGCACACTTCACCATCAGAATTTGCATCCTACCAGAGCAGTATCCTTTACAGCTGTTGTGCCATAAAGTGTCATGCCACAGAGTAGGGGGTCTATAAACCTTTTGGCAGGATGGCCACACTGTCTTTCTGAAACTGTGTCAGGGGGCAAGAAGAAAAAAAGAATTGATTTACATTTCAAATTTGTATAAATTTACATAAATGAATATATTAGTGATGGAACTTTGAATGAATGAATGAAAATCATTTCATAAACACTTTCCAAAACATAAGCAGACTGTGTTCTTCAGATCAGTTCATAAGCACTTCCATATACAGAGAGAGGAGGTGTGTGCTCAAAATACCCTCCTGAGGTGTTGAGAGCAGAATTCCACTTGGATCTGGAGGATGATAGGGCTTGCCCAAGAGCCAGATGAAGGGAGGAGTTGCCAAGTTGGAGGCTCACTAAGGGCCACATCTGGCCCCAGGGATGAGTTTTGGAGACCCCTGCCAGAGTATACAGTTGGGTTGTCACTGCAAGTAGCCACATGACAATGGACCTAGGAAAGTCCTAGTGTTCGAAGTCCATGCAGGGAACAGGAGGAACAGTCAGAGACTAGGGTGGGGAGTGGGGGTGGGGAAAATGAGGCGAGGATGCAGGTGGTATCAATAGCAGTTGTATCAGTGGCAGTAGGCCAATATTCTGATCCCTCTCCTTGCATTGATTCACCTTTTTGAGCAGAATTGCTGGTGCAGGTTCAAGCAGACCAATTTGGAAAGAAGTCTTACCCAGTGATGGGATTAAAAGAAATTAACCGGTTCTATGCCCATCTGGCATTTAAATGGCTATTTTTTAACTTTATATGTCCTATCTCTCGTTAACAACCGGTTCTATACAGTAGGTGCAAACCTGCTGGAGCCCACCAATGGTCTTACCCCAAGGAAAGGGAACAAATACTCTCTTACACACAGGATACCACTGGGTCTCCTCCCCTAAGGATGCAGTGCCCTCCAGTGGCACAGCTGCATAGATAGAGTTGGCTGTAAAGCTGCTATCCACCCTTCTTTGGGAGTAAACCCTACTGACTGACACCCTACAATCCAGAATAACTACAGAAAGATGTTAGAGGTACTTACTCTGGATTACTCTATGCATTTCCCATAGGTTTTCCATAGGTGGCACTATAATTACATCGATGTAAAAGGTCCCGTAGTTACTCTGGATTGTAGCCTAAGGCTGCAATCCTAAACACTTTCCTAAGAGTAAGTCCCATAGAACAGAATGGGACTTACTTCTGAGTAGACATGCTGAGGATTGCATCCTTATTTATGAGATGACATGCACAGGCTTGGGCTGTAAGTAAAGCAACATTTTAAACAGCTTGTTCTGGAGATTCCATAATAGTCTATGATATACAGAGGAACTTTGTGAGCCACTGCGGGATACAGAACACTGGTACATATGGATCTTTTGTCCCCAACGGAGCTCTTTTTCTCTCTTAAGGTAGGTTTACAGAAATGAATCAGTAGAAGGTTTAATTATCCCCTCTGTTTTCTCCTACCACTGGCTAACATTACAACCGGCTTTACTCAACAGCTGCTTTTAAACAAAGAAAGTGACAAGTGATCTAGAAACTCCCATGTCACAGCTAATTTGACCTGCTACTATAACCTAGCACCGAACATTATAACTTTATATGCAATAAAGGTAAGCAGCAAATAGAAAAGCAAAGTAATAAAGGCAAGTGCCGATATGAGCAAGAGCTAGTCTTATCTGTAGAACTAAAGAAAAAGGAAAAAATTTTAGAAAGGTTATAAAGGAAGACATAAACATTCTTGCTGGAAGATTTAATTTTAGAGTAGGTGAAGGGGCAAATGAAAAATCAAAATAAATTTAAGCCATCTACTAGAATGCAGGATAATGCAGACATTAATATAAATGGAAAATTAGCAAGAAAGATGTAGTTTAAGATTGGCAAGAAGTTAAAGGTTTTAAAAAATAATGTCTAATGTCCAAATAAATCAAGTTTCTAGAGATATGAGAACTAGATGGATGGAGGAGTGCGAAAGGTTAAAGAGGTCAAGCCACGGATTGCATATGAAATTTGGACAATGGGAATAAACATAGCCCAAACAAAATAAATATCATATTCTTAAATTCTCCTATATGCATATGTGGAAATGGGATGTTCCAGCTACAATGAAGATTCCTATATTTTAAGTAAAAAAAGTATGATGCAGCACAAAAGAACTCACTGAATAAGGAAAAAGAGAGGAAGAAATGTCATTGGAAATAAGAGGAGGTACAGAGGTGTAGATATGGGGTACAAAAGGTGCAATTTCTCCAGGTTACAAGCTTTAGGGGGGCAACAAGCTGAGCTGGCTAAAATTGTGAAAAATAGGGTATACATGAACGATAATACCATCATGCTATATATTGTTGGAAAGGTACTTTAATGCAGAATGCAATGAAACAAACTGTATTGGAATATCTATATTCTATTAAATGTTATGGCCAATTAACCAGAAAATGAAAACTCAAACATCTGTGGAACAAAAAGTAGATTTTTTTTAACTCAGACCTTTCCATGAAACTGATTGCTCTGAGAGCCAATGACATGTAATTCTGATACTGTACGGAACTAATTAGGTGGTAATATGAATCAGCTTTCTTTTCCACATAGATATACATTATCATAAAAGAGTTACCTATGCTAATTGAGTAACTACGGGCACTTCTAAGTGGTGCTCCTCTTATATTTACCAGGGAAAGAATAATCATTCCTTTTTGCCCTAGCACAGTTCCTCTAACCAAGGGACACAATTTTCATTTTTTTACTTAATTAAATTTGACTTTGTTACTGCGGGGCGGGGAAAGGAAGGGATGGAAAGAATCTTCTTTGACTCCAGATAGCAAATAGGTGCGTTAGCTCTGCCACTAGCAGAGCAAATGGTTGGTAAACTACTGAGGAGGAGGCAGATTTTAATCCAATGTTCATTTTAGAAATACAGTATTGGGGGATAACATCACTTCCAGTTCAACATCACTCTGAGCGCTGCACCAGACTACATGATCATTAGCTATGCCACTGTGGGGTATTTGCCAAGTTTCCCAAATTATTTCTCTCTCAGTCATAATTATGGATGAGGTAATATTAACTTTCATTCAACATGGGGGCTATTCAGGTGGGGGAAATTTTTTTATAAAGGTCTGGGATCTTTGTATAAGTGGAGCAAAAGGAAAACGTTGACAGAATGTTCCATGGCCATCTTTTATCATTATCTTTTACTTCCAATGTCACCTTTCATTGACAGAGATATTACTCTAGATGCCAACTGATATGCATATAGATCACAGTTTTGCCATGCCTTCTTAAAAAAAGGAATCCACATTTTTGTTTGCTTTTCAATAACCACAGACAGTTCTATTGGGAAAGGATTAGCATCTTTTTTAAAGCCACCACTGTCCTGACTGTCAGGAAAATTTATGCAAATTGCTACTCTTTCCAGCATTAGCAAAAGACTTAAGTTTTCCTATGATCCAGCTGTTAATACACACAAATTTTCATTAACAATGACAAGTCTGTATGAAGAAGCAACCCTTTCTGTAATTAGGACTGCCAACAGAATATAGCCATTGATGTAAAAAGAATGCTCCTGGCATTCTATTTGTTTCAATACAAGTATTCTTTCCTATTCTGTACTTTAAAAAAGCCTTAGTGAGCAGATACTTAAGAAAATAAGCAATCAATATTTTGTAGATTGGGTACTGAAGGCAATAAAAGAACACACTCTTGACATGTACGCTTTACATATGAAAACTAAAATAACACCTTTAGCTTTATTTAATACAATTTATTCCCTTCCCCAAAGGAGACTTCTGGTGGTGCCACTGGATACAGCAGTAACCATTTTGGCTCACTGTACCTGGTGGAAAGATAGGATTGGGCTGCAAACCAGTGGTTTCCAAATTGCAACTCCTAGGGAAGCCACAAAAACCACCAAGGGAGTCAGAGATTCTCACAAAAATGGCTGCTTTATACCACCATAGGAAGATATGCCAGGTGAGTTATGTGGCCTAAATTGATTAGGATTGCTTCTTTAATTCCTAAATCTCTGCTGATTGCTGGTGCTGTGTTTACAGTATATGCTTCTAATGCTAACTTTAAAAAAATTATGCAGCTCACTCTACTTGGTGACCTTTAGTACCTTGATGCACTTATTGTTGTAAATCGAAAATGACCTTAAGCTTATTTCTATAGAAATGTAGCAGAGAATATTGGACAGCGGTGTTGAGGAGAACCCTCTACAATGGATATTAGAGAGCAGAGCTCTCATTTTCATCACTAAAAATGGAAATGGTCTTTTAATGCAACTTCTGTGCCTTAGAAATGAAGTTGTTTCCTGCTGACCGAAATGGATGAAGGAATGATTGCTGCTTGTTTTCCTTGAAAGTGTCTGAAAATCCCCACTTATAAGAATTAAACAAGGCCAATGATTTCAACAAAGCACTGAACTGCATGGGAAAGACCTTGCTCAACAGGAACTCCATCTGCATCAGAACTATATGCACCCAAGTGCACCAAGATCAGGGTTACACAACCTAATTCCAGTTAATCTGCCAGCACAGATTCTATTTTAAACTAACTGGTGAGCCACAACGCACACACACCCTCAGGATGTGCTGCTGGCAATAATAACCATGTAGAAAATCTTTTTTTGAAAACATCACCCCTGTGGTACAAAATATTCTTACCAGTTAGGACATTAGGAAAAAATTTGGTGAGGCTAAAAAGTAATAATATGCATATGGATTCAGCTGCAGGCTTAGAAGTACAATTATTCAGGAAGAAGACACATATTGCTGAAAGGGGGATGCTAAAAGCTTGTAGTGATGAAAATAGCATTAAAAATGTATCTACATAGAATTTTCTGCTATACAAAGCACATCTATACCACTCAATAATTACCCCAAATATTTCTGCTATCAAGCCATCTAAAATCATTGCTTTTATTTTATTTAGACCCCAGGTTTTGGCCATACACATGGATTTAATGATTATTTTTTCAAAGTCATCTGTAAGATGGTTTCTATAAGAACACTCAATTTGCCAAATATTTGCGATACACTTGAATTCAACCCTGTTTCCTGCTGTTGACAATAATCCTAGAAGCAAAAATTGAAACTGCAACTCTTAAGTCCCAAATCCTAACCAGTTTTCCCACACTTACATATCTCTGCCAATGGGCCATGTGTGGCATCCTACCTTTGAATCACGGAGGCCTCCTCGAGGTAAGGGAATGTTTGTTCCCTTACCTTGGAGCTACATTGTCCATATACTGGTGCTAGAAAGTTGGTTAGCACTGCACCTTATAAGTAAATGCATTATTAGATGTCAATGCTGTTACCGGTAATTCACAAAAAATTTAAGTGTTCAGCATCTGTTAACACCCAGCTATGAAACATTATCCAAACTGTCACATCTTAACATTTTAGATGAGATTTAAGGCCTTTCATCATTTAGATTATGTAACAACATGTGCACAGCTGTGGATAAAGTTGCCAATTCAAGACAAACTATGTCTGGAGATTTTTTCCACACGATATAATGTTGGAAATTTCTAGAAACTCTTGTTAAAAATTTCAAGGATAGCTGTCAGTTATTAATAAGTAATAAGAAGTTATTATTAATACTTGCAATCCACACCCTTTCCTCCAAGAAAGTGCAGTTATTCTTGAGTTAATAATCAAGCAATAATACATAGTTAATGAAAAAGGTGCATTTTTCCAGCAAGTAGATTCACCGCAAAAAATGATTACCACCATTATGGATACCTAACAAGTGTCCATGAAACATCTGAGCAACACTCCTCCCCTTAAAACAAACTGACAGCCTGTGTGAAACTGGAACAGTGGTGTGATCTAGTTATATCGCATCACTCATGCAGTGTATAGCATACACCTGCTATATTTTCTCAAAAGTCTTCAAGGCAAGCCCAATATAGAGAGAACTACAATAATTCAATTTTTATGTAACTGTATGTGGATAATCATTACCATAACAGAGGTTTGGACACAGTCCACAAATCCGCCTAAGAAGACCACCTCCCTCCAGATCACCACTACCTCTCTACGCCAGCAGCTCCCAAAGAGCCATGACCTAATAAGCTAATAGAGGTTAATTGAATATTGTTGACAAGGTTAATTGAACACTATAGGAAAACATGTTATAAGAAAACACATTGTAGGTATAATCTGTCAGCAGATTTTTTCACCCACTTACATCAGAGATATTATATCACAAAATATTTTCTCCTTATCTCTCATAAGCCTCCTAATTGTAGTTGTTGTCCCCCAATTAGCATGTAGTGCATGCCTCCTTGGAAGGGGACAGGATTAGCTGATAAACTTGGATCACTTAAAATCAAAATTATACATCAGAAAACTCATTTTTGTTCCAAGCTTTCAGTGTTCCTACAAGTTATCCATACACCCAAAGCAAAGCCTAATAATGACAACAACAGAAAGCATGAAGATAAGAAAACTGATATGCCTCTCCATGTAGTAATAAGCCAATTTTGGACTCTGGGGAGCATGCAAACTGCGAGGGAAGGGTCGATTAAAATCATGTGGATACACTGAGTCATGCTACTGACTCAAGACAAGTGTATCTCAAAGGGAAGGGAAGAAAAAGAGCATTCCATTGTATTGTAATTGCACAACACTAAGGTCACTGAAATTACAATGTATTCATATGCATAATTACAATTGATTCATATGAGAAGCATATCCAATTGAATTTAATGGAACTTATTCCCAGGTGTGTATAGTAGATTTCAAAATAACTCCAATCTTTTCTCCCTTAAGGGGTAGGAAGGGGAGAATAAAAGCAACAACACAATAGCTGAAGTTGCTATTGCTTCCAGAGTTTTCCTTACCTGAAGCAGCACTGGCCTTCCAAGGAGTACAGGAAGCACGTGGATCTCTCAGCAGGCTCCCTGTGCTTCCAACCTCGACAATCATGTTGTTGCCTTTATTCCCCACCTTCCCACAGGAACTTACAAACTGCTGTAGAGTTTGGAAACTGCTGGTGTATTGGACTGCAGCATTAGGCTGCAATCCTAAGGACACTTCCCCGGGAGTAAGACCCATTGAACACAGTGGGGCTTACTTTTGAGTAGACATGGGTAGGATTGTGCTCTTCGTTTCATAAAAAAATTATCACTACTGTTAGAAATATTTTTAAAAATCAAGATGCTTTTAGGAAAGAAAATAATTTAGATGTGCATAGAAGACAATTCTTAGAGATCCAAGAGATTGAGAATATAAGAATTTAATTCTTAGAGATGTCTGCTCTTGTATCTCTCCATGAGCTTCTGTCTTACAGCTTCCTCACTCTCAGTTGTTCAAGGTCACCTTCCAGACCTTTCTCCACTGCTGCTTGTTATCCCTGGAATCACCTCCTAGAACAGTGGTTCTTGAACATTTCAGCCCGGGACCCCTGGCTAAGAATGACAATCTGTCCAGGGTCTCACAGAAGTTATGTCATCAACCTGGAAGTGACTTAATGGCCTGAAGTGACATCAGTGTGATGCCAGAGCTCCTCCATATCTACTGGAAAGTAAGTTCCTCTATGTTCAACAAAATGGAACAAAAGTTCCACTATGTTCAACAAAATCAGCAACAACCAAAGAAGGGGATCTTCTGGAGCAGGAAATGCTGAGTAGCAAGCTACCCAGGACACCACTAAAGAGCCTCATGGACTTTGTAAATATGGCACCATAAAAGTGCTGTTCGTAACAAAAAAAAAATCAAAATTCTGCTTTTATTAGTTCACATTCTTTGCAAAATCTAGAAAATAGTAAAACCAGGATAATTCCACACCTGAATCCATAAACCACAAATTCTGTGCTGGAAGCCAGCTCTTTACTTAGATCAGTGGTTCTCAATCTTCCTAACACCGTGACCCCTTTATAAGTTCCTCATGTTGTGGGGACCCCCATTAAGCAGGCCTCCGTCAGTCTTGAAAGACTATAGTATCGTGCTTAGTGCTGCATATGCTGCATGTGAAGCACGAAAGCCTGGGTTGGATTGTTATGGAGGATAGGCTGTTACCCAAGCAGCAAATCCTCCCTCTCCACGCCACTGAATTAGTCCAATGGAAAGGCGGAGCCAATACGATTGGCTCCAGCTGGCGTCGCAGAGCTGGGCCTAGGACAGGAGCTCACCCTGTCTTGTGGGGCCGACCCGGGTCTCGAACCACGGCCTGCTGGTTAACAGGCACAGTGTCTTAACCACTTGCGCCACCCACAGCTGGTCTTTGGATAAACCATAAAATTATTTTCATTGCTACTTTATAACTGTAATTTTGCTACTGTTATGAATCGTAATGTAAATATCCAATATGCAGGAAGTATTTTCATTGTTACAAATGAAATGTGTGTTCTATGCACACACTGAACACAATGGGATTTATTTCAGAGTAGGCATGCATAGGATTGGGCCCTGAGGCGGCAATCCTATCCACATTTACATGGGAGTAAAGGCCCCCTGACTATAATGGGATTTATTTCAGAGTAGGCATGCATAGGATTGGGCCCTGAGACTGTCAGCCAGCCCCAGTGCGCGCGCAGCTACAGCCAGAGGTCTGGCAAGCCTGACCTGGCCCCCTGCACCAGAGGTCTTTAGGCGACCCTTAGATCCTCATGGAAACATCTGAAGGGAGCAGGATGTTCCCTGCTGCACCTAGGGTGAGAAAAAGGCTATCTGGGGTAAGAAAAATGCCATCTCATTCATAATGGCTGCAAATTGCACAAAAACTCCAAAATCTCTGAAATATTTATGCATTATTTCCATGAGTCGGGTTAACTGAATTCACCTCAGTTGCAAAACATTCAACATTTGCATAACAACATTCAAGGTTTATATTGGTGATTTTCAACCTTTTTCATCTCACAACACATTGACAAGGATCTAAAATTATCAAGGCACATCATCAATTTTTTAAAACCTTTGACAAGGCACACCATGTTGCTGGTAGACCCTCCCCAAACTCCTGTTGCACACCTGCGGCACACCAGGGTGTTATGGCACACTGGTTGAAAATTGCTGGTCTACATGGAGGCAGGCAAAGAACAGAGAGGACTTAATACAGTTTGCACAGAGTTTTCCAAGGGGCATCCAAAAGCAGACACATAGAACCCGCTATCATTTCAAGTAAGTATATTTACCTTATTCCCACCATCACCTCCACTACATCCCAAAGGCTCTGCCAAGATGAAACTCTTGTAAATTGACAACATTACCCTGTCGATAAAATTTGCTGGCAGTTCTAGTGAATATAAAATTATCTTTATGTTTATAAAGTAGAACACTTTCATAAATCTTAAAACTGCGATGTGTTTAAGTTATGCATAGGAAGAAGAGAGCTATTTGCATTATCTACATGAGGCCTGGAAGTCGGTAACCCCATAAACTATAGTCACTCTCAGCCTGTTTGCATTACCATGTCAATTATTTTATTTTTGGTGGCAGCAGTAGTAAAAGGGTAATTGAGGGGAAAGCAGGATTTCAGATATTTATTTAGCGCTTCAGACTGATCATCTACCCTATGCAGATAAAATGCCTGTCTTGTAAACAAGTCATAAATAATTATAATACAAGTTTCTTAATACAGTAATCCAATGTTAGAACTTGGAAGAAACTCATTCATGCCTTCCATGTGCACCTGCTCCTTTTGTTTTGTTGACAGATGAATGAACAACAACATTTCAGCAAACGATTAAACACACACCAGATGCGTTTTGAACCGCTCAAGTTTAGCCGCTTGTTTTATTTTGGGGGTTTGAGACTGATCCGACCAGCCTTAAAATTTCACAATGCAAACAATAATTACTCTTACACGGGCTCTCAATTTCTTTCTGTCTCTCTTTCCTGTTTTTGTTTGGTTTGCAAAACCACAGGATGTCATAGCCATGCCAGAAAACTTCAGCAAACCTCTAACACAGACTGCTCAGAAGCCCTACCACTGATCATATCCTTTGTAACAATGCTCTTCAAATATACACATTTCTACAGTAAGTAGACCATTTTCACACAGCAACAGAGGCCAACACTTAGCTTTTAACCTTTACAATGTATTTTAAAATATGGCACTGAATAACTTACTTATGAGGACAAGTGGCAGCTTCTGGCTGCTGCTCCGCCTTGGAGCAGGCCTGAATGGGCACGCTGACGCCCTGGGCCTGCCAAAGGACAGTCAAACTCCTCCGGCGCATCATCCCATACACAGCGCATCACCCAATGCAGCCCACACCAGCCGCACCAGTCTGGTGATGCCATTGGGTGCCTGCCTTATAAGGAGTCCCTGATGAGATGCCAGTACATTCTACAGTGAATACAAGGGGCTTCTTGAAGTGGCCTGCTGTATCCTGAGGTTTGTGGACAGCCATAGTTTGTTCCATAACCTGAGGTTGAGAGGCAGGGGTTGTAGCTAGGCTGGCCAAAAACTCAGATTTTTGGTCAACACTGCCATTCTTACTTGGGCCTTATCATGGACCCCTATGGGTCTACTCATTACTATAGCTGTTCCTGAGGTGGTATATTTCTGAGGAACTGGAAGAGGGCATTTCTGCCTTGGAAACAGGCTTTGGATACAGAGTAACTGTTCTGCCCTAGGCAATGCTAAAGATGCCCTCAACTTGCCTCGCCTGAGCTGCCTAGGCTGTCCCAGTTAGGGCAGAGCAGGTCCACCTCTCTTAGGGCACCCTATGTTGCCTTGCTCTGCCCTAAGCCTCTGCCAGAGTAACTGGGCTGGAGCATCTTGCAGTTGCTCCACCCTAGTGATAGATAGGGCAACCCAAGGGCTCTTATGTGGACAGATTAGTTGCTCTGGATTGTGCTGTTATGTGATTCACAGAGCAATCCTAATTCACAGTTAGGCTGGCATAAATCCCTAAATAAGTCTCATGCTGGCCTGGGGCTGTGTCACAAAAGTGACACAAAGCACTTCCGTACCACTCCTGAGGGTGTTCGGGAAGTGCACAGACATGTGCCGGCCTCCCCACGGCACTGAACTAAAGGGGAGACTGGTGAGTTGCACTGGCCTAAATTAGTTAGGATTGCACACTCACTGGAATAAGAATAACCTGGAATAACAAGTTTCTGAATTATATGAACATTCTCTGTAGAGATTTTTAGGCATGATTTTAGTAGGATAATTAGGCTAAGGTCTTCTAAACAGAAAAAAGTGAACCAATGGAGGAATTATACATACATTGTTAATGTACCTCACCTTCCGATCAATCTAACCAGAGATTGAAGGAAGCTGAAAAACAAGGGAAGATGAAGGACATGTCATGCTTCTCTTGGGATGTTCAGTCCTGCCACAAACTTCCTGACTTAGTTGAAACAAGAATATAGGAAGCAATCAGGTTTAGGAGTTAAGTAAAGGACAAATAAACAAGAGAATGTCTTACCAGGCCACAAGTCTGTGAGAAGGAGGTGAGTCCTTCCAACCTTTAAATCAGTGATTTTCAACCCTTTTCATCTCACGGCACACTAACAAGGAGACTGAAATTGTCAAGGCATACCACCAGTTGTTTTTACCATTGACAAGGCACACCAGGCTGTTCAAATTCTCCAATTTTCTTATTAATTAATGTCACTCTCCAAATTCCCATAGCACACCTGAGGACTATCCATGGCACATCAGTGTGCCATGATACACTGGTTGAAAATCACTGCTTTAACTGGTCTCATTCTCATAACTGGTCTCATTCTCCATGTGACCAAAGGCTCTGACTAGCAGTACCATCTATTAGCTTGGTCTCAAAGACAGAAAACCCCAACTCAGTTTTCCCTGGATCTTTTACAGGGATTCCCTTTACAGCACTACATAGAAACAACAAAGTCACAGTATTACAGCTTCCCTGTTCCTCCCTGTATGGCAAGGAGAATTCCCAGTACTGAAGCATAAGGCAGGTGGCAACATGGGAAAATAGCTGGAATGGTTTTGCATAAAATTGTAGTACCTGTCCAAGCCAAACAGTTACTAGGAGCAGCCAAGGTGCAAGGTGCAAGCATGCTCATAAAATAATTCCATACTCTTCTCTTGTTTAAACTGCTCATGATTTGCCTTGAATCTGTTTATAGATTTGAGATTCCAGGGGCTAGAATCCGTCTTCTCTTTTACTAAAAAGAACCACACATTTTGAAAGTGTTATATTAAGTCACTGTCCTATGGATTTTTCACCCAAGCATGGCCCAGTCTCTAAGGACCTGAGGCCCAACAGTGGGCCATAAACCAGGGGTTTAGGACCCCTAGCCTATACCATGTGCCTATTCCCCAAAGAAACAGAAGCACATACAATAAATACTGTGGTGCCTGCTCTGGGCTCACTTAGGCAGGAGCTGTCAAATGGAAATATCTCAGTTGAACACATCATCATCTCATCATGCTTGCAACTAGTCTTTTTTTCTTTCTCCCACTACATGGTTTGTAACTGAACACTGGAATAAATTGTGAAAATATAAACATTACAGTAGAATATATGCACTACAAAATTATGTCTATTACCATACACGCAGCACCTTTATAAGCTCTTGCCAAGCATGAAAATTAAGTATATTCCATAGTTTATCATTTGTCAAACAATAATGAAAGTAAATGGGACAAAAATTCAAAATAATTCTCTCTCTATTTTTTAAAAACACTTCAGAAAAAAATGAGACTATTTGTAATCTACATTATACCAAAGTACTTTTAGCCTTAAGGGCAGACCTTGATCCATTCGCCTCCAATTGGAGTTTAATGCACATTAAATAAGATTAAGTAGTAGCCTGGAGTCTTGAAGAAAGAAAAATTGACGCCAATTCCATATAATTTCACCTTACTCCTTTCATGGGTCCTTTTTGCCTCATGAACTATTTAGTACCAATACATTTAGTACTAATCTCCAAAGACTGGGGGAGAAAACAAAGATCCAGAATGCTGAGTTGGAATGTGTTTACAAATAAATAAAACTGAAATTTTTACTTAAAGAAAAGGCAAAATTTTACTAGCTTAATAATTTGCATTGTGAAAATAATTTTATCTTAGGCACCTAATCACTATTATTGCCTACTGCAGAGATTCCCAAACCGGGGTGTCATGCCCTAAATTATAATGCTTTGGCAGTCATATCACCACAGCACAAAAAAGGCTTTTTAGGTTTATGGGGGGGGGGGGGGCATCTCAGTCCTTTGAAAGGTGTGAGAAACCCGTGCCTCTCTTTGCACAAATCCCCAGAACAAGGAAACTAGGTGACGTGGATGGTAGGCACTGCCTTTTCTGGTTTCGTTATCAATAAAGAGTAAAAGAGCAAAGAGGAAGAGGTCAGGCAGCTTCAGAAGTGGTTGACAGCAGTATTACCACCAAAATTTGAGTACAGACTGAGTAAGGTAACTGTGAAGATTTTAAACATAGGCTACAATCCAGAGTAACTATGGAAGTAACTTTTATACCAACATAGTCACAGTGCCACCTACAGTAAAACCTATGGGAAATCCATAGAGCAATCCAAGTAAGTGCCTCTTACATTTTCTCGTAGTTACTCTGGATTGTAGGGTAATACTCCTGAGTTTGATCCTAAGACAGAATGAAGTCCATAAGAGACTCTCAGAAGCCATTCTTTAATATTTGGGCATCTTTCCAATTAAGAAAAACATGCAACTGACCCAACACACTTGAGACAAAATATACTTTTAAAACACCATGCTAATGAAAAATCATTGAACGTGTAGCCTTATGGCAAAATTCTTCCAGTAAATGTTTCTCCTGTGATTCCTAGCAAAGGGACACTAGTTTGTCGGAATAATAACAGAATATGACAAAGAAATAAATCCATGAACAAAATAATAGTAAAACATAAAATAAAATCCTTCCTTGAGACATTCTTTGCTAAAAATATTTTATATTTTTAATTTCCTGTTTGGCATAGACCAGCTGCCCTTTCTGAATGGCCACTATTTCTACAAATATCATCCAGAGTCAGAAGAAAATCACCCTCTTAAACTTGCTGCCCTTTAGCATACTGTAATTGCCAGAACGATACTGTTGAGATTACCAGCAGCCTTACACGAAAAAAGGATTTTCTAAGCTCATTTGGTATTTTGGGAAAAACAAAGTCACTGTCTGATCCACTAAATTCCATAGAAATAATAATAATTACAGGTTACTGCCTTATCACCATACACTATCTCAATACTATGGCAGATAACTGATTCAGAGCAATCAAAATTTAAAGGTCTGCAATGGGATGAAAAAGAGGGTGGTTTTAATTATGGATGGACTTCCTTGTCTGTTGGGGTTATGTTCAGATATGTTCATATCCACTTATTTTGGTACCCAAACCTTGATTTGGGAACCTCAAACCCAAATCCAGGGCTTCCGCAAACCTTCGAACTCCTTATAAGGACATAAAAATACCTGAGATTTTCCTGAGAAACCAGAGATCACTTATTTGCTCATAAACAGGCATTCTGAGTGTTGGGAAAGCTGCGTGTGGCCTCTTTGGCCCTCAGATCACCCGCAGAACATGGCTGCAGGTCCAAATCTCACAATTAATCAAACCAGGAAGTTTCAAATCTGCATATATACGTGGCTCACAACATTTAAATTAATAAAGTTATGTGAAAGAAAGGTAGGACTGAAATGTTTCCCAAATGCTTAGTTCTTTTGTAATTTAGGAAATCCTTGTTCTACACTACAGAATAGAAGCTCAACCTCAAACAATGAGACATTTATAAGGAAATAACAGCTGGCTACTCTGTAACCTTGCAATCTCATTATTATAAGATCTTGACAGCCCCACCTCCCACACATCCTGGGTCAGATGTGCTTTAAATTGTCCCCGCAGAAGAAGTGGGTGGTAACACCACTGCTGCTTAGCCTGGTAAGTTGGGAGCCTGTAAAAATGGGCTTCTCAGCAAAAACATTTTTTGTATCCCCACATCTCCTAAGCACAGCCTTGTCACCATTTATCAAGAACATATTAACTTACCCAGGCCTTTGTGCTTAGCATACACAGCATTGAGCACAATACCATAGTCTTTCGAGACTGATGGATGCCAATACAATACAACAGAGCCCCACTGGATCAGGCCAAAGGCCCATCTAATCCAGCTTCTTGTATCTCACAGGGGCCCACCAGATGTCTCATGGAGAATATTACATTAAAATCTCTTAGATTAGAACATGTAGCACATGTTGACACCACTTTCTTCTTGGTCTCAATAATACATCACATTTTACTCAGGCCCGAACTCCTGAATTACACTGATCATGTTTCAAGTATCAAGTCTGTATTTATGAATGAGATAATACTAAGCAGCCCTCAGAGTAAACTTTCTGAACATGTAAGACACACCTTGCTTTTAACTGTGCTTCAGTTAAAATCCATTGGTTCCATGGTGACAAAAGACCCCTATCTTCCAGATCTCTAATTGATGGATCACTCTTTGATTCTTTCCAGGTCACACTGGAAGCGTATGTGAGCCACCTCATGCAAGAATATCCTAATGCGTGTCTGATCCTAGGAGGGGACGCTAACGCCAGGATGGCTACTGACAACTATAGCTTATACCAACAACATAAGGCTTATCCACCAATAGAGGAAACAGACACCCCTTTTTCGTTGCGCAATTCCAGAGATCCAAAATCTAACCTTGCTGGACTTCTCTTAAACCAAATAGCCTTTAAGATGGATCTACACATTCTAAATGGAGCTTATGGAAAAGACCAATCAGCCAGTTTTACATACATCTCAGGACCCAGAATGAGTCAGATTGACTATTTTCTGGTATCGGACAACGTGACTCATTTACTTAAGGACCTTGAAGTTGTCCCAATGTTTTTCAGCGACCACTTCCCTGTGCAATTGTCACTAAAGAATCTAGCCTTACACAAAAGTGCCAATTTCTATAGACCTGAGACCTTATATCAGGGAGATGTATACCGTCGTGCCAGATGGACTCCAAAAATGGAAGCAGACTTCCAGAGGGTGAAGCAGACGGTGAGGGCGGTTCGGCAGTGGAACAGATTGCCAAGGGAGGTGGTGGACTCTCCCTCACTGGGGATCTTCAAGCAGAGGCTCGATGAGCACCTGTTGGAGATGCTCTAGGGGGAATTCCTGCTGTAGGCAGGGGGATGGACTAGATGACCTACTAGGTCCCTTCCAACTCTATGATTCTATGATTCTAATTTCTACTAGCTTCTGCTCCTCTGCGAGAGATTGCTGATATATTTCACTCCAGACAAGCACTTTGCCCAATGGATCTCTACTTGGACTTAGTACATGAGCTGAAAAGGTTTCTGGAATACAAACCACAAGATGCACAAAACCCCCAGTACCCAAGATCAAGAGATTGGTTTGACAAGGACTGTATATCAGCTAAAAGAGTTTTACATTTGGCATATAAAAGATTTCAAAATAGCTCTGACCCTGAGGCTGCCCAAGAACTTCGGAATATGAAGAAAAAGTACAAACACTTGCTTGCCCAGAAAAAAAGAGCCAATCTCAGGACCAACTGTGAAAGATTGATACAAGCCTCCAAACTCAAGAACACCTCCCTATTTTGGCACCTCATTTGCTTATCCTTTAAGGGTGAGCTTCCAGTACCAGACTGTCACATTACCCCCCAACGTTGGGAAGAACATTTTAAATTGCTATATCAACCTGCGGATGTTACTGAGGTAGCACCTTCTATTGATTTGACAACAACTTCGCCTTGGGCCCCAGTAACAGAGCTGGAAATTTATAAGCTTGCTGACCAACTGAAAAGTGGCAAAGCGCCTGGAAAAGATCTAATACCCCCTGAAGCTATCAAATCTAACTTGAAATGGTGGGCTCCTATCCTTGCATCCTTATTTACTTATATTGACCAGACTGGCCAAATTCCTGAGGATTGGAACACCGCTATTATAGTACCAATTTACAAAAAGGGCCCAAAAGATGATCCATCCTGTTACATGCCGATTAGTCTTCTTAGCATCATCAGTAAAATCTATACAAGACATCTATATGACAAACTGAAGGACTGGATGGAGCAAGAGCAGGTTTTAGCAGATGAACAAGCAGGCTTCCGACACGGCCGTTCAACCATCGATCAGTGTTTGGTCTTGCAGCACCTTGTTGGGAAATACAAGAAACTGTACGTAGCTTTTGTTGACCTCAAGGCTGCCTTTGACTCAGTACCCAGCGTTAAACTCTGGGAGAAACTCATGGACTCAAATATTGATAAGCGTCTGCTCGCTCTCATTATGGCCCTGCATAAAAACACCTCATTGCAAGTGAGATGCACTCTGCAAGGCCACCTTTCAAAAATAATTCCAACGCAGAGAGGAGTCAGGCAGGGCTGTATCCTGGCACCTCTCCTGTTTAACTTTTATATTAACACTCTAGTGGAGCATCTGACCAAATCTGAGTACCATCCTCCAAAAATAGCTCACAGACATCTTCCTTTGCTGTTATATGCAGATGATGCAGCTCCCATCTCCAGGACTCCATTCGGTCTGCGGAGAGCTCTACAGGTCCTAGCAATTTGTTGCCAAGAGAATCAACTAGAAATCAATTATGATAAAACCAAAGTAATGGCTTTTGGAGAAAAAACTAATACCCGTGTCTGGAAAATATATGAGCATAGGATAGAACAAGTTGCCCAATTTAAATACTTGGGGGTGATATTCCAAAACAATAACTCTATGAATGCCCATGGAGCTTATCTTGCCCTAAATGCCCAAAAAAGTGCAACAGCCATAATCCATTATATCAAAACGAAAGGCAGCAATTCTATCTCGGCTGCTCTTAAACTATTCCACGCTAAAGTTTTAGCCCAACTACGATATGGCTCACAGCTTGGCCCTCTAGCTAATATAAAAGTGCTAGAGCATGTACAATCCAAATTCTTGAGGGTGATTTTAGGTGTCCCCAGAGATGTCTCCAATGCTAAGATTCGGCTGGAGACGGAGCAGATCAAAGTTGAAGCCGTGTTCTGGATAAATATACTTTTCTTTTGGCTCAGGCTGTTATTCAATTCAGAAGGTACTGTTACTCTAATTTTAAGGGATGATGTGCATCATGGCTGGTTAAAGAACATTCAAAAAAAACTAGCACAGTTGGGGCTCTCAATGTGAGATTTGCCCCTTCTGGGTCTTGAACGGGCTAGGTTAGTTATCAAAAAAGTATACGAGACATTGAATGGCAGAATGACCTCGCAAGTGTTGCAGATCCTTTTCTTAAAGCCGAATTTAGACCACAGGCCACAGCGCTATACCTGACCCATCTAGAAATATAGTTATAGGAGGGCCTTCACTCTAGCTCGCTTCAACACCCTACCCTCTGCTGTCGTAGAGGGACGATATAAGAAAATCCCTTATGATGAGCAGTTTTGCCCTTGTGGACAGGATGAGGTTGAAACTACGGAGCACGTTCTTTTACGTTGCACTTTTTATAAAGATCTGCGCACTCTGCTTATTTATCCATTGCTGTCTAATCTGCCCGGGAGATCTAACTGTCAACTTTTGCACATGCTCTTGACTGACAGAAATCCAACTTCCGTGTATGTTGTTGCAAAATTTCTTGCTGCTGCCATGAGAATCAGGACTGCAGCTATGAATGTTTCAGTTTAAGAGACTGCCAATTTTTATCATTTTCTATACATTATTAGGCCATTATTTTATGTGCAATCTTGGCTGAGGTTTTAACCCAAGGCTTTTATATATGTTGTATATATGACCTTTATATGACCTTTGCACTTTATATTGATAATTTCTACGTATTTATTGTGCTCTTTTCCTTTTGGGTATTTGTAATTAACCTGTTTTTTTTACTGTTTTGTGCTGGTCTAAGACCGTAATAAAGGTTTATTATTATTATTTCCAGGTCACCATAACTGAGCTCACTCCTTTTTTGGGAACCCCTCTGGATCTTTAACTCTTCAGTTACTTTAGCTCCCTAGCATCAAGGAAGTATCACAGATACTAACGGTTATTCTAAAAATCTCAACAGTTAAGGCACACATTGGATGGCTTTAAAAAACCAGTCTCAACATGCCAAAACAATGCAAGACTTATTACAACAAAATAACCTCTTAAATACATTTATAATTAAGAGGCACCAAGACAGAATAAGCCCCTGTCTCTTGCCCAGCTCATGCCAACCTAGTAGTTCGAAAGCATGTAAATGCAAGCAGATAAATAGGAACACCTCAGTGGGAAGGTAACAGTGTTCTGTGCGCACGGGCGTTTAGTCATGCAGGTCATATACCCATGGAGGCCATCTTCGGACATCTCTAAGGCTTAAGAAACAAGGATAAATATTGCTCCCAAGGGTTGGTCACACTAGTAAGGTAATCTGCAGGGCTCATCTTTACCACATAATAACAGTGTTGAAATTGGTGGGGGGAATATCTATATCTTCATATTGAAATTGCTAAGAATTGTTACCTAGCAGCAGATAACTATGTGTATCACTCATAAAAAACTTTGACAGACCAAAATAAAAAGAGAAGGGAAAAAATGGGAATGTTTATTAGAAAAGTACAGCAAATTTTGCATCATGGGCTTTAACAGGAAGTTATATATAGTGTAAGCCATAAAATTCTGCACTCTCATAGACTTCCAAAACAAAACATTTGGCCTGAAATGCCACAAACCATCATGAAAGGTTTGCCTCATGCTGTAACTTTCCCCTGTTACACTGATTTATTCCTTGCTTCTGCAACACAGAATAAGCAGGCATTCATTAAACAGAAAATGTTTCAGATTTTATATCCATACAATTTCCATGGGAAGATGGAAGAAAGAAGGTTGCACTTGATTTATCATTTCATTTCAGTCTTACTGTAATTTCCACATGGGAAGGAGTGCTTGCCGGCAGGCAAACTCTTTGCTAACCGGGCTGAAAGTGATAGCTGTCTTAGAAGGTAGAACAAGTATCCCTATTCATCCCAGTACAGCATCTTATCTAGTGGCTATTTCTTCTGCATCTTTTTAGGTTGTGAGTCCTTCTGGAAGGGGAGACCATTTATTTATTTTTGCTGTGTAAACAGTTCCGAGAACATTCTGTAGATAAGAAGTATATAAATATTAGTAATAATTACTACTATTCCTTCAGCAGGGACACAAGTCACCCCCCCTTTTCAAAGTTTTCCACCATTTACTTTAATCTTTTATTTTGTCAGGGTTTTGGTTCAGAATAGTTTCTTCTTCCCTGTTTGCCCTGCAATTTTCTGTTATTGCTCTGCTAAGCATATTCCTGGCCTGATTTTTCTGCTTCATCACAGTGCTTTATCCTTCTTGCTCAATCAAATATGATATCAAATGCCTTTTTGTAATGCACAAGCTAAAAGGATTCTAATCCACTACAGTGTGGGACTAAATGTTTGCAAAAATTCTTTTAGCATTCCAGTCCCCTGATTCAGAATAGTTCATAATTTATTTATAACCATTTCCAGCAATTGCTTAATATAAAAAACAGCAGTGATAAAAATCCAGTCAGATGGAACAAAATTACATTAGAAGCATATAGCTCTTCATGAAAAAGCCATAATGCAGTATCAGGCAGAAGCAGAAACATAATTACAATACTTTCAAAACAAAGGCATGCTTGTTACATGAAACACTCTTTACATGAAGTGGATTTTCCCATAGGAAATAATGGAAACTCAGACGACTGGTTCCACAACCCAAAAAATATTCCTATAAAAATATTAACTGTTTATAAAAATGATTACAAAACACTGTAATATAACACAGTACAAAACACTGTAATATAAAACACTGTAATATACAGTAACACACAACACTGCAATAAAGAAAATACTGTACAGTACTGAACTGTTCTGTACCTTTGAAAACCTTCATGGCTGGTGTCAGGGTTACAGAGAGGGGGATGACTTTGGCTGCAATGCTACTTTCCTGGGAGTAAGACCCATTGGACACAATGAGGCTTACAACCGAGTAGACATGGTTAGGATTGTGCTCTTTCACAATCACTAATGGAGTCACTGCTATCCATTAGCTCAATGGAATCTTTGTCTTTATGTGCAACTAACATTCCCAAGCTGCTGATGGGGAGCAGCACTAGAACATTGATAAGGCACACCTTTCACACTGCCACACACAGATCCCACATACAAACCTGGCTCAGGCTGCTCCCCTCAGACCCCCCATGCGTTCCCTGGCCATGGAAGCCTATTCCAAACTTTGCCCAGGGCCCCACTGTAGCTCAAGCTAGTCCCCTCTTCCCCCCTGTGAGTTCCCTTGCCATTGAAGCCTATTCCGAACTTCCTCAGAAGTGCTCTTTACTCAAGACAGTGCTCTTTACGCAAGTCAATATTTCTGAGAAAATTTTACTCTTTATACAAAATGCTTTTTATTCAATCAAGTTGCTCTTTACTCAAGGTACCACTGTACCAGTTTTTAAGTAGGAGGTTGTTGTACACAAAAAGGACCCTTGCCTCATGCAACACTACCTATTCTGTGCATCTAGACAACACAGCTATTTTCAACCACTCTGCTATGACACACTGGTGTGCAACAGATGGTCTGCAAGGGTAACACAAGAATGTGGGGAAAGACCATTTGTTAGTAGGGCCACTGGGGGATGCAAGCTCTACCAATCCATGTTCAATTTTTAAAAAACCAATGGTGAGCCTTGACAATTTTAGCCCCTTGTTAGTGTGCTGTGAGATGAAAATGGTTAAAAATTTCTGAGGTTTTTAAATTAAGCAGACCATCCTCTGCGGTATCAGCGAATGAAAAAGAGTTGAATGGTGAAGGCTCTTCACCACAAATACTGCTACAAACACAAGATTTGTAACTCACATATTGATCTACAACCAACTTTGCTTTTGATCTTAATGAGATTTACTTTCAAGCAAGTGTTTAGGATTTAAGCTGCAATCCTAAACACCAGTTAGGCTGGCATAAGCCCCAACATACCGTAAGTCCTAGGCAAACCTGGGAGGGTCACAAAAGTACCATAAGGCACTTCTGCCCACTTCTGGGGGAGGGGAGGGTTGAGCCACTGTATAGGCATACACCAACCTCCCCACACCACCACAGAAAGATATGCATGTGAGATAGGACAGTCTAAATTTGTCAGGCTTGTGCCCACAATACTGTACTCCCCAATCACGACATTCAGAGACTCCTCATTCACAACATTTGGTTCTGAGAATTCCTGTGAATAGCTATTTCCAAGTTATACAAAAGCAACTATTTACCATGGTAAGTAATGAATCAATTAGTTAGGATTCAGGCAATGTATCAGTTTCCTTTTCCCTGGTTTAAAACAACTCAATTTCAGGCTGTTCTCTTCTTTATTTAGGGAGTGGATTATCTCTCCCTGGGAAGGGAGGGATCCTTTTAGACTAGGAAGGGGAAGGGAGGTGCCCTTACTACAAGCACTGTGGAAGATTTATTGCCTGCCCCTTTCTAATCATTAACTACTAAAGAGACTTTATTTAAAGAACCAACCTCATTCACTTTGAGACAAAATCACATATAAAAAGGTTACACCTGTATTTGGTTAATCTGAATAAGTATTGAGGATCAAAGTCAAAGTGAATCTCCATCTCCTGGGTTTGGGAAGCTATGTAAATAGTCAGGCATAATTTATGATACTGCAGGGCACAATTTGTTTTAGAGCATGACTCACTGAAAACTTTTCCTATGAGATGTTTGATCTTCATGACCACATCCTCTGAAAACAGTCTATGCATGTGCACAAAAGATATTCTGAACTCAGAAGTGCCTTACATGTAATTCACATAAAACATATAGACAATAATGGAGCACAACTATCATTTTTCAAATACAACATACAACATACACAAGCTGGTGAGTTACAGCCAGCTAACTGCATATATAAGTTTTTTTAGATATGAATTCTGTAAATAGCTTATTGTTACCTCCACTCATGTAGTACTATTAAATGTCTCCTGTGACATACTTGGCTTGCTAGCAAGTTATGGAAACTTCACAATTCTGTTTTATGTCTATTTCAGACACATATCATTAACCATTTTTTAAAATGCAAGAAACGAGGCGACAATATTGCTTTTTCCTTTGCTTTTTCCAACCTCCCCATCTTACAAACATGGTCTCAGCCACCCACCACTACAACGTTTATGCCTTAACATTCAATTTGCTTGCCACCCACAGTGACTCTTTTAAAGAGAGCCACTAGCAAACATTCCTTGGTCATTTAATTAATCAAGTTGCCAAGCAATGAATTAGCAACTGGTCATCAAGCAGAACTGGGAGTTGGCTTAATCCCTAGGCCTTTTCCATAAAAAAGCAAGCAGGGTCCTCACCATAAATCAAAAGCAATGCAAATGAAAGTAGTATCACCCTGTGCAATTGCTTAACCTCAGTTACTCTGCACTACATTTTCTACTGTGCTGTTTTCAAGTTTTCCCACCATGAAATAAAGACATTTCAAATAACATTTAATTCTGTTTCACTTAACTGATTTACTGTTATGTTTTAAACAACAAGGTAGCAGACAACCCAAACCAGGGGAACACAGTATTTTTCCAATACCATACAGACCATACTCCCTCAACTTTTTTATGGGCAGCAAAACAACTTTGTCAGTGCTTTCAAATTGCTAGGTTGGCAGGAACTGGGCTAAGGACAGGAGCTCATCCTGTCTCGAACCTCGATTTATTTATGGACAAATGAAAGGACATGGTAAATCAGCTATTAATGTTCCATTGCCATGTATTTTTAGAGCCAGGAATTTGAGAGTCAGCTGTCGCCAATTGACAATTCATCATTGCAGTCTTTTAACCAATTCTTGCTAGTCATTTAGTTCACGCTTTTATGCTATCTGGGGTACACCATGAGAAGGTGATCTATCATTGAACCTTGGTGGGAAGGTAAACAGCGTTCCGTGTGCCTTCGGCAGTCATGCCAGCTCCATGACCACAGAAGTGTGTGTGGACAGCGCTGGCTGTAAAGCCTTAGAAACAAGGATGAGCACCGCACCCTACACGACTAACAGTATAAACTGAGGTGGACACCCTTTACCCTTATATTTTATTATATTATTGTATTATTATATACAGTGGTACCTCACGTAACAAATTTAATTCGTTCCAGAGGCATGTTTGTTACATGAAACATTCTTTCCGTGCAGCGGATTTTCCCATAGGAAATAATGGAAACTCAGACAACCCCAAAAATATTCATATAAAAATATTAAATTGATATAAAAATGATGACAAAACACTGAGACAACACTGAATTCAAAACATGCATTCAATATGCATGATCCTATGAAGTCCACATAGGCTGCAATCCAAATGACACTTTCCTGGGAGTAAGCCCCACTGAACAAAATGGGGCTTACTTCTGGGTAGACATGGTTAGGAGGCTGCAATCCAAGACACTTTCCAAGTGTCTCCCCACTTTCTCCTTCTCTCCATCCTGAGCCTCTCTCTCTCCTGCTCCCTTCTGGCCAGCCCTGGGCTGCTTCCCTCTTCTCCACTGCTCTTCTCTCCCTCTGCCCAGCGGATACCCAGCCACAGGAGGAACAGCATGGAAGTGTTGCTTTCACTATGGGCAGGTGCACTAGGCAGCCCTGATGCTTTTTAAAAGGGCTGCCGGCCAGCACGTCTGCCCCAACTGCCAACGAATGTGTTTGTTATGTGAAGCACAGTTTGTTACATAAAGCAGAATCCTAGAGAAATATATTGGAGATGTGTGTGTGTTTGTGTGTGTGTGTGTGTGTGTGTGTGTGAGATTGCACCCACAGACTCCGAGCTAATTAAATAGTTAAGGAAATAGATGACAGTGCAGTTTTATAATTTATTTTAATATAATTTAATATACAGTGTGCACACACACGCACATATCTCCAATATATTTCTCTAGGATTTACAATATATTTCTCTTGGTTTACAAGCATAATTCGTTCCAGAAGCATGCTTGTAATCCAAAATGCTTGGATATTAAAGTGAATTTTCCCTTAAGAAATAAAGGAAACTCAAACCATTAGTTCCACAACCCCAAAAAATTCATACAAAAATGATTACAATACTGTAATATAATACAAAATAATAAAAGAAAATATCAAACAGAAAACCAATAAAACAAGTTAACCTGTCCTTAATTTCTCAGGTCTCCCAGGCTGCAATCTGCCTCTGTAATAGGAATGAGCCCCACTGAATATAGTAGGGCTTTAGACACGCAAGGCTAGATCTCTCAGGCTCCTTTTCATTGTATCCCTTACACAGGAGTGAACCCCACTGATTATAATAGGACTAACATTAGAGTAGACATGCAAGGCAAGTCTCTCAGGTTTCTTTCCACTGCCCCCCTTACATAGAAGTGAGCCCCACTAACTGTAACAGGCTTACTTCAGAGTGGACATACATAGGCTGGTCACTCAGGAGAGGCTGAGCATGTGCTGGTGGAGTGCCAAAACCGGCTTTATCCCAGCCAGGTCTTTTTTTGCTTGTATTGCATGGCAAAATTTATTAGAATCTAGAATTCCCCTGTACGCCATCCCCCCACGGCACATCAGTCCCCCCACGGCGCATCAGTCCCCCCATGTGCATCAACCCCCATGCGCAACATCTCCCATGTGCATCAATCCCCATGCGCATCAACCCCCCATGCGCATCAACCCCCCATGCGCATCAACCCCCATGCGCATCAATCCCCATGCGCATCAATCCCCCATGCGCATCAACCCCCCATGCGCATCAACCCCCATGCACATCAGTCCCCCCATTCACATCAACCCCCATGCGCATCAACCCCCCATGTGCAACTTCCCCCCATGCGCATCAATCCTCCATGCGCAACATCGCCCATGGGCATCAAACCGCCATGCGCATCATTCCCCCATGTGCAACATCCCCATGCGCATCTTCCCATGTGCAACCCCCCATGCGCAGCATCCTCCCCAGTGCAACTTCTTCCTCTGAAAAAACATCCCTCAATGCACCAGGCACAGAGCACCAAACTGGCTGGATGTTTGTCAGTCTTCCATGTTAAGTAAAAGACAAAAACACATTGCATCCCTTTTCAGCCCCTTAAGGGTTAAATTTCTCCACATCTGTTCTTGGTGGGTGTTCATGTAACAGAAGGAACACCCTGCCCAAATTTCATGCTTCTAGGTCCAGGGGTTGGGGCAGAACATCCCTCAGTCACAGATTCTTCAATGCAAAGTATAGGGAGGAAAATGCGTTGTGCCCCTTTTCACCCCCTTTCGGTTGGAATTTCCAAAAACTGGTTTTTAGTGCACTCCTCGCTGAGTGAATCAGTCAGTGAGTGACTTTTCTCTTTTATATATATAGATGTTTGCTTGTCTTCCAATAAGCTCTCAATCCATAAAGCTCTCAATCCAAGGTTTTGCTGTAATTTTTATCTATATATAAAAAATTGAAAAGTCACTGACTGATTCACTGACTCACTGTCACTAACTGAGTGATTCACTTACTCATCAACAGCCAGCCAAAACTGCTGAGCCTAGAAGCATGCAGTTTGGGGAGGGTTTTCCTTCAGTGACAGAGGCACCCACTAAGAACCTGTTTTCAGAAATTCCAACCAGAAGGGGGTTAAAAGGGGTGAAAGGCGTTGTCCTCCTTATACTTTACATTGAAGAATCCCAGACTTGAGGGATGCTCTGCTCCAACCCCTGGACCTAAAAGTGTGAAATTTGGAGAGGGTGTTCCTTCTGTGACATCAACACCCACCAAGAACCAATGTTGTGAAATGTAACCCTTAAGGGACTGAAAAGGGGTGTAACGTGTTTTTGTCCTATACTTAATATTAAAGACCAACTGATCAACATCCAGCTGATGCACTGGGAGGGAGGGTGCACTGCGGGGGATGGTGCCCATGGGGGATATGGTGCGCATAGGAGGAAGCTAGAGTTGACAGTCTCACAGAAGGGAAATCAGCCAAATGGTAATTAACAGCTCAATTATCTTTTTTTCTTTTACAATTCTCTACTTCCTTTTGCTTTCAAGGGTGTGGAGACGAATGAAATTGCTTCCTATTTTTCAGGGTGTTTTGGACAAAAGAATACAATAAATAGCATCTGGATGAAATGTAGACAATATGGAAAATGTACTCATTGCAGAATCTAAAATAGGAATAGGTATAAGCTAATATGAGCTTTTACTTTTTCCTATTTATATTTTTCCCTTACACAACATGTAAACTACTCAGAGTGGGAGTGAGGGAAAGACCAGGAAAGCAGAGGGAAAAACATGTTCCATCTGAATTGCAGAAGTTGGAATGAATGAACAGAGCTTTTCACATATGCTGCATAAAGCATTGTATAATGGCATATTTCTAAAAGTGATTTATTGTTTATCACTATTTCCCTTGACCCTTCACATGCTTCTCATAAATTGTTCCTCTTAACACATTTTCCCTTAGAGCAACAATTGTTTTTAAATCACCTGTGTCCAGCTTCACTTTTCTTCTGCAGTTAAGTGGCTGTTTAAGCAAGACTAAGGTATTTCGAGCCAATCCGTCACAAAAGAACATAGAGATTGCTGTGACAATATAAAATATGCATACAGTTTTAAACATTCTAAGCACCTCACATACAAAAGAGGAACCTATTAAAATGGGCAAATATCACCACCTCCACATTGCAGGTCAGCACTGTGTTTGACAGAAGAATAGCTTGTGGGTTTTAAGGAAGTTAGACACAAATCCTAACCAACATTCCAGTGCTGGCATATTGCTTCCAATTGGGCATGTTCTGCATCCTGCAGTTGGGAATATTTGTTCCCTTACCTCAGGATTGTATTTGCCTTATTTTAGTACTGGAAAGTTTATTCGGATTGCACCCTTATACTCTGAGCTAATTAAATAGTTAAGGAAATAGGTTAATTAAATAGTTTAATAGTTAAATTAATAGATTAATTAAATTAATAAATTAATAGATTAATTAAATAGTTAAGGAAAAAGATGACAGTGCAATCCTAGATTGCACTTAGCCCCTTGCGCTGGGCTGGGGATGTTACCGGGGGCGGGGGGGAGGGGTGTGTGATACTCTGGAAAGAAGAGTTTTTGGGTAAGAATTCCTCTAAGCAGTCAATTGAACTATTGAAGATGTGAGTGTGAGTTTGCACCTACCTTTTAGTCAGGTGAGGGTGTCAACACTACCTTCTACAAAGGACACAGTATCATTTAGGCCACAGCATCTTTTAAGATTCTTTGGGCACAAACCTGACCAATTGGGCCAGCACACCTCACCTGCCTCTCCATTCCTGCAGTGGCATGAGTAGGCTGGCATATGTCTGTGCACTGGCTTAACCGCCCCTCTCAAGAATGGCAACAAAGTGCCTTATGGCACTTTTGTGACACCTCCAAGCCAGCATGGGACTTGTGCCTACCTAACTGGAGGTTAGAAAAGCACTGTAAGAGAGCCAGGGTCTAAACATTAACTTGCTTGAGGGACCCTCTTTCCCTTCCTGCACAACTGGAGCACACTGTTGTTAAAACTATTTTCCTTCTCCAAGTATGAAGACCAAAGCAATTCATGCTTATTGCCCATCCCCAAAAGTGCCTGCACTGTGGGACTGAATGGATAATACCTTTCTGCATGAACAGGCTCACCTAGTGAATGTGGATTAAAGGCAAGATATGGCGAAACAAGAAGTGACTTCTATTTCATTTCAACATAGCCATCCCCACCATCCTTACACTTGACCTGGGAGTGAGGGATCATTTGATCATCACAAGTTATTTAACAGAATGGTTTATTATGACAGAGCAAGACTTCAAACCAAAAAAATCAATAACTATATCAGCCCAAGTCCTGCTATGAAACTGACCAGATAGCAGTATGAACACAAGCAGCCTTAAATCTCATTACAAAGGATTGCTCATGAATAAGCTGTCATAAGTCAACATAAAAATATGATTTATGGAGGTGTTCCTCCCCTCTCCCCACACATACATCAACACACTCTAAAATACTGGTGTTTTTCCTTTGCCTTAGCATGGAAGTCTACACCTTGCCTATATGGCACTTCAGAAAGGTGCAGCCCCTGAAGTTTTTCTTTAAAAATCAAACACTATGCATGTGTATTTTGGCACCATAAGGAAATCTTTGCAGGGGGAAAAAGTCAGACCACCTATGAGTTATTTTCATTAAACAGGCTCCTAATCCTCTCAAACATGTCAGGAACATTGCTCTAATTTAATAGCTGCTATTGTAGGGGGGGGGGGTTCAGAGTTTAAACCTATTCTTTTTTGACAGGACACATTACACTGAGCTTTCTCCAGTTGACAGCTTTAGAAAACCAATATATACAATATAATGGATTGCATCAAAATCTGAAGAGATGGGAAGACAATTAATTACCTTGCATAGTGAATAAATAAAAAAAACAATATTTTCTGTGAAAAGTCTTTCTGCAGCCAACCAATATGGTCCAAGCTATTACATTGAACACACACAGAAAAGGAAAGTTATGCCATTTACACCAACACACAAAAATTATATTTGTGGTATTCATTCATAAAAGATTCAATAGTTTCATAGAATATAACAGCTGCTGAAAGAACCACAAACATCAATGGAGCCCTTTTAGTGTGTTTTACCACAGAACATTTTAATCTCTATCTCAATAAAACCCACTGTATATGGAGAATGTACCATAAAATAAGAAGGAAGTCCCACACACCTAAGTCTAGGTGTCTAACATTTAAATATTGTGATTTCAAAAGATGGCATACCACAAAAGAAAAATTCAGGCTGTATTTTCTTCATAAGAAACCAGGCAAGGATTTAGAACTTTCCACTGTGTTTTTAAAAAGTAATAATCAAAGGCCACTTCATATGCTTCAGTTTAAACATGTACAATTGTACATGTTGCAGACTCATGTCATGTACTGATACAACTTACACCTGAAATACATGCCAAAGAATGAAGCTAATGTCTTGTCAAAATGCTTCCTAACAGCTTAGTGAAAGAAAACTCCATTTGATAATTAGAGTAATCTAACTCTATTTGATTAATGTTAGCTGATAGCAAGGATGGTGTAGTGGTGTAGGCACAGACGATGGTGTAGACACACACTTAGAAGACCCTGGTTCAAATCCCCACCATGCCATAAAGTTTCTGAGGTTAGACCAGTCACAATCTCTGGACTTCATCTCAGTGGCGTAGCTAATGATCATGTAGCCCAGTGCAAAGCTCAAGATGTTGCCCCAGAAATGATGTCACAACCAGAAGTGATATCATCCTGGGGTATTTAAATTTTTTTCTTTATTTTCCCCTGCAACAACAAAATCAAATTTAATTTAGTTTAAAAAAATGAAAATTGTGCCCCTTCTTCGTTAGGGAAACTGTGCTGAGGCAAAGAGGAATGGTTATTCTTTCCCTGCTAAATATAAGAGGAATACCACTTAGAAGAGCCTGTACATCCAGTTAGCAAGGGTATTATGATATAGGTATATCCCTTCTTACCCCATTTCTTCTTTTGAATTAACTTCTCTTTTCCCCTTCTCCACACCCTTTTCCCAACCCCTTTCTCATAATATTGTCCTTTTTGTTTTCTTGTTGTTCTTATCCTGTTGTAACTTGTAATGCCAATAAAGGTATTCGTAATCATAATAGAGGTATATGGAAATGAGAGCTGATTCATATTAACACCTTATTTGTTCCATACAGTATCAGAATTGCATCTCATTGGCTCTCAGAGCAATCAGTACCATGAGAATGTTTGAGTTTTTAAAAATCCACTTTTTGTTCCATAGGCATTTGAGTTTTCATTTTTCTGGTTAATTGGTCATAACATTTGATAGAATATAGATATTCCAATGGAGTTTGTTACATTGCATTCTGCATTAAATTACCTTTCCAAGGATATACAACATGATGGTATTATCCTTCATACATACTTTGTTTTCACAATTTTAGCTTCTAGTCTAGTGTAAAGTCTAGTCAGCTTGTAGCTCCCTTTAATGGGTTGTTGCCCAGTGCAACTGCCCCCCTGCACCTACTACACTGCTTCACCTTCTTAACAAGCTTGTTGTAAGGTCAAAAGAAGGAAAAGAACCACTTGGAGTAAGGGTGTTCTCATATAAAACTCCCTCCCCCCAAAAAGATAAAAATTAAAAGGTCAGGATGAATAATATGCATTATAAAGGATGGTTTGCTTCACAAACCCATGGAAACATCTGAAATACCAAAAACCCCAATGGATTCTTTCAAACATTACTTCCAGAATACAGTGGTACCTTATAATTTGTAAGAAGTATGCTTTGTAAGACAAACTAAAATTTCTAAGGAATTCTATTTCATAAGACAAACACTGCCTTGTAAGACAGTTTTACAACAAAAATTCATTGTAAAACGAACAAATTGATGGATCTGCATCATGAGCAACAGCAAGAGGTTATGGATTGGGAAAATGTGCAAAATTTTGTAGGAAAGCACCACCCCAAAAAGGCTGTAGAACTGCAAACTATGAATCTGTTTAATGGCAATGCAGCCACCTTTCTGTAAAATTCTCAAAAGGAGACTAACCCTACAATCCAGAGTAACTACGGGAGCACGTAAGAGACTTTATGTGTACCCATAGTTGCTGCACTACATAGTGAAAATCTATGGGAAATTCATATTGCAATCCAGAGCAAATTGTTCTTACACCGGAGTCCACGTAGTTACTCTGGATTGCGCCCAAAAGCAAGTGTCATTAGAAAATTCCTTGTTAAGGAACCATAATAGTTGTTCCACTGCTCAAAAAGTGAAAATTTTAGTGAAAATTAGGCTGCAATCCTAGAGACACTTTCCTGGGAGTAAGATCCATTGAACACAATGGGGCTTACCTTTGAGTAGACATGGTTAGGATTGTGCTCTTAGTCATTCTTGGCCATAAAGGTCATTTTTTTCTGTTTTACTATACAGTATATTACAGTGTTTTTATTAATACAGTGGCACCTCACGTAAAGAACGCCTCATGAAAAGTATATTTCACGTAACAAAAATTTCTCCAGGATTCTGCTTCACGTAACAAACTGTGCTTCATGTAAAGAACACATTCATTGGCAGTTGGGGCAGACGCACTGGCTGGCAGCCTGTATTAAAAAGCGTCAGGGCTGCGTAGGCACCTGCCCATAGTGAAAGCAACACTTCCATGCTGTTCCTCCTGTGGCCAGGTGTCCACTGGGCAGAGGGAAAGAAGAGCAGTGGAGAAGAGGGAAGCAGCTCAGGGCTAGCCATAAGGGAGCAGGGGAGAGAGTCTCAGGGGAGAAGGAGAAAGTGGGGAGACACTTTGAAGGTGTCTTGGATTGCAGCCTCCTAACCCTGTCTACCGAGATGTGAGCCTGATTGTGTTAAATGTGTCTTACTCCCAGGAAAGTGTCTTTAGGACTGCAGCCTAAGTAGACTTCATAGTATCATGCACATTGAATGCATGTTTTGAATTCAATTCCAGTGTTTTGTCATCATTTTTACATCCAGTTAATATTTTTATATGAATATTTTTGGGGTTGTGGAACCAATTGTCTGAGTTTTCATTATTTCCTATTGGAAAATCCGCTTCATGTAAAGAATGTTTCACGTAACAAACATGCCTCCAGAACCAATTAAATTTGTTATATGAGGCATCACTGTATTACAGTAATTGTGTTCTGTACTGTATTATATTACAGTGTTTTGAATTTGATTACAATGTTTTGTCATCATTTTTTTACATACAGTTAATATTTTTAAATGAATATTTTTGGGTTGTGGAACAAATCATCTGAGATTCCATTATTTGCTATGGGAAAATCCAGATTGTATAAAGAATGCTTTGTAAAACAAACATGCTTCTGGAACGAATTATGTTTGTCTTACATGGCACCACTGTATACGACAAAAAAGAACAACAAATTATCTTGATGGGTTCAATAATTAGAATTCCAATCTAAAGGAAAATGGTTCAAAAATCACCAAATATGTCTCAACATTTTGATCTTCTTCAATGGCATAAATACAAAATACATAAGAGTAGCTGCCCCAGAGTTTGATAACAGAGTTCAGGTTTGCATCTATCTGCATTCATACAGATACTTTCTCCATCTGGACATATGAGTCTGTCCACAAATATCCTGTGATGCCCATTTAGCTTTAGATAGGAATGCCTGTTTTCACGCCCATTACCATCAGCTTCATAATTTTTCTGGCCAAGACAAGATTAGTTTTTGACATGCATAAGTACCATCCAAATACTGTATCAATTTTATGGCTTTTCAATTAATTCCTATTGGTGGCTATATGCAACAACATTTTCCATGCTTAAAGTTTTATTATTTCTTTAAAACAATATTGTTTATAATTTGATTCAGTGGAAGTGCAATGATGTATCTATGACTCATTAACCAATAAACAACACAAAATATGCTCTTACTGTAGTTCACCTTTGTTATTACCAAAATGTTGGCATAAAAATGAGTGTTTCCTATTCTCATAATCACAAGAGTTGGTGCGTGTTTCTCTGCTATCACCAATTTTTCCCAGTGCTATTATTTGAGTGGAGAGATTCTACCTGATCAGCTGGACTCAGGGTGCAATCCTAACCATGTCTACTCAGAAATAAGCCCCAATGTGTTCAATGGGTCTTACTCCCAGGAAACTGTCTTTAGGATTGCAGCCTAAAGCAATTAGTGAGGGAGTGAAGTAGCCCATCAAAAGAAATACATCCATTTTTCAATTCAAACGATGATCTAATAAATCCTTACTTATCTTTGTTTCGTGTTCATAAGTGTCTTGTACATAAGATTCTACATGGCCTTCTAAAACCTAGAGGCAGGAAAGTAGGGAGATGAAACACACATTTATAAGATGTAAAAGGTTTCCATGAGGGCAAGCTTGTCACCTTTGGGGAATGTTTCTGACCACATTGAATACACACCTACTAAAATACAATATTGAGTGCATAGATATACATATGCCAACATGACATCCCCACACCATAACAGGAAGATATGCCAAGTGAGTTAGGACAGACTAAATTGGACACCCTCATATTTACATACAGAGTGATTCAAAATCAATGAGACAAAAAGTCACAGGTACGTTTTCTTTTTGTCCCATTCATTTTGAATCACCCTGTATATAAAAATGAAAAGTCACTGACTCGCTCACTCACTCATCGACTCATTAACGGCCAGCCAAAATTGCTGGAACTAGAAGTGTGAAATTTGGGGAGGATGTTCCTCCCATGATGGAGGCACCCACTAAGAACTGGTTTTTGGAAATTTCAACTGGAAAGGGGTGAAATGGGGTGCAACGCGTTTTCCTCCTTATACTTTGCATTGAAGAATCCCTGACTGAGGGATGCTCTGCCCCAACCCCCAGACCTAGAAGAGTGAAATTTGGGGACAGTGTTCCTTATGTGATATCAACACTCACCAAGAAGCAATGTTGAGAAATTTAACTCTTAGGGGTCTGAAAAGGGGTGCAACATGTTTTTGTCCTATACTTAACATTGAAGATTAACATCCAATTTGATGCCTGGTGCCTGATGCACTGGGAAGGAGAGTGCACTGGTGGGGATGATGCACAAGGGGGCTTGATGCACATGGGGGGTATTGCACATGAGAGGATGTTGCACATGGGGGTTCATGCAAATGGGGGATGTTGTGTATGGGGATGATGAGCATGAGGGATGTTGCGCATGGCAAGTTGATGCACATGGCAGGTTGATGTGCATGGGGGGATGGCGTATGGAGGGTATTGTACTCCTGCAACGCAGGTACATTTTGTTAGTTCTCAAAGTTTTTGAACCATCTTGGGATAGTGATACAAGTGCAGAGGATAAAATGTTTAAACACAACAAATGCTCTGAACTCAATTCTATGTATAAATTATGCTTTTCTTCCCTAAATATATTTTGGATTTGACTGGGCCAATCTCATTAAATTCAATATTCAGAGACAGCTGCCTTCCTCCTAACAGCAGCACAGTCAGATCACTGTTGTTCTGCTACAAAATCAGTATAAAAAAACCATCTTAAAAAGTCACACTGGTTCTGAGAAAACAAACACAGATCTATTTTGAAGTTGTGCACATTATGTTAGTGGGCGTGATTTTAGAGTACAAGAAATGTAATTTTAGTATAGGGTCCGCAATTGCCCTAGGGATCAAACACACAATAAGAGAATCACAGGTCAGTTTTTGTTTCAACAGTAAAATTACTAAAAATGTCTCTCCTCAGATAAACTCAGAAAAACAAGTGTGTGGAAAACAATATCTTCAAGTCATTACTGTCAGTGATACACATGTGGACATACATCTTCATATACAGTGTGGCTCAACTTGAAATGCATAAATGACATTTTTCACGCAACTATAGTGAAAACTGCATATTTCAGAATATGCAAGTATGAGAGGAGGTGGAAATACTTAAACCTATCTATATATAAGAGCAAAGACTCTGATAAAAAATTAATACTAGAAAATACAAAAGAGTTGATTCACATTGAGAACAATCCTAGCCAATTTTGGGGCCCTGTACCCATGGTTTTGTGGGGGCCCTGTGCCCCTGGTGGTGTGGGGATGCCAGCATATGTCTGTGCATTGGCCTAACCCCTCCAGGAGTGGAGTAGTACAGCACTGTTGCAATACCCTCAGACCACCATGGAATTTGTTTTGGGACTTATGCCAGCATAACTGGAGATTAGGATTGTAGCCACAATATCTTCTGTTTGGTACCAATGATGGCTGGTGAGATTCGGAGTAAGGTTTTGATCTTACATAGCATACATATCTACAATTCTAATAGTTGATACAGTATATCTATTTAATCTGTAGATAGATAGAAATACTGTAGATTGATGTGTCCAGTACCAGGTTTCTTATGTGTATGTGCACTGTTGGATAAAATGCTTTACTGAAACTTTCTCTGTAATGGATTAGCATTAATGGATTCAAAAGCATTAATCCAGAACCAATCATTCCAGAAAATGAAAGAGTCAAGATGCAATCTGAACCAAGGCTGGCACAACTCACCTGCTTCTTGTTCTTGTAGTGGTGTGGGGAGGCCAGCACATTTCTATGCACTGGCCTAATCTCTCCAGAAATGATACAGAAGTGCCTTACCTGACTTTTGTGAAACTCCACAGCTAGCACTGGATTTGTACTGGGACTTACGTTGACCAAACTGGGGTTAGGATTGCAGCCTCAGTCATTTATTGCATTATCACACTAACATATTATTGTCCCAAATTTGAACATTGGAGAACAGTGTGTTTCTTTGCCATGTAGTTTTCCCACATACTCTAATGTATTTACTCTAGACTTTATTCATGCACAATAGTCTCCATACTGGGGGCTACATGAGCCAATAATACAAATACAATACAGACCACAATCCTCCCAGGACCTCCATGTAGAATAAGGTAACCAACTCGGAAATTTATTCCTAGAGAAGTCCTTGCCGCTCCCCCCAATTTTTTTTTTACAGGGATGCATAGTTTAAAGACATTCCACCTTAAGAACCAGGCGCATATATGAAGGTGGTGGCCCAAGATCAAAGCTGGCCTAAGATCAAAACACTGACTGCTTTGTTTTTCCTGTGCATGCATCTAACTGAACAACTTCCAATCTGCTAATGCTGTTCTCTTGCCTCCCACAACCACTTAATGAACTACTGCTGCAATCCTAAAGACACTTTCCTGGGAGTAAGACCCACTGAACACAGTGGAGTTAACTTTTGAATAGACATGGTTAGGACTGTGCTATAAATGAGCCATTTGACCACCAGTTGACTGTGTGCTTCTTTTTACAACTTTATGAGAGAAGCGTTCACTATTTTGACGATATTATTTGCTATTTCTTCCTTGTTTACTTCTTGTTTACTTCCTTGTTTACGTCTAAGTACAGTTAGACGTTAAAATAAGGCTCAAATACAAAGTCAATTTAAAAGATGGGTCTATTGCTAATTTAGGTAGTGTCTCAACAAGGGGCAAAAGGACAGAAATTATATGGTAAACCACAAAATAAAGTTGGCAAACTCTGTCAGCTATGCTTGTACCTCAACTCTACTCTCACTGTGGTTGTTGATGTTTAGTCATTCAGTCATGTCTGACCCTTTGTGTCCTCATGGACTGCAGCATGCCAGGCCCCCCTATCCTCCACCAGCTTCCGAAGTCCATTCAAATCCATTTCCATCTACATCTACAGTATTTATATACCGCTTTTCAACTGAAAAGTTCACAAAGCAGTTTACAAGAAAATGAAAAAATTAATAGCTAATTAAAGCTAATGGGTCCCTGTCCCAAAAGGGCTCACAATCTAAAGTGCAAAAAGAACACCAGCAGAAGCCACTAGAACAGACATTGCTGGGGTGCGTTGGGCCAGTTACTCTTCCCCTGCTAAATAAAAGAGGAACACCCACTTGAAAGAGTGTCTCTTGACCAGTAAGCAGGGGGATTTCCATTGCCTTGATGACATTATCTTACCACCTCAACTTCTGCTGACTCCTTCTCCTTTTGCCTTCAGGTTCTTTCCTAAAGAGTCCTCCCTTCTCATGATGTGGTCAAAATATCTGAGCTTCAGCTTCAGTATTTGTCCTTCCAGTGAACAGTCAGGGTTGATTTCCTGGAGGATGGACTGATATGATCTCAGTCCATCACCATAATAGTCAGAAGGTCACTGTGGTATGCAAAAGCTAAGATATTCTCTAAAAGTGCAATTCTGTTCATGTCTACTCAGAAGTAGTTCTACTGAGTTCATTGGGGCTTACTCCCAGGAAAGTGCTGTTAGGATTGCAGCAAACATTGCACCTAATCTGCACTATTAAATACCCATCAAACTGAATAGTCAGCTTTCACAGCTGGCTTCTGAAATAGACCTGTCAAGCATGAATCCACAAATAACAATCACAGCCATTCCATGTTAAGAATGAGTGGTCCCCAATTTGCCCCAGCACTTCAACCTTAATTCATACTAATAAAGGAAAATGAGATCTTTAGGAAGACTTCTCGGGACAATTTTTATTGTTGTTCTCATGTAACAACTTTCTCTTCTTGTGGACTCAACAAGAGAACACTGGTTCACTGAAAAGTATATGGGGCCAGACTAAATGGAAACAGCACAGCAGATTTTGTCCAATAGTGCAAAACAAGAATCTTGTCACTCCAAGACTGAAATCCAGACAAAATAAACTCAAGATAATGTTGAATAAATATGAAATAATACAATGTTTAACTAATAATTATTTAATGAGTATTTGAATATTTCATGTTAATTTGGTTTTTAAAATTAAGAAATGCTAACACTCTGTCAGCAGGATCCTAATATATCAGAATTCTAAAAGTGAAAGCTGCTTCTACTGTTAATTCAGAAAAAATATATTCTAACTAACACCTTGCCAAGATAAAATTCTTTTGAGACTAAAATAAGGCTCAAGATGAGTATATTTCCTTTGTCAAAGAGACTCAAACATAATTCAGGAAGCTGAAGATCGTTTTATGGGGTTGTTCATTGTAATAGTGGTTAATAACCTTGTGGTTAATTCCTGAATGAATGAAGATAGCCTTGAGCTAAGAAACATTAAAATCCTGCTTTACAATGAATGTCAAGTCACTAAATCTTCTGGAACAATAGAACACAAGCAGGAAAGAAGGGATGAAAAACTTGGATTTATATTGAACAAGTAGAACTTTTGAAAACAGTAGTGTTGAGCTTCACAGTACTACAACATTTAATGACATATGAAAAGTAAAATTTTCTGCCTAACCTTTGTAGGCTATTGGAAGAAAGCCAGGAAAAAAAAAACATTAATGGCTTTGAACTATACAACTAAGTCACTGTGCTTTTCTTTTTTTTCTAAAGTGGATAAAGGAACACAAAATTCTGACTGTACCTCAGTAAAAAAACAAAACCAGGTAAATTTGCATTTTTTTTAATTTTGCAAAATTCATGCTACTTCTATAATTAAAGTTTACAATGACATGGAATATTTTGCAAGGATCAGTACCCCACAGGTAAGAAGAAATGAAGATAATCCAGATGGGGAATATCACTGGGAGAAGAAAATGTTAATAATGGTAAAGTAGCAGCAAGCAACATAGTAGTAATCCCATACAGTATTTGAAACACCAAAAACCTTGGGTTTTGAAACAAACCCTTTCTGTTCAAACCTCCTAAAATTTCTAATTTAATCTTGGTCTGCATGTTGCATACTGTACCATGCATGTGCCAAGACATGCTTGCTTACTCATGAGTAAAAGCAGCTTTGCAGTCTCACTTTCAAAAGGGTTTAATAGAATGGAGCTTGGAGGAGGGTTTTACTTGTGGGGTGCCTGGTTCATTGGATCAGGACTAGATTTCTTTCAGCCTGCTCTTTCCAAATATCTAAGGCAAGTTTGCCTACTCACAAGTAAAGGCACAATATGTCTCCCTTTCAGTTTCCATAAAGATCAATGCAATTAGGGGCCTCCTTCTAAGGTGATTTTGGAGGCTGAGTTCTTTGGATCGGGACCATTCTGTGTCCTTGGATTTCTTTCAGCCCGCCCTTTCCAGCAGACTAACCCTACAATCCAGAGTAACTACGGGAGCACATAAGAGACTTTATGTGTACCCATAGTTGCTGCACTACCTAGTGAATTCCTATGGGAAATTCATATTGCAATCCAGAGCAAATTGTTCTTACACCGGAGCAAGGACTCCACATAGTTACTCTGGATTGCGCCCTATGGCACATTTGCCCACTCATGAGTAAAACCATGATATGGGACACTTTCACTTTCCCACTGAGCTCAATGCATATTTTTGATTTTGATTTTTTTAGCCATAACTTTTGATAGGAATGGATTTTTGCATTGGATTCTGCAATCCAATGTCATATGACATGATGGAGTACAGTCACAAAGTTCCAAAAAGGAGCCAAAATGGTGGACGAAGAAGCCCTTTTGGAGGGCACCTGGACAGAAAGCTAAAAAAAGAGAATCAATCCAGGAAATTCTGGTCATATGGTTATACCCTTTTATTTCTGGGCAAAGCACAGCAATCTCACAGACTATTGTTCTTCTTTCTTTATCCTAATTCTAAGTATTTTGCTAAATACTGTATTTACTTGAATCTAACGCTCACCTTCTTCAGCTCAATTCAGTCTCCAAAATCAGGTTGCACATTAGATTCAACGGTTAATTATATTTGAGTAAATACAATATTCTAGATAGGAGCAGTTGTGAAATATCTTTGTTACTGTTACTCTATAACACCACAATCCAGAGCAACTAATCTGTCCACATAAGAGCCCTTGGGTTTGCCTATCTATCACTAGGGTGGAGGAACTGCAAGATGCTCCAGCCCAGTTACTCTGGAAAAGGCTTAGGGCAGAGCAAGGGAAGATAGGGTGCCCTAAGAGAGGTGGACCTGCTCTGCCCTAACTGGGGCAGCCTAAGCAGCTCAGGAGAGTCATGTTGAGGGCATCTTTACCATTGCCTAGGGCAGAGCAGTTACTCTGTATCCAAAGCCTGTTTCCAAGGCAGAAATGCCTTCATCCAGTTCCTCAGAGATATACCACCTCAGGAGCAGGTATAGTAATGAGTAGACCCATAGGGGTCCATGATAAGGCCCGAGTAAGAATGGCAGTGCTGACCAAAAATCTGAGTTCTTGGCCAGCCTAGCTGCAACCCCTGCCTCTCAACCTCAGGTTATGGAACAAACTATGGCTGTCCACAAACCTCAGGATACAGCAGGCCACTCCAAGAAGCCCCTTGTATTCACTGTAGAATGTACTGGCATCTCATCAGGGACTCCTTATAAGGCAGGCACCCAGTGGCGTCACAAGACTGGTGCGGCTGGTGTGGGCTGCATTGGGGATGCGCTCCGTATGGGGTGATGTGCCGGAGGAGTTTGACTGTCCTTTGGCAGGCCCCGGGCGTCAGCACACCCATTCAGGCCTGTTCCAAGGCAGAGCAGCAGCCAGAAGCTGCCACTTGTCTGAGGAGCTGGCCTGAACGGCCATCTGAGATGCACTGCAGCTTCAGAAACAACTGCGCAGACGCCAACTTTGGCGACTGCGCCATCCATGTAGAGGGATGCGCGCATCCCAGGGGTGACACACAGACTTCTGCACTGGGTGATGTGCAGAGTCATGTCACCACTGTAGGCACCACAGCTGTTCCTTGTTCAGTGTGATCTGAGGAGTGTCTCTTCAGGAGCAAGTCCTCCCTATGTGTCAATTACTTAGCATGCTATGGAGCAGTTAGGGCAGCCCAGGCTTCCTGACTCTCTGGATGCAACATAACTTTCTGCTCTGGATTCAGAATAGTTAGGAGAGACCAGTTAGGGCAGAGCAGGCTGAACTTACTCTGGATTGTGCCCTAAGTAACAGATTGTATCAAATCTACTAGATTAAAAGCTGGGATATTACTGACTTCTTTCTACTAAAGGAAAAAGACATTACTACAGGTGGAAAAGAAGTGTACACCATATTACTTTTTGTATAGGGCCTGTGCTGAAGATTTCCATGTACATGAGGTCAGAAAATCAAAGTTTATTTTGCTCTGATTTTAATTTTTTTAGTTGAAGTATACAGATTAAGTAGAAAAGGGAAGCAATAACTTATTTTTACTTGAAAAATACTAAGCTCATCATACTGGCACTTTCCCAGACAAGGTCTATAGTAAGTTATGGTTTGTGATGCAAGCTAGTATTTGCAGAGGAATGATCCAAGCTCTACAGATCCTTTCAAAAACAAATTTTAAGTTTGAATTAGAAACCAGAATCATGCTAAATGAAAAACACTTCCCCAGTCTGACAGTGGATTACATCTTTTCCTGGAACTCTCATTACATTATACTAGTTCTCCTAAGCTTAGCAACAAGCATAGAAGTAGTGTTTTGCCAGCACTCTACACTTGATTGTCCCTGATGGTTTTCACTGCTACACACACCCAAAGTCTTTAAGCTAATTTAGTTCTTCCAAAAAAAACCCACCAAAAAGCACACCAAACAAACACAATGGTAAAGATCTTCTGGAATTAAACCACTTCTGTATAATGGTAGGTACATTTTTTTCATACGTGAATGCTGCCATATGTCAAACGTTCACTGCCCATAAAAATCACTGGGAAAAGGTAAGGCTAGAAACACCATGCTGGGCTACACATCACCAGAATTAAATACAGTAGTCAATAACTGAGATGGAAAGGATTGTACTATTTCAGACCATGGCACAAACTTTTTATGATTTCCTGAACTCCCCATAAGTAGGGGTGTGGCTGTTAACCAGTAGGCCAGGGTTCGAGTCCCGGGTTCCCACAAGACAGGGTGAGCTCTTATCCTTAGCCCAGCTCTGTGACGCAGCTGAAACCAATCATATTTATTTTATTTATTTTAATTGATTTGTATCCCGCCTTTCCTCACCTACAAGAGGGAGCCCAAGGCGGCTAACAACAGAATAAAACACCATTAAAATTATCATAAATAAAGATTAAAACATAATTAAAATACAATTAAATTTTAAAAACTAGGAACAATTAAAACAGACTAAAAATTGTTAAAAGCAGTAAAAAATAAAACAATAAAACTGCCTCCCAGCCTCTGCCCCATTTAAAATGGTTTTTTAAAATAAAAGGTTTTTAAGGCTCCACCTGAAGCTCTGTATTGAGGGAGCTTTCCTAAGTTCTAAGGGGAGGGAGTGCCAAAGCCAGGGTGCCGCCACAGAGAAGGCCCTATCTCTGGCCGCCACACCTCTTACATCTCTTAGTGGTAGCACATTCAGTAGGGCCCCCTCAGATGACCTTAGGTGATGGGTCGGATTGTACAGAAGAAGGCGATCCTTCAAATACCCTGGACCCGAGCCGTTTAGGGCTTTAAAGGTCAGGACCAGCACTTTGACTTCAGCCTGGAAACGAATGGGCAGCCAGTGTAGTCGCTGAAGCAGTGGCCCAACAGAGTCGAACCAACAAGCCCCAGCAACCACACAGGCCGCCGCATTCTGAACTAGCTGAAGCTTCCGGACCGTCTTCAGAGGCAGCCCCACGTAGAGCGCATTACAATAATCTAGTCTTGATGTCACGAGGGCATGGGTCACCGTGGCCAGATCCGAGCGACTCAGGTATGGTTGCAGCTGGCAGATCAGCCGAAGCTGAGCAAAGGCTCCCCTGGCCACAGCCGCCACCTGGGACTCCAGGAGCAGCTGCGAATCCAGGAGAACCCCCAAGCTGCGAACCTACTCCTTCAGAGGGAGTGCAACTCCATCCAGAACAGGATGATATTCCAATACCTAAGTAGAGGACTTCCAGACCAGGAGAACCTCTGTATTATCAGGATTTAATGTCAGCTTGTTCACCCTCATCCAGTCCCCCACTGCCTCCTGACAACGATTCAGGACTTCAACTGCCTCCTTGAACTCGGGAGGAAAGGAGATATAGAGCTGGGTGTCATCAGCATACTGATGACACCTCACTCCAAACCTCCGGATGACCTCTCCCAGCGGCTTCATGTAGATGTTGAATAACATGGGGGATAGAATGGAACCTTGTGGCACCCCACACCGAAGAGGCCAGGGTGCCGAGCAAGCATCCCCCAGCACCACCTTCTGGGACCTGTCAGCCAGGAAGGAGCTGAACCACTGCAAAACAGTGCCTCCAATCCCCAGCCTGGCTAACTGACCCAGAAGGACACCATGGTCGATGGTGTCGAAGGCCGCTGAGAGGTCCAGCAGGACCAACAGGGACGCACTCCCCCTGTCCATTCCCCGGGATAGGTCATCCACCAAGGCGACCAAGGCCGTCTCTGTCCCATATCCCGGCCTGAAATCAGATTGGAAGGGATCCAGATAATCAGCTTCAGCCAGGACCCTCTGAAGCTGGGACGCCACCACCTGCTCAACCACTTTGCCCAGAAATGGGACGTTTGAGACTGGCCGATAGTTGTTTAGGTTTTTAGGGTCCAGGGAGGGTTTCTTCAGGAGGGGGCAAACCACCGCCTGCTTTAATGCAGAAGGCAACATCCCCTCCCTCAGAGAGGAGTTCACCACCCTCCCTGTCCATTCGGCTAGTCCATCCCGGGCCAATCTGATTAGCCAGGCTGGGCAAGGGTCTAGTGGGCAAGCAGATGGTCTCACGCTACAGAGAATCCTGTCCACATCCTCAGGTTCTACAAGCTGAAAAGAATCCCAAAAGATGGACAAGACAGGTACCCCAGGGACATTGTTGGATGTTGTTAAAGTGGCGTCCAAGTCATGCCGTATCTGATTGACCTTGTCCGCAAAGTGTTGGGCGAACTCGCCACAGCGAGCCTCCGTGTGCTCTACCATGTCAGAACGAGGGGCCAGATGGAGTAGGCCCCGGACCACACAGAAGAGCTCTGCTGGGTGGTTCTCTGCGGATGCAATGGTGGTAGCGAAATATACTTTTTTAGCCACCACCACCGCCGCCGAGTAGGCACGCCTGTGAGCCCTGGCTTCTGCCCGATCAGCTCTGCCATTCCATTGGACTATTTCAGTGGTCTGGAGAGGGGGGATTTGCTGCTTTGGTAATAGACTATCCTCCATATTAATCTACCCAGGCCTTCATGCTTCACATACAGCGTCGAGCACAATACCAGTCTTTCGAGACTGATGGATGCCAATACTAATACATAAGTAGGGACCTGCAAAAGGTGAGGTTATTTTTCCTGACAAAGGGGTGTTATAGGTAGGGGCCTTTTGCAGCTCCCTACCTATAAGTAAAAAAACCTAGGATGGTAGAATATGGTCTCAATTCAACATGCTTGTTTTCTGCTTACGAATTGAAACATATTACCCCTCCCACCTGAAACCTAACATGGAGCAGCTCATTCTACATTTATTGAATTGTAGATCAAGCCTCAGATTCAACTATGAAATAATGAACCAAGAACAAGTACTAACTTGTAGTTTATTTTATTTGCCACCTGCTGCCTTTGACTGCCAACAAGTCATTCATTTCTTCCCCTCCCCATTTCTGACAATCCTATGTACACTTAAAATAGTACAACTTCATAGTTAACATACAAAGGATTGTAGAGTTTGAGCCAGAATGTGTACTTATGCAATACAGACTTCACTTTAATAAACTTCCAATCAGGGAATGTGCACTTTTTATTGTACGAGAAATTGTAAATTTCACCCATGGAGAAAAAATAGCTTTGAAAGCTGTTTTTAATTTGGTTTTGGGTTTCCTTTTTTTAACCTAGAAAAAATCCCTTTTACACCCTATTCACTTTGAATGCAGTGTGAGCTTCTGAATGAAGTGCTCAGTCAGCAAGTCAACACACTCCTCCACTTCCTTCACAAAAAGACACTATTCTTTTTCTCCCACAATCTTGTCTGCCTGTTTTCCTTACGTCCCACTTTTTAGTAAAGTCATATTTGAGACTATATATTGATGAGATGAATTCCCCTTGCATCTATACTTTGGTTCCTTTCTTTCATCCAGCTTTCTCTTTGGGGATGAGGCTGGAGAAAAAGAAAATATACCATTACAAGGAGAGTTTTTATGGACCAAATAGAGTCTGTATTCTACTAGTTGCTATCCTAGCCACTAGCCACAGTGCAATGCTTGAAAATTGCTGAGTCCGTGAAAATGACATCTCATCCTTATTCACAAAAACCTGCTTTCAGTTTTACTTGTGGATGCTGACACTCAACCTGCAGTAATAAGACAGTATAATCCCATTTTCAGGTGGACCAACATCAGCTGCTGCTACTCCCAATCTCTGCATACAACTGAGTTTGTTGTCCTGTTTCCTTCCTTCTCCTCCATAGATGTTGGCACCTGGCTAAGGACAAAAGAAGCTGCTCTACAATTGCCCAGTTGTTAGAAGCCTCCATCAGTCAGGTTCTCATGTCACCAGATTCTGACAGGCAGCCAGCTTCAGTTTCTATACTCCACCACACACAATTCTCTTAACAGCGTTCTGTCTTTCCTGAATCTTTTCACACGTGATTATTTCAATAAACTGAGTCAAGACCTGTAGCAGTTTTCACATGTTGCCTTCTGTAAAATCACAACAATAACTGAGATCACAGCAGACTGATAATTAACAAGCCAACATTTGTAAGGTCATGGAGTAAAGGTCAAATAAATATTTTGAAGTATGTGTTCAAAAACACGCATCCACAGGGACACACACAAATCCGTAGGAAGACACATCAGAGGATCTCCAGACATGTCTTCCTTGTTGGACAATAACTGGAAGTAGAAGCCCCTGGGAAGCCTTCTGAAGGACAGGATTGCAATGAACATGACTCCCACACATAATTCAAAACACCTCCTGGACACAAGTGCATGGTTTTTCCAGTTATGTCCAGGAGGTCTCTTGAAGCCCTCCAGCCAACAGGTAGCCACCTTGGTGAGTTGAGACTGCAGGTGCCCATGGATAAGGTAGGCCAGTCTGTATGGACATGATTTTCTACCCCAGTGGTCTTCAAAATGGGGGTTGGGACTCCCTGCGAGATCACAAAAAGCTGGGTGCAGCCATCTTGGAATCTGGCACTGGGCACCTTTAATGTCACTTCCACACATGATATCACTTCCAGGGACCCAGGGCAGATTGTCATTCTCAGAAGAGAGTCCTGGGCTGAAATGCTCTAATATCACTGTTCTACACAGTGGTTCCAGGGGAGGGAAATGTCCATGAAAGCATAAGGCCTACTCCTAACCTCACCTTGAACAGAATCCTGGAAGCAAAGAAATATAAGTCTGCATTGTGATATGCTTCTAATGTTGCCAACTCTGATACTTTGCCAGGATAATTTTTCCCCTGACAGAATGCAGTGTCATTTACCCAGGGAAATGCATTTTTTATTTTTAGTTTTTTGGCCATACCTTTTGATAGGAAGGAGATATTTCAAAATGGATTTCTGCAATCCAATGACACAGCAATCTTAGACCATGGTTCTTCTTTCTTTATCCTAATTCTACATATTTTGCTAAATACTGTATTTACTTGAATCTAATGCTCACCTTTTTCACCCCTAACAGAATGCAGTGCCATTTAACCAGGGAAGCTCTTCTAAAATCTCCAGAATTATTTCCAGTTGATGAAGGGTTGATACTGATTTCTGAAAACTCCAGCTCAACTCTGAAGGTTTAGCAATGCTACTTGCTACTCAGCCTGCAACTTCAGATGTTCATTTTATCTGTGTACTTTATCTGTATTTCTGTGCTTTCTGACACCCTGAGGAGGACGAATGGATTTGCTGCTGATCTGCTAATATATTGTGTGTGTGATATGCGTGCACAGACACAAGCTATCTACGTACGTGGCTTCTTGGCTTGTTTGCATGAATCATGTGTAATCAAACTCTGGAAGGAGTTCCCTGGTTATGATACACTGCTCTATGCATTAGCTGATGTGGGTGTGTATGAAATGAACAGCTGTGGAAAAAGTTTGCCACCTCTGGCAGGGGCCCTGAGCTTTGAACAACAGCACAACAGACAGAAACACAATTATACAGTGATTAAAAACCAGTGTAGCTGTGTTAAATTGATGCCCTATTTAAAAACACATGAAACTTGTCAAGAAAAAATTTACAGTCACACTACGTACTATTACAACCACAGTCACAGGCCAGTTTGACTTGCCCTTTGAATGCCTGAGAAGCTGTAATTATGGACTTTGACACATCAGTCTCTTTTTATGACAAAGAATATAATACCACCACCCCCTTAACTTGGAGAAAACGACTTTCCCAATTTCCCCCCTCACTTTTTTGATTTGCAAATAAACTCTAAGAAAGAGATACATTCAGGGACTGTCCAAGTAGATCTGCCAATACAATTCCTGTGGAGGTTCACTACACTCACCAGTGTGTACTGCATCCCCTTGGGTAATTCCCATCTCACTTTTTTGCTGACACTGTCTATACCTCTTCTTCCTCCTCCTCCTATACGACACAGTTTAATGAAGCACATGAATACAAGAAAGGGAAGCTGAGCATAATGCAGCAAAACTACCCTGAAGTACACTTTATGTGCACTTGTTTCCGTATGTCAGCTTTATGTCCACTTGTTTCTGTATGCTTCCATTCAAACAAATAGGCTGTGCAAGGCATGCTGGAAGCAAAGTCTTCTTCTGCTCTTCGCATCTTCTGCTCAGGCTATTTATTTGAATGCAGCCAAATGAGACAAGAAAAAGGTAGCAGAGGTAACTATAAGGAGAAGGAGTTCTACTTTTTTCATGCCTGACAAGCCCTCTTGCTTCTTGACACTACTGTGGAAATAGAATGATCGGAACTGAACAGTCACAGCACATTTCTTCACTTTGCTCCTGTATTGTTGCAGCAATCGTTCACAGTGGTGGCGCTCAGTGATGGGATTCAAAGAAATTAACAACCGGTTTTCTGCCCATCTGGCAGCCACTTTTAAATGGCTATTTTTAAACTTTATATGTCCTATCTCTCGTTAACAACCGGTTCTATAGAGTAGGTGCAAACCTGCTGGAGCCCACCACTGGTGGCGCTGGAGAAAGGTGGTTTTCTGTTGCTCATATCCTATTCTCTCTTGCTCTCAGTAAGCAAGAAAAGAATAGAAGTTTCAGTTGAAATGGTTGGGTGAGTGGTGGTAGACATTGTTTTCTTTAAGCTGCATGGTTGTGTATATCAAAGTCCTCCTGAACTGAGTTCTTATTTTCTGGAAGTCCAGCAATGAAGTATGACATCACTGCTATACTTCTAGAAACTGAGAAGCTGCTATGTGCTGGATACATAGCAATCATCAGCATGAAAAAAATTCTATAGATGATATAACACTGAGATAAAAACAGAAAAGAATGTAAGTAGAATCTTAAGGCACATCCTAATCAATGTAGGCCAGCACAACACAACCATCTCCCCAACAGTGGTGCAGGGAAGCCGGCACATGTCTGTACACTGGTCGAATGCCTTAGGAGTGGCGCAGAAGTGCCTTATGGCACACTTGTGACATCCCCAGACCAGCACAGCACTTGTGCCAATCCTAAATAGCGGGAAGGATTGCACTGTCAATTTTCCCCACCTAAATTTACAAATTCTTATGAAATGTTGTAATATGTTGAAAAGTTGTAATATTTCAATCCCAAGAAAAGGAGTATTATTTTTATCATAAAGACTAGCGAAAACGCACCTGCACTGCAGGAGTAAAATTCCCCTGTATGCCATCCCCCCACTGTGCATCAACCTACCATGCACATCAACCCCCCATGTGCAACATCCCCCAAGTTCATCCACCCCATGCGCAACATCAGTTCTTGGTGGGTGTTGATGTCACAGAAGGAACACCCTCCCCAAATTTCACGCTTCTAGGTCCAGGGATTGGGGCAGACATCCCTCAGTCAGGATTCTTCAATGTAAAGTATAAGGAGGAAAACGTGTTGCGCCCCATTTCACCCACTTCTGATTGGAATTTCCAAAAACCAGTTCTTACTGGGTGCCTCCATCACAGAAGGAAAATCCATCCCAAATTTCACGCTTCTAGCGGTTTTGGCTGGGTGTTGATGAGTGAGTGCATGAGTAAGTTAGTGAGTGACTTTTCAGTTATATATATAAAGCAGGGGTCCTCAAACTTTTTAAACAGGGGGCCGGTTCATGGTCCCTCAGGCACTATCGGGGGCCGGACTATAGCTTCCTCCCGGCGAGCCACGCCCCGTGCCTGTGATTTCATACGCAGCACCTACCCACTTAAAAAATTTGTAGGATACCCCAAAATGTAGGACATGTTAAAATGAAGCAAAAATATTTGTATTGCTTTCCTGTACTTAATTTCAACACTTTTAAAATTGAAAACCTTTCAACATACATGATTCTGACCCAGACATGTAAGATGCCCTCAAAGCAATTTGCAGCCACACAAAGAATGTCAGTGACATGCACTGACATGTGCACCATATACTCTCACACACACATTCATACACACACACAAACACAAGCTCACCTCAATTTTGGGCTTGCCATGACAAATTTTTCGTTTGTCATCTGGTCTACTCAGAAGTAAGGTCAATTAGAGTCAGTGGGGCTTACTCCCAGGAAAGTAAGCGCAGCCCCTTGCATGTCTACTCAGAGGTAGGGTCCATTAGAGTCAATGGGGCTTTCTCCTAGGAAAGTATGGATTAATTGTCCAGCTCTCTGCTTGTCTACGCAGACGTAAGGCCCATTAGAGTCAAAGGGGCTTACTCCCAGGAAAGTGTGGACGGGAGGGTGGCCTTAATGGCCCAGCTCTCTGCTTGTCTACTCAGAAGTAAGCCCCTGGCAGCTGGAGCGGCAGCGAGAGGGCGGCAGGAGGCACGCGCAACAGCCTCAAGCCCCTGCAGCTGTGAGAGAGTGGCGGGAAGCGCATGCGCCAGCCTCAGGTTGGGCCCCTGGTAGCTGGGACAGCCGCGTGAGGGCAGCAAGAAGCGCATGCTCCAGCCTGAAGCCCCTGCTGGCTGGGGTGACCACGAGAGCGTGGCGGGAGGCACACGCAGCAGCCGGAACCCCTGGGGCAGACGAAGTTCACGCGCAGTTCCAGCTGTGCTCGCAATATTTTAAAAAAAAAAATTTTAAGGGCCAGCTTGAAGCTGCCCAAATTCCAGAGCCCGGAGGGACTCTCTCCCTTTGCACAAGGCTGCCGCGACTGGCGGATCTTCGCCGCAGCAGCCTTGATATACCCCCCAGGGCCCACAAAGCACCCCCAAATCTCCCAAACGGCCGGCAGGCCGGATCCAGCCCACAGGCCATAATTTGAGGACCCCTGATATAAAGAGTTAATGTAATTTAAAAAAACTGGTGGCATGCCTCAACCTTTTTAGCGACTTTGGAGATGTGCCCCAAGATGGAAAAAGGTTGAAAATCCCAGCTCTAGAGGTATTTGATGTATTAGAGTCTGTGAACATGACTCCCCTAAAGTCTTATAGGAAAGATCTGCTCAGTCTTTCATTTTCAGTTAAATCAATAAGCCATGTCCAACACCTTGTAAAAAACAAACAAAGAGAGGGAGAGAAATTTATTCCAAGGTAACCAATCATTTTGATCAAACCGCCAGGAATAATAAGAGAAACCCACCTATAAATTTGCTTGGCATGCAATTCTACTATAAAGTAAATTCAAGTGCACATGAATACTGCTGTCTAGCTTTCCAAAGAACATTTTCTGCCAAGCTGGTGTCTCTGCCACAGCAGAAATACCTAACAACTTACCTTAACATAGTTCACCTGCCATCAGATCATATTTGGAATTACCGTAATCAGTCTGTTTCAAAACTCTTCAGTTTATAAAGGCTTATAAAATGGGAAAGCTATTTCCCAATCATCTTATAAGAGTATGCAAACTGAAACACATTAAAGCAGGCCTCCGTCAGTCTTGGAAGACTATGGTGGTACTCGGCGCTGCATATGCTGCATGCGAAGCACAAAAGCGTGGGTTAGATTGTTATGGAGGATAGGCTGTTACCCAAGCAGCAAATCCCCCCTCCATGCCACTGAATTAGTCCAATGGAAATTAGTCAATAAGATTGGATCCAGCTGTGTTGCAGAGCTGGGCTAAGGACAGGAGCTCACCCAGTCTTATGGGGCCCGACCCAGGTCTCGAACCCTGGCCTGCTGGTTAACAGGCAGTGTCTTAACCACTTGTGACACCCACAGTCCACAAACACATTAAAATGTATCCCAAATTCACATTAGACCAAAGGTAGCCAAATTTTAATCCTTTTTAAAAATTCATTTCAAACCTACAAGAAAATATTCATTGTTTTCTCTAGGAATATGTTTTTGTTGTAATTTACATCTCTAAACCAGTGCATTAAAAACAAAACCAACAGGATAATATGAAAATGTCAAGATCACATAGTATTTAGACCATAAACATATCTTACTGGGGAGTAGTCTCACCAAAGTAAAACATTTTACTGACTGAATTGGTCTCACATTTATCAATTGCCTTCAGAATATTTGAAGACGACGATGAATGGAAGCATTTATATTTTCACAGTTAATAACAATTTATTACATTACCCAGTTCAGCCACAGAGTAATCATAACCCCCAGTTAGGTCGGCATAAGTCCCATGCTGTCCTAGGATTGTCACAAAAGTGTCATAAGGCACTTCTGCTCGACTCCCAGGAAGGATTAAGGCCAGTGAACTGGCATGGGCTGGCCTCCCCACTGTGGGATCAGGGAGACAGGCGAGTTCCATTGGCCTAAATTGGTTAGGACTGCACTCTTAAAATGGTACTTTTCCAGTACTTAAAATGGTACTCTTAAAATGGTACTTTTACAGATTGTTCCATGGGGAGATGTTGCGCATGAGGAATGATGCGCATAGGGATTGTTGTGCATGGGGGATTTGCACATGGGGGTTTAATGCGCATGGGGGTTTGATGCACATGGGGGATGTTGAGCATGGGTGGTTGATAAGTATGGGGGGTTGATGAGTATGGGGGGTTGATGTGTAAAGGGGGGATGATACGTATGGGGTGGATGAACATGGGGGATGTTGCACATGGGGTGGATGTCCATGCACATGCGCATGTGGGGTGGATGTCCATGGGGAATTGATGCACAGTGGGGGGATGGCGTACAGGGGAATTTTACTCCCACAACATGGGTATGCTTTTTGCTAGTCTATACAGTATATATAAGAGAATAGTCACTGACTGACTCACTGACTCATCAACACCCTGCCAAAACCACTGGGCCTAGAGGCATGAAATTTGGGGTGGGTGTTCCTTCCATGACGGAAGGGTACACTAAGAACCGGTTTTTGGAAATTCCAAGTGGAAGGGGGTGAAAAGGGGCAACGCGTTTTCCTCCCTATGCTTTGCATTGAAGAATTGGTGACTGAGGGATGCTCTGCCCCAGCCCCCAGACATAGAAGCATAAAATTCATTCGGGGAGGGTGTTCTTTATGTCACATGAGCACCCACCAAGAACAAATGTGGAGAAATTTAACCCTTAAAAGGCTGAAAAGGGGTCCAACATGTTTTTGTCCTATACTTAACATGGAAGACTGACCAACATCCAGCCTGCTTGGTGCTCGGTATCTGGTGCACTGGGGGGATGTTGTTCGAAGGGAGAGGTTGCACTGGAGAAGATGCTGCGCATGGGGGGGGGGTTGCACATGGGAAGATGCACATGGGGAAATGATCCGCACGGGGAGATGTTGCGCATGGGGGGGTTTGATGAGTATGGGGATGATGCAAATGGAGAGATGATGCCCATGGGAATGTTGTGCATGCGGATGTTGCCAATCGGGGGTTGATGCGCATGGGGTGAATGAACATGGGGGATGTTGCACATGGGGTGGATGTGCGTGGGAGATTGATGTGCATGGGGTGGATGAACATGGGGGATGTTGCACATGGGAGTGAATGAACATGGGGATGTTGCACATGGGGGTGGATGTGCTTGGGGGGTTAATATGCATGGGGGATTGATGCGGGAGGGATTGATGTGGGGGGATGCCATACAAGGGAATTTTACTCCTGCAACGCGGGTACGCTTTTTGCAAGTGACAGCATAAGAATGATGCAATGCCTTACTTAAAGACAGGAGTATAAAAAATGCATTAACTATATAAGACACAGCACTTTCTTTACTGCAGTTCATTTCAGTATGCACTTCCCTCATTCAGTAAGCTCTTACTGTCCTACGTAATGCACATGAACAGAGCATACACAAATGCAGTAAATCCCAGTTGGCTTTTCTTGGCAAAAACTACACAACTGTATACAAATTAGAACATAACTCAAGTTTGACCTAAATATAACATAAGATACACAGTAATGAAAAAGAGAAAATGCAATTCTATGCTTCCTAACCAAACAGATGCTATTTAACATTTATATGCCACATTTAAGTTTCTGCATGACAACAATTACATTTGAGAAAATATGGTTTATGTGTATTTCTTGTAATTTATGAAGTTCCTGCATATGTGCAAACTGTTGCACAAGCTCACAGGATTGCTAATTCTACATCTGTCAAGGAACCATCAAGACAACTTACAGATTAATTTCTTCCATCCAGTCTCATGCATTTACCCCACTGCTTTTTCCACCAGCAAGATTTATATCGCACCTTTTCCATGCCAAAGTAATGTATCATTCAAACTATTTCATCAGTTGTCATCAGTCAGAAAGACAACCTTAGACTTCAGCTAGTTACTTGGATCTCTCTATCAAGTCTACTGTTATCTAGATTTAATGTCAACTGACACACCAGTTACAAAACATTTCTTGCAGCTTATTATTAATCTACACTTATCATGCTATACTGATACTGTGATAAAGGATTAAAAACAATCAATCGTGTACCATCTTTTCCTTACTGCAATCTGCTTTCCATCTCACTGTCTCTCAACTTAAATGGGGAGAAGGGAGAAATAAAAATAGACACAAATATCTGTACAGCAGAAGCAGCAGTTTTTATGCTATCAGTGCCAGCTATTTTGATAATCATCCTAAATTTCATTGATAACATACTTCATTGACAGTCTGTGCATCTGAAACAGAAGCACAATTCTCATATGTATCACTGAAGTGATATATATTCCTAATTTATGGATAGCTTTTGAAATAGCTTTGAAATCAGAATGTTTAGACCACAGCAATGGCACGACATTTCCGATTCTGATACAGTAAACTTCATCCTATGAATAGACCTCATTCTTGTATGAATGCTTTAATTTGATCTGTTAACTCTTGTTTTCTCAGGTCGTTGCTTCATACTGCCAATTAGCACAGTACGTCTCTTTTTGTTCACAGAGAACCACAATATAACCCTTGGAACATTTCGTTTTGTTCCATACCCCTCATACCCTCTTCCCCGCTTTAGCTCACAGTTTTCGAACTAGGAGCCCAAATTACAGTTTTGCTTGGCTATCATTTATTTCTGCTTCAGGAAACTAGCGGCTTAGCCTCTCCAACCCCCTACGGTTTTCCCAGCCACATACAGGAGACAGATTCACATTCCTTCAAGGAAACCTTCAGAACTAAATGAATTCATTGGGCAGAGGGATTTGGTAAGTGCCAAAACTGTCAGTGTGATATGGCAGCTTAAGCAGTTTGGGGGTGAGTGTGTGTGCATGCACACATACACACTGTTTAGAAAGAAGCTTTCCTTTTTATTTTTTTCAGGGAAAAATAAACTTCTTGATAACTGGTTGTTTTATCACTCTTGTTCCTTACAAAGAAAATTCATAGATATGGGCTGCAATCCTAAAGACACTTTCCTGGGAGTAAGACCCATTGAACACAATGGAGCTTACTTTTGAGTAGACATGATTAGGATTGTGCTCATAGTCATACATAAGTAGATGGGTACTGAGCCTCACATTGCATCTACTAAATCCAATTTAAATGTCATTTCAGGGGAAAAACAGAAATTATTATTACAACTTGGTCAAATATATAAATCAGAGATTTTCTACCAGTGTGCCACGGCACACTAACTAAATGGTTCACAGGAGTTTGGAGAGGCTCATTTCTTGGTAGGGCCATTGGAGGTGTTTAACCCCTGCCAGCAGCACAATGTGCCCTGACAATTGTCATAAAACTGATGGTGTGCTTTAACAATTTTAGAGCTTTGTCAGTGTGCTGTGAAATGAAAAAGGTTGAAATTTCTGACATTATCAGATCCCTGAAACACAAGAAAATCAACAAATGCAATATAAACATGATCAGCCTCTTTGAGCATTGTGACTTCAGCATTTTTCCTCAGAAGAAGCCCCATTTAACAATGGAACTTACTTCCAAGTAAATATGCACTGAGTTACACTCACTGAGTTACATCAGTGATCTTTCATGCAGAATCAGGCCCCAGATTCTGTATGGAAGATCAGTGATGTGAATTATGTCCCATTTATGAAAGTGCAAGATCTCTGTGTCCAGCCTTCCAACAGAACAGACAAATCTCCAGGTCAGCACAATAGGTCTTGTCTCACATTTGTGCATGAAGCCCAGAAAAGAGACACACAATGTTAAAGTGTCCTACCCAGCCTGAAACAGAAGCTTGAAGGTATTCAAGCATCACAGCCTTTAATGGAACCCACTGTTACTATTGCTGATGTGGTTGGTTCCTATGCAAAGAAACCAAGGAAAAGTCAAGATGATATATAGCACAGTGGTATTCAGGAATTTCAGCACAGGACCCCCTTTTCAAATGTAAAAACCTGTCTAGGACCCCCTATCAAACTTATTGGGATGTTCTTCCATGTCTATTTAGAAGTCTTGTTGTATTCAATGAAACTTACTTCCAGGAAAGCCCAGTGCCAGATTCCAAGATGGTGGATCCCACCCTCTTGCAACTCCCCTGACCCACTTTGAAGACCACTGATGTAGCATTAGACTACATATGTATCCTTCAGGGTGGCAGTATCTGCACACATAGATCCTGGGGGGGAGCAGACCAGAGCTGTAGGGATGGTGCTGGTGGCTCATAGGAAGGGATGAGAATTCCCTGCCATTCTCCCAGCTACTCTCCAGGCCTAGTAAAACAGATTAGGAGAAGGATGATGAGATGAAATGTGCTTTGGGGGTGGGGTGGGAGGTGCTTGAGGGACAATAGATGTTTAGAGTGCCTTCTCACAAAGTTTTATTTTCACAAAATATACAAAGCAGCTGAAAACCAGTCCATCAATTTTTATTTTAAACTAAACAAAAAACCTACATATCTTATAGAGGTGTTTGAAAATGGGCTCAGAAGTTAGTCTGATGAGAGTTAGATTTTGACTGTAAACCTATCTTACTCAACTGAAGTAAAGCACTCTAGCTATTTATATTTATTGTATAAATAATTTTTATTTACAATGCACATACATTTTGAGAAGTACAAAGAAGTTTTCTCTGAGTAATTTTTGAATGCTATGCTCTTTAGATAAATTATCCTTTACACTTGGAAAATCCTAATATCAGTTTTTCCATTTTGTAAAATTGGTTAATTTGTTCTCTTTAATGCCTTTGTGTTTAATTCTTTGGTAATATAAGGTAAAGGTTTCTGGCAGGCTGCCCTCCTGCCTATAGTCACCAGCCACAGCTGTTGGGTGCAGCGTTCATCCCCGATTCAGCCGAGAGCTGGCACTATCAGTTGCAACATTTGGAGCACAATCCTAACCATGCCTACTCAAAAATAAGCCCCATTGTATTCAATGGGTCTTACTCCCAGGAAAGTGTCTTTATGATTGCTGCCTTGGTAAGGTGTAGAATACACATTTTATACATGTGATATGCAAACTTGTAGTAAACTCCACTTCTCTTATTTGCTTTTTGTTCTTCCTTTGTAGCTGTGACAAAACCAGAATCCAGAATATACAGAAATTATTGTTGTTGGCTGCTGAAACTGATAATATGGTTTGGTGGCAGAGAATTTGAATAGAATAACTACAACTTTTTGTTTTTATGAATTGAAGGAACTGTACATCTTGAACTATTCTAATCTCTGTCACTGACTGGCTCTGCCTGTTGTACTTTAGCCCCATGTCTTTGATGTCAGACTCCTCCCACAGATTGCGGGTTACCATTTATGATGGAGCCCAGCCCCTGATAAGTTGAAACCCACTGACTTGGCATGAACTTGCTCATTACACTGAGTGCAGAGATGAAGTAGTTGAATTCTGGATTATTTTCTTTCAGACTCCAAGTGGAAAGTAACTTTTTAATATGATTCATGCAAAAAATATGCCACATATAGTAAAGCAGCAGATGGGGAGAAATCTTCATTCAACCATTCCTCTGTTGTGGTCATCTACTACATGCCATGATGATCTTGCATTTTAAAACTGTGGGGTACCCATTACCCCACAGTTGCAGTTTGAGGATTTCACACTGCAGCTGACCACCTCACTCTGTAATGACGACCCAAACCATATGTTACTAGATGTATGGTTTTTCATTTTGTTCATGTGTGGCAATCACACAGGGCCATAGTTTGGGTGCAGTCTACAGCACACAGAGAGAATTTAACTCTTTATCTTCTGAAGATCATGGCTACTATTTAATCCTTAGTGCCACTGCACAAACAACACTTTGAATAGCCAAGCGGAGCTATAATTTTTACTTTACTGAGGTAAAGGGTTAAATGTGTGGCTTTACACAAGAATAAAAATGAAGATCCAAAAGATCTATACCGATGATAAAGACACACAGATTTGCTTGAAAGGGAAGATACAAAAACACAACTGTCAATAATGCAAATGAGAGAGGCTACTTCAGTTCCAGCTGAAGATAATGGCTAGGAAAGAGAGTCATAAAAAAGACACTTGGCTCTATACAGGATCAATAAAAACACTGCATGGAAAATCAGTGATTAGGCATTTTAAAAGAGGGAGAGATAAAAATTCTTTTCCATTTGTCACTTTACATGTTGGGAGATCTCATGTGCCTATCTCTACGTACTTATCTTCTATGTTACAAAAAAGCATTTGTGGGCAGAAAAACTATTGTCATGTGCAGTAAGTGCAATGTACTAGAAAGCTGCAAATCTCAAAGATAACCGCACATATCCCCTACGGCAGTGAAAGGCATAAGCATGCATACCACCCACATATAACAGTGAATAGACAGCTTGCTTATAAAGAAGGGATATCCAGGGGGGAAACTGCAATCTTTAATTACTGTATACCAATTGGCGGAACAGCTCCTGCTGGATAGAAGGACTGGAATGAACACAGAAAGAATCCTTCTGTTCCACTCCAGTTCTTTTGAACCGGCTCTAGTATCCTGCACTCATCACTTCTGAGTGTGAACTTTCGCACTCTTAAGGATCATTGCAACCAACATGCATGTCATTTGAATTTCAAGCATCCTAGTTCTGTTGCTGTATTTCTCCGTTTCACATTACCAGTGGGACTGGCTGTGAACCACAATTATTTATTTCATGGTTAGACCAAAAGTGACCCTGAGGACATCACTCCTCTTCTTAGATAGTTCCCCCACCATTCAAGTACACAAGCCCCCACATGGAAGTTAAAAGAATGCAAGTGAGCATGCATACCAGCTGCTCTTGCTAAAGAAAATGGGTTCATTGAGCCTAGGGGGAAAGGGGGGAAGGAAGAGACACTGTCAGTTTCCAAGCATTTAGAAGAGTAAAAGACAGCAGGTGGGAAGAATTATTAGCTATATCTACAGAAGAAAGGCCACAAAGTCATGGGTTTAACTTTGATTAAACACTGCATACTTCTTTTCCTTCTTTAAAACCAGTTTGTCTAAAAAAAATAGGAATTTCTATCACCTTCCAGGAACTGCTCAGTGAAATGCCCGGCAAGCATTTGAAGGGAATGTTTTTAACATATTATATTCCTGCCTCAGGATACATGTTGAACTAGACAGGGCATATCCAAGACCACATAAAATGCCAAGTAGTTCTATCTTAACCACTTTGGTCACTCATTTAAATTGTCACTGCCATTCACAGTGAGAGAAATTCTCCTTTGTCCTCTCTTTTAATGCATGCTTACAGCTTTTGATGTTCATGATTTTTAAGAAAAAATGATGGGCTTTTAAATTATAATTTTATAGACTAATGGAGTGATGCCGATGAGCAGCCATAATGTTTTTTACTTTTGTTCCCAACTCTGAAAGGTTTAGAGCCCAATCATATGCTTATACTTCTATCTACTAAGAAGTTAGTCCAATTATATAGTCAACACAGCTTACTCCCTGCAAAGTATAGACAGGACAGTAGCTATAGGCCTATATCCTAAAGTGAAATTAAGCCCCTTGCTCCGGAGCAGTTAAGATGACTTTCCATAAGATAACACTAGAGGGAGATGTAACTGCGTGGACCCGTAATTGATATGGATTTTGCCCCTAGAAACATTAAACACAATTCTTTTCCAATATGTATAGTCACTTACCAATGTGGGCTGCAATCCTATTCACACTTACTGGGAGTAAGTTTCCCAGGTACCTTTTGCTACCTTCTGTAAGCAGTTCCTTCTTTAAGTAATGTACCACCCTGCCAAGCATCAAGGCGTTTTTACACCAGTGGTCTTCAATCTTTTTGGCCCCAGAGACCTGTTCTGTGGAAAAGAAATTTTCCAGGGACCAGCCCTGCCTCTGGCCACCTAGAGAATGCTGCCTCTGGCCACCTGGAGGGAGGGCTTCCCCACCTAGAGCACAGCACAGCTGCCTCCAGCTCTAAATCCCATTATAATAAATAGAGCTATTGCTAGGTTACTGTGGATACTATTGCAGGTGAGAGTCCAATGTCTTAATGCATGTCTACTCAGAGCAGGGATTTTCAACCCTTTTCCATGCAGGATGCTCTGAAAATGCACAAAGCCTAGTCACTCTTATTGGAGAGTGAGCCTCATTGACTATAATGGGACTTATTTTTGGGTAGACAGGCAAAGGATTGGGCTCTGAGGCTGCAATCCTGTTCACTCTTTCCTGGGAGTAAGCTCTACTGACTACAATGGGACTTACTACTGAGTAGACAGGCATAGGATTGGGCTTTGAGGCTGCAATCCACTGACAGAGCCCTCCTGCTATGAAGAGGCGAAGATACAGTTAGAGGAGTCCTCTATTGCTGGCTGGCTGCTAAGGACCTCCAGTGGTCCCTGGTCTGGGGGTTGAGAAACTCTTGTTTTACATGATTTCTCTCATTTCTCCAGGTTTCAAATAAGTTGGAGGTTGTGCTGGGATCACTCAAAGCTGTCTGGATGACAGACCAACTTAAGAAGGGCTGTGATGATAGCGCTATGCGTGTCTACTTGTATGTCCCACTGTGTTCAGTGAGACTTACTCCCAAGAAAGTAAGTATAGAACTGCAGATTTACAGCCCAAGCCTATGCATGTCTACTCAGAGGTATGTCCCATTATAGTGAATGGGGCTTACTCTGAGGAAAGTAAGGCAATCCTATACATGACTACTGAAGTCTTACAGCCCAACCCTATGCATGTCTACCCAAAAATAAGTCCCATTATAGTGAATGGGGCTTACTCTGAGGAAAGTAAGGCAATCCTATACATGATTACTGAAGTCTTACAGCGCAACCCTATGCATGTCTACTCAGAGGTATGTCCCATTATAGTGAATGGGGCTTACTCTGAGGAAAGTAAGGCAATCCTATACATGACTACTGAAGTCTTACAGCGCAACCCTATGCATGTCTACTCAGAGGTATGTCCCATTATAGTGAATGGGGCTTACTCTGAGGAAAGTAAGGCAATCCTATACATGACTACTGAAGTCTTACAGCCCAAGCCTATGCATGTCTACTCAGAGGTATGCCTCATTGTGTTTAGTGAGATGTTCTCCCAGGAAAGTATGGATAGGACAGTAGTTAATCCTATGCATGTCTACTCAGAGGCACACCCCATTATAGTGAATGGGGCTTACTCCCAGGAAAGTATGGATAGCCCAAGCCTTTACATGTCTACTCAGAAGTATGTCCCATGACAGTGAATGGGGCTTACTCCCAGGAAAGTATGGATAGCCCAAGCCTTTACATGTCTACTCAGAAGTATGTCCCATGACAGTGAATGGGGCTCACTCCCAGGCAAGTGGGGCGGGGGCTGAGGCAGGGTCCTGTGCCTGTCCACCTGGGCTGCCCCATGGCGCCCCCTGACTGCAGCCTGAGCCTCCGGCGAAAGCCTTACCCAGATAGTGCCTGAGGTGGAGCAGGAGGTGGGGCGGCCCCCCGTTGAGCTGGTAGAAGAGGGAGCCGAGGCAGAAGAGCAGCAGGGCGGCCATGCAGAAGCCGTAGTCGCGGAGGGAGAGGACGGGCAGGGGCAGCAGTGCGAGGGGCCGCCTCCTCCTCCAGCCCGCTCCCTGCTGCCGGGGCCCCCCGACGGACGGCGGGGCCACATGAGGCCGGCACTGGGGCTCCTGCTGCAGCAGAGGCGGCGGCGGCTTCTTCATCGTGGCTTCCTCCTCCGCCGCCGCCTCCTGCTCACAGAGCCCGCCGGGGAGAGCGCATCCTCCATCCGCCTGCCTGCCTTCCCTGCCCCGCTCCGGAAAGTTCGCGGGGGGCTCAAGCGGCGTCCCTGCTGCCCATCGACGGCTTCCCGGTGGGTGGAAGAGGCAGTCGCTCCCCGCCGGGGCTTCCTCTCCTCCTCCTCCTCCTCGACCGCCGCTTCGCTTCCCAAACGGCTCGCTCCGGTGTCGGGTTACGGCTCATGCACGGCGGGCCCGGTGCCTCCGCCCACCACTCGCCTCCCTCTGAAGTTGTTGGAGGCTCCGCTCCCTCGAAGGCAGCCCCGGCAGCCCGTCCTCGCTCCACACGCCTCACCAGCGACCCCTGGGGGCGGCTCTGGCTGCGAGGAAGGCCTCACCACACAGCCACGCTCAACGTGGCGCCCCGGGCTGAGGGGACATGACAGCGGTCGGTGGGGCACGCTGAGTTATGGGACGCTCTCCCGGCCCCCTCACACGACTGTGAGGGGGGAACACACCACAACACCACAACCAGAAACCACAACACACCACACACCACAAGCAGAGAACAGACACTGAAGTGGAGTGTGGAGACTCTGAGGGTGGAAGAAATAAGATATTAGTCTGTGGAACTCCCTGCCACTTGATATGGGGGAAGACATTATGCAGGGGTGCTCTTTTCCCCCTCTCACAACACCAGAACCAGGCAACAGACACTAAAGTTGAGGGTTGAAAGTATAACTCAGTGGAACTACCTGCCACATGATAATGGAGGAAGATATTATTCAGGGGCTGACTAGAGGGGAGGGATGTTCTCCCCCCCCCCCCACTTCAATCTGTCCCCACATAACCAGAACCAGGCAATGGCCACCAAAGTTGAATGTGGAGACTCTTAAGGTGGAAGAAATAAAACATTAATCTGTGGAAATCCCTGCCACTTGATATGGGGGAAGACATTATGCAGGGGTGCTTTTTCCCAGACACAACACCAGAAGCAGACAACAGCCACTGAAGTTGAGTGTGGAGACTCTTAGGGTGGAAGAAATAAAATATTACTCTGTGGAACTCCCTGTCACTTGATATGGGGAAGACATTATGCTGGGGGTGGACAGTGGGTAGAGGAATGTTCTTTTCTCTCCTCACACAGCACCAGGAGACAGCCACAGATATTAAGGCACTGTGCCTGTTAACCAGCAGGCCAGGGTTCGAGACCCGGGTCGGCCCCACAAGACAGGGTGAGCTCCTGTCCTTAGCCCAGCTCTGCGACGCCAGCTGGATCCAATCATATCGGCTCTGCCTTTCCATTGGACTAATTCAATGGCATGGAGAGGGGGGATTTGCTGCTTGGGTAACAGCCTATCCTCCATAACAATCTAACCCATTTTTTCTTGCTTCACATGCAGCGTATGCAGCGCCGAGCACGATACCATAGTCTTTCAAGACTGACGGAGGCCTGCTAATTAGTCTGTGGAACTCCTTGCCACAGGATGTAGTGGGGGCACATGGCCTAAATGCCTTTAATAGGGAATTGGAAAATTTTTGGAGGAAAAGTCCACCACAGATTACAAGCCATGATGGTTGTGTGCAAACTCCTGATATGCTACCCCATAATGTCAGATAAAGGGGAAAGCATCAAGATGCAGATCTTGTTATCTTCTGTGCTTCCCAAAGCATCTGGTGGGCCACTATGAGATTCAGAAACCAGTACTAGATGGACCTTTGGCCTGATCCAGCAGGGCTCTTATCTTTCAAAAATATACATGGGTAAAAATTTACAAAGAACATTAAATTTAATTAGAAGTCATGTCCCCAAAAACAGTCTACTTCAACAGCATTTTCCCTTGCCAACATAAGATCTTCCTCTGCATGTAGAAGGGCACTGTATGCACTGTGGCATACTGTGGGGTGGTTTCTTCTCCACATTTGCACAGCCCATCTTTCATGACGTATTCCCATTTTCTCAGGTTGTCCTTAGATCTTCCTACCCCAGCACGCAATTTAACCATACAGGCCATGGTTGTTGTTGGCCAGGCGGTGGGCATGTATCTGATTGGACCCAATTACTTAGTATCTCCTTGCTGTCTTTACATAGGTCCATGGCAGACTGTGGCAACGACAGGAGGCGCTGCAGAAGCTATTCCTTTATCTCAATCACAACTGGGAGTTGCACTTTCCTGATGGAGTTTACGGGGAGGGAGACCAGTGAGATAGTATATCTTATTAGTGTCGGTTTTAAACATCTTGTGACCAGTCTTGCTGTTTCATTTAAGGCCACATCTTTCTGTTTTGCATGTTTAGATCCATGCCAAACAGAGCTGGCATATTCTCCAGCCTCCCCAAAGATTTGCAATCGAGCATCCCCTGGGAAATAGTGTTGTCACTGGCAAATCCTTTCAACCCAGAAGCACATCCTTTAATTGAAAATAACCATTTGAAGATTTCCGGTTGGATATCAGGAAAAAAATTCCTGATGGAGAGAGCAGTTCGGCAGTGGAACAGATTGCCAACGGGGGGTGGTGGACTCTCACTGGGGATCTTCAAGCAGAGGCTTAAGGAGCACCTGTTGGAGATGCTCTAGGAGGATTTCCTGCTACAAGGAGGGGGTTGGACTAGATGACCTACTGGGTCCCTTCCAACTCTAGGATTCTATGATTCTTATTATGTTCAGTGCTGACTTCCCTATGTGTGTCTGATGAGAACAAGCAAGGGTCCCCCACCTCAGGTTTTTCTGGACTGCTTGCCCTGCCACTGTTTTCAAACCTTGGATCATTGAGGAGGTAGTGACACAGCTCAACCTCCACTGCCAAAGATTATTATTAGAACGAGGACTCTGAGACTGACTAGGCAGTGGTAATCACTGTTACCAAAGATGGAAGATTGTAAGGGGACCTGAGGCCAGGGCCTCTGAAAGGAAGTTCCTCAGGAGTACTACCAAAACGATACTGAAAGTCTCGAGTTTCTCTTGAGAATAAAAGTTCATTATCCAATAAAAGAAAATAAATAATGAACTAGAAAAAACTTTTAGAAAAGCTTTAAAATGTAGGAAGTTTTACTTAGGATATTGCCAAAGAAAGTGCAGACAACTTGGGTTGCATAATATTTGGAAATTATAAGGACTGGAATAAGGCCTGTGCACACTTACTTGGAATAAAGTCATTGTATCCAAGAGTCTGAGTAAACATGCTTAGGATTGCACTTTCAGACCACAAGGCAAAAACAGATGGGAGACTTCAACAGAATCCTTGACTCAGAAGAGATTTCCTCAGAAATCTCTCAGAGGGAGGGGAAAATCCTGGAAAATAGTTTCTCTGTTTCCAAAACATTAGATTAAAAAAATAATCTAATTTTGGCTGCAATCCTGAAGCGCACTTGGGCTAGCCTATCTATTACTGGACTGGCCCAATTCCAAGATGGGCCAGCCCAGTTACACCATGTCCAGAAAGGCTTGGGCGGGTTTGGCTATGCTGTGCCAGCCTAGGCAGTTCAGGGGAGGCATATTGAGGGGCATGTTTAGCATGGCCTAGAACAGAGCAGTTATGCTGTATCCAGAGTCTGTTTCCAGAGCAGACATGCCCCTCACAACTCCTCAGAGTAAGGCCACCAAACGAGCAGGAATAAATCTGAGTAGACCGATAGGGGTCCATGATAAGCCAGAGTAAAACTGGAAGTGATGGCACAAAATTCTGAGTCTTGGGCAACCCCTACCTCTCAACCTCAGGATACAGCACAACTACACCAGCCCAGTAAACTTGCTGCCCTTGAGCTGCTGCCTCTTCAGCAGCAGTTGGGCCAGCCAGAGGCCTTCTAGTCCTGTGGATTTGGTCTAACAGTCATCTCCGGATATGGCTTGCTTAGGCCAGCTTAGCTGGGCCATTTTTCTGTCCTAAAGTCAGGACTGCATTGCCTGTCATTCCTGGAACAAGTAGAATTGGTAAGATAAGAATGAAGAAAAAAGCTACAAACAGTACAATCCTATTCAAATCTACTTAGAAATAAGTTCAGTTGAGGTCAGTGGGGCTTACTCCCAGGAAAGTGCTCTTAAGTTTGCAGACAAATAGGTTTCACGACAGATATGGGATCAATTTTCTCAAAGGAACAGCAATTTTGAAGAAAGTCTGGATAAAAAATAGAAATATAAATTTGCAAAAATTTATACAGTATGTTAGAAGATACATGTAAAGAAAAAGATAAAAAGACAGAAACAGATTTGAGATAAAGATGTTGAATTGCAGGGAAAGAATAAAACCCTAACAGATATACAGCACAATCCTAACCATGTCTACTCAAAAATAAGTCCCATTGTATTTAATGGGTCTTACTCCTAGGAAACTGTCTTTAGGATTGCAGCCATAATGTGGATTTTGAAGAATAATATCTTGGATTTTCTGGGAAAATGAAAAATATCTGAGGAGCAATTGGAATCTTTCTTATCAGAAGAAATATGTGAGGATAAATTGGAATCTTTTTTACCAGAGGAAAGTCATATTCCAAGAGCCAAGTATTGCACAACATAATAGGACCCAGTAGGTCCAAGATGCAATATTTGGTGGTTCATGAACTTGGCAGGGCAGATTAGGCTATCTGCATGCATCAAGGATTAAAGAAACAGTCACTGTACTTAGGGGAGGAAGCATTGCTGCCCACCAGGGTGACCATATAACCAGAAAAACCCAGATTTGTCTGGATTTTTAGCCTCCTGTCCGGGTGTCCTACATTTTGGCTTCATTTTCCTACGTTGTGGCTTCATTTTGAAACTTTGCAATAGTGCACAGTACCCCATCATGCCATATGTCGTTGGATTCCTATTGAAGAGCAGAATCCAATGCAAAACTCTGTTTGGAGATATCTCATTCCTATCAAAAGTTATGGTCAAAAAACAAAAAAAAATACACTTTTTGGCAATTTTTTTAAGCGGGTAGGAATTTTGGCCTGGGATTAGGAATTTTGGCCCCGGGGTTCAGGAATAATCTGGTCACCATGTGCCCAACTAGCATTATAGCCACACACCCTTTGGCATTTAAAAATCAGACAGCACGCTGTAGAGCCTAAGAGAAGTGTTGACGCTAGGTAATGAGAGAGTTTATTCAAATTGTAAACTGATATTGAAGAATTAGAAACTGAATCTAGGAAATATAATGTAAAATGAGAAGATATCCTGGATATATTTACATTCTTTAGTTGTAAGGGAAAATAAGTTATAGTGGGAAAAATTTGGGTGATAATATTTTTTAAATTCAAAAATATATAAACATAAGGACTTTCTGCCCTGTAACCAGAAATATTAAAGAACTGACCTTAAATTTCTTTCTGTTTAGTTACAGGGTATCTTTTTTGTTACTGATGGGGAAGATGCCATTTATGGATTATAGTTCAAATCACAGAAGAGGCAAAGCAGTTCTTGATATTAATGAACAATCACTCAATATCACCAGGTACAGAATCTTCCTAAATTTTATAAAACTCTTTGATTGATTGGTACTACACACACACACACACACACACACACACACACACACATAGTTGATTGATTGATTTTGTTTTCTTAAATTTTAAGCAACAAAAAATTCTGAGAAAGAAAATGCATCAATAATATGAGTACATGTCATACCTGCTGTCATACCTCGTACATGTCATACCTGTCATATGTCGTACATGTCATACCTGTCATACCAGGTATCTGTCATACCTCATACATGTCATACCTGCTTATCTACTCAGATATCATTCTGAAACCCTCAGTGGATAAACAACATTGGATATCAAATCAGTGGAAAAATAGCTTTAAAGATTGACTTTCAGGTTTTTTGCTCTAAGAGTTATTGCCCCGGAATCCCTTGGTATAGATACTACACCACGTTTAGAGCACAATTTTAAATGTGTTCATGTTTAGAGATTGCACAAAATAAAAATGCAGGCAAATCCACCAGAACACATACCATACTTTTAAATCTTGCACATGAGTAGGTATTCAGGCAAGGCCTCAATCCACCAAAACATACTTTTAAACCTTGCACATGAGTAGGCATCCAAGCCAGGCCTCCATCCACCAAAACAAACACTTTAGAGATTGCAGACGAGTGGGGCTGGAGGGGAAGGATGGAAGAGGGGTTTCTTTTTTACCTGCTGGCTAGAAAGGTGTGGGGGGTGGCGCTGAGATTGATGGCCACCAAGGCTCCTCTTCTCCTCTGCAGGGGCCAACTCTGGGGATGCTCCACAGGTGGAGGTGGCTGGAAAGCTGCCTGCCTTCAGAGCCTGCTACCTCGCTGGTCCTGGGGCTCCTCCAGGAGGCCTGCCCTGGACAGCAGAGATTGGCTGGGAGGCAGCTCTCTCTGCCCAGACCAGAAGCAGGGCAGGTATTGGGACTTGCAGGGAAGCAGCAGGAAGAGGGCTGCAAGAAGGCTCCAAGGCGCACACGAGGGGAAGGAGGCCACTCCTCCTGGTCCTGTCTCCTTGTCCTCACCTCCACCAGCCAGGACAGGCCCCAGTGATGAGCACAGGCATTGCAAACCATCTAAAGAGGGGAAGAAAAGGGAAAGTCTTTTTGTTCCAGACAAGGAAGTGCCTGACAAGCCTGGACAATTCAATTTTTGGCTAGTTTGGCCTCTGGGGGCGCTATTTCCGGACATGTCCAGCTATTTCCGGCTTTATGGGAAGCCTGTTTTAGGCTCAGCACCTGATCAACACAACTACAATTATGTCAAAAGCCAGCTTGTTCCAAAGGAAGAAATGTATCTATTATAGGACCAATTCTATTTATGATTAGTTTCTCCAGAAGTTTGTAACAAGAACTCAGACGGTCAAATAGCTAAGTGTCTTGTGGTTTGCCAGGTTTCAGAAGCGATATTACATTGGCTCTTTTGAATTCTGGTGGGGGGGTGTCCACTGGATAGTATGTTTGAAAAGAATTTGCCAGGCCAATTCCTTGTGAGTCTCCCAGAATGAATTAGAAATTCAGGGTGGATGCCATCAAAACCTGGTGCTTTACCAGACTTCAAACTGTTGATGACTGTGTCAATTTTGTCCACAGAGAAAGGGTGGGAGAATTCAGACTGCATTGGTGCTGACAGTCGAAAGACTGAGAGTGCTGTCTTGATGGTAGTCAAGTGCTCTTTCATGCTTGGGGCTTCAGAGAGGGATACAACTCAGAAGGCTACTTGATTGGGGGGTTACACCAGATGTTTGTCATGCAGGTTGTCTGGCATCCCAGTTTCCTTAATAGACTCCAGGCTTTCCTGCTGGATTTGCTGAAATTTAATGAAGATGTGAGTTGTTTCTATGTCTTATGACAAGCTGCATCCAGGCTGTGTAAGAGATCATTAACAATCTCTGGGTCACCACTCTGTAGCAAAGCCTGATAAAGTTCTTCAGGCTCTTTGTTCCATCCTGGAATACTGTATATTCTTTTCTGAATCCACAAAGGATGTGTCTCTTAGCTGAAGCAAGTACAGCTGTTTTGAATCTCCAATGTTGACTTGTTTGTGGTTGGAATTCATTGTATTATACTGTCAAGGCTTTTTGGCAAATTTGTCAAGGCTTTTGGCAAATAAATTGGCTTCATGAAAATTCAATCTGGGTCTAGGTGTAGAGTGAATTAGAAGAATCTGAATTCCGATTTCAAGCAAAACGGGACAATGTTGACTGTGTGGAATTTTGTCCAGTACTTTCTAGTTACTGGGAACTGGCTGCAAGTTTGGGCCTTCTGACACAAAACACATATCTGGATTAGTTACACATTTCCAAGCCACAGATTGAAAAGTGCCCCTGTCTTTAGCATCAAAAATCAAGTGGACTTTATTATCAGAAGCCCAGTCATGTAGCTCTTCACTGTTTTCATCAAAACATAGTTCTGATGTTTTCATCAGTGATAGTTCTTTGATGACTGTTAAAATCACCTGCACAAACTGCAAGGTGTGGTTTGACATCCAAAACATATCTGAGGCAGCTTGTATATGTTCAATATCGAGCGCTCTTTATCTGAAGTGTTGAAGAACAGAAGCATTTTTAATATCATATTTTTCAATCTTTTGGAATATTGTGTGTAATGAGAGGATGGGGATGGGGCCTAAGTCAAAATGTATAATTCAGGTATGTTTCATGTACCCCTTATATACATAGCCTAAAGGTAATATTATATAATTTTTTAAAAAATGTTGAGTATGAAACCAGTTTTGTGCATGAAGTTGTGATTTTTATTTCTTTATGCAAAAAAGTTTTTTAAGTCATGTTGTTGCTCAAAGTTTACATTTCAGAATATTCAGTATTTTGGAATTTTGGTTAGGGGATGCCCAACATGCATTTGATGAAAACATTGTGGCTCTTGGCATCAGAAGATATGTTTTGGCTACCTTTTATGGTCAGTAACCTTTTGGCTGCTACATTTTTGAAGCACAACTTGCGGTGTTTTTTCTATCAGTACAGTCTTATTACTGAGCACAATTGGTTTACTTTTAAGTAACACAATTTTTGAAATAAGCATAACATTTTCTTCAAATGAATGCAGATATACAGGTGTTGCCTTGATATCTATGGGGACTTATTTCCAACCCTCATCCCATGGATACCAAAATCTGTGAGATCTGAGGGGTGCAATAACAATTCAAACTGGAAGGGGTTTTTTGGAACATTCCAACTGTTTTGAAAGCAACAGTATTTTGTCTTTATATTTGACTAGCAAAAAGCATACCTGCACTGCAGGAGCAAAATACCCCCCACGTTCATCAGTCCCCCACACGCAGCATCCCCCCATGAGCGTCAACGATCAACCCCTCAACCCCCATGCGCATCATCTCCCCATGCGCAACACCCCATACACAGCATCCTCCCCAGTGCAACCCGAACAACATCCCCCCCACAGCACTGGGCACCGAGCACCAAAGTGGCTGGAGGCTGGTTAGGCTTCCATGTTAAGTATAGGACAAAAACACATTGCACCCCTTTTCAGCCCCTTAAGGGTTAAATTTCTCAGTTCGTGGTGGGTGTTCATGTGACAGAAGGAACTATACTTTGCATTGAGGAATCAGTGACTGAGGGATGTTCTGCCCAATCCCTTGACCTAGACGTCTAGGTCCAGGGATTTGGGCAGAACATCCCTCAGTCACCAATTCCTCAATGCAAAGTATAGGGAGGAAAATGTTTTGCACCCCTTTTCACCCCCTTCCGGTTGGAATGTTCCAAAAAACCCCATTCCGGTTGGATTTGTTATTGCACCCCTCAGTCACAGAAGGAACACCCACCCCAAATTTCATGTTTCTAGGCCCAGTGGTTTTGGCTGGATGTTTATATATATAAGATAAGAAAAAGATGAAGATTAACATAGTGAGAGCCTTCTGTCATTGTTAGTTTCATTCTTATGAAATGAAATATAACAGACATCAAATATTAATAAATAGCTCCCTTTTCCTATATTATTATCACATATGTCAGGCCTTGTATCTGAGAAATCAAAGCAAACACTGAAATTTTTCTTTTCAAGTATAAACTTTATGTCGATAAAGGTTGCTGGAAAAAAAGTATAAACTGATACACATCTGGAAGAAAATTTTTAGGAAATTGCTCATTAGATGTTGGAAGCAGCTTTAGAATTATGGAAGAACTCTAAAGCAAAATGAGAAGTTATACAAAATTAAACAAAAAGATGCAATGCAGCTTTAAAGCGTGTTTTTATTCAAATAACAAATAAAAGATTTTGAAGCAGGAAAACACTAGATTTTATTTGCATAAAATCAGTTCATTGTGTTTTTATTCATCATCCGTTTCCTTTTGCTCTGTCTTATTTTTGTACGACCTCTTTCCAGAGTCCTGTCTTAGGGCAAAAATTATTACTTATATTAAACATTTCCAGATGTTTGACTTGGAAGTTTAAACCTGTAGAATTTTTTAAGGCCCAAATCACTCTCTTTTCAATTTTCAATGCCTATTCCATTTTTTTTGTCTCTGATAATTACAAAATAACTTGTGTTGTCTGGCACTAATCTTTGATACAACTTTACTGTGACACTGATGATGTGATGCTACTCTTTGACAGTGCTGATCTTGTGAGTTATGCCAGGGGGAAAGTTATCACAAAGTGCCATAAAGCACTTTGCAGCAGGCAGAAGGAGGGAAGTACCTGCACAGAGGTAAGCATGGGGTTTATGGAGGGGTACCAGGAGCCATCAGTGGTAAGCCTGCCTAAGAAGAACAATGGAGTAAGCCTGTCTTACAATTAAGTGCACAAACCACCTCAAATCACAGGTACAATTAGATAACTTAAAAAAGATACTGTGATTAATCTTGCAGGCAGCTACCACCAACTGCCTGCAAAGGAGTTATTCTGCATGATTCTAGGGGACAAAGTCACTTTCCTAGTCACCAGAATAGCTTGTTTAGGGAGAAACGCTAGGATGCCAACCCTTCCAGATATGCAGCAGGACTGAACCTTAGTTCTTCGACACTGCTTGCCTGAACAGGGTTCCTGTCCATTAGCTCTTAATTGAGCCCCTTTGGCTTAAAGTAAACTTCTGAGCTACCAGACAGATCGAATCTTAGTAAGTAAAATGCCAAATAGCTGGTAGCTCTCTCGCTTCCTTCAGAGTCCATAAAAGGTGGTAAGGAACAGAGAATATAAACCCTACACCTTCAGGTAAAATAGAGAGAAAAGGTTTATTATTAATTAAAACAGAAATAGTATAAGGCACCAAATAATAGATTTGCATGATAAATCCCAAATAAAAACAATAAAGCTAATTAGGTAATGGTGTCCCCTGCAGGTTATACTTCTACCTGCTATGGTTGTGGTGCCTGTTTCTATGCCTTTAGAGCTAGCATTGTCCAAGAACATTTCTGGTATGACTGCTGATGGTGCATGGAAAGCTGTTTTACTTGAATGTCTGAAATCTTAACTGTTTATACTACCTCACATCAGAAGAACATTATCTTAAACCACATAAGGTCCCTTCTGCAGCAAATACCTCACAAGCGCAGTGCCCAAAAGCTTGGTATTGCTCAACCAATGATGGGTGAGAGATGGTCTTCAGCATAGACGTACTCTACAAGGTGAAGAAGGGAACCAACCAACCAACTAAGCAAAGCAACCATGCCTGAATGGGCTCACCCTTTTATAGGAACCCTTCCAGAGAAAGCCCCCTGGATTCTTTTGGACCAATCAGGTTTTAACATGGTCCCAACTTTCAGAAACTTCTAGAAACTGCATGCAACTTCACCCAGTTTGTTAGTCCACTTAATGTAATGGTTTGTTAGTCCACTTAATGAAGCTGCATGAAGCTTCTCCCAGTTTGTTAGTCCACTTAATGTAATGGTTTGTTAGTCCACAATGGTTTGTTATTCCACTTAATGGAAGTTTGTTGGTCCACTTAATGCTTATCAGTGCAGATGTCTCAGGTATGTGGGATCAACCTTGAGGCATAGGACTGACTGGTAAGTTTGGCCAGTTCTCATCAGCGCTAACCCTGGGTCTGATTACATATGTCCCACAGCTGAAGGTTATTACTTTCTCATAGGCCTCAAGCTGCCTCTGTGTGTTGTCAATTGACTGGGCATATTTCCCAGATTCCTCTGCACCAATTCTTTCTTTCATTCATCCAATTTAATATGGCTTTTAAAATCCAATTTAAGATGGATTAGAGTACCCACAGCAGGGTGAGTTGACATATTTTCTTCCCAGATACTATTAAAGAAAATTTATTATCTACTAGCAAAGTGTGCTCATGTTGCGGGAGTAAAATACTCCCTTGTGCACCATCCACCCTGTATCCCATCTCCCCATTGCACATCGTCTCCCATGTGCAACATCCCCCAATGTGCATCAATCCCGAATGTGCATCATCAACTCACTGCGCATCAACCCCTCAGTGCACATCGACCCCCTGTGTGCATTGACCCCCCATGGGCACCATCCCTGCTGCGCATCAACGCCGATGTGCATCATCCCCCTCCATGTGCATCAACCCCCCCTCCTGCACAACAACATCCCCCCTGTATATCCTCCCAGTGCATCAGGCACCAAATTGGCTGTATGTTGATCAGTCAGTCTTCCATGTTAAGTATAGGAGAAAAACAGGTTGCATCCCTTTTCACCCCCTTAAGGGTTAAATTTCTCCACATGGGTTCTTGGTTGGTGTTCATATCACAGAATTAACACCCTCCTCAAATTTCAGGCCAGGGGTTGGGCCAGGGCACATATCAGTCAGGGATTCTTCAATGTAAAGTATAGGGAGGAAAACACATTGCACCCGTTTTCACCCCCTTCTGGTTGGAATTACCAAAAACCGGGTTTTTATGGGTGTCATTATTACGGAAGGAACACCCTCCCCAAATTTCATGCTTCTAGGCCCAGTGGTTTTGGCTGGGCGTTGATGAGTGAGTGAGTCAGTGAGTGAGTCAGTGACTTTTCAATTTTATATATATAAAGATTAAATATTACATTCTATTTTTATACTCTAAATTTTTGCATATAGTGCAAGATACATTGGAGCGGTTTCTGCAGTATTGTTCCATCTCTGCAAGGCTGTTGGTCCTTGGTGAGGACAGCAATGAAATATAATGGCTTCCCTCCCTGCCACTATTTGGGAAGAAAGTTGAATGACAAATACTCATTTTCAGCTAGGCTTCTCTTTACTCAGCATGAATTCAAACACTTCCTACCAGCTGGTCATAACATCATGGCAAGCTGTCAGTTAACAGAGCCCAAGAATCAGTTCAATGGACTAGAAACCGAGTTGCCGGTTTTGGAAAACAAGTTTGACGTGTCTCAATGTCCCATCTTAGAATAATGGGGATTGGTGGAGAAAATGAGACATTTTTCAACTAATTATTTTTCTTTACCCATAATGTCCTTGAACTGATAAACAGCCTATTTTCCTATCAGTTTCTGTGTAGGGTTTAGACAGTCTAATGACCGCTTCTTTCTTTGGCATGCGCATGGAGTTTTGCAGCTCATTTTGTAACCCTTCTGGCTGAACCCGTCATAGCACTTTTTAATTTGGAATCTTAGAGAAAACAACCTGGAACGTTTTGTTTACTGTCATGTGGCATTTCTGAACCATTTAATTACTACGTTCCACCATTACAGAGGCGGATTTTAGCTGTGGAAATTGAAGTGAAATGCTGTACTTTATGCTGACATTTTAATTGGGAAGACGTACTACTCTTTTGGACAGCACTGATTTGTAAAATCCATGATGATATCATTTGCAGAACCTCCATCTGGGAATAATTGGCTAATTTATTACACATTTTTTGGTCATTGCTTTTTCTGTGGAAGAAGGAAATTAGAATGAAACTAGCATCTATTACTTTCTTCCAATCAATCATTTTGGCTGTCATAAAAGTGCCCTTTTAAATTAATTTTCTGTTCTGTTTTCTATTCAATGGGATAAAATCTTTGTTATATAAACTGCTATAGGCCTTTGAATTTGCAAAGGATTGTTTTAACTTCTCAGCCACAAATGCAAATTTCATTCCAGAACATTTGCAACAGTGTTCCTAGCCAAAGGAATCTGACAAATAGTATATAATTTAGCTTTCTATTATTTTAAAACTCTAGGCTTATTTGGTAATGGGTTATAATATTCTGTTTTGTTTTTCCACCGTTGTTCCGCATTAATGCTCAATTGCTGTACACCTTCTAGTCTCGAAGCAGTTTCTTGTTTCTCAGTATTTTTAGAGATAGTGCCTATGATGTGCACATGATAAGGTGGGAAAGAATGGCCCAGCCAAAATTGGACAATCAAAATTATAAACTGATGAGAAAAAGCTTTTGCTTTTCTTTGTTTGTGCCAGCTTCTTCCACCCATACAGATTCCACCTGTACCTCAGAAAGCTTAACCCAAGGAGCCTAACTAAAACATTTCACCATTTGAGAACCATAAAACATTTTGCTGTCCTGATTGGTGAATATCTTCAGTACTATTCAGGAAGCAACCATATTTTCAGATCTTTGAAAGAGTTCATTCTGGGCCAGGCTAAACATCCATGCCGGTTGCCTTTCTAGCTCATCAGCTGTTAGTCAACTGGAAAACCCCAAATGAGTAACAGCATTCTCATGCTTCTTGTTCTGTATATTCTTGCAGTTTGAGCACAATCCTAACCATAGCTACTCAAAAGTAAGCTCCATTGTGTTCAATGGTTCTTACTCCCAGGAAAGTGTCTTTAAGATTACAGGCTTATACTGCCCTTGGAGGCTCTGCTTAGCTATCATGGGAATGCCTACAAATGACATTAAGGTGTAGTGGCACATCCAAGATTTTCCATCTAAAAAGTTGTATGTGATGTGCTGCAGGTTGGCCATGCCTGTAGTAAACCAATCATATGTGACAGAGAAATCCTTAATATTAAGTTTTCACCATTTGCTTGTTACTGTTGAGAGTTTAGGCCAGGCAGACCATGAGCAACACAATCCTGTGGTTTCCTGGATGATTCCAGATTCTGAAGAATTTCCAAGGGCATTTGGTTTGTGACTTTCTCCAGAAGGCCATACTGTTTGGATGGATGCTTAGCTTTCAGAATTGATTAAAACATTTAATGCATCTTCGTTTCTAGTCCAGTATAACTGTTATAGGCTGCAATATTAACATGCAGTTCAGCCAGCCCAAGGCCTGGCACAAGTCCTGTGCTGACCTGGGTGTGTTACAAGTGCTGTAAGACACTTCTGCACCACTCTGATGGAGGTTTAGGCCTGTATATGGATATGTACTGTCCTCCTTACATCACCATGGGAATGGAAAGTCTTATAAATTATGCCAGCCTAGGTTAGGATTCACCCAAAATCTCTTAAGAAGGCAACAATATTCTTTCCTATCTTAATGATTATCTGGTTCTCATCTTCCTGTTTCTACATGTTGTTAGTTAAAATCAGAATATCTTTTGCTGGACTTCTGGACTGTTCTTTTGTGGTTGTGTTTCTGATTCTGCTCTTGCATTCACTCCTGATGTTGGATTTCTTTGGTGTATTTAGACAAAACTAGACACTGTCCCTTCATCTCCAAATACCTACATTAGTAAATAAAACGAAAGCTCATTTTATTTACTTATAAGTGGCTTCAAGCATGTGAAGTTGGTGCTATCCATGATGGGTGCAGTTAGCCTAGTTGTTGTCAACATATTCCCACAGCTGGGCTGCTAGAAGGCCTTGGTGAAACTGGGTTTACCACTTGACTGGAGGCTCCACATAACTACCTTTTCACATGTTCTGTGGGAAGAAACATGGAACAAATATGAGGAATTTCCACTCCTCAAATCAGGTAACCTGGTGACATCAATTCAGCATATTATAAATTTCCAAGCCCACAGAAAGTGTAGTTGCTTGAGTGACTCTTTCTTTGCGCTTTGATTGGAGCACCTGCTTGTCCAATAATGAGTGAAAGGATTTAGTATTCTTCATGTAATGTAAGTAGTTAGGCATTAGCTAGTTAGGGTTATATTAAGAGTTCACGTTGTTGTCTTTTTCCTTTTCATTTGCTCATTCATTCCAGCTTTTGGTCAAGCATGATGGAGGCCATCAAATAACCTCACAGCTTCATCTGGTGTTTGTTAATGGTTATTGTATCTTTTTGGTGAAAACCTTTCTTCATACATTTAACAAACTACCATAGTTTATATTATCAGTAAACTACCGGTATACACATTTTATCCATACTAATTCAGTGGATCATCATGTCTCGTTGCTGTACAAATGCTACCGTGGGACTCATTAACGTCCAGCCAAAACCACCAGACCTGGAAGCGTGAATTTGGGGAGGGTTTTCCTTCTGTGAATAAGAGCACAAAACCATGTCTACTCAAAGTAAGCCCTATAGTGTTCAATGGGTCTTACTCCCAGGAAAGTGTCTTTAGGATTGCAGCCTAAGGCCTATATCTTAAAGGGAAATTAAGCCCCTTGCTCCGGAGCAGTTAAGATGACTTTCCTTAAAAATAACACTGGAGGGTGACATAACTGCATGGACCCATAACTGGATTTTGCCCATAAGCACCCATTAAGAACCAATTTTTAGAAATTAAAACCCTAAGGGGATGAAAAGGGGTGTATTGTGTTTTAGTCTGTATATTTATTATGACCCTCCAATTATTGCTTTCACTAAACCTTGGGGTGCTAGTCATCCCAATGCAATCAGGACAGAGGCTTCGGCTACCAGGCCTAGTTTTTCTGAGTTTCTGGACCCACAGTCTTTGGATCACACCTCAGAATTTCAGAGTCATTTTCAGAGCTAACTCCGACAGAACAGGGGCGTTTGGTTTCAGCCCTAAAAGGGCTTGTGCCAGATTTCAAAAACATTCAAGATTCTTGTCTCTAATCCACCTCAGCAGCAGGATACTCCCCCAGAGGTCCCTACAGTTATGGATGTAGCTGTGAAGCAGATATCTGTCCCTCTGACCATTCACCTGGATTTACAATGTCTAATGGATTTTGATAAACAATCTATACCCTCTCTCTCTTCAAGTCCCATGCTGCTTCCATCACAGACTGGAGAGATCACCTTGGAGGAAGCAAAGTCGGTCCATGTTCCAGTACTTTTGTCTGAGCAATTAGGTGAGCAATCCTCTGGAACAACAGAATCTGATGATCCACAGCAAAGTCATCTTTTTAGTGAACTGACTATTTTGGAGACTGTTGATTTTTCTCCCATTAAAGACCAGAACACTTTGGAATGCCCACTTCTGAGTACTCACTCCTCCCCAAGAATAGCAAATTTATATGCTCCAGTGGCTCTGGGTTCAAGCCCAGGCGGGATCCAAAGATCTTCAATCGGTGTTTCTAACAAAAGTATATTTAACATTGAAGAATTGCTGACTTGTCAATGTACAGTCCAAACCCCTGGACCTAAAAGCATGAGATTTGGGAAGATTATTCTGTCCATGATGTGAGCATGCAATAGGAACCATTTTTAAGAAATTTTATACCTAAGGGGATGATTGAATCCCCCTGAGTATCATGAACCAAACCTGAATGAACTCTCATCATGTGTGTAACAAATTCTGTTGTGGAAGTTTTCACTTTGAATATATCTGGGATCCAGAGAAGAAATGGAAACATATGTTTGCACTTCATTGGTCTTAACCAAAACACAAGGAAAATATGCAGTGCCAGTACTGTCCTTGGACAGTACATCTTCTTTTTCCTGAATTGAGAAAGACTTTTCTAAATTCTTTTCCCTAAGTGAGAGATGAGAAAACTGGGCTAGGCTGTCAACATTTCTATGTTTATTTATTAACATGGCTGAAACTCAAAGATGTTAAGAGTTTGAAGTTGCAAATAATTGCAGCCTGAAATAATTACAATTGCCACAAAATATATTGAGGCTCACTAGGGAGAGCAGGCTGGTTGCTGTGCCAGCATTGTCCCCACCCTCCAGTGATTGTAGACTTGGGGCCAAATCTTATCCATCTTTCTGAATCTGGTGTAGTTGTGCCAATAGTGTGCATCCTGTTGTATGAGGGTATTTATGGAAATACCAAAAGATACATTTTTTCCTTTGCTTTAGGGCTAATTGTGGCTGTACTGGCACTGTAAAGTTGGATAGGATTGCACCTTAGGCATGGATTTTCAGCACACAAGCTTCAGAAGGCAGAGGAGCTCCTCTTAGCAGACCAGCAGTTTCAGATGGATCTGGTCTTTGTGATCCTAAGATTTTGAGGAAATATATGGACTTTTATATGTGAAATTGTCTTCAATTTATGAAGTCATAAGGCTCTTGATTATATAGTTCTTACTGAGATATTGTTGTTGTTTGCTGGCAGCCTGAAAATGCATGATTAGCAGATATACATTCATATGTTGCACCTTGTATTATAGCCCAGATCCTGGGGGGAAAGAGACATGAGTGTTGTGCCATAAATATTGGTATGGTTACAGAGTTTAGATTTCTTCTTTCAAAATGCACCAGGAAAGACATAAGCAGTGGTTTGTACATGTGTGCACCATAAGTAACACTATGCATATGTGTGGCAGTGTTTTTAATTTAAAAATAAATCAACTGGAAAATTGAATTAAAGGACCAAATGCAACCTATGTCATGCCTCATGAGCAGTTGACCAGAACCCAAAATGAAGGATATGCTTTACAAGCCTTGCAAGATCACAAATGGAGTGCTCAGTGCTATGTGCAATAAAGTCTGGTTCAGAAAGACATTAGTGTCAAGCTATTTGAATTCCATTGATAATCCAAAGGAGAGATCAGACTTTTTGAATTCAAGGAATTCAAACATGGGATTGAAAACATGGGATCGTGGTATTAAAATACGATTTTTAAAGATGAGCCTCAAAGGCTGAAATTCTTTATGCCCTGACTTTCTTGCGAGTAAGCCCCACTGAATGTAATGGGCATTATTTCTGATTAAACATGTAGGATGATGAAGAAAATCTTGTCACCTTAAAGAGAAGCTCTGCAAGCTTTAGGTTGCCGGTATTAGAATTTAGATGTTTTCTGTCTCTTTGAACATGAATGGTTGGCAACCTTAAAACCCAAGTAATAGTGGGGAAAGGTTTCTTCCCTGAGTAAGTTTAAATATGGTGTGGCCTGGCTCCAGGAAAACAATTTCAGCCATTAAAGAAACTGGAACATGTAGCAAGACATAGAGACTCCTGTGGCAGTAGTTCTTCTGCTACTGCCTTCAATGCAAAGCAGTGTGAGCCACATATTAATACAAACCACATCTTAATTGCTATTTGCTTGAAAGAACAGCCAAGGCCATAAGCATAAATTCCATACCGGGAGGACAGAATATGATATACAGTAATGAAAACTGAAGCATGAAGAACAAAAAAAAGCATGTTTCATTTGACATAATTTCTCTCCTTCCTAAGAGATTATCCTGTTTTCAGGTTTTGTGGAGCACACTTTTAGCACACTAATAAATATAGCAAAATGCACCAACATGGCTTGTTTAAACTGTAACCTACTAAAATTCTCTTCCTCATCATCAAAAAGGAACAACCTGTGATGTTATGCTACAGGCTTAGGAGGTAAGAGTGATCTGGCAGACAATTTGCTATCAACTATCACAAATCTCTGATGCATCCATCTTTTCTGTGTGTGATGGAAAAGTCTCAAAGCTTAAGCTATGTTCCACTTGCTTGAGCTTTCTTATTCGTTAGAGTGCAGGTAAGGGGAAGCTTTATGGCATGTTTGCGGCAAACTGTGCCAATGGAGTGCTTTCTTGCAGAGGCAAGAGTCAAACCAGGAAAGTCCTGATTTGCAGCTCAGTTCTCCTTGCTACTACATTAAAGCTGCAGTCCTGTGCACATTAAGCTGGGAGTAAGCCCTGTTGAACTCAATGGGACTTTCTTCTGAGTAAACATGCATAAGAGGCCGTGTTGGTTTCAGAGATTTTGATAAAGCTTAGTTTTCAAGTAAGGGTGCTAAAGCTGTAGTCAACCTCATCTTAGGCCAGCCTAATCTCCATCAAAAGTCCTGTGCTTGCCTTGGGGTGTCACAAAAGTGCAGTAAGTCACTTCTGCCCCACTCTGGGAGAGGAGGGGGGTTAGGCCAATGCACAAGCATATGCCAGTTGCCCCTCACCATCACAGAAAGATAAGCCAGGTGAGTTATGCTACCCTAAATTTCTTAGGATTGTGCCCTTAGTGCCCTAGGGACAAAGTGTCAGTCACGTGCAAATGTATGTAATGAACCTTCAATGGAAAATGTAAAAGCAGTTTAAAATTGAAAAAAAAGTTTTGTGGGAGGCTGCAATTTTGAATAGATTGATGGCAGGGGATGAGGATGGTGTATTTGTGAATGTAAATTTGGTATCATGCCAAAAGATGGAAGCCTTTTGGGAGGGATTTTGAGCAACATTGAACCAGTTACAGCAACATTGAACCAGTTACATCCACACAGCTTCTCTGCTCAAAATTGCAGCAACTAACACTTATTTCATTACCAGAATAAAAACCATCCTTTTGCAGTAGGCCTATATGCATTTGCTTGTAATGTCCAGTTTTTCCCCCGTGGTTAAGTGATAAAGCTATAAAATGAGAAAACAAATTTCCTACATTATTTTGAGGTCAAACTTTGTGTCCAGATCCAGATAATTTAATGGGTTGGCAGTAGTGAAAGAACAGTTTGACATCTGAGACTGTAAGCCCCGAGCTAACCCAGGAAATGTAAATAATAATTAATTTAAAAATAAACTTTCCAAAGAAATGCGACCAGTTTCATGGTAAGTTTACCCTGGTCTGGAGGATAGGGATGTGCAAAGAATTATCTCTTGAACAGTGATGCACAAATTAATGCTACCAGTATAAATGGCTTGGCTGGCTGGTATGGGTTTTGCTCGTGTAAAAATAAGCCATGCATAAGAGCTGGCATTGGAGTGCCAAATGGAATTGTGCCGGGAGTTCCTGGCAGGTTTGTGCTTGCATAGATAAATATACAAAACTGAAAGAATCATATTAAGAATAAAAATTCATGAAGCAATTTTATAAACATAGCTAGACAAATTATCTTGCCAAAATAATTACAAAAATGTTACCCGGCAGAGCCTGTGAGGGAGAGCAAGAGCATGCTTATATCTGCTTTACCAGTCGTATGGAAGTTGCCAGCAGTTTTCGGCTTCCAGGCCCCACACAAATAGCATGAACATGGATTAACGTAACTTGCAGAAACATACTGTGCTACTTAACCAGCATCTTAAGATATTGGGCACACTTGATCCCAAAGGTTATAGTCAAGTAGTTGAGCAGAAAGGGTGATTGATGGCCAGAGTCAGGAAAAGTAACTAAAGTCAAAGAAAGTGCCGGAGGTGAGGAGGTAAGAGGTGTATAATTCAGGTAGGGTGCTTGGATTTAGGCAGGTAAATCTGTTGGTAAGTATAGTCTCTTGTTCCCACTGAAATTATTTGGGAAGCCTCCCAAAAGGCTTCCATAACAGTGCTGCCTATTATGAAGGCAGCACTATTGGAATGAGGCTTGAGATCAAAGCTGCAAGTGTTTGATGAAACCTGCTTCTTGCTCTGAAGGCTTCTCTATGACTAGCTCTGACTGATGACTGGCTAGAGGCTGCCCTGCAGCAAAATTTTGGTTGCTTATTTCCAATCACTCCTGGATTACTCTCCTCATCACCCTGCATCTTCCCTTCCGTCTGGCTCTCTTCTCTCTCCCGGGTTTAAATTGCATGTTGTATAAGCAACATTTAATATAATGTGTTGTTTTGGCTCTTGGCACCTTATTTTTCTTCAGGTGTCAAGTTAGCCTCATGTCTTTGGGTACAGCACTTAAAGTCTACTCCTATCCTTCCCCACTCTCCACAGGGTTACATCATGCAAGTTCACAGAACAAGCAGCTCTGTCTGCTGTGGTAGTGAAGCCATCACGAAGCTTGGGAGAAAAGAAAGAGGACATGACAGGAGATGAGGAGGTAATGCACACCCTTTCAGCATAGCAGCATAACCACTAGAAAAGTTGGATAGGATTGGCCCATCTTCACCAAACTCATTTCTGCAAGACTGGCAAATGAAATGCTCCTTTAGACTGTGCTTGTGATTGTTCTTCTGGCCAGTACTTTAAAAGAGGAGATGATTATTTGGTTTCTTGGTAAAAGAAAAGATAGTTAGGATAGATAGTGTTTTGTCTGTGACTGATTTGCTTTGGATAGCACAACTGAATGAGATTTCATGTGTTTGGCTTTTATGTGGACCTGGCAATCTTCGCACTATGCATTCTTGGCACTTATTAGGTTACAAATACTACAGTACTTTCCAAACTTTAGGCTATCGGCTTCCTTCTCCATGGCGAAGAGAAATGTTCTTGAATGAAAGATCACTATGGGCACAATCCAGAGTAACTACGGGGAGTTCTTGCTCCGGTGTATGAGCCAAAATCACAACGGAAAAGAATGACTCCTTCCCTTGTGATAGTGAAATGGTGCTTTTCGGTAGAAACAGCTACCAGAAAAGGGATGTGTGATCATGTGGCTCCCACCAACATTAGAAAATATGAGCTGTTGAGCAAATTGAAAACATTTCAGTCCCAACCCCAACAGCAGATAAAAATGCTCTTTAGTAACACATTTCTTCGCACTGGGGAAATTAACCATAAAAGAAGGCGAAAGTTTGGTTTTACTACTTTAGCCAAAGCTATAAGTTCTTGCCAGAACCATAGGTTTTAGCCCAAACAATAGTTTCATTGGATGGGGCCAGATTCCTCAGGATTGTTTGAATGTATTTGATATCAGTGATGCCCAACCTTTTTGGCAAACATGCCAGAATTCAAGTCCAAAATATGCATGTTTGTGGCACCTGGTGAGGAAGGACTGAGGTCCAGCTGGCACTGAGTCCAGCACCAGAAGAGGATACCATGGGATCAATTGAGTACTCCAGGGTACATTGAGCCCTGGAGACCAGATGGGATAGGAATTGGCTGTTGAGCCCCTAGAGCCTATGGTATCTTTGTCACAAGATGACCATCCAAGTTGAATACTCAGAGCATGATATCATAGTCTTTCGACACTGAAGGATGCCAATGCAAAAATGTGAATAAACTAAAACAATTTTGAGTGGGGGTCTGCGTGAAACCATTAAATCCAATTAATGAAAGAGTTAAACTTATGTCTATATATTTTATATGGAAAGAAGTGCTTTACTTTGCTTCAGTCAGTGGTTCTTGAGCATTTATGTCCAGGACCATCCTCTGAGAATGACAGTCTGTCTGGACCACCTAGAACTGGCCAAAAGTTACATCAGACAGGACTTGGCATCACTATATGCCTACTCAGAAGTAAGTCCAATTGTGTTCAATGAGACTTATGATGCAATCCTAACCAATTTAGGCCAGCCTAATTTAGCTGGCATATCTTCCCATGGTGGTTTGGGTGGGGAGGTCGGCATATGCCTGTGCACTAGTCTGATTCTTCCTGGAGTGGGGCAGAAGAGTCTTATGGCACTTTTGTGACATTCCTAGGCCTGCACAGGACTGATGCTGAGGCTTAGCCCGGCCTAGGTTAAGTTTTGGATTAGAGCTTTAGTTCCAGGATGGGTTGAGGACAGCTGCATCTGGGTGGGAGGGAGGGAAGTGTCTGATTCCAAGATGGCAGCACCCAGCTTTTTGAGAACACCCTGAAATAAAATTGTAACCCCAAGAGGGTCGTGACTCCCACTATGAGCACAATCCTAACCATGTCTACTCAAAACAAAATTGTGTTCAGTGGGTCTTACTCCTAGGAAAGTGTCTTTAGGATTGCAGCCTATGATAACTACTGGCCTAGATCATAATGGTTTTTAAAAAATATATGTCATACATACATACATACATACATACATACATACATACATACATACATACATACATACATGTTGATACATTGACTCATTGATACATCTGACAAGGATCTACAGTGAGGATATTGGCATTTGGCCTGGATAAATGCAGCCGAATGATAGTAAAAAGAGGAAAAGTGGTTAAGACCAGTGGGGTAGAACTACCAACAGGGTACATAACAGATGTACAGACCAGCTATAAGTACCTAGGTATCCTACAATCCCACGTAAATCATGAAGAGGAGGCAAGGAAGACAGCAATATCCAAGTACCATCAAAGAATACAACAGATCCTGAAAAGCCAGCTCAATGGGAAAAATAAGATACATGCCATCAATACATATGCACTGCCAGTCATCAGATACCCTGCTGGTATAGTAAACTGGCCACAGAAAGAAATGGAGGCAGCCGATGTGAAGACCCAAAAGCTCCTCACAATGTATGGGGGTTTCCACCCCAAGTCTAACATCCAGAGACTATACACTAGTCGGAAATAGGGCGGCCGGGGTCTGATGTGTTAAAAGTACTATTCTGGATGAAACTCAGAATATCCAGGAATACATCACTGAGATGGCACCCAAAGATGAGCTGATGAGAGAATGTCTCCAGCAACAACAGCAAATACAGAAGGAAGATCAAACTGAGGAAGTGTCCTGGCAAGACAAGACCCTGCATGGGATGTACCATTGCCAGATAACCGAAGTCGCTGACATTGAGAAATCCTATCAGTGGCTGAGAAAAAGAAAAGCTGGCTTCAAAGATAGCACTGAAGCCCTCATCATGGCAGCACAAGAACAGGCAATAAGTACCAGATCCATAGAATCGGGGATTTACCACACAAGAGAAGACCCAAAGTGCAGGCTGTGCAGAGAAACCTCAGAGACAGTCCAGCACATTGTGGCAGGGTGTAAGATGCAGGCAGGAACAGCATACATTGAACGGCACAACCAAGTAGCTGGCATCATGTACAGGAACATCTGCTCAGCCTATGGACTAACCTCTCCCAAGACCAGATGGGAGACCCCTCAGAAGGTTGTGGGCTAAGGTTCTGTGGGACTTCCATATCCAGACAGATAAGAAGGTACTGGCTAACCAGCCAGACATTGTGATGGTAGATAAGGCCCAGAAGAAGCCCTGGTGATAGATGTAGCGATACCAAACGACAGCAACATCAGGAAAAAAGAGCATGAAAAGGTGGAAAAGTATCAGGGTTTGAAGGAGGAATTAGAAAGACTGTGGCAAGTGAAGGTGAATGTGATCCCAATAGTGACTGGAGCACTAGGGGCTGTGACCCCCAAGCTGGAAGAATGGCTCCAACAGATTCCAGGAGGGACAGCAGAACACTCGATCCAGAAAAGCGCATTGCTAGGAACAGATAAGATACTGCGCAGAACCCTCAAACTCCCAGGCCTCTGGTAGAGGACCCGAGACTGAGGATAACATACATACACAACCCATGGAGGGTGAGAAAACAAATTTATATATATATATATATATATATATATATATATATATATATATATATATATATATATATATATATATATATATATATAAAATAAAATAAAAAATTGTTTTCTCACCCTCCACAGGTGGTGTATGTATGTATGTTATCCTCAATCTCGAGTCCTCTACCAGGTACTATGCCTGAATGGTTTAAAATTTTAATCACACATAGGATATACCCGTTCTTCAAAGCATGATCAATTGACAAGTGCTTCAAGAAGCAACCAAAAGGAAACAGCATAGATTTCTGCATTTTTAAAATGCTAATATATGTGTTGGCTGTACACAGTTTCTCTGCATACATCACTTTAAAACTATTTATAACTATTGCTTAGTGTCCAGTATTAGTCATAGAATGTATTTCCATTACTCAGGATCATCCATTTCAATACAGCCACGTTAGCAATAATTTCAAAAGAAGGTGACAGATGCCAGCAAGAATAATTGCTTTTGGACTTGGTCCTTTGGCTTCATGTGAATTTGATTTTTTAAAAAGTTGACTCTTTAAAAACAGAAATGTAGTTATTCAGCAATGCAGGTTTGTCTTTGAGCACTTGCTTATGCTGAAGGATTGATTAATAATTGCACCAGCTTGATGATCCACATGTACATTTTATTTGCAAGGATATATTTTTCTTAGTCACTGGAAATTTAAATTCTGTTGCCACCTTCTGGACTTGCCTACAGAGAAGAAAGGAAAAAAGATGGAGTAAAAACATGTGGAAGCTCCTCATAAACATATCAATCAGCATTGAATGAATTCAGCCAGCACTGATAGGAAAAACTTCAGCTTCTGAAACTTTCTCTTCTGTGCCGCTATTAGCTAAAGAAGTTTTTGGCGTGGATATATATCTGATTTCAGACCGGGGTTTGGGACAGAGACTGCCTTGGTCACCTTGGTGGATGACCTATGCCGGGGAATGGACAGGGGGAGTGCGTCCCTGTTGGTCCTGCTGGACCTCTCAGCAGCCTTCGACACCATCGACCATGGTGTCCTTCTGGGTCGATTGGCCGGATTGGGGATTGGAGGCACTGTTTTGCAGTGGTTCCACTCCTTCCTGGCTGACCGGTCCCAGAAGGTGGTGCTGGGGGATGCTTGTTCGGCACCCTGGCCTCTTCGGTGCGGGGTGCCACAAGGTTCCATTCTATCCCCCATGCTATTTAACATCTACATGAAGCCACTGGGAGAGGTCATCCGGAGGTTTGGAGTGAGGTGTCACCAGTACGCTGATGACACCCAGCTCTATCTCTCCTTTCCTCCTGAGTCCAAGGAGGCGGTTGAAGTCCTGAATCGTTGTCTGGAGGCAGTGGGGGACTGGATGAGGGTGAACAAGCTGAGATTAAATCCTGATAAGACGGAGGTTCTCCTGGTCCAGAAGTCCTCGACTCGGGTATTGGAATATCATCCTGTTCTGGATGGGGTTGCACTCCCTCTGAAGGAGCAGGTTCGCAGTTTGGGGGTTCTCCTGGATTCGCAGCTGCTCCTGGAGTCCCAGGTGGCGGCTGTGGCCAGGGGAGCCTTTGCTCAGCTTCGGCTGATCCGCCAGCTGCAACCATATCTGAGTCGCTTGGATCTGGCCACGGTGATCCATGCCCTAGTGACATCGAGACTAGATTATTGCAATGCGCTCTACGTGGGGCTGCCTCTGAAGACGGTTCGGAAACTGCAACTAGTACAGAATGCGGCAGCCCGTGTGGTCGCTGGGGCTCGTCGGTTCGACTCTGTCGGGCCACTGCTTCAGCAGTGACTACACTGGCTGCCCATTCGTTTCCGGGCTGAATTCAAAGTGCTGGTCCTGACCTTTAAAGCCCTAAACGGTTTGGGTCCAGGGTATCTGAGGGACCGCCTTCTTCCGTACAATCCGACCCGTCACCTAAGGTCATCTGAGGGGGCCCTTCTGACTGTGCCACCACTAAGAGACGTGAGAGGTGTGGCGGCCAGAGATAGGGCCTTCTCGGTGGTGGCTTTGGAACTCCCTCCCCTTAGAACTGAGGAAAGCTCCCTCACTACAGAGCTTCAGGCGGAGCCTTAAAACCTTTTATTTTAAAAAAGCTTTTTAAATGGGGGCAGAGGTTGGGGGGCTTTTATCTTTTTTATCTTTTCTGTTTTATCGTTTTTAGTCTACGTTTTTAGCTTAATCTAATTGTATTTTAATTACATTTTAATGTGTTTTTATCTCTATTTATTATCATATGTAATTTTAATGGTGTTTATTGTTTTTTAATTGTTTGGCTGACTTGAGTTCCCCCCTGTGGGGGAAGAAAGGCGGGATAAAAAATTACTTAAATAAATAAATATGGCCTACAGAAGCAGGAGCAGTGATGTATGGACACCTCACAAACAAAGTGCTGCCCCAAAATACCTGCTTGCATCCCCCTGCTGTACTTTACTGATCTCTTCTTTTTTCTTTCCCTCTCTCATTTTCCTCCCTGGATGTGCAGAGCATGTCAAGACTGGAAGGCTTACCTTTCCCCTTATCCAGTGCCGGATTTATGTATAAGCTAAACAAGCTATAGCTAAGGGCCCCACTCTCTTGGAGGCCCCCCCAAAATTTAAAGGGAAAAAACTGGATGTACATTTCTAAAATATAAGATAAAATACAAATAAAATAAAACCTACATACAGCAACAGTGTTTTGTGTTATGTAGGCTCCTATGATGTAAATAAAGGGCCCTGCCTGCTAGCCTGTTCCCTAAAATATTTGTTGTTGACAAACGACAGCTGGACATATAAAGGGCCCCAGTATCTTCAATAGCTTGGGCCTCATCAAACCTAAATCTGGTCCTGCCCTTGTCTACCAGTCCTGTCTACCAACCTCCTCTGCTCTTCCACCTTCTCATAGGCAGAGAATGAAAGAGATCAGAACAAGAGTGAGGATCACAGGTGTGGTCAGCTGTAGAAACCACCCGACTTCTTTCTGTTCCTGTCTCTCATCTCACCTCCTGCCTTTTCAGTGGACTAGGAGGAAGGGAACAAAAGCTGCCCAGTTTCTGGTGGCAATTGGATGTAGTGGCAGTCATTTTGGTGCTGTTTCTCCTCTGGGCACCTGGCAGCTGAGGATTAGGACACAATCCTAAGAAATTTAGACCAGCCTAATTCACTGGCATATCTTCCCATGGTGGTGTGGGGATATCGACGTATGTCTGTGCTCTGGCCTAGCCCTGTCCCAATATTTGGGCAGTAGTGCCTTATGACACTGTCGCTGGTGGTTGAGTACAGCTCAGCTGTCACTGCCAGATCAATGGAAATCAAAGTCTTGGTTAGGGTAAACTTCTTCTGCCCTGATTAGTTTGTGTGGAACTGCTCCAGCAATTTTGCTAATACATAAGCAAATGGACCTGCCTTTGTGGGTATTGGTGCTGCTGTTTGTTATTGGTGGTATAAGATATTGGGTATTGGCAGTGATGGGCTTCAAAGAAATTAAGAACCGGTTCTCTGTCCATCTGGCAGCCACTTTTAAATGGCTATTTTTAAACTTTATATGTACTATCTCTTGTTAAGAACTGGTTCTATAGCATAGGTGCGAACCTGCTGCTGCCCACCACTGGGTATTGGTGGTATACGATATTGGTGGTGCAGTTTCTGATGATACTGCTCTCTTCCCACCCAGTGGGACACATGCCCCTAACCACCCGGTGTTTCTCCCTTCCCATCCTGTTCAGCCCATCTCCTTTCCCACCTGCTGACCTAATAGCACCAGAGTTGTTCAAAGAAGGTTGTGGTTCTGCTTCTGCCGTGGTTCTGCTTCTGCTTGTGGTTCTGCTTCTGCTGGTTCTGCTTCTGCTGGCCATTTCTTGTATATGGTGGCAGCACAGCTGCACAGATGCTACAGAACCTGGATGTTTCCTATAAACTTCAGGCCAGCTAATGTTCTATTTTCTTCTTCAGAAATGTGATAATAGAGAACAGCAGTTCTTCAGATCTTCAAATAGGTCAGCGACACAAATAAAATGGTCCCTGAATCAAGCTAAAACAATCAGAAACATGTGGGCCAACACTGCTCAGAGAGATCCAAGATTAGTGGGACAACAGCTTGATGACTAATCCAGCTTTTTAAAAGAAGCTCTTGGTTCTGCAACATAGTAACACATCTTGTAGTTCTACAGTCTTCTGCCAGATGGATTGCTCAATCTTTGGAAAAAGCCCTGTGTGTGTGTGTGTGTGTGTGTGAGAGAGAGAGAGAGAGAGAGAGAGAGAGAGAGATAGTCATGGCACATGTTGCAGGAAACTTAGCAGCAAGTTCTTTAGTATTCCCTTTCTGAGAAAATTGGAAATATATACACTTGAAATGGCTCCTTTTTATTTATTTTTAAATGGCTCAAATCATATACCACATGCAAGATTGTATCGCAAAGGCAGAGCAAATAAAAACAAATATGAACTTCTTTTTGATGTACAAGACGAGGTCCTGTTGACCACTAAACATAGACAAACGTTTGGAATTCAAAAGCCTGTTAATAAATTTTGTTGTTACTTATTAATCTGACATTCAGCAGTTCATTTCACCCTGTTCAAATTTGGCCTGAGGCATCCACTTTGACCACCCCGGGGGCTGTTGCTCCATGGAATCCATGGAAGACCATCCATGGAGGACGGTGGAACAAAAAAAAAAAGCCATGGAAGATGAATCCATGGAAGAAAAAATGTGTGCTCTACTCTCAAGCACTGCTGTTGGTCAGTTGTGGCAGAAATTCTGAGTTAGATGGATGACACTGGTCAAACTTGGGGATAAGACACCTTATATGTCCCCACAGACAGAGATGCCTCTTGTTGGGAAAAATGACCGCGTGAGTAATTAAAAATGATTTAACGAAACTAAGATGAAGCCAAATATGTTATGATCCTCTTGGTGCAATCATCGTAAACCTGCATGAAGTAATTCAGCATTGTGACCATTTTGGCAGGTAGTTTTGTGCTGCTTGGCCTGACCTGAAGTTTTCTGCTATGAAGTACTTATAATCTCTTTTCCTTTTACTGGAGGATGTGTCTGTAGTTTTTTGCTTCAATTTCTTATTGAAATTGAAAAGTTGGAACCCAGCCTTGAGATGCAGCCTTGGTTTTGGGATTCTTGCATGAAACATGAATGAGGGATCAAGTGACCATTTTATCTTGGTGGAAGTGCATACGTTACAGACGGAAAAGAAAGCTCACACATCTTTTGTGATCTTTACATGCTCCTAATAAAGGGTAATAATCAGTGATGGGCTTCAAAGAAATTAAGAACCGGTTCTCTGCCCATCTGGCAGCCACTTTTAAATGGCTATTTTTAAACTTTATATGTCCTATCTCTTGTTAAGAACCGGTTCTATAGAGTAGGTGCGAACCTGCTGGTGCCCACCACTGGTAATAATACCTTCCAGATGTGTTTCTTAATGGACTGATAGGATTTCATCTGCAGTTCAAGATACAAATTGTTAGGGACATTTTTCTTGACTGTTTAATGCACTTGGTCACTCTGCTTTCCAGCAGATGGCAGCACGTCTTTGAGGAAAAAAAGCCCATGGTGGGGGAAGCATGAGTTCTGACACCTTGCAGCTGTTTGCTTTGCTTTCTGACAGTAAATGAAGAGCAGGCCTCGGGGGTCTTGCTGAATTTCACTTTAAGTGTATTATTATGTTATACAGTTTCTTCGAGGAAAATTCCCAAAGGTTTACTCTTAGACTCTCAATATGTGACACCATTTTAGAGCAGTCTCAATTTGTTTAGTGCTGCATCATGATAATGATATAGCACCTGTCGAAGTCCTTGTGGTTAAAACAGCTTGAGGGTGCAATCCGAACCAGTTCCACCTCCCCATTCCTGTAGTGATGTGGGGAAGCTGGCACATTTGTGTGAACTGGCCTAACCCCCCTCCCAGGATTAACTCATAAGTGGTTTATGGCATGTTTTGCAGCAACCCCAGAAAAGCCCAGGACTTATGCCACCCTACTTAGGATTGCAGGCTGAATTTTCTACCAGTGTCCCACACAGGTGTGCTTTCTATAATCCAGAATAGTCATACTCTCGTCTCAGGTTTCAGATTTTATTACGGAAGCTTTTGAGATAATTTCTATGGGCAGAGATGGCAAGTGAAAAACTCCACAATGAGTGGGTGGAAAACATGCAGCTGTATTATTGTGATGCTTTGAAGATGCTATTGTGGATTTCTCTGAGGCCCTCAAAGCACAATAGAAATGATTCATTAGTTGTCCTCCAGTTTATTTTATTATGCTGGATTTCCAAGTTTTAGATGCTCAATAAATGGCAGGCCATACGTGTGCTTTCATATAAAAACAGTAACTATTCACTTATACTTTTCCACCTTCTGGACAAAACTCTGGAACAGAACCAGGATGGAAGGTGGGGTCCTGGTGTGTGTGAACCTTTTATCAGGTTGTAGAACCATGCTTGGCCATATTCCAGGAATGGAGAACAGGCCAGTATCATCTATTGTTACCAACTTGAGTTCTGGGGTATGCCTTCCTTCCTTCCCTTGACCAAATCCCCTCTAGACCAATCCCTGACCCCTTGCAGGGCATGATGGCACAGTGTTGACACCTCTGTGGCAGTCTGAGAACATTGTTTTGTCTACTGAACCTGGGTAGAAAACTTACTGCTTTGGCTGTCTTGTCTAATGGGGGTTGTCTTATAGCAGTTGTTTTGATATTTCAACACCTATCTTTAATTTAGTTTCTGGTCTGGAGCAAAACATCTCTGCTGTCATGTTCATTATTTCTTGCCTTCTAACACTGACACAGTTGTTCTCATCATGTTTTGTGGCAACTTGATACATGTGTGGATGAGATTGGTTAGTGGTAGAAAATTTTTACACTTGGGAGGAATAGTTTTTTCCTGTACTCCTAAATACATCAGCTTTTGGCTGTGTGAGAGGCTTGGCCCTGTAGATGGACCTTTAGCGGGTCCACTTCAGGGAGGCATCATTTGCCCTTGCAGCGAAATCTTATCAGAGTGATCATATGACCAGAAATTTCCGGATTTGTCCTCTTTTTTAGTTTCCTGTCCGGGTGTCCTCCAAAAGGACTTCATTGTCCTCCATTTCAGCTTCATTTTGGAACTTTGCAATGGTGTGTATTTCCCCATCATGTCGCAGATCATTGGATTTGTACTGAAGAGCAGAATCTAATGCAAAAATCAGTTTTGAAATATCTTCTTCCTATCAAACTTTATGACCAAAAAACTAAAAATCAAAAATATGCATTGCACTCTATGGGAAAGTGCCCAATATTGTGGCTTTACTTGTGAGTAGGCAAACATGCCATTGTCCACCATAATGGCCAGGCTGAGAGGAATCCAAGACATTGTCCTCCTTTTGGGGTTTGAGCATCTCGTCACCCTAAATCTTATCCATCCCTACATAGAAATAAGTGTGTTCACTGCTAGGAAAGTGTTTACTAAAAGTGTGTTAGGAATGATTACTCGAGGATAGGAGTGAGAGATGTTGTTAGAATTGGTTTTTAGGGAAGGCTGAGAAGGGGCAGGGGCAGAAGAACATTTTATTTTTGTGTGAATTTATTATTAAAAAGACTGAAACTGAGAAAGTTTGTGAATACTGTAGTAAAATATGAGTGGCACCCTGATTCATGCCAGAGCTTAGGCCAGCCTAACTGGAGGGTTAGGCTTGCAACCTGCAGTCATCAGGCTGTATGGCATTTTCTTAGATGCGTGGAGAGTCCATTCATTTAGATTTTTCCAGTGCTTTGCGGTGGCCTTCCTGGCATCACACATCCCAGAAAAAGAATGGTGTGATAGTATCAGCCGGTTACATCCTCTGCCAACTTCTGATGCACCGAGATCCTCAAATCTTTTCATTTTCTATGGAGCTTAGTTGCTGTGTCCCCAGCTGCTCTCAGCAAAAATGTTTATTTCCCTGCCAAAATTCCATGGTTAACACTAAGGATGATCAAGCTAAGCAATTTTCGCCGCAGCACTGAAGTACCAGCAAATACCCGGTCATCTAATGACGGTCAAGACTAGAACAGTTAATAGACTGGAATGTTGTATATCTTTCAGTGACGTTCCCTATCTACAGTTATGTGGGCCTGCAATATTTATCAAATATGGGTGCTATGGGCTCACTTGAATGGATCCCACGATTTCATTGGGACTGCATGCAACTTGGAAGCTCTTTCCAGCAAGCATCCTCAGTATAAACATTAGTAATTTCACTAGTATCTTAACATTTCTCATCTCAAGATTTTCTCTTCCAAGACTCCAAGCGAAATAGCAAAAATGTACTGCTTCCCAGAACAGAAGACAAATAGAAATCCTCCTGTACTTTATCGCATTTATTCTTTTCCTTCTTTAAATACGAATATCAAATTGCTATGGACTTTTTCTGTTACAGAGTTTATAAAATTGTGCCTCAAACCAAATCAGAAAATTGGCTAAGTCAACAGCCTGTCTTCAGGTCAGTACATGCTTAATGAATACAGAAAACCCAATTTTTCTGCTCTTGGTACAGAAGACTTTAGTAAAAAGCCAAATAAATTTTTAGGTTGTTTAAACAAGCGCTTTCTGTAATCTCTGCTTCGGCCCCTTTCATGCGTGAGCATGCCCAAGGACTGAAATAAAACTTGATAGGAGCATCTGACAATCCTTGTTTAGGGATGGAAAAATACAGTGGTTTGCTGCAAATATACTTTATGTATGGTTTTCAGCAGAGGGATCAGAATAATATGGATTCTTAAGTTGCGAAAGCCTCTGTGGCACTTTCACCTGTGAAAAGGCAAGAAGCTGAAAAATAAAACCTAAGAATTTGGAGAAGTTTGCACTTCTTTCTCTTGATGCCATCCCTCTGTAGCCTCGTCTAGAATGTTGTTGTCCAACCAGTAGCTCATTTAGGAAACAAGGAAGGTCCTGAGGTGCCTGCCTGAAAGCTGCAGCGTTGACTTGCCTATCTCTTGAGGGAGAAAGGCCTCTGGTCTCCTTGTAGGTCTTTGCTGTATGAAAGCTAATGAAATGAAAATGTACAGAATGAAACGTATGTAATGAAATGTATGCAATGTTCTTAAACGTGCCCTCCACAGGATACCCTGCTAGTTGTGACTGACTCTCAGGGTAATGTTAGGTTGGCAGGAGTCAGGCAAATAACTGGAGCTCATTCTGTCTTGTGGTACTTGGGTCTTGAATATCCGACCTGTCAACCTTCAGGTTGGCAAGCATATTGTCTTTAACCGCTGAGCCACCACAACCTTTTTCTCTATTCCCACCCTCCCCCCATATTCGAGGGCTGATCTCTCATACTCAGAATAGTTTCAGGGCTGCATGAAAAGGACATATCGGGGCAGCTGATCAGGGCAGTCATGAGCAGCAGCCAAATACTGGGAGAAGAATTATCTCTGCCCACCTACTTGTGTATACTATTATTCCTGCTCTTCCCACTCCATGGATCAGAAACAGATGTGGCGGGGAGCAGCATGCTCAGCTAGGTGAATGGAGACTGGGAGTAACAGCATAAGGCAAGCTATCTCAGTTATCGAGAGATCTTGGGCCGGCCCTGTGTGTGATATAGCATGGATTGTGATAGGATTGTGAACTCTGATCTTGTGAGGTACTCATTGGTGTACAGTGGGACACTAGTAATCTGGAACTGAATGAGGGAAAAGAGACAGCCCAGTACCTAGTAAATGATAGAACAAATACATGCACAGAAGTTTGTAGTAGCCAGTCTTTTCATTTGTGTCCGTCTCTAGGCATATGATGCTCCGTGTTGCTTTTCCTTAGAAATTGGAGGCTAGCAAACCATGAATGGATTCTAATTCATTTGTAGGTTTAATTATTTTTACATAATAGAAATCATCCTCCTCCTTAAAAAGTTGTACACCAGACTCATTACAATTGGACTCTTCAATTGTTTTTGGTGAATAAATGTCATTGATCTTGCTCAAAAACACCCTATAATCAGTAACTCAATGCTTCTGTTACTGTGCAGTAACTCTTGGTTATGGCCATAATGCACATAATAATTGAAAAGGTGATGGCTTTTTTACTTGTTTAGGAAGAGGATGATCATTTGCAACTGGCAATTTTAGTTGTGTCAAATATTTTAAAACTGATTTGCCTGCAGGCATTTTTCATCCGAGTTGCCTCGCTAGTAGTTTGGGATTGGACCTGCATGTGTTCCTCGCTTAAGAATACTAATAAGATTTCTGTTTAACACAGCAGGCCTCCGTCAGTCTTGAAAGACTATGGTATCGTGCTCGGCGCTGCATATGCTGCATGCGAAGCACGAAAGCCTGGGTTGGATTGTAATGGAGGATAGGCTGTTACCCAAGCAGCAAATCCCCCCTCTCCACGCCACTGAATTAGTCCAATGGAAAGGCAGAGCCAATACGATGGGATCCAGCTGGCATCGCAGAGCTGGGCTAAGGACAAGCGCTCACCCTGTCTTGTGGGGCCGACCCAGGTCTCGAACTCTGGCCTGCCGGTTAACAGGCACAGTGTCTTAACCACTTGCGCCACCCACAGCCCACAGCCCAATATGTGTTTAACACACACCCCAAATTATTAGAGGTATCAGACATTTTGGAAGATATCACTCTTTCTTTTCACTTAATGGAATGTAGGAAAAGCAACAATTGGTGTTGCTTTCTTGTTGATTTTGTGTTTTGTTACTCAACAGTATCTTGTAAACAGCCCAGTCCCGTATAACTCGGAGTAAAAATCCAATCTTGCATTGCTGATTAATGAAACAGTGCCCTCTTATGGGAAAAGACTGCAATGTTAGAACTGAAGACAAATCCAGGAACCGATTAACACTCTACAGCTTACACAGGTTTGTGCTGAGCTCATTATTTGAATTAATATTCGGCTGTCCAAAACTGTTTCCTTGCTTGAAAGATAAAATAGGGTGACTGCTAAATAGCCTGGCTCCTAATGGAATAAGGTTGTGCCTCGACATTTGCAAGGGACGGATTCTTGGGCTCCCCACTGATACAAAAAATGTGTTAAGAGCAGTTGAAAACATTAAAAAGGACACCCTTTAACAGTTGTTTACAAAGACTTTTCTTCCTGTTGTAGAGAGACAGTCAGCTAATAGAAATGCAAAGGTCTTCTTGCCTTTGCCTGGCTTAGATGAAGGATGGAATGATTGCCTCTCTACAACAGGAAGAAAAGGAGTTTTTATCCTGTGATTGTAAACGGATTCAATTTTCCCCTTCCTGCTCATTTATGTTCTTTCTCATTTGCAGTGGCCATTCATGTGGTGTCAAATTTGTCTATAAAAAAAATTTATGTATAACAAGGTTTAACCTGTATAACTCATTGCAAGGATTCCTAAATTGAATTAAGGCTACAATTCTAACCCTTTGTTAAGCCAGCATAAGCCCCAACTCAAATTCTGAGCTGGCCTGGGTATGTCACTTCTGTGTCACTCTTTGGAGTGGATTAGGCCAGTGCACAGACATATGCTTGCCTCCCTACATCACCACATGGATGGGAAGACCAATGAATTGTGGCGGCTTAGGGTTAGGATTGCAGCCTATATTAGGCTTACACTATTATCATAAATTTATGTACTGTACTCCCATTTGCTCTGAGCCACTGTTTCTTCTCTTTTATCTGCTCCATCTTTCCTTTCCCAGGCTCTCTCTTAGAAAATGTTATTTTTAGAACAAAGTTGTTCACTGGGGTTTACTGTGGAGTGTGAGATACGACTGCCCAGAGACTTTCTGTTAAGTGTAAGTGTCCAGATGGTCTACCAACAGATCCGTCCTTGCTACTGCTGTATCTCCTCCATCATTTCTTTTGATGCTGCACTTGTACAAGCATGTGTGTGCTCCAACAAGATTGTATCATAGCAGATCTTAGGATTTGAACAGCATGACCAGAAAGGAGCAGAGTTCCTATATCGTTTGAAGAGGGAATTTTTGTAGGTGCAGCTCAACGTGAAAAGGTTTAAAAAGCTGCACTTTGCCAGAATTTTTTTATGAAAGGTTTAAAGTTTAGGCACTAAGGGCACAATCCAGAGTAACTAAGGGAGCACGTAAGAGACATTACATGCACCTGTAGTTACTGCACCACCTGGTGAAAATTTCCCACTATGGGAAATTCATATTGGAATCCAGAGTAAGTTGTTCTTACTCTGGAGCAAGGACTCCCCGTAGTTACTCTGGATTTCACCCTATGTTCTTCATTGTATTTGGTCACCCAAGATTTGGGTTTCCAAAAGAAAAGAAAGGTTTAAAGCATTTAACTGTTAGGTGTTTAAAAAAGGCTAAGGGCACAATCCAGAGTAACTACCGGGAGTCCTTGCTCTGGTGTAAGAACAACTTGCTCTGGATTGCAATATGAATTTCCCATAGGTTTTCACTAGGTGGTGCAGTAACTACGGGTGCATGTAAAGTCTCTTATGTGCTCCCGTAGTTACTCTGGATTTGGGGGCTTGTTTTGGAAGTGCATAAGACATCTAAATGTCAATTCTGTTACAATGTGGGCACATGAAGGGAAGCTATAGCAGTTTGTGGAATCGAATGAAAGAAAGAAATTGAATGAATTAATCATAAAACATTTAAGCATCAAACGGTTGAGAGTACTTGCTTTGCAGCTCCTATGTTAAAACATGAGAGTAGATTAAGCAAAAGCCCCTCGCTGCAAAAATGTAGTTCCATGTATTGTTAAGCAACTCTGCTTTATTATAACAATTAACAACATTTTTAAAAGATACATGAGGTTGAAGGAATTTATTTACTTTTTTCCTATGAATAATAGGACATAATTATAGCATAGTTTTCATACACAGAAAGTTCCTTTTGTTGCCTGTTTTTGCTAAATGAAACTGCACAATAATCTTTACACATTCATAAGTAGCGTTTCATTTTCTCTCTCAACTATACACAACTTTCTCAAGTTGAAGCAAACTGCAAGGACATATATGGTACTGTATATTACAGCTACTTACATTATTTAAGAACAGCAAACAGAAAAATAAGTTATTTAAATATTGATTTCATATACAGAAAGTGCAATATTTGTTAGTAGTTACATAACTTGTTTAAAGTTTTCGTTTTCCAAAAGAATTCTCAGTTATGGGTAAAAAGTTAGCTTAGACTCATATTTTTAGGCTAATACAGATATACAGCCATGACTTGGTGAATTGACCTTTATTGCTACACTTGGGACTTTGTGAATAGTATCAACAAGAATTTAAGCTCTGATGTGTTAGTTTTAGCATTCCTAACTTGCACTTGAAGTCAGGTTTACAGATAGATCATTCATCAGGACCATCAAAGCATACTTTTTTCTAATATTGTGATTGACTATTTATTGCTTCCCCTACCAGTTAGCTATTTCCAGTTGAACTCTAGACTGGCTTTGCTTAGCTGCAGAAGACCAGAATTATTATTAACATGTGATTCTTTTTATGTGTAATTTATAACCTCTAATACAAAATTTGCTTGGAACTCTGTATGTGAGGAGCAGATGGTGAATAACATATTAGCATCAAGCTCCTTAATGTCTCTGGGGATTCATATTAAGAACCAAAGTTCTTAAGTCATTTATTGGATCAATATATGCGCTGAGGAGGAATTGGATAACTGATCAACTGCAAGCTAAAACAAAATATATGCACAAGTATAACTCAAGACTGAATGGTTATAAAAGCATTTAAAACTACTTTACAGACAAAAATCAGGAAAATTAGCATTGGATTCCTGCACAGGTGGGCATTGGAGTAACAAAGACTTTGGCACTTGTTTTAAGATGTAGAATTCAGGAATATTAAAGTAAACAATATTTTCCTTGAAAAGTGTAACAACTGAATTTTCTTTTTTTTTAAATAACAAGCTCAAAAAATTACAGTTCTACATTTTCACACTGTTCTATTGATGCCTTAAAAAAGTATATCTTCTAAATCTGTTGTGCTTGCTCTTAAAAGCATATACTTTTCAGGGCTCTCCAATAAGAATAAACATTGTAATTATTCTTTGTTCTGCATACTTAATGAGGAAGACCACACTGCACCAATTTCTAGCTATTATGTATCAATGCAGAGGATTGTATTCAAGTGTGCAAGTGTGTTCCCCTTGAATTTCTACATAAAAAACCAATCTGTGTACATTCAAACTCATGATGATGATGAGCTGCTCTCTCCACTTAAAATGAATAGAAAGTGGTTTTTCATGAGGAAATGTTTGTGAGCACAAACCCATGTATTCTGGAGAGGTAGATGGATGTGAGTAGGAATAAACGGTAGGTAAAAGTTTGCAAAATTCTTAGGTAATCTAAGACATAGAGCCATCTCTGAGACCTAGATTATATTTTTAGAATATGGAGAAGTACTGTATACTTGTAAATAACTCCATCCTAAAAGGTCTCCCAAGAATGGTCAATGAGGACCACCCTCCTCTTAGGCCGCAATATGCTGTCAAAGAACATCTCTCCTAATTTTCTTGGTCCAAATGGTGGTAATATCGGAGATAACTTCTCTGCTATAAAATGAAATGTGGGAAGTACCTTGTTGAATACTTATGTGTATGAAGTACTTGCCAATCCAAAGCAAAGTTGTAAGAGGATGCTGTTTGGAGATAGTTGTGGTGACAAAGAAGGAATAAAGTGGAAGTATATTCTCATTATAGAAAATCATCTCCACCTACCCATGTACCACTGGATCACAGGTTTGTCCATATTCCTAGCAATACCAGCAGATGGGATCATACATCTGTCCCATTACAAAAGCAGTCATACTTTCTATGTAACAAGATTAAATGTATATTTTAAAGTCTGAAAGCTTTATCAACAAAGGAACTTGTGACACCGTTAATAAAGATTTAACAAATATCCTAGAGACCTACGTGACTCCTTTGGGTCTCAGAATGGCCCTCAGAAACCTTAGAAAAGCAGTTTGCTTCTAAAAACTGGAAGGCTTTCCAAGGCTTCTACTGGCCATTTAAGGCCTATAGAGGCCAATAGAGAGGTTTGCTAGTATAGTGGGAAATTCTGCTTTAGGAATGGTGCCAATTTGGAAACCAAGTGGAACTGGAGTGGGGGGGACAGGAGGGCACATGTCATGGCCTACCTCATCTGATGACCTACAGTTTGGGAAACCCTGAGCTATATTAATATGGTTGGAGAACATTTGAATGCATTATTATAGCTTCATACCCTGAACCTGAAGCACCAATACACACCTTTATAATCAGAAAATAAAGTTTTAATTCTAAACACTTTAGATGAAAAAGGCCCCCAGAGTATCTGCTTTTAAAGTGTTGTTCATTTCCAAAGAGAGATGTGGCTTCCACATACTTAGCTCTTCTCAGTCTCCATTGCCATCCTGTTAAAGCTTCCCACTAGAAGGAAAGTCCAGGCCAGTTCTAGATACAGCAATCTTGGTCTACATAGGATTCTATCTTTGCCTTCTAAAATTACTGCAAAGGAAAAGCTAAAAGACAAATGAGACCTTAAAACAATTTTATTAAGAAAAAGCCAGTGGCAGGTAGCCATATCATTGCCCATATCCTTTCCCACATGCTGTTTCTCAGACTGGACTGGTTTCTCAATCAGTTTATAAAGTTTTAAAGAAGCTTTATAAAGGTTTTAACTGGAGATGTAATGGAGATGACATGGTTTACTGCAGATTAAAAGGCAGGGGAGACCTAGATCCCAGTCCCACAATGAGTTCATTCCATCTTCTAGTCTTCTTGTCAGTGAGTGATCTGTACTAAAAGCCTGTACTATGTAAATGGAAAGTAATCTCGCTTGTTATGAGCACTAGGATAATCTAGATATTATGACTCAAGCTGAGCTTATTTGGTATACAAAATGTCAGTCATGTACAAAAATAAACTATATTCACACACGAGCAGGAATTTTTACAATGTGTTTATAAAACTTGAAGTTTTCAAAAAGCACTTAGTATTATGGAGAATACAAAGACTGCTCCAGCAGCCCAGAATGCTGATCTTTGTTGTAATTAAGTCATTCCAACACCCACAAAATGGATTTTTGAAATGACAGTTTGATTTTTTTAATTAACAAAATGGACTACAATTCTTTACCTGATACTGTGGAAGAGACACCGTTTGCTTATTTACTCCTTTTAGAGAAACCAATGATATGGTCAGGATACCAAGTCAAAACTGCAGCATGGCAACTGACAATATAACACAAAACACCAAATTGAGATTAACATGAAAACCTTTGCGTGTGTATTCACATATATGCACACATATGTACATACACAAAGCAAAATCTTTTTTAGTCTTTTAGTAATTCAGGGAGATGCAGCCTGCCATAAACAAATTGTTAGCCTGAGACCAGCAACCTGTAATTTTTTGAAACAAATAAAAAGCCACTTAAGGATGCTACATTAAGATGTCACAATGAGAAAATTTATAGAAACTACCATAGGCAAAAACTTAACACGTGCCAAAAGTAATAGCCACAAAGCAAGGTAAGAGAAAACACGGATGCAGTTAAGTAAATGGCACAAAAACATTTTTAAGGCAAAAAAAGGTGAGTCTTAAAAAACAGTTATCAAAATGACTTTAATTCTATAAGAGGAATAGACTGGATTGGTCAGATAACTTAAACTGACACAAAGAAGAATCAGCTATAAACTAAATCCAGTTCAGAACTTTGGCCTAATAATAGGCTCAGCAGCCTGTAAAAACTATACCAAAAACAATTCAAAAGGAAGGAGAGGTTTGCTTTTATACAGCCAATTGCTAAAACGAAAGGAATAAGCAGGGAGTATCCATCCAGGGGTTTCATCCCTGAACACTCACTTATGGGGTGGGTTTACTAGTATGTATGTTTTGGATTCTAAATCCATCATTGGTCAAGAAAAAAACCAAACACTTGGCAGCCTAATTCTGCTCCCTTGGCCGTCTTGTCTCCACTCCAAAAAACTTGTTATTTTTTCTATAAATATTTTTGCCTTTCCTGTCTTCTAGAAAGGTGAAAGATCCCTTTTTGTTTTAATGGACACAATTCACACTGTTCCACAACATACCTTTGGAATTTTTAGTAACTGAAATAAATTCATTACATTTTTCTTTGAGGGGAAATCAGGGAGTACCATTTTCCTCTCAAGTGGTGGCTGCTTCTATTCTCCTTTATGTACTGGGGCAAAAATGGTTTCAGAGCCCTCTGAGGACCAGCGTTGTTCAGCTCCTGTTTGTTATTTTTTGGAGAAATTAAAGACAAAATGGAGACTGAAGGAAACGACAAGTTCTCCAACAAGCAGGAGGTACGTTCAAGGGCCTGTTAAGCTGTCTCCTGACAGAGCTTTGAAAAGTCTTGCTGCTGCCAGAAGTTTGTTTATGTGCCTCTCCTCTGTGATGCCAGCTTCATGGAGGCAAGTTTGTGACAGAGAAGGCACTTTGCTTAGGTCATTGACTCCGGCAGCCATGAGGGAGCTGGAGTACATTGGGAGGCCAATAGAGACCAGCCAATCTGTTACAGATGTGATATGTCCAGGGGACACAGGTTTTCGGCAGATTTCAGTGAGACCTCCACTCGGAATCTGCAAGAAGAAAAATAAAACATAACTTGTTCAAACCAGTTGGTTGGCAATGGCATACTTAGGGCAAAATCCAGAGTAACTAAAATCCTTGCTCTGGTATAAGAACAATTTAATCTGGATTCCAATATGAATTTCCCATAAGTTTTCACTAAGAGGTGCAGTATGGGTGCACGTAATGTCTCTTATGTGCTCCCGTAGTTACTCTGGATTTGGGGGTTAGACTGCAGTCATTTTCCTAGGGGGTAAGTACTATTGAACACAATGGGGCATGCTTAAGACTGCACTGTAATTTGTCTTGCCACACATTTAGAAATTTCTGCCACTAGAGGACGTCAATTTCTATCTCAAATATAACTTGTATACAAATACTCTCTGCTCCCTGGGAGTCAAAGTATTGCCGTAACTTGCATCATTTGTTAGTGAAAGGGTCTGAATGTGATAAAGGATTAACACAGTTCTAAAACTACATTGCTATTTAGTAATGGGACGGTAGCCTAATGACCAAGCAATGATGGCTTATGCAAATATATGAGACGAAGGCTAGGACATCAAGGCCAGCACAACATTACAATTTCATTTCTATATGGAAGGGTCCCCCACTTTAGTCAACCTTCAGAAATGTGCATCCTTATCTGCTAAAGTGTGAAAAGGGACTATGAGCATATTATTTTGACTTTTTGCTTATTCCATCGAATTCAAAATAAAGATTACTGAGTGCAGACTTACAGCCAGGCGATGTTGCTTCTTCAGCTGCTTTATTCGATTCTGGTCCATAGCAGAGGCAACTTCTTTCTCTGGTTGTTCTAACTCTTCAGAGTATCTTTGCATCAAAGCTTCAGGAATCCTGCAGCGGCCGTGCTATCAATTCCACAGAGGAAGGAAAGGAGAGTACAAACAAACAAAATCCCAGTTAACCAAAATGCCTCTTCAAGTATTAAACACATATGGTTACAGGTTTACATCTGTATATCCTCACCATTTATAAATAGGAGTTGTGATTCTTGGTTCTTAAATTTATTCCTTAGACAAGTTATAGAAAATTGAATATGATTTTTCAGTGTATCCTTTTCTGCTCGTTTGGCACACATCACAGATTGTGAAATATCTTGGGCACAAGAGGCAGTATTGCTCCTGAAATTAGAAAAGGCTATGCCAAAGAAAAGACTCTTTGACTTTCACGAAATGGCGTGATGGGCATTATCCTCCCACCAACATCACTGGAGAAGAAAATGCAGCATGGTAAATTTTGTTATGTGGTGATCTCTTAGGGATTTTGTTAATGGTCTTACAGCCCAATCATAAGCTGCCTGTAGCAATAGGACTCCAGCAGCGCCGGAGTGGTTGTTGCCATATCTTGTGTGCTGCAGGCTACTGCCAGTGTCTCATTTTGTAAAGGGAACTATTGTTCCCTCCCCTGAGTAAGCAATGTCACCCCACTATGGGGCTACCTGATTCTGCGGCAGCTCTAAAGTGGTCCATATGATCACTAAGCTGTGGAGCACTGGCCCTGAGTTAACACAGCACTGGTTGGCATTGAGCTAGCTTGGTGCAGGACCATAGGTGGGCCTTGCAAATGTGCTTTACAGTATGTTTGCAACTTCTACATCAATGCAGTGCTGGCGGTATGTCCATGAGACTGGCTTGTAGGGTGCAATCCTAACAAACATATGCTGGCCTAACTGAACTGGCATATCTTTTCATGGTGGTGTGGGGAGATTGGCATATGCTTGTGTAGTGACCTGCGAAATAAATAAATAAAATAAAATAAACTCCAACAGGAGTGGGGTAGAAGTGCCTTCTGTCTCTTTTGTGATACCCCCAGGTCAGCACAGCACAGTTGCTTGTGCCAATCTAACTGGAGGTTAGGTCTACAGCCTCAGACTTTAGGAGTGGTCCTTCTGCTAAGTGAAACCCTGAGATACTTTTGGACATGATCTGATGCGTCTTCATTTCAGTGAAGATGTCTCTGTACCAGAGTCAAGCTGCTCTATACCTGGCATGCCTGGCCCAGCCTGGAATGTGAAAAAATGGACTGCAAAGCAATAGCTGCAGTCTTTAATGGTGGCAACCATGCAGCAACATGAAGAGCTCATGTGGCCAACAAAACTCAAGAGACAAAAAATAAGTGGCAGCCAATCCCAACTGAGAGCCAGGTTGGTGTAGCAGTTAGGGAGTTGGATTGAGACCTGGCAGATATCCACCCTCTACCATGAACATCCCGGGTAACCTTGGACAAGGATGAAAGCTGAGTAAACTGTCTTGGATATTTGTACTGATGTAAGAAAGTACGGTATAACTCCCCTAAAACAAATTCCAAAGTATCACTGGAAGAAACTGGAACACTGCCTGAAGCTATGGAGGAGATAGCCCTACAGATAACCACCCTATAGTGGCTTCAAATCAGTCCACATGATATCTTTTCCCCATATAGTTAATTTTTCACATGTAGCAACTCACAACTGTAAACATCCCAAAAATCCAGAGCTGATGGTAAAAATAAATAAATAATGGAACTTGCGCAGTGAGCCATTCCGCACACATGAAGCAATTTAAGATGCCTAAATATGGTGGCAAAATGTAAATTGCATGTAGTTTCTGATCTATCCTTTTTATTGCTAATGTATGCACAATTCTACGGAACTGTTCTATAGAAAAGAACTATTCTACGGAACTTTTCAACAAAAAAGGAAAGAAGCTATTTGAAGGATTAACATAGTTAATGTAAGGAAAGTCTGAACTCCCCCTTGTACCTTATCAGAATACGGGTCTTCTGTAAGATCAATATTTTCAGCCTGCAGCTTGTTTTCTATCAACATTTCAAGATCCAGAGATCTATTACTGGAGGTTTTCCTCACTGAAGCAGGATCTAGCTTTAATACGTGTTGCTGGACAGTAGCAGTCTCTGGAAGATCGGACAACCAAGGAGGCCGTATATTTGACGGACTACTGGGTTCCTGTTCTAAAGAGGATCTACATACAGTCAATCCCTGGGAATCTGAGAGGCCACAGGAGCTGGTCTTTTTTGCTGGTAATGATGGAGCATCTGAACTAGAAAGCATTGAGGGAGAATGACAATGTCCATTAGAAAGGCGTTCTCTGCTTTTTTTAGCAGGGACTGGTGGTGGCTGGGAAGAGATTTTTGGTTGTGCTTTTGCTTCACTTGTAACCTTCTGATCAGCTTCCATGGCATACTTGGCGACTAAAGAACGATCGGTCCTCCCAAGTTCATGGATGCTCTTTTTAAAATTTTCAGGAGTTGTCCATGTTACACAACGTGAAAGTGACGACGACTGAACAACACGGTTTGGTGGAAAAAAGAGAGGAAGTGTTCCACTAGAAGGGATGGCTGCAGACAAGTGCAATTCCTTTGCTTTTTCCTTAAGAGAACCAACAGCTTCTTTATTCTGCTTGGCCACCAACAGTTCTGTCACTTGTCCAGCATCAACAGAGCCAACTGACTTTTTTGTGTCCAGCTTTTTTTCTGAGCCAGTGCGAGGTTCTCCATTAAGGTCACCTAAAGAATGTGACCTTGGCCACATATGTACACTCTGAGTACCTTCCAGCGTCTCACAGCTCCGACAGATGCCAACTGGTAAACTTTTGCGGTTCTTGAGAGCCACAGTGGCTGGAGGCTTGAAGCAGCTTTTTGGATTATGACGGATGAAGCTAAACTGTGACTTCTCTCCCTGCTGAAAGATGTCTATTGATTTTGTTAAGGGCAGAGTTGGATAAGTGGCCAGTGGGCTTCTGTGGAAATCCTTCAAACTGTATTCGCTGGCTAATTTGGAGGGCAGGAGGCAAGGTTTTCTTGTTTTAGCTGAAACAAAACAATTCACAATGTTACTTTTGCTACAAGTAACATACAAAGAAATGCTTTTTCCAAGACATGGTGTAACAATATATAAGCAATATCTTCCAAGTGTGTATATAATAAGTATATTAAAGAACAATGCTTAAAAGGGCACGTAAAACAGACTAGGACTTGCATCTTCTTTGACCAGGGCTGATGCTAGGGTATCACTATATCCAGAGGTCTTGTGTCAAAGGCATAGTTTTCCTGCAACAACACAAATCACCTCTGCTGTGGGTAACAGGAAGCTTCCACAGAAACCCCACCTTATTTTATCATCTTATTTGCTCTTGCAACATAATGACTCAACCACTGGGGCATTTTGTCATTGAGACAGAATGTGGCCACTAATCCAGTCAGTCTTACATTAATTGTGATTAACAATGTAGCATCATTCTGTAGCCCTATAAGAGCACATGGATAGTCCCCTTTGTCAGCACAAACAGCCTCTTGCATTCATAAGCCTCTACCTGAGTTCATACAACAATGATTTTCAACATTTTTCATCTCATGGCACACTTACAAGGAATTGAAATTGTCAAGGCACACCATTAGTTGTTTTTACCATTGACAACATACACCACGCTGTTCAAATCCCCCACTTTTCCTATTAATAAATGAACTTCCCCAAACTCCTGCGGGACACCTGAGTGATTGAAAATCACTGCACTAGAACATCACAGGAAAGAGGTAAGAAAAGAAGCACTGATTTAAGATGTATACTGCTGTGAATTATGCACTGCCTTCTTGTGTTACTTCTGCACCTCTATAATGTCTGTTCAACCTGAAAATTTGCAACACATTCTCATAAGCCTCCACTGTTCACTCCTTCAAAAAGAAACTGATTCCGTAAAAGGCTGCTCGAAATTCCTGCTGGTTTGGTTAAGGAACGGCAATGAACAATACACTTGAGATTCTTCTTTCATGAGCAAAAAGGCTCATGAAAAGTTTTTTTTCTCTGAAATTATCTTTTTTTATCAGTACATTTCACAAAGAATGCCCTTTTTAATGCAACCTAAAGCCACAAAGACAAGAGACAATCATGTTAAAACACATTTCATTTCTAATACAACTATATTAAGAATGTCAAAGCAAATGAATACTTACAGAGTTTTTCAAATTTTGCATTTTTATATAGGAGAGTAGATATGAATTTATGTCCCTTTGTAACATATTATATTCAATGTGTGATCTCTTGAATTTGTTTCTTATCCTAAGCCTGACACAAAAGCTCTGTTGCATTTAATGTGTTGCTTCTGTACATGAGAAACATGTTTGTGTCAAATGCACACGATCCTATTGTCTGTGCAATCCATGTTTTCTTGACATGGGGAAATTGGAACAGAGAAATAAACAAGAAGCTGCTGTAAAGAAGCATTTCTTAGGTTCTTCTATATATAAAAGAGAAAAGTCACTCACTGACTGACTCACTCAATGACTCATCAACGCCCTGCCAAAACCGCTGGGCCTAGAAGCATGAAATTTGGGGTGGGTGTTCCTTCTGTGACGGAGGGGTGCACTAAGAACCGGTTTTTGGAAATTCCAACCGGAAGGGGGTGAAAAGGGGCACAACGCGTTTTCCTCCCTGTACTTTGCATTGGAGAATTGCTGACTCAGCAACATTCCACCCCAACTGCTGGGCCTGAAGCATGGAATTCTGGGTGTTCCTTCTGTCACCTGAACACCCACCAAGAACCATCTGGAGAAATTTAACCCTTCAGGGACTGGAAAGGGGGCAACGTGTTTAACATGGGAGACTGACCAACATCCAGCCAATTTGGTGCTTGGTGCCCGGTGCACTGGGGGGGGGGGGTTGTTGTTCAGAGGAAGAGGTTGCACTGGCGCGGATTCTGCACATGGGGGAAAGTTGTGCATGGGGGAAAGTTGCACATGGGAGGGAAGTTGCGCTTGGGGAGATGTTGTGCATGGGGAGATGTTGCGCATGGGGAAAGTTGCGCGTGGGGTGTTGATGCGCCGTGGGGGGATGGCATATGGGGAAATGTTACTCCTGCAACGTGGGTATGCTTTTCTCTAGTCTCTGATAAGAATGTAAGATGAGCCTCCACTGGATCAGGCCAAAAGCTCATCTAGTCCATCTGGCCCACCAGATGCCATAGCTTTGATCATAGCAATATGATCAAAGCTATAGTTGGGGGAAACCATGATGGGAAACTATACTCGTCCCATAAAACTGTTCTTTTAATCAGACTCAGGATCCTTCTACTACTTCTTCCTCATAATACATACCTGTGTGTTAGTTGAGCAGAAAGCATTGTTCAGCCTTTTTGCTCAAACTCCTCATTTGACAGTATTACTTTTTAAGGGAATTGTGTCTCATTCTGTATTTTATTTTAATACATCTAAATTAGGTATTAAATTTAATACCATCTAAATTTGGATCATGTGATAAAGGATTTTTTTAAAAGTCTGAAAGGAATGGTTTATAGTTATATCAGGCTCATTCTCTGAGGTTGAATATGCTTTACAAGTTTATGCAGTCTTTGTTGTCTGCACGCTCCCTTTCATACGACAGCAACCCTGTGGCTGTGATTTGGGATGGCCCAGGATCCAAGACGAAGAACATACTATCTTTCTATCCTGTAAAGCTAACATTCTTTAAATAAAGAAAAAAGTAATGGTTGTTCTTTTCAATACATCTACAGTTCAAAGCTTTAGCTACAAAATGCTAAATTTTGTCAGTGAATAACACACAACTGCTTGCTTTGTGTGTGGATCCAAAGGCACACCATGTGAATATTCACTACATAACACTACATCTCTTCAGAGGTCCCAAGCACAGGGAGATGCATGCACATTCATGTTTGGTCTAAATGGAAAACTATCTCCACTGCTTTTCCTTAGTGCACAGCATAATAATAAAATTTTAGAACTACAGATGAAATAAAGAGGAAGTGAAGGATACTGTACTTCAGTCTGAATTCAAAATATGCCGTATGATATGTCTGCTTTCCTATTTTTCCTCCACTAATGGTGTTGCAATCCAAAATGGCAATGAAATATAAGTCCAAGTGGCCTACTTACAAATTTAAAAAGCTGAACTCATTTGGATGTGAACATTTTGTAGAAGAGAGAATGTGAGAGATTCTGATATTTTTGTAAACACGGATTTGCTAGTTTTCTTCCTACCTTCAGTTAACAATATTTGTAATCCCAAGTGCTTTATCTCTCAGCTAGCTCTGATTAGATAGCAGTGGGCACTGTACTTGCTCACAAGGAAACTGAAACTCTACCATTAGGTAATGGCAAAGGTTCCAAGACAGTTTGGGGAAAATGGTGCATCAAACCAGAGTGCATCATGTGGAAATGCAACACATAATAATTTTAGCAGTCCTTTTTCTCTTTGGGAGAAGATACATATTTGCATATGGGTAATTACCATTCTCTAGGTTTTCATTACTTTCATAGCAGCCTGAATCACGGGGAGAACATCCACTTAGACCTTGGCCATCTATGAGGAGCTTCTCTTGAGAGCCTGACTGGTCACTGTTACCTGGAAAAGGAAGATGAGGTGAGTGAGAAGCAGCAACGACATGGTGTGCAGCCACTAACTCAGTAAGAGAACTTCAGGTGTTAAAAACGAAGAAGTGATCATGCCAAAGTTTTTCAGCAATACAGTTGTCATGAGATGATGGCTAGAGAAAGGAAGAGGGCTGAGAACCATTTCCTGGAAATAGCAGAGAGCAAAAACCTTTAAGCTAGACATTGCATTCATCATAGAGGGCCAACGCACACACATACACACACACAGACAGAGAGATTATTAACATCCCAAACCCATATATGTTTAAAGAAGTAAGCTCTCCTAAGTTTAATGACATTCACTTCCTAGTAGACTGTGTATTCAATTGTTTTTCTATAACCCTGTATTTTTCTATTGAAAAGAATGATTCTTATGATGTGTTAATCCTAATCTATTCTGACTTTGGTCCGCACTGCTATCCAGTTTCTTACTAGCAGTCTGCAGGTGTTGGAACAGTTAAGAAGCAACACTGACTTGCAAAATGCATCTAATTCTACAGTTGGGGGCACCACTTTTATCAGGGTTCTTCTGATTCACTGTGAGCTTCATAAAATGTAGGTACAGCACTGAAAATGAATTTAACAAGCAAAAAATTCTCAATGCTGTAACTCCACAGAAAACATGATATTCTATCTAGGCCTAGTCTCATTTTTAGTGTGAAAATGAGATCTCAGGAGTGTTCTAGTTTCTAGGCCCCCATTCAAATGATTAAAAATCCTCAAGTGTGTTTTCTAGGAAAAATTCAGTGCCTTACTATCATAGTCCTGTAGCAGTTCCACAGCCGTCAAGAGAACAGCTCTATGCTCAGGGTTGCTAATATTAAGCTCATCCAAGTCTTCTTCCTCTAGAAGCTTGAAGGTATCTAAGTCTTCGTAGCCATTGAACAGGAAGGTGGGCATGTGTTCCTAGGACAAAAACATAAATAAATAAACAGACAGAAATGTATCACAACACAGTGTCAACTTCATTGGCTTCCAATTCTTCTTTAGGAAGCTAGTTAGTTAAAGGTCTTCTACATCACAGTGTTTCTTCTAAATAAAACAACAGCTACATATAGAGTAAGGGAAGAGTATATCCTGTCATGCTTTTTACCTCTGCACCATCATCAGCTAATGCAAAGTTCCCAGTGCCTTCTGCTTTTAACAGGTTCTGTATGCTCCTATGTGAATCCTGGTTAAGATCTTAGGATGATTAACAAAGAGTGCAAACCAAACCAATTTAGGCTGGCTTGAATCAGCCAGCATATTTTCCTGTGGTGGTTTGGGGAGTTTGGTGTATGCTTGTGTACTAGCCTAACCCCCCCCCCCCCACCCAAGGGCTGTGGGTGGCGCAAGTGGCTAAGACACTGTGTCTGTTAACCAGCAGGCCAGGGTTTGAGACCCGGGTCGGCCCCACAAGACAGGGTGAGCTCCTGTCCTTAGCCCAGCTCTGTGACGCCAGCTGGATTCAATCGTATCGGCTCTGCCTTTCCATTGGACTAATTCAGTGGCGTGGAGAGGGGGGATTTGCTGCTTGGGTAACAGCATATCCTCCATAACAATCCAACCCAGGCTTTCGTGCTTTGCATGCAGTGTATGCAGCGCCAAGCACGATACCATAGTCTTTCAAGACTGATGGAGGCCTGGTTTAGCCTAACCCCTGCAGGAGTGGAGCAGAAGTGCCTTGTTGCACTTTTGTAACACTCTGAAGACACCAAAGGACTTATGCCGGGGCTTATTCTGACCTAACTGGAGTTTAGGATTGCAGCCTATGTTGGTTACATTATATATCCTATGTAGGTACATAGGCTTCTGGCAATATTGCTGTTGCCCTCATCTTAGTTTTGTTTCCCCTCCCATTACTCACTAGCTCATCCAGACCAGGTCAGACCACATTTCCAACTTTATGTAAAAAAAAAATTTATTCCAGTTCTTTGCACAATGAGACACAAACTCAAAAGCAGCTCACAAAAAATTAAATATCTTGCCCATGACAATAACCCCTTGATAACTGGGTAACAGACACTTTTCAAGTGGGTGCTCTCTTTAAAGAGAGGGAGAGCCCTCCTCACCCCAGAAATATTTTTTATAATGGTTTCTGCTGGTGTTCTTTTGCATTTTTTTTTTGACTGAGAGCCCTTCTGGGATAGGGAGCCATTATTTATTTATTTTATTAGTTATTTAATTTTCCTCTGTTAACCGCTTTGTGAATTTCTTGTTGAAAAGCAGTATATAAATACTGTCATCAACAGCAACAACAATATGCAGATACTTGGGTTGGACTCTGCAATGTACACAGGCAGTGTTTGATATCACAGTGTTTGCTTCACATGTGATTTTCTAAATAGCATCTTAGCTTTCCCCCCCAAAAAACTGAGGATTTACCTCCTGCTTGTACAAGATCTGCAAGCACATCCTTGTTCAGGTGCTCACCCTCACCCCCTCCAAAACCCTGGACTTTTGCTCGTATCCCAGTATAACAAACATTTTTCTGGCTCTCCCCTATATTTGGAACAATCCTGATATTATGGACAATCCATTTTAACTTGGGGCAAGGCCTTCCCCCATTTCAGACAAACAAGAACCTACAGTTCTATCATATTCATATGAAAGCTTAGGCCTGACAGAACCATTACCAGAATGATGGGATTGCTGCTCATGGTTGTTGCTGTTTCACTCTGGCATGGTAAAAAGTTTCTTGTGATCAGTATGCATCACATCTTGAGTGTACCACATCAATAGTTATGCCCCACATCTATGGTACAGGAGCAACCATGTGGTGGCAGTAATTGGTATTTAGGCACTGTTTAAATCAGGCATTGCTTCTAAATTAGATGTGCTATTTTTAATCTATTATATCATTTTAACACATCACCTTTACTTGTTTACAAACCATGTGCAAGCAATGCATTACAAGACAGAGAAAGAAAGAGGTGTAAGAAGAATAAGAAAGTTTTGGAAATGTGGCGGCGGATTCAAAGGCCAGAAGCCATTCACTGAGTCTTTTATTTGGTTTCCTTTTATGTTTAAGCTAGGCTGGAAGAAGCAGGTGATTTGCTATGGTGTCAGCTGATGGAAGAGACTACTTCAAAAAGGGACAATAAATGGCAAATGGATTCTGGAAATCCTCTAGCAGCAAATACAAAATATAAATACAGAAAAATGGAGGATAAATCACCCTTTCAACATCAGCATCTATGAAACACAAGAGCAGGAAAGTATATTTAAAATACAGAGAGAACCACCTTCTCAGAACTTCAAATCAATGAGAGTCTGCAAAACAGAATTCCTTAGAAAGAAAGCATGAATATTCCGTTTCTTATGTCATCATTTATGCAGGGCAGCTGAGAAAGAACTCAGTGGCGCCTCACGTAAAGAACGCCTCACGTAAAGTATGTTTCACGTAACAAACCAAAATTTCTCCAGGATTCTGCTTCACGTAAAGAAAGTGCTTCACGTAAAGAAAACATTAGTTGGCAGTTGGGGCAGATGCGCGGGCCGGCAGCCTGTTTAAAAAGCGTCACGGCTGCCTAGCACACCTGCCCATAGCGAAAGCAACACTTCTGCGCTGTTCCTCCTGTGGCTGGGCTTCTGCTGGGCAGAGGGAGAGAAGAGGGAAGCAGCTCAGGGCCAGCCAGAAGGGAGCAGGGGAGAGAGAGGCTCAGGATGGAGAGAAGGAGAAAGTGGGGAGACACTTTGAAGGTGTCTTGGATTGCAGCCTCCTAACCATGTCTACCCAGAAGTTAGCCCCATTGTGTTAAATGGGTCTTACACCCAGGAAAGTGTCTTTAGGACTGCAGCCTAAGTAGACTTCATAAGATCATGCACACTGAATGCATGTTTTGAATTCAATTCCAGTGTTTTGTCATCATTGTTACATCCAGTTAATATTTTTATATAAATATTTTTGGGGTTGTGGAACCAATCATCTGCATTTACATTATTTCCTGTGGAAAAATCTGCTTCACGTAAAGAATGTTTCACGTAAAGAAACTGCATCCGGAACGAATTAATTCTGTTATGTGAGGCGCCACTGAACTTCAATTACTTTTTCCTTAATCCAATTGAAATCTTCAGAGCAGATCCAAAACCAAGCAAAGACAAGATATCCCTTTGAATCAATGGTTCAAATAAGGACACCATATATTCTTATCCAGATATAATCCACACAAAGCTTCAGTAAACAAGCAGTGAAAAGTTTGCAAGTCTTCCTATTCCCCCCTAATGTTTTATAGCTTTTGACTTGCTAAATTATGCAACTGTGAAGAAACGGAAGACACTTTTCTTGCCTGACAAGTGTAAACACATCACACTTTATATAGCGAAGCCTTGCAAAGATGGATGTAGGCAAGCATGAGTATTTTCCTCCTCACCAGATCATGGTCAGAGTATGCATTTTTAACATGTGTTTTTAGTCTGTTTTAATTGTTCTCAGTTTTTTAATCTAATTGTATTTTAATTGTGTTTTAATCTATATTTATAATTCTATTTTAATGGTGTTTTATTTTTCTGATTGATGTTAGCCACCTTGAGCTCCCTCTTGCAGGTGAGGAAAGGCGGGATATAAAATAAATAAATAAATAAATAAATAAATAATAAACAACACTGGAAGACAGAATTATTCGTAGCCAATGAAAGTTATGGACTTGTCAACATTAGACTTCCAGGGGGTCTTGTCCCCATTGCTGTTTGTCATGGCGATGATCCCTTTGTCAGTGATCCTACAGAAAGCGAATCTGGGCTACCAAACTGCCAAAAATTCACAGTAAATTTCACATCTATTGTACATGGATGATTTGAAGCTCTACGGAAATTCAGAAGCAGAAATCCAGTCACTCACCAATACAGTCCGAGTCTTTAGTACCAACATCAACATGGAGTTTGGCCTGGACAAATGTGCCACAGTGGCACTAAAGAAAGGGAAGATCATGGAAAGTGATGGCATTGAAATGCTGAATGGTCAAACCATTAAATGCCACCAGCCTGAAGCCTACAAATATCTGGGCATACTGCAGCTGGACAATATCAAGCATGGGCATGTGAAAACTGTGGGCAGCAAAGAATACATACAAAGAGTTAGAAATTTTTGAAGAGCAAACTGAATGGCGGCAACATTATAAAGGCTATAAATACCTGGGCCATACCTGTAATTAGGTATACTGCTGGAATTGTGAACGGGACACAAAAGGAACTGGATGACTTGGACAGAAAAAAAGGAAATTATGCTTTACATCCAGGTAGTGATGTTGACAGGCTGTACCTGCCTAGAAGATCAGGGGGCAGAGGACTTTTGCAAGTGAAGCAGTCGGTGGAAGAAGAAAAACATGCCCTAGCAGATTATGTGCGAGAGAGCCAGGAATCTGCTCTGATTGAAGTCAGCAAGAGAAAGTTGCTGAAAGTGCAGCAGAACAACTATGAGTATTGCAATAGTGCAATTCAGGCTCGTTCTGCCAGTTGGCAGAATAAGGCATTGCATGGCCAATTCATTGCCAAGATCGAAGGAAAAGTGGATCAGGATAAGACCTGGTTGTGGCTCACGAGTGGAACACTGAAGAAGGAGATGGAAGGCCTGATACTTGCTGCCCAAGAACAGGCAATCAGGACAAATGCCATCAAGGTCAGAATTGAAAAACCAGCCGATGACCCCAAATGCCGGCTCTGCAAAGAAGTGGATGAAACCATTGACATAGTTCTAAGTGGCTGCAAGAAGATCGCGCAGACTGACTACAAACTGAGGCACGACTCTGTTGCCCAGATGATCCACTGGAATTTGTGCCAAAAGTATCATCTGCCAGTGGCAAAAAACTGGTGGGACCACAATCCTGAAAAAGTGGTTGCAAATGAGCAGATCAAGCTTCTGTGGGACTTCAGGATACAGACGGACAAGGTCTTGGAACACAATACTCCAGATATCACCATCATGGAAAGCGGTAAGGTGTGGGTTGTTGACATTGCCGTACCAGGTGACAGCAGAATTTAGGAGAAACAACTGGAAAAGATCTCCCACTACCAAGATCTAAGAATCGAATTACAGCGTATCTGGTGTAAGCCAGTGCAAGTGGTTCCAGTGGTAATTGGTACACTGGGTATAGTGCCCAAAGACCTTGGCAGGCACCTGAAAATTATTGGCATTGACAAAATATCACTCTGCCAAATGCAGAAAGCCACTCTTCTGGGATCAGCACGAATTATGCGCCGCTACATCACACAGTCCTAGACTCTTGGGAAGGGTCCGACTGGTGAAGTGAATGAAACCAGCACGAAATTGTTTTCTGTGTATTTATGTATAATAATAATAATAATAATAATAATAATAATAATAATAATAATAATAATAATAATAATAATGTTCTCTGAGCAAAATATTTTGCAATATACCTCAAAACAGATAGTAATTGCCAGTTCTTCCTGTCCCACCCTGGGTCTTCACTATTCTGGACAGTTGAGTTTATACTTAGGACTTTGCCTTTGGGAGCACTTTTTGTAGTGCCCAACTAAGCAAGACAAAATATGGGATGATTATGGGAAGGCAGGAGGTAGGTTTCCTCTGTTTTTATCATTGTTCAATACAACCAACAAGTGTTAGGCTTCCCTTTCCAGCCTAGGAGAAATTTTCTCCTAGAGGCTGTTTTTCTTCTTATTTTTTCTTCAAACATTTCATCCCAAGGAGTTTTCCCTGAAAGAAGGTTCAAGGCCCCCTGCTATAATTCCTCTAAAGAACTTATGGCGATATAAAATTTTCTTGACAATAAATAAATAAATAACCCACTTAATTGTAATAAAGCAAAACAAAAAGCCTCTTGTTTTGTATTGAGATTTTCATCCTGGATTGGAAGTTTAAAAAGAGATAAAAGGCAGTGTACCTTTAAATTGATCCGATCGAGGAGATCCTCAACAGATTTGGGCTGAGGTGGTCTTCCTTTCCGGCGTCTTCTTATTGGTCTTTTTGGCTTCTCTTCGTCTTCATTTAATACATCCACATAGATAAATTTGAATGTGCCCACTTTGTTGTTCAACAGACCCATCCAGGTGCCCATGGGAGGCTTGCTGATTATATCAATTATATCCCCCTTCTGCAGATGAGAAGACAAGTACATCTACCTGAAGGTTTCACACTGATTCACTATTTACTAAGTTAAAAATCAAGTCAATCAATCAATCAATTTTATTATTACAGTCACAGATCAGAATAAAAGTATAAAACAGACTTAAAAACTACTGTCCACAAAATTACATAAATATATCCATTCTGTTAAAACATTAAGTTAGTGCTCACTGTATCTTAAATGGCAGATATGCATACTGAATATTACTTTGTGGCTGGCACATTAGGCAGAAAAGGACATGAAATCATTGGTCTATGCCCAATTTACTGGGTTTACTTTTATAAATTTAAGACAGTCCAGAAACAGCTTCCTATCTCTGTACTATTTTTAAATCTGTAAAAGTAAAACAGATACTTCTAAACATTTCAGAAGATTATGGAAACTACATTTACAGCTCCATCTTAGCTAAGACCTTCTTCTAATTGCCTGGTGCTAAAAAAAGTCTCCAAAGACTTTTTGCTGACTTTCTGATAAGTGGAGCAGAAGTGAATTCACAGCGTAAGTTTTCAGCTCTTTATTTACTTTATTTTAAGCTTGCCACTGTGAAAATTTATTTCTCTGCCTCTCCTGTGGGCTTTCTTTTAGTAAAAAGAAATAACTGAATTTATTTTCATTTTTATAAATAAACCTAAGCATAGTAAATAAATGTTGTTATTTCTATTCTGTTTCTTAAACTAGATACAATCTCTGAAGCAGCTTGCAGTAATCCCCAATACAACATACTCTAATCAAAACCCATCCCCAACAAACAAAATAAACTAAAAAGCAATGGTGTAAAAATTATAGCTCCATGGTTATTTAAAAAAAGCAGAATGTAGGTAATAATTTCTAGGTAAAAGGCTAAGGAAGCTTCATTGCCCTATTAAAAAGGGGAGCTAGTCAGTCAGGCTTTGCGCCCAATGAAAGTGCTGGATTTAATTGGCCTGAGGTCAGTGATCCTTAGTTATCTGATATAGGCTGCAATCCTAAATTCTACTTAGGCCAGCCTAAGCCCTGCCATATGTTCTGTGCTCTCCGGGGGTGTCACAAAAGTGCAGAAAGGCATTTCTGCCCCACTCCTGGGGGGAATTAGGCCAATGGACAGGTATATGCCAACCTCCCCAAAACCATCACGGAAAGATAGGCCAGGTGAGTTAGGCAGGCCTAAATGGGTTAGGATTGCTCTCATTAAGTCTCTTCTCTTTATGGTGACTGCAACTTCACTGCACTGTTCCAAGCCAGCTGCAATTTTAGAGACACTCAGTGTAGAGGACATGGCAGCAATCCTGTGTAGGACATCAGAATCCAAATTGGCCCCAATCAGAGTACAAGCTGATCCCAGACACATGAATCAAAACCAAGACAGCTGTAGGGTTTGTGGATTGTCATGAACTTAAAATTTTTACAGACTGATTCCTATTGCCATCTATTCTATTACAATCTTGCTATGTGCTTTCTGAATACAAATGACATGAATACAGTGTGTTATAGCAGGTCGTCCAGGATGAGTCACAGGAAACAATCTTCTAAATTACTTGCTTATTCTGAAGTATCTATTACTGCACAAATAATTTCAGGATATCAGAGACCAAAAGACAAAACTATTTCTCTGAACGAAGGGAGGAGATTATATGGTGAACATGGTTGGTATGCTGTACACCTCTTTCTCACACCCTGTCTCTGATAAGGACTCCATTCTGCATTTCTTACCATGCAAACTGGCATCTCATTAATAATATAGCTTGAGAGAGAAGGACAAACATCCTGGAAGGTCAATTTCAACCTACTCCTGTCCCTGTGCATGTGTGAAGAGCTCTGCAAAATCCTGGCTATTCCAATGTCCATGAGAGCATTCACCTCCTTGAGAGCTACAGTACTCTCTACTGTTTTAGGTGCAGGAAAATGTACATGCATGTGCACATACTAGAACACAGGGGTCAATATGTGCACAGAAACAAATTGTACTATTGCTCCTACAAAGAGCAGTTCACAATCCTTACCAGAGGAAGCAAAATGGACATGTGAGGAACTAGCCAAAATATTGTGATAAGTAATCAGAGGATTTAGCACAAATCAAGCTCAAAAGAATACTATCTCAGGAAATCTCACTGAATTCACCCAAAAGGAAAGTTGGTACCTTGAGTTTGAGGGAATCAGTATCATAAGGGCTAGGGGTAAAATCTGTGTGAACTCTGGCCCGGCCACAAAACGGTCCTCTGTAAGGAAGTTCCTCATCATCACCATCTTCAGACTTGACACTCTCTCTGTTGCTGGCTGAGGAATCTGTCGTACTCACTGTCTGTCCACCTGTTTGTGATGGAAAAATTTAGTGTTTTATAACTACAACAAAATCCAGAAACTTCCTAGAAGGACTAAGTGGAAATTCATTTCCACCCAAAATTATAGGGAAGGTAAGAAAACAAGCATAGAAGGCACTGTGTCTTCTGATCTTTAAGTTGTTTATACACAGATGACATCTCTTAATACCAGTGTTAACAAAAACACACTACGTTTAAGTGCCTCCCCAGAGACCAGATATTGCAACAGCGCTGTATTCAACCAGCTTGGATCAGACTTCCACAGCACATACTGACATACTGATCACTATAACATCCACTCCTCTAGAAGCATGTTGTCTCTTCCGTCTTACAAAATACTAGAACCACCTTAGGTATCCCTTTCTGGGTAGTAAGGCAAATAAATAACAAACACATACACTAAAACAGAATATGTCTGGAGAGACAGGATAAACAAAAAAAATTCTTTACCAAGCATGTCATTATTTTATAGGACTTCTTGCCACAGAAGGTGACTTAAGAAAGTGATCTAGATGCCTTAAATAGAAATTTATGGAGAAAAGGTCCATCACAGCCATGGTGGGAATGTTAACACCTCATGGATTTAAAAGGCTACCTCAGAAGTTATTTATTTATATTTATTTTATGTCCCACTTTTATCTTTCCAAAGCAAATGCTCAAGGGGTCATACAAAGCTTTTATAACCAGTACAGAGTAATACAAGTAAAAATGTCAAACAAGGCACTAGAACCTTAAGTGTAATGATGTTTTTAAAAAATCAAACAAGACATGAAAAACATTCAGTTTAGCATTACAAATGTTAATTTTAGCATTACATGATGAAAGTCTAATATCAAAACAAAACTCAAGGGAAAAGAAGAACTCATTAACCCAATGAGGAACAGATAATAGTCCAAGGAGACAGCCAAGCCATACAACAGTATATCAGAGACACAGAGGGCAAACAATCACTTGGCAACCAAATGCCAGATGAAAAAGGTATGTTTTGAGCCATTAGGGAGGAAGTATTTTCCAGTTTCCCTGGGAAGCCGTTGCATAGTTGTGGCACTGCTACAGAGAAGGCTTGTTGCTGATTCCTCTCATCTGGAATTAAGGCTGCAATTGTAGAAGTGCCCCTTCAGCAGATCTGAGGGCAGACTGGGTAGTATGGAGGGAGGAAATCTTTTGTATACCCTGGGCCCAGGTCATGGAGGGCCTTAAAGGTTAGAACCAGCACCTTGAACTGGGACCAGCAGCCAGGGTAGCTGCTGAAGCAGTGCTCCGAGTGAGTCATAACATCTGGCTCCTGCAACCACTTGAGCCAGATGCAAGGGAGAAGCAACAGGTTTTTTTTTTCCTTGGGCCTATCAGGCCACTGTGAAGTAAGGAAGCAGGACTAGATAAGTCGTTGGGCCAGATCCAGTGAGGCCCTTCTTATGTAGTTGACACTGTAGCCAACAACTGAGGTCAGAAACGCTTGGTTGATTTTGATTGAAAGAACATGTTTTGCTAAAAGGAAGCAAAAGCAAGAGAAGCACAGAAGACTCTCTTTTGACATAGTGATCTGTTCAATTTAGCAAAAAGCCACACTTATTTGTTAGAATGTGCATCTAACGTTACTTTTGAAAATAAGAGTGAATTCTTGGAACTTCAGCAATACCCAAAGTTCCATAAACATACATAATTATATATACTTCTTGAAAATGGCCACCAGCTCCAGCTGCTTCTCTTGTTGACCCGGAAGTCTTCTTGAAGACAGGCATATTGTGACTCCAACATTTCATTTTCAAGTATTTTCCAATGCAGCCTGCGTTTCTATCTAAAACATTTATTCCCAACATGATCTTAAATCCTGATCCCTTCAGTTGTGTCTGATTCTATATGTTCAAGGAATCTGTGGAATATGAAGCCTGTGGGCTTTTTTCCTCTTGCAAAAAAACTGTCTAAGCATTACTTGCCAGATTCTTATTGATTTAAAATGTTTTGATGATTGTGTGCAGCATATCTGCTTCTTGTGTAACTAGCCCAAACATGAACTTGGGCTAGCACTGTTTATATACTTTTCATCCAGTGAGAAGACCCAGGTTCTCACACAGCAACTGCGCAAATGCACAACTCACTGTTTCGATCAACTATAAAGCACTACCGGTAGGAAATCTGACAATGTCTGTGAACCATGCACTGGGTTTGTTCATTCCCTTTGCAAGCATAATCCCTGTTATGTCAGGCAAGGCTGTTTCTCTGAGGCTGCCAAAAAAATACTCCAGGAATATGTTGTCTGCTTGAAGAAGATAAGAGCTGAAGTTCTACAGCATCCAAGCACTGACTGACTTGCCCTCCAGGATTTGGCATTTCAACCATGCTTTGTACTTTGTTTTCTCTTATATGCTGCTACAGCAAAAAAAAAAAAAAGTAATTCTGAAGCAACAGTAAGGTTGGCAGAAATGATGGCTTTCTAGTTTTTACTTACTCATTGAACTTTGACCACTTAGGGAGCTCCTCAAACTTTCTACGGAGCCACCAGCTTTTAGCTTGGGCTTATCCAGAGAATCAGTATCTGGTTGTGGTGACTGAGGAGATTCCGGCATTACATTCAGGCTGGACTCCTGAAAGAAATTATCACACAGATTTATTCTCAGATTTCCATAAACTTAAATGTCAGTCTAGTTTGCCAACTATTATCTCCTAGGATAAAACACACCACTACAGAACTGGACTGCAGTAGCATTTTAAAGCCAGGCAAAAGACTCTGCCCTAGAAAGGGATAAAAGCAGGTTATTTCTAGTAAGAAACTGCATATGATATAGGAGGAAAGTAACATGCCCACAACCTCAAAACAATTTGACCAAAGCCATTCAGAAAGTCAACGTCAGGACTGGCAAATAAACCTGTTTTTTCCTTTAGGCATCTGAACCCACCTTTCAAATTTCTAGTGCAATCCTATGCATTTCTACTCAATCTTGTCTAATTAAATCCAATGGTAAATCCTCCCAGATAAGTTTAGATGTAGATGACTGCCACCTTTCACCACAATCTTATGTATAACAGAAGTATGTTCAATTGAATTCAGTGGGACTTACTCCCTGGTAAGTGTGTGTAGGATTTCAGCCTTAAGTTTTGGAATTTATGCACACATCTTTACTTGCACTTGAACACCTACCCAACTCAATGGTTTGCGCTGCTCAGTTTGTAGGTGTTCATGTCTGGGTCTAACTGGTTATCTTTGGGAAATATTGCTTTGTACACCCAAAGTAAAACAACATGTTTAAGATTTAGGTTGCACACTTAAGAGCTAAAAATTTTATTTTAAAAGACACGCAAGTTCTTAATATTTTGATCAATTTAAGGCAATTTGCCTTTTCAGGCTGAAAAGTATTATTTGTAAGAGACAAGATAATCATAAACTGTAAAATCATACAAGGTTTACCTACTTCTTCCTTATATATATGTATTAAATTATAAATAAATAATTTAGTTTGTAGTTTGTTCATTTACATCCAGTTGTCTTAAACATAAACATAAACATCTTTCAAACTGACAAATTTGACACCATATCTTGTATTCTTCATCTGTACCTCAGAACGATGGTCCTCAACCTTTTGTGGAAAAGAAATTTTCCAGAGACCAGTGCAGGGGTGGGGGGAGAGCACAGAATCTGGCGACCCAGAGGGAGGGCTTCCCCACCTAGAGCACAGCACAGCTGCCTTCAGCTGCAAATCCCATTATAATAAATAGATTGCTAATAAATTATTGCTAGGTTACTGTGGATAGGATTGCAAGCGAGAGCCCAATGTCTCAATGCATGTCTACTCAGAGCAGGGATTTTCAACCTTTTCCAACATAGGATGCATTGAAAAAGCACAAAGCCATACTAGTCACTCTTATTGGAGAGTAAGACCAATATCTTATTGTTGACCATAATCTGAGTAATAATTTCTGAGTAATAGGCACTGGATTGGACTCTGAGGCAGCAATATTATCTGCACATTCCTGGGCGTAAGCTCCACTGGCTACAGTGGGTAGACAGGCATAGCATTGGGCCCTGAGGCTGCAATCCTGTTTACACTTTCCTGGGAGTAAACTCTACCAACTACAATGGGATTTACTACTGAGTAGGTAGGCATAGGATTGCAATCCTCCGACAGAGCCCTCCTGCTGTGAGGAGGGGAAGAGGCACTTACGAAGAGTCCTGTCGAGGACTGGTCAGGCAGCTGCCAAGGACAGGGAGCTTGAGAAACCCTGCCTTAGAATCTACTTCTGATTTTGCTGATTTGCTATTGCTGTGAGCCAGAGATTAAGGCCTTTTTGCTAAGGATAGTTGTAAAAAGTTAAAATAAAGTGCATGAAAGGCAATGAAGAAATGTAATAGTGTGGAGTGAATTACTGGCATTTTTTTCTTATGTGTGATGTTAAAATGAACTAACCTGACTGTAATTATGAAATGAGAACTAAAAGCAGAACAAAAATTCTTTATGTGAAACATTACAGACTTAAAAATTCATTCATTCAAATAACAAGTCAGGTTAAAAAAGACCTCATCCATGCAGATGATGGCAACATACTTCCTAAAACAATCATTTGTGCAAACTATATGCAATTAGAAGTTCACTCATTCATGTTTGTGGGGGTGTAGGTTTGTGCGCATGTCCTAGTGGCAACCACTTTGTGTGATAAATGACAATGCAAGAAAATGCATGATGAGATGTGCAAGAGTAGCTGAAGCAAGAAATTAAAAGAAAACCTGCTGATATACAAGAATTGCTGGTTTATTCCACAGACATGCAATCACAAACCAACTGAACGAAGCCTGTTATTTTCATGCTGCAGAGTCATCAGGAAATATCTTCCCACAAATCAAATCTCTGGGGGAACTGAAGCCACAGATTGTGAATACAGAATGCCTTCCATAAAAAAATGTCTATACTTCTAGGACTCTAGTGTTGAACACTTCTTGCAAATATCCAGACAATTCTTAATGCTGCTAGCTAAGTTGTGCCTATAGGACACAACATGTCACAGAACTCCAAGGGTAGAGACTGTACTGTAACCAGGTCAGTCCAAGGACCAAGGACATGAATAACTACAAGTCAAGGAGGCTTCTAAATTAAGGTACTGAAGTATTCACATTGTCTAGTTTTCCAGTTTATAGCAAGTTTTCAGATATAAGGCACTTCTCAGGTTTTTAGGTATAAAACACATTCAGTTAATACGGTTAACTTCTGTCAAGTTGTTCTTGATGTCCATTTCTTAATTCTGTGGTTAATATGTATTTCTTTATCATTTATTCTTATTATCTCAAAGTTTTTGTCATTCAAAATTTTAAAAGTTGTCTATAATGAAAAATGCTTTAAACAGATTGAGGTCTAAATAACTACACATTTTTAAAAGAAAATCACCATAAAAGGCTCCATACAGAAACCCTTAAAAAACAATCAGTGCAATCCTAAGCCTGTCTACTCAAAAGTCAGTCCTATTGTATTCAATGCGGCTTACTCCCAGGAAAGTATGTTTAGGATTGCAGCCAATGTCTAACTCAGCTTATGGATAAGCGTCCATTAGTCCTGATTGCCATGGTTCATGCATTGGCTGCATCAAGGCTCAGTTATTGCAACACATTGTATGTGGTTCTGCATTTGAGTACTGCCCAAAATCTGCAAGTGGTGCAGAAAGCAACTTTGTGGCTTTGTGGTTGTACTAGCTGCCAGTTCAGTTCTGTGCTGATTTTGAGCCTTTAAGCCCTTTATGGTTGAAACTGGGGTATTTGAGGATCCTTTCTGTATGAGAAGGATCACCCAGTGGCTGCTAAGGTCACGGTGGGCTGCCACCAATTGAAGCTAGGTTGGCAGCAACACACAGTGCTGTCCTAACCTCTCACATGTTCCAGCACAAGTCCTGTATTGCCATGGGAGAGTCGCTGAAGTGCCATAAGGCGCTTCTGCACCACTCCAGGTGCCAGTCCATACACATGCATCAGCCTCCTTATACCACCACAGGAATAGGAGATGGGTGAGTGCACTGTTCTAAATTAGATCGGATTGCACCATTTGTCTTTTAAATAAATAGTCTTTTAAAAAGCACTAAAATAAATTAGAATTTGATGTTTACTTATTGTAGTGGTTGTACCAGCAATGCTTTAATGAAAAATTTAATTCTCACTTAAGGTTAACTTGCTGTGTTAGAACAGTTGTGATTGTAAGACCTTCTAGGACCCTGAAGCATTCAACACAACTGCTAGCTTTATATTGGTGTCTTATGCTGACCTAATGCATTTGAAAGGAGACTTACCCTACAATCCAGAATAACTACGGGAGCACATAAGAGACAGTATGTGCACCCGTAGTTACTGCACCACCTAGTGAAAACCTATGGGAAATTCATATTGCAATCCAGAGCAAATTGTTCTTACACCGGAGCAAGGACTCCCAGTAGTTACTCTGGATTGTGCCCTTAGATAAGATGCATGTATTACCACATTACTGACATCGTACTAAATAGAACAGATGATAATTTTATACCCGAAAGCTGACGTCACTGAGATGGCCTGATGGATGATTGCTTCTAGACAGACAATGAAGTTTTCCTCATTTTGCACAAATCCACAGAAGAATTCTTCATTTGCAAGGGCAGCAATATCTAACAGCTACAGACTTGCTCCGATATGATACTAAGCAAATACACTACTAAAGTGACAGTCCCTCCTTGGAGGGTTTCTGAATAGAAGTAAGTCCCACGTCACTGGAGATCAATGTAAGACAGAATAAAATACAGGGCCTGGAAAGCTAGATGCAGCTTGGCGCTATTATTCTAGCATGTCTCAGAAGACATAAAGATAAACACATGCTACAATGTTCTGCTTATCAAACACCAGCCTTCAGCTCCTGAACACATCAGAATGGTACACTGTCAAACCTAGAGCCCTCTAGGGGGCGATATTTAATCAGTGAAAACTGTGCTTGCAAAGGGATGCCAGTGCTGTGGTTGCTTGCCAGCAATTACTTATTATGTTTATAGTTCAAGTGGAAAGACTGATGAACAAATAAAAAAAAAGTGTTGGATATTTTGACAGCCTACCAAACCAAATTGAGTGAAATCTGCCAAACGCAACATGCCTGGAAAAACAGATTGATTTTGGCCAGAGGAAACTTAAAGAGCAGTTTAAATGATACATCTATAGAGATCTTTAGGGGCTGCGGTGGCTCAGTGGTTAAAGACGCTGTGCTCGTCGACCTGAATGCTGGCAGGTCAGCGGTTCATGGAGTGAGCCAGTATTTGCCCAACTCCTGCCAACCTAGCCGTTCAAAAGCAGGTAAATGCAAGTAGATAAATAGGTACCACTTTGCTGGCATTCTGTGTGTTTATGCATTTAGTTATGCTTGCCACAGAGGTGTCTTAAGACAATTCTGGTTTTTCAGTCATAAGACTGGGGATGAGCACCACTCCCTACGGTTGGTCACAGCTAGCAGGGCATCCTGCAAGGGACTACCTTAACTTTTATGGAGGTTTTTATGATGAGGAAATTAACGATGCAGAAAAATTATCTTTGATCATTTGTAGAACTCTCATGAATAACACTATACCACATCAATTTGAAGAGCTCTGCTGGGAGCTACCTATCAGACTCAGAGCACAATCCAGAGCAAGTTCAGCCTGCTCTGCCCTAACTGCTCTCTCCTAACTATTCTGTATCCAGAGCAGAAAGCTATGCTGCACCCAGAGAGTCAGGAAGCCTGGGCTGTGCTAACTGCTCCAGAGCATGATAAGTAATTGACACATGGGGAGGACTTGCTCCTGAGGAGACACCCCTCAGATCACACTGAAAAAGGAACAGCTGTGGTGCCTACAGTGGTGACACAACTCTGTGCATCACCCAGTGCAGAAGTCTGTGTGTCACCCCTGGGATGCATGCATCTCCCTACCTGGCTTCAGAAAGAGTTCTGCACAGGCACCATCTCTGACACCTGCGCAGCACTTTTTTGAAGCCTTTCGGCTTCAGAGGAGACAGTGCAGGCATCAGAGTTGGTCTGAAGCCATTCCGTGTCTGGGGCGTCTGAAGCCATTCGACTGCCGCTCTGCCTCCTGAGCAAGGCTGAATGGCTGTGCAGAGGCACAGACTTCCTCCACTCTAAGGAAGTCTCCTCTGAAGCTGTTCGGCATGCTCAGTGTGTTTCTGCGCAGTGCACCTCAGCTGGCCATTCGGGGCCAAATCCGAGGACGAGTGGCAGCTTCTGGCTGCTGCTCCGCCTTGGAGCAGGCCTGAATGGGCGCACTGACTCCCAGGGCCTGCCAAAGGACTGTCAAACTCCTCCACCGCATCACCCCATACAGAGCGTGTCACCCAATGCAGCCTGTACCAGCTCCACTGGGTGCCTACCTTATAAGGAGTCCCTGAAGAGTTGCCAGTACATTCTACAGTGAATACAAGAGCAACCCAAGGGCTCTTATGTGACAGATTAGTTGCTCTGGATTGTGCTGATAGTTACACAGACTTTCAGTCAACACCTCTTTGCCCTATTATCAGTGGCTTCCCAGTTGTGAGCCATGGTTCCTGGGCAGCTGCAAAAACCGGACAGGCAAACGGAAGAATCCTCACATAAAACTAGTCAATATACAGGATTGTACCCCTTATAGGGAGAATGAAGCATTCAAATAATCCAGTAGGTCAAGGGAACCACCAGTCATAAAAGTTTTGGAACCATTGCCCTATGTCCTGTTGTGCTGGTAGACTCTTGATGTAACCTTCTGTGTGCCAGAGGAAAATAGGAAGGGGAATGGGGAGAGAGGTGCTACAGGTGACAAATTCCTTTTGCTTATACTATTTTCTTTTCAAATGCTTTTTAAGTCTGTGTATATATACATGACGTTTCAGAACAATGCCAGCCATTCAAACATTTTGCATGGTTACGTATTTCTGACTTTATGCTGAATTTATTTGCAATGCTCGTTTATTTATTTATTTTATGAATGCACACTCACCCCCAAAAAACTATGAAGTAGAAAAATGGCACTGTAAAAGGTTTTTACAGTACCTGTGAGAAGGGAGCAGTGGAACAAGGAAATCACACCAAATGGTATGGTTTTATTTATTTAATATATTTTTATGCTGCCTTTCCCTCAATAACATGGACACTCAAGACAGCTTACATAAATAAAAAATGTACTGCACAAAACTCCCAGCACCAAACATTGTGACAAAACAGGTTTTTAAAGTCATAGGCAGCAGCACAAAATGTCATAAAAGCATCAGAAATATATAAAAATATAAAACATAGGAGCATAAAAACAACACAGCAGCACACAAAAATGAATATCCTTAAAGAAATTAAAGATAATAGAAAGAGGTGAATCCAGGTTTGTCCTTGGGGAAATGCAAGACTTTCCTGTTTGGACAGGAATCTATCGAAAAGTAGAGGTACATTGGTTTCCAAGTATCTTGAATTAGTGTTTTGGATTACAAGCAAAATTGTCTCAGAAATTCTGACTAGGTTTAAGAGCATTGTCTTGGGAGACAAGCACTTCTGATGAAGTTTGGGACAGGTTTCCATGGCTGGGGAACTCATGGGGGGATATGTGGGGAGCAGCCTGAGCCAGGTGCGTGTATGGGATCTGTGTGTGGCAGTGTGGAAGGTGTGCCTTATCAGTGTTCCAAACCTGCACCCCATCAGCTGCAGAATGTTAAAAGTTGCACAAAAAGACAAAGATTCCATTGAGCCAAAGGATAGCAGGGACTCCATCAGTGATAGTGAAAGTCATCCTACAAAATAAATCTCCTCTCTTGTCTCCCTCACATCAGCCGTGACGGTTTTCCAAGATATAGTACAGTTCAGTACTGTACAGTATTTTCTTTATTACAGTGTTTTGTAATCATTTTTATGTACAGTAAATATTTTTATATAAATATTTTTGGACTGTGGAACTAATCAACTGAGTTTCCATTACTTCCTATAGTTTTTGGATTACAAGCATGTTTCTGGAATGAATTATGCTCGTAAACCAAAGCACCACTGTTCCCAAATACCTCCTATCTTAGGAAATGGTATAATGGCTTTTAGTTTAGATCAGTGGTTCTTAACCTGGGTTTGATTGAACTCCAGGAGTTCTGTGAGTCATTCTCAGGGGTTTGGCAGAGATGTGTGTTCATTCCGTTTGCCAGGGTTGCCAGGTGCATTAATATACTTTTGTTACGACATATACTTTTGTATACTTTTGTTATTTTTCCAACTATGAAGGGTTCGGTAAATGCACATATGAAACTTGCGGGGTTCAGTACCTCCAACAAGGTTAAGAACCACCGGTTTAGATCACTGTATCTCTGATACTGTTGGGTTGCAATCCTATGTACACTTTCTTGGGAGTAAGCACCACTGAACACAATGGAATTTATTTCTGTGTAGTTACATCTAGGATTGCACTATAAGTCTTGGTTTTGTCAGTACCTGGATAGGTGACTATCATGATGTCATCTATTATGGTAAAAGTTAGGATATTAATTTAATTAATATTCTAATTTTGCAATACTTCCCATATAGTTGATTTTATTTTCTCTGTATTTAAAATAGTATTTTAATACTAATTTTTTAAAATAAAAATGGTTTGAGTGTTTCTTCAGCTGTTAGTTTTAATGGTGGCTATTGTAACGGATCTATGGAAGTCTCTTGATGTTACAAAATGCTTCCAAGCAATAAAAACAAAAACAAAAGTGGGATAAAAACTTTTAATAAATGTATTTTAATACAACTCATAAAAATGAAAATGAGTACAAAATACTCATTAATGAGTATTAATGATTTTAACACAACTCAAAAACTGATCAATAAGATTATGTGTCCTGTACTATTTACATAAATAGATTCTCATTTGAAAGTTTTTAATATCTTTTAGAAACTGGGATAAGAATTTGTAGTAAACATCATGTTACTGTGTCACTGTGAGGATGGGCAGGGAAAAACCCTCAGATTGCTAAGTTGCAAGAGGAAGAGCACAGGCTGTATAAAAAGCATTCATCCTTTACAGCAGCCAAAGTACCAATGTATATGCTACAGAATAGTACACATTACTGGTCTAGCTCAATGCCAACTCATTATGATTTTACAGGAACTATTTTCACAGTAAATGGTTTTGAAAAGACCTTGAATTGCTTTATAACATTGTACCCATGAGGAGTTTCTCTAAAGATGCTGGTGTTCCAGAGATCTTTTAAAATGCAAACATCAATGCAAAAAAAAAGCAAAGCTCCAAGAAACAAATCCAAAGGTGCCTACCTGTTCTGATAAGGAACTGCTGTATTTTTTAGACATCCTTTTCTTCATGGTCTCTTTGACAGATTTCACTTTTTTCCCAAGAGATATGCGGGAAGTAGAGGGGGATTTGATCACTTCTTTGTAAAAATCATTATCTTTGCCCTATGAAATGGAAAAGATACCATAACAAAGATCATTATTTGCCATCCTCATCTTTTCATGGCCATCTATACCAAAACAAAGGAGGGTAGCATCTTTAATTCAAATTTCAGACCTTCTAACAAATATTGTATTTACTCAAATCTAACGCTCACCTCTTCCAGCAGAATTCAATCTCCAAAATCAGGGTGCGCATTAGATTCACTGGTTAATCAGATTCTAGTAAATGTGATATTTTGATTATTATAGGGTGCACATTAGATTCAATGGCGCATTAGATTTGAGTAAATATGGTATTCTGTATGCTGCTCTTGACAAGAACAGTCCTTTTCCATTACATTTCCTCTCTAAAACTGGCGTGTTTTTTTGGTCAATGGTTTCCACATAGGCATACAGTATATATGAATGAATGAGGCACCCTTATCTGGGCATAAGCTTACAATTGTATGAGACTTACATATGAGTACATACATAGGATTGGGCTCTAAATGAATATCCATCTCAAAAGCTGCAAGTATGGCAATTGATATCCTGAAACTGGCCTCTCAGGATGATTTTTAGGTAGGGTTGATAGACCAGGATACCTTTCATCTTCTGCTCCAAGGGGTCCCTCTTTAATAATACAAATTGGACCTTTCCCCATATAAGAATCATTCCACATACACTGCCTTGGAGGTTAATGTCAGATTATAGTTAACTTTTATATGTTAACTTTTATATAGTTAACTTTTATAAGTTAACCTTGCAATAACTTCAAGGATAGAGATAACTACAACATAACTGCTGTACAAATAATTTTTTCTCTTTCCTGTTCTGAACTGAATATATTGAAAATCAACAAAAAACAATTTCAAAATTGGAGACCTATTATTCTCGTCCTATTCCTCGTGTTAAATTCATTTTTCATAGTACTTTTTGACAAAGGGAGCTTTCTGGCTTTTAGCAGATACCAATATTTGTAAGAATAAATACAGTCAGTTTGCCTAAATTCTAGGTAGATTAAATCGGCTGTGAAATACATTAAGCATCAGTAGATGAATATATGCTCATCCTGCAAAGTTAAAGTTAGTTTGTTAGCTGTACTATATCAGTCTGTTCCTCTAAAAACCAAACTGTGCATGACATTAAGCACTGACTGAATTGTTTCTATAAAATGTAGCTGAAAACATTGCAAATTAAATAAAAAACAGTTCAGAAGAATGTAAAAAATGAGGAAAAGTCTATGCAAAGAATAAGGAGGGAAGATGTCTATAATCTGAGTTTTTGAATTAAATCATTTCTGCCCAATGTTGCATATATGCAACAAGGATTAATGAATACATGATTGAGCCAAAATGGGTTAAGCCACACAGCAGAAAAGGAACATTAAGAGTAAGAACAAATGCTACTGTTATGTAGTTTTAACAGTTTTCTGGTTATAGTTCTACATGGATAATCTTCAATCATGGTTTGTTTTTCCATGTAGCTGTGAGTTCCTTCCCTTCCCCCTACATTATTTCAGTTTTAAAAAATTTGGTTCAAGTGACCTTTTCATAGGGGCTTTGAGAGGAGTGATAATTGGCCTTTCCCACAAATTGAAAATATGAGCAAGATTTGCATATTTCTCTTCTGTAATTTGCAGAATGAGTTTGTTCCTACATTAAAACAAAGTGCTTATTTTGGCCCTTTGAGAAAGATAATAAATTGGAGAGTTAATCTGCTGAAATCTGCCTGGTACTAAGGAGAAGAGCCCTTTTCAACAGTATTAGGTTGTCATACAAAGAAAGATCTAATCCCATCTTCCCACTATTGCACATTTAAAAAATAAGTCCTTATGCAGCACCAATAATTAGGCACATTCCTTTAACATTGGTAAGCTATACCAATGGTTGCTGCTATGGGAAGAATATGCTTCTAGTCCTGTTAACAAAGGGAAAAACTTTCCATCAATACTGGAAGTACCAAACACAATTGTATATTCTACGACTACCACTATTACTACTGGTTCAGTATAGTACAGGATGAAATTCTTCATCAAATAGTTTATTTCTACATTTTCTTTGCAACTTTCTTTACATCTTGTTACACATCTTTCTCCTGAACATAGCAAATTAATGTTTTTAAAAATATGGTTTTAATCAGTAGTTCTAAAATTTTTTAGCACCAGGATCCACTTTTTTAAACAATACTCTATTGGAACCCACCTAGCTTTACAAGACTTTTAAAAAAGTGATCTAGTAAGAAATAATATATTTATTTACAAGTAACATTTTTCTTTATTTCATATTTATTTGCAATAAACACGATCCGTTTCAGCCCAAATGCATAGCTTTAAGGCTTGAGTCCAACCTGAGTATGTTTACTCAGAAGTAAGTCCCATTATAGTCAATGGAACTAACTCCCAGGTTAAGTGTGCATAGGATTGGGCTCTCAGTACATGAGCCAGCCTTCAGCTACCCCAACCAATCATTGATGGTCTTGTGAGAGAGGGAATAAAAAATACGTAGAAAAAAGATGTTCAAACATTTATCTATTCTTATTTATGCAAGGTTGCAAACTGCAGGAGCTCAGCTCCTTGCAGAGAAGTTTAGCAATAATCTGATTTTCAACAGCCTTAGAGCTTGAGGCAATTACTTTTCTGATCTTCCTATTGTGTGTTTCCCATCAAAAGGTGCTCTAAAATCCATCAGCAATAGAGTTGCAACCCATCTAGTGGGTCCTAACCCAGAGTTTGAGGAACTCTGTGCAACTCATAAATCACATACAGTATGCAAGGTGACATTACACCTAGCTGGGCACTCCTATGCCTGAATAACATAAACAAGCATTTGGATACAAAGTGTATCTACATACTAACATTTTCTCCAGTTTAAACAGCTGTAATCAACACTCTTAATTACTATAATTATATGGTAAATAGTTAACAATCGTGTGCAGTCCACCAGCAAATGCCCACTGTAAGCAAAACAGTCGGTGAGTGTCCAACCATAGTTCAGAAGTTTAAAGAAATCAGTTCAGTTGCTATGATAGCAGTTGCCATGACATTTTATGTTATTATAAATACTACTATTGTTCCTCAGTGTAAGAGGAACAGTTTAAGGGGTTTCATGCACTTTCACATCTGGACCTCTCGATCATACTTACCATCTGATCCAAATTATTTCCAATGAGCAAGGAGCGATTTGTCAAGTCAAAGCCACCAAAGCTGCAGGTCCTCTGTAGAGAATAAGACAGGTTTAGTATGTATCCTATTATGACTAAAATTGGTACAATCTTCTGAATTGCAAAAGATACCAGAAAAATAGTGAAATTGTACAAATGATGGAAACAAGAAAAAAAAAAAGATGAGAAACACAACATTCTAGTCTTACAGTCATGCACTGGGATATCTACAACTTTCTAGAAATCATTTAAAATTTTCCAAGCATCAGATTTTTTTAAACTTCACATCGACTTTGTTGCTCCACAATAAAGAGAAAAGCTTTCCGGGAGTAATAAATTTTTGTAGCCCATATAAAATAAATTTTTGTAACCCATTTCCAGTTCCATTTTTTTGTCATCACAGTGCAAAGTAGTAACAGAAAACCCTACAATCCAAACCTATGCAGTACCAAAGAATTTATAGAAGCAGATGTGTAAAAGTCCCAAATATTTACCAAAATGCAACAGGTTTGGAAGGCCAGTCAAAGAAACTCTTGGCCAAAATGGCAGTTTGCCCAAGCCTCCAAGAGAGATATTAATAAGGTTTCATTCTTGGAAAGCAGCGGCTCCGCACTTCTCACCAACTCCTCCACTGCACAAAGCAGTTTTGTTGCTGCGATGAGATAAAGTAGGTTATATTTACAGTGGCACAATCAGACTAGTGGAAATGAGTCACTTTCAGTACCTCAGCCCTAGCCAAAAACACTAGTGCTGATTATAATAGATTTGGCCTCCCTACTCATCATTATTACACCATCTTCCTTGCTATTTCACCTTAGTAACAGCCATACTAAGCAATCCATGTTTGCACATCCAAGCATCATGGACTTTCCTTAGCTGAAAAGTACTCTACAGGAGACCCTTAGAATTCTAAGTAGGGTGTTGCTACTTAGTATTGCAACAAATGGACTTGTTTCCTCTTCTCAAAAAGCAGATCAAAGTATCATTACATATGGAAATAAAAACTTTTCAGAAAAACAGATTGGGAATTGTTTTGGGCAACACCAACAATGTGTCACACAATTGATGCCGTATGGGAAATACCCCTCTTTTAGATGGGGGGGGGGAATACTGTTACCAGGTCACTAATTCCTCAAAATTGATTATTAAGTTCCATGTTGTATCAAGAATCTTGTAGCTATTGCTAAGAAGGTTTATCAAGATACACTTTGAAGTAACTAGCATTTCTGCCAAGGAGGCTTAAAAAGCTAGCATTCATTCCTCTCACTGTCAAGAGTCAAAAACTGGAACTTATTTTCTCAAATTCACATAGTACAACAGACGACTAAAGTCAGAAAATTTAGTGTTTTTACTTGTCAAATATGTGATTCTAGTTTTCAGGCTGCACTGAAAGAGTGTGTGTGACACACATAAACTGTGCTGTGCACTTACCACACCCAAAGCCACAGCTTTGCTATGTGTGTCTCTAGTGCCCTCCAAAAAAATCATATGATTTCCATCTACATGCTGGAATATAACATAGAGCCAAAAGTGCCATGAGTACTATTTTAAGGATTCAGGCTGTACCAATGTAAGTACTTACTATTCTGGTAGAGTTGGGCATCAATGAAAATTGTTCTTAAAATAGGTATCCTCAACTCTTTGATTAATTTTTTTAAACATATCACACAAAGTCCGTGGATGAAAAGTTTGTGGACTAATAAATGGAATGGCCATGCGATCAAAACACATGTTGGTGCAAGTCTGAACGGTCCATGCATACCTTGACCAACAAAATAAAATTTAGATGCTAGAAATAAATGTTAACAAAAGACACCAAACCAGTTTCACTGAACAAGATGTTGCCACAGTTCCTTGAGGTTGCACTAAGCATGTACTAAAAAGATATAGCCATAGGAAGCAGTGATTTAAGATCCCTTCTGAAAAATATAAATTAGACACCTTTATTTCCCTAAAAATTCTAAATGTATCTCAAATAGCACATTCAAGAAAATTTGGCTCCTGGTTACCAACACCTGACTACCAAAATTATAAATAAACATGGAATGGTAGCTGTGTTTGCAACAGGAAATTTATAAATTTGTGAATTTATTCCACATTTCCTCAAGGGAATACAAGAGCTGCCCTCCCAATTTATTATTATTTACTTTATTTATATCAAACCTTATTCATAAAGATTCAAGGAAATTTATATTTCCATATTCTGAATATTCCTGCCCAAAGTACATTTATCTGGTGTTTCACCATCTGAAATGTTATTCCCCATCCCCCAAAACAGAATATAACTTAATTGTAGTGATTTTAACAAAGAATAGTGCCAGCTAATGTATCAAACAAATGGAGAAAGAGGTTGGTTGCACTATGCAGAGACAATATTATCCTCATAGTGACTCCTAGCCAAATGTAGCCCTAAAGTGGTTCATTAATTAGTCAGAAAGATTATGTTCCTTTGTCCAACATTGGCACACCCTTAAAAATGAGCTAATACAAAAATCTTAGACCTCTCACTGTTTATGTTGTGTCATTATTTCCACTGAAATCTCCTCTTAAGTCTTATGAATCTATTGTGCCTCCCTTCTCTCCACAAAGAAAATAATCTTTCAGCTGTAGGAAAATAGGACAATTTTTTCCCTCCCACAGCGTTAAAGGAGCACGAGAACCACTGAGAATTAATGAATAGGATGATTGCGTTACCCTGTCCTGTCACGGGAGACTCTGATTCACACTGCTGTCCAGCCATGTGTTCACAGGATAGCCTTTGGCAAATTACTAACCTCTCAAGTTCAGTCCATAAATCTAGATTAAGCAATCTCACTTTCCAAGGTTATTGTAGGGGAATATTCCTTGTACTTCTACTGATCACTTGCAGCATGCAAAGTGGTGTATGTTTCCTAAGCTCATTAATATAATATGCTACCAAAATAGGTAGAATGGGACTGTAGTGTAATCTAATGATTTCTATGTAAGAACTGTTATCTTTTCTGTTTAGGGCAGATTCACAACATTTGTTTTCTTTCATACAGAACAACTCTTCTCTCAGTCATCATGGGCAGTGGTCCTCAACCTTTTTGGCCACAGGGACTGGTTCTGTGGGAAAAATATTTTCCAGGGACCAGCCTGGGGCTGGGGGAAAGAGTTCTGCCTCTGGCAATCTGGAGGGAGAACTTCGCCACCTACAGCACAGCACAGCTGTCTCCAGCTGTAAATCCCATTACAATAAATAGAGCTATTGCTCCATTACTGTGGATAGAAATGCAGGTGAGAACTCAATGTCTCAATGCATGTCTACTCAGAGAGGGGATTTTCAACCTTTTTCAGTGCAGGATGTATTGAAAATGCACAAGGCCATCCTAGTCACTCCTACTGGCATGTAAGCCTCATTGACTATAATGGGACTTATTTCTGAGTAGACAGGATTGGATTGGACTCTGAGGCTGCTGTGAGGAGGGGAAGAGGCACTTAAATGGGTCCTTTCGCAGTCTGGTCAAACAACTGCCAAGGATCTCTAGTGGTCCCCAGCACGGGGGTTGAGAAACCCTGATCATGGGGGTAAATTCCCTATGAGACTGGGATGGCTGACTGTACTAGGATGTGTACTATTCCTGTGTACTAAGTCCTGGGCTACCCTGCTTCAGACAAGACAGCTGAAGGTATTGTGGCTGAGATTATGAGCACAATCCTAACCACGGCTACTCAAAAGTAAGCCCCATTGTGTTCAATGGGTCTTACTCCCAGGAAAGTGTCTTTAGGAATGCAGCCTATGTAAATTCAAGGCAAGCTAATTGCAAATTATCCCACAATCAGGAGGGCCAACGTGCCCAACACATTTTTCCTTCCTGGTCTTTATAACCACTACAGGTCGAATCGGTTCTACGCAATTTTTCTATACGTGGATTTGACTCAGTATGAATTAATACTGCAAATGAGAAGAAATACCAATCCCTGTAGAAGGGAAAATGCATCCTCTTAAAATCAGTTTTTTAAATGGCATTTCCTACTGTTGTATAGAGACAATCATGCAAGCAATTATTCCATTTTTAAGCTGTGTCAGGCAAAGAAAGACATGGGGTTCTTTGCATTTCTAATTGATGTGTGCTTTTCTATAACAGTAAGAAAAGCTTGCTTTGAAGCAACTGTAACAGGATAACACTTTTTAAATCCTTTATTAAATTTTTAATAAAGTTTAAACTAATTTTATTTAACACATATTTTGATATCAGCAGGGAGTCCCAGAATCCCTAAACCCCTGTAAATATCAAAGCATGGCCTTATTCCATCAGGAGCAAGAAACCTGGAAGATGGTCTTGAAACCTTCACCTGTATGTTTCCACTTTTTTATCCACAGATATTTTTTATCCATGGGAGGTTCCAGAACAGAACCTTAGTGGATAATGAGATAAAGTGATTTGGCACCTAAAAGAAATATTACAGGGTGTCTTGTGTGTTTGCCCCCTTATGATCTGCAGTACTATTGAAACCCCAGTTATCCAGTTGCCACCAGAGGACAGAAAAAGTAGAGTTAATCACCTTGCAACTTACACTGGCAGGAGATAGTCTAGATAAGCAAAACCTATACAGTATCTCTTCTATAAAATGTCAGCCTTTTAAAAATATGAATTTTTTTTCTTTTGGGCATATGTGATTTATGTGTTAAAAAGTTCTCCATGTACTGTATTTTAGTCATCCAGAGTGGAAGGGGGCAATCTGTTTCTACTTATAAATCTGCCAGTTTGGACACTGGGGACCAGAACATTCTGTCCGAAAACAGTTACTAGAACTTCTTACTGGCAAGTAATTGAGGTGGGGGAGTGGGGAAAATAAGAAGCCAATGAATTAGGCATTTCAAAAGTTATGCCTGAAAAAACAAGCAATGCTGACTGCAACCTCATGGGACTTCAGTGATGGCTCTTGGACTCACAGACTTTTGGTGAATTCTCAAAAGAACCCTTTTAGTACAGCGGTCCACTGTGGCAGCCCACTTCTTCTTTGCCGCTGCCTCCTCCTCCAACAGGCATCGCCTCAAATCTTGCTCTTCAGTTTTGCTCAGGGTTCTGTCAGTCACGGGCCGCACCAGGTGTGACAGGTTGAGGTGACTATACAGGCTTCTTTCCACCACGTATGTAATATTGAACTCGCTGATTGAGCTGCGCCCTCGAAGCCTTCTGTTTGGGAAGCCACAACTTCCTCCTCCTCCACCCTTGACTTTGTGGCGGAGCAGTTGCAGGTCACAGATTGAAGGAGACACACTTTTCCTAGCGGGACGCTGACAGACAAAAGCTCTAGAACACGAGTAATTAGAATCTGCTTTTTTCAGTCGTATCTGCTTCCGGACACTCTGGATTTCCTCCAAAGATACTAGAACATGATGTTTACGCCTGTTGTCATAAAAGCAAACACTTTCTTTACTTACCCCGTGACTCAAAGAGCCAAGGTTCTTTTTCATCTCTCCATCTGTCAAGGAGCGGCAAACTTTTGGGGTCTTCTCCTCTTCTGGATAGGAGAAAAATGTCCCAAGCTTCTTTGGGGGCTTAATAAGGCTGCGACTATCAGATTTACTGAAAGTCTTGAGCAACTTTCTGTTAGTACCCAAAGTGTCTAGGCTACTGGATGAAGGAGATGTGGTCAGTGAGTCAGAATCATCATCTGGCTGTTTCTCAGAAGAGCTATCCAAGTATAGCTGCTTCTTATGAACTCCAGCGTAAAGAGCTGATCTGTCATCCGCTATTGAAGAGCCATCAATTGAATGCTCGTCCACACCTAAAAGAGAAGAAACCAGTACAGTCATTTTCTCATAACTGGGTGAGGAAAGAAAAAGCACGAGGAACATACCAAAGGAAAGACTTCTGTACTAGTTATAACAAAAAAATTGTGAAGACTCACATTTTTGGATACTTGAACCACACAGACAGAACAAAAAATTAGGATGTATTATAAGGAAATCAGTTCCATTAAGCTAAATGAATCTTTCTTCTGAATATAATTATATAATAAAATATACATAAAATATAATATTCATTATAATGCAAGATTGTATTTTTATAACCAAACAGAAAGAAGATCTTTTGGGGGGGAAAGGAAAATTTACCATTTGTAGCTAAATATTCTTTCAAAATTGTTACGACAAGAACATTTCAAGAAGAAAGAGCAGTGACAAAAACAAAAAATATCACTGTGGATGAATTAATATTTTTATATATTACAAAATATATTTTTAAGTAAAGAAAAGGATGACAATCCTCTATAAATCTACTTCATAAGTGGTATGAAGTTGATAATAGGATTGAGAATAAAAGACATATAAAATAATCCTAACTACTAATATACACTGATGAGATCTCAGTTTCTGTGACAAAATGTGGAGAGTAACTTGAGGTTGTGAACAGCTCAATGTAAATCGACCTACTGAGTAGTGGGTGAAAAGTAGGCAAATTCTGTATTAGAGGTCAGAAGGAAAGGAATTGAGAGTGACATGGCTAGTATTTTATTGCCCCTATTCAAATATACCATACAACTACATTTGGAATAGTGTGTATGGTGCTGGTCACCACACCTTCAGAATACTATTGTGCTGGAAGGAGGTATACAAGATACAAGAGGAATACAAAAATACAAGAGGGAAACCGAAGTGATCAACCACCTGGAGAAACTTACAAAGAAAGGTGACAAAATTAGGGACTTTTTAGATTGGGAAAAAAACGGATTAAGGTGGGGATATGATTGAAATAAAATTATGCATGGTGTAGAAAGAGTGGATAGAAAGATGTTTTTCTTCATGGCTCACAGTACTAGAACTTGGATTTAGCAAATGAGCAGAAAATTTAGGATGGATTCAAGATGGTACTTCTTCACACACAGCATAATTTGTAGAATTTATTGTCACAAGCTATAGTGATAGCCACTGCCATGATTGGTTTTTAAAGAGGGATTGGTCAGTCATGGAGTCAATTTATCAAAGGGTAGTAATAATAATGATTACGCACACCTCCAGATTTAGCAGCCTGTGAATATCAGTTGCAGGGAAGCACTGACAGGAGAGATGAATGCCTTTTCCTCCCGCTGGTAGGATTTCTAGAAGCAGCCAGTAGGGCCACCCGGCTAATAGGGCCAGAAAATGGAATTCTTACCATGAATCTCCTATTCTATGAGGAAGGACGGATGAAACTCATCACTGCATGGGATGTGACAGTACCGCTTTGAAGGGTGGGGGAATCGGACACCCTCACCGTGGAACCACTTTTTGTAAGATCTTCCAACCAAAAACAGCCTCAGCTGAGATGGCCTGGTTGATTCTGCAGTGCCTCACGAAGGTGGAAAGACTTGCCCAGATGACAGCTTTAAAGCTGTCCTCATAGCAACAAAATCCATCAAAAACTGCCAAGGCAGCCACCCCTCTGCTAGAATGAGCCATTAACCCTTCTGGAAGAGTCTTACCATCACCAGGAATGCCTTAATAATGGCAATCCTAAACTATTTTGAAATGGTGGATTTTGTCACCTTATTCCCCAAGGGACCCTTAAACAAGACAAAGAGGGCACCAATTTTCCAAAATGATTTGGCGTTATCAATATAGTACCTCAGGGCCCTTCTAACATTGAGAGTGCCAATCACGTTCCCAGGGATTCTGAACATTAGGACAGAAGAAGGTCACATCAGCTCCTGTGCTCTATGGAACCAAGTATTAATCTTGGGGTTAAAAGAGGGGTTGGGTTCTAGGATCACCTTGACCTACTGGATGATATCCCAACTCAGAAATTCCCCTGGCCAATGTCATGGCCACTAATACTATTGCATAAACAACAAATCCTGTAGGGATATGTAGTGCTTTGGTCCAAAGGGCACTGGCATAAGCCCTTCCAGAACCAGGGGTAAATCCCAAGTAGGGAACCTATGTACCATTGGAGGATTAATTTGGGTCACTCCCTTCAAGAATCTGTACATATTGGGAGTGAAAAGGTGACCAACATACTAAAACCATGTTTCCTGCTATGCAAGGCAGCTGCCTGCCACATCAGAGTATTAATGTTAACCCCATGTCTAAACCAGAAGGAACTGAGAAGGGACTGGCTCTCAGTTGGGAGCATAAAGTCCCCTAGTTAGAGCACCAAGTCGAAAAAACTCATCCATGTGGCCCCATATGCCTTCTTGGTGGATTCCTTTCCAGGGGCCATCAGAGTCACAAGGACCCTTTCTAAATAGCCCTGCCTTGCTAAAACACATCATTATTGTCCAGGCTATTAGACTGAAGTAGCTAATCTGAGGTTGCCATATGTCCTGGAACACAGGGACTGAACTGGTTTTCAGGGATCACATTCACATACTGGCAAGTGTGACAGGAGGGCCTGTCCTGGTTTCATGGAAGAGTTATAGCAACCCTTAGATACAGGTGCGGGACTGCAACCTGCCTGTGAAGGTCTGGCCAGTTTGGTGGGGTCTAAGCCTCCTGACTTTAAACTGCAGAATGTTTGCAAACCAAGGTCACCTCAGCTAGAAAGGAACTATCGGGATTACAGAGAGAAATGAGGCCAGAAGCTGGAGAAAATGCATAATGCAGTCCTTTTGGCCAAAGAGTTTGTAGTGCTTCCATCCCTTTGGCCCTTTGTACCTTTTTTCCTGATATAAACCTGGGGAGTTGAGAATTGAAGTTTGAAGTAAAGAGATCCATGACTGGAACTTCCATGTGCCCAGTCAGTTCCTTGAAAATTTATGGGACTAATTGTCACTCCGTCTCACTGACGGTAATTATCACATCGTCTGCTCAGTCAGTGGCAATATTAGAAACTCCTGCCAGATGTAGGAACTGTATGTTTGTGTTCTGAACTTTCTTTTCTTTTCTCCTCTGTTCGAGTGGAACTATTTCTATGATGTGGATATCCAGGAGTTGGCAGCTGGCAGCCATCTTCTGGACGTTCCGTACAGGATCCCTCGATAACAGAACCGTCCAGAACAGTTTCCAAGTAATCCTGTGCTGCGAATTCACTAATCCTGTGAATGCTCCCTGGTCACAGCCTCCACAAACCAGGCATCAGAGGTTATCCCATGCCACTGACTGGAACAGGATAAGAGGTCAGCTCCCACTGGAAGAGAGCTGTGGAATGCATGATTGACACTGATCCTTCCCTTGGTCATGACTGACACTGATCCTTCCCTTGGTCCTGTGGAGGTCTAAGAGGATTGGGCCCCAAGGGAGGGCTCTGCTCTTGTTCCACCTGTTGGACAACTTCTCTTGATCTAAAGCTGGCTCCAGAGGAACAAAAGGCGAAAAGCTTATGGTTCTCTATTAACAATTTCATCTCAGATTCAGCCATAGGCATTGCATAGAGATGCAGCCTATGGCCATAAAGGACACTGCTGTAGCAGCCTCAAAGACAAGTTTTAGGGCCATATCTACAAGCTTATCCAATGTGTCCTGAGGAGTGGACACTGCCTCAGATAGCCCTGAGGAGGAAAAGAGGGCTACGGATGAGTCTACCAAAGGAACCCTGAAATTTTTCATTACTCTCAAGGAGGGTGTAAAGTTTATCCACAAGCTTGGTGGTTGGAAACTAGGATCCTAGCAACCCCTGCTAACTGGACAAGAGGCAGTCTTTCAAGTGGGTGTTCCTCCTTTATATAGCAGTGGAAGAGTAACTGGCGCCACACAACCCAGCAATGTCTGTTCAAGTGGCTTCTGCTGGTGTTTTTTTGTTTATTTGTTTTGGTTTGGTTTTTTGTGCATTTTAGATTGTGAGCCCTTTTGGGACAGGGACCCATTAGCTATTAATTTTTTTTTTATAATCCACTTTGTGAACATTTTATTTGAAAAGCGGTATATAAATACTGTAGATAGTTGACTTAAATATAAAGCAGGGAAGAGATCCATGAGACAAAGATTGAAAACACATTTTTGGACCATGTTTGTCACCTCCTCACTGGCCAACTGTGAGCACTTGGGAATGACTGTGGAGGATCATGTCTTGTCTCACATTGGTGGCCATCACTTCCGTTAGTGGGAAGAAGCTGCATGTACTCTCCTGGCACCAAATGGCTAGTAGCTGGCCATCCATAAGCGCTTGGGTACAGCTGTGGGGGCACAGGTTTCATCTCGCACACTCAGAGGCCATCGCTTCCCTTGGCAGGAAGAAGCCACATGCACTCTTCTGGCACCAAGCGGTTAGCAGCCAACCACCTGCAAGCGCTTGGGTAAGGCTGTAAGACTAGGCACAGGAAGAAAGTGCTATGTCCCCCCTGGCCTGTCATTCCTGGATGCGGATGCGTCGTGGGTGATTTTCCACCCTCCTGGATAGTGAGCTGCAGGTGGCTCTGGATGGCTGGCTGGGGGTGGGGGGTGGGATTACCTCAACCCTCTAGAGCAAAGGCACTGCTGTTCCGGCCTGGAGGGAGAACAGGCAGAGAGTCAGAGCCAAAAGAGGGGAAGAACAGACAAAAGAAAAAGGAAAAAAGAGATAAATGATTAGAAAAAGATAAAGGAGAAGGGCAGAGCAGAGAGCTCCAGAAGTGAGACCTGCTTCCAGTGTACTAAATACACTACTAGCAATGTAAAGACCAGAATTCATGATTGCTATCCAACAGAAAACTGGTCCCCTTTTGGACTGGATCTTACCATTCTGCCTCCCGTTGGCGTGAGCTCTAATTAGCCATGGGCACCAAGAAGCTCTGGGCAGTTGCATCTGTTACCCAGCGTCCCAAAAGGCTGTGAAATATCCAACCATGCCAATGTGACTGCCCCGTGTGTCCTGGTGCCAGAAAAGCTGTGTGGAGTCAGAAAAGTAAGCTCCACTCATGGAGTGGAAGACTTTGCCCAAAATCTGGAACTGGCCCCCAAACCAGAAGGTGCCTGGTCTAGAAGATAGGAACAGATTATAGCTTTTAAGTATTCAAAGGTGCTCTGAAAGAGAGAATAACTGTTCGCTTAAACCACTGAGGAAAAGATTTTTTACAAGCATGGTTGGAAATTATAGTGAGTGTTCCAAATCCCAGAGGCCTGAACTGGATGGCTCCAGCAACAGTGAACCAGGGTAAAGAAATGCATTTAAAATAGGAATGCAAACTGAGGTGTAACATTGTCAAAAAAAATTTGTTAAGCGTTTGGCACAATTATGGAATAGGCTTTCTTTAGACATCTGTAAAAGACTTTCAGGGAAAAGAAATATGGATGATCATCTGTTACTTTATATATAATGCTGTTCTAGGTAGGAAATGGTGAGAATCCCCTGGGTTTTTTCCGTCTATAATTATATATCATAGTTAACGAAAATGATAGGTAACAGAACACATGTTCTTTATATATTCTAGCTGCCAAACTGAACACTGTATGATGAACGTCATATAGGAATAGAACTGCTGAGGTTTAAATCCACCCTAAACTGGCCTAGATTTGGAAAGCTGAATTTCATTGTATTTCATTTTTTCTGTTAAGGGTACAGAAAAAGCTTCAAGCTATTTTCATCTGTTTTACCAGAGTAGAACTAAAAATGGAGAGATGGAGTTAAACGAAAAAAGAAATCTTAAATTCTGTAGGTTCCAGTATTTTTATTCAGAGTCAAAATTTTCAGCAGCACCTTCACTAAGCATTTTTTTTTTTGCTAACTAATTTGGTTTTCTTCTCAACATTGCTATAACTAGAGGGAGCCAGGGTGGGCACCCCAAGCCACCAGTGTGCCCACCATCATATTCTTGAAAAAAAATGGTGGGGAAAAGGAGTTCTGAGGGACAGAGGAGCATGTGTAGTCTGTAAAATGAAAGCTTTCAATTAATACTGCATTTATTCAATAGGGGACTGAGTCCAAGTGGGGACCATGGGTACATGGTCTCCCCAAACTGTCGCACAAGCAAAGAAGGTTACATGCCAGAATGGGGATGTAATGGGAAGCATATTTCGATCCACCTAGAAGCAATTCCACCAGTATGTAGACCTGGGCTCCATGTCTAGATGGGAGCCTAGGTCTGTCTGCCCAGCAAACCTCAGCAGAGGCCCAAGTTCAACCAGGAACACAGATCTACCTATCTGATTGACCTGGGCTCTGCAATTAAGGCAATGCTCATGACCTCCTCCAGGACATGTACCACCTCTGATTTATTATATGCAAATTATTGCCACATTGCTTTACAGATAATGATGACTGCAGTGAAGGGATTCAAAGAAATTAACAACTGATTGTATGCCAATCTGGCAGCCACTTTTCAATGGCTATTTTTAAACTTTATATGTCCTATCTCTCATTAACAACCAGTTCTATAGAGTAGATGGAGCCCATCACTGATGGAGCCCACCACTAGATGAATGCCCTCTTTAAAAAAAACACAAAAAAAACACCTCAAAACATTCATGAAGGCAGTACTCCTAAAGCCACTTTCCTGGGAAAAAGACCTACTGAACACAATGGGGCTTATTTTTTGAGTAGATATGGTTAGGATTGTACTAAAAATTTGGGTGACTTATGGATCTTTGATGTTTCTTCATACTTACTCTTTTTTTGTACACTCGTATAAACTCGACATAATTGTCTCCCTATCTCTAGAATCCTGACTACAGGCCTGCCTCTCAATGTAACAAAATATAAGTCCTAGTAGAATCTAAGATCTACATTCTTAAGTAAGTCCACTCTCACACACTGAACAAATGTTTCAAATGTTTTTCTTAAATCTTGGCAAGCATACAATGTATGTCATCAGCTACAAAAACTTCTGAAGTTGTACTGGGAAAGGCTATAACAAGAAAGTCACATGGAATATGAACATATACACATTAATTTCAAGCAAAATATATTTTAAAGGTATGAAATTGCACAAGATCTATAACTATAAGTTGGCAAGTAAAAGAAATGCAAATGCACATGCAATTAATGTTCTGTTTTCTCACTATTTTTCTGCCTGTTTTTGGAGACTTCTAACTCCAGGACCTTCTGTGCATGATCAGCAGTCTGTAAGTGGCTGGGACATCACAGCAGCCTTTAGTTAAAATGCTATTGTCACCCCCCCATTCAGCTGTTGACCCAGTAATAAAAGGAAACTGGGAAGAAGGAAGTGTGACTAGGTTAACCACTGGGCACTACACCCCTCAATCACCCAGCCTTCTTTCACTGTGATCCTCTATGTCTGAGTTGCATTAGCTCTGTTAATTATGCATATCTGCTTAGCTCTGTTCTATGCAAGTCAGCTCAGAAGCAACTTCCATTGAATTCAATTAGATTTTGACCCAGTCTTCACATTAGGCAGGGTTAAGTGCTAAGCTCATGTGGTCAAATTCTGAAACAATCTGCTGAATAAATTGGGAAGATATTTTATAATGTTTCCTCAGGCTATCCCTCCTTCCAAACCTATTCATTCAATGTCACAGCTGAGGAATATTTTAGCACAGATATCTTTCTGATTTGCTATTTTGGACAAGCCAGGACAGTGCAGTGATTAGAAGATCCAATGTTAAAATCCCTCCTCAGCCATGAAGCTTCCTGGGTAACCTTGGGCCAGTCACTCACTCTCAGCAGGAGTGGAGGAACTAAAACTTTGTAAGCTGCCTTGGGCATTTGTGTTGGCATAGGAAAGGCAGGGTATAAATCCCTTGAATCTATATATATAAAAAGTCACTGACTGACTGACTGACTCATTAACGCCCTGCCAAAACTGGTGGGCCTAGAAGCGTGAAATTTGGGGTGGGTGTTCCTTCCGTGACTGAGGGGTGCACTAAGAACCGGTTTTCAGAAATTCTAACCAGAAGGGGGTGAAAAGGGGCGCAACGCGTTTTCCTCCCTGTACTTTGCATTGAGAATTGCTGACTCATCAACATTCCGCCCCAACTGCTGGGCCTGAAGCATGGAATTCTGGGAGTTCCTTCTGTCACCTGAACACCCACCAAGAACCATCTGGAGAAATTTAACCCTTCAGGGGCTGAAAAGGGGGCAACGTGTTTCTGTCCTATACTTAACATGGGAGCCAATTAACTATACTTAACATGGGAGCCAACATCTAGCCAATTTGGTCCTCGGTGCCTGGTGCACTGGGGGGGGGGTGTTCAGAGGATTCTGCGCTTTGGGGGAAGTTGTGCATGGGGGAAGTTGTGTATGGCAAGAAGTTGCGCATGGGGGACTGATGCAGATGGGTGATGTTGCATATGAGGAGTTCAGGCACATGGGGGAAGTTGCGCATGGGGGACTGATGTGCATGGGGGACCGATGAGCATGGGGGACCGATGTGCATGGGGGACTGATGCGCATGGAGGGAAGTTGCACATGGGGGAACTTGCACATGGGGTGTTGATGCGCCATGGGGGGATGGCATATGGGGAAATGTCACTCCTGCAACGCAGGTACACTTTTTGCTAGTTAATGAATAAATGAAATATTTTTTTCTGTATGCTGAACACTTTTTGCATTGGGAGGAATCACAAACTATGGCTCAACTCACTGCTGCTCACAATGAAGTAGTCACTGACACCCTTAGTTTTACCACTTCAAATATGGAATTGGGCTTTAAAGTTGGATTTAAATTGCCCAGAGTAAGCACAAGGAGAAAGGGTTATTACTAATACTAATAACCCAGTATGGGCAAGATGTCATTATGACATACAGTATAAAAAGTACCACCTAAGGATGCATGGACTTAGTAAGAGTAGCCTGGTTTCTGTGCATTCTTCATACATTTCCTCTGTTCTGAAAGCCACATCCAGGATTATATCAGGAGGCTCTTGTTCCATCTTTGAACTGCCTTGCAGAACAGAGATCACGTGGAATAATTCCAGTGCTAGCGTGATCACGTGGACTATTCTGCAGATGCAGAGCCAGATTTTGTCCACAAAGTTGCTGCTCAAAGGTTTACAGATGTGAACTTAAAGTCCAAGTGGGATACGTCAAACAGGAAAAACACATCACTGACCACATCTGTATCAGAACTCAGTCTTTTTCTTTGCAGAGCTGAGTGGAAAATTATTTATTTTATAAAACATTCATATGCTGTCTAATACAATTTCTTTCCATATGCCAGAGCATCATTTTAACATGCACAAGGAAGCCAAATGTCCATCTTCTAGGGCATTTCTGCATTAGAGGGTTTTAAAACATCCTTTGCTTTGGAAGGAATTTGTTGCATTCTCATACCTCCACCCAAGTGAACCACACAAATTTTCTAACACTCATCACTCCCTGATGAAGGAATAATTTGCAGAGCTTGAAGGGAGTGGTTCACTTATCAGGGAGACATTTCATGATACGCACGCTGGTCTTCTTAACTATAGGGACTTCTTAACTAAAGCCTTTTCTTTTTGCCTTTCCCTAGTACCAGAACTCATTTAGATGTCTTAGGGTTATTGGATCCCCTCAATGATGACTCTACAACTTGTGAATAAAAAGTATGAATGTTACAAAGCAGCAACAGTTCTTGGCAAGCGGCTGCAACTTCTGTGTTTTACAGAAAATTCTGTGGATTTATCAGAAAAGATTAAACCATCTGTAGCCCCTGCCATTACTCCCCTTCCCACAAAAATCTCTCAAGCCTATACCTAATTCTCCATGTCATCATGGACAGATACACCCAACTTTTGGAAAGTAATTTTTCAGACATCTTGGCATGATCAGAGAGAGAACATGAATTCCTGATATCTTCTTCCAGATAACTTCATTACATGCTAAAGCAAAAAAACTACTATGCACATTGCAACCCTACTGATAAAATGGGCTCCCTGATGCAGAACCAAGTACATATGCAAACAAAGTTGGCAGTGAAATTCACACAGTAGAGCCCTCTTTGTTCTGATAAAATTTCATTTGATAAATTTCAACACTTTTTGATCTGGATCCAAAAAAAACCAGGGGACTTCTTTTTGCACAGTGGGGTTGTCTTCTCCCTCTTTCTATTACGGCCTCAAATGCAACCAAGAAATCAGAGTCAGAGAGGTTTCTAGAATGCCGTGTTGTGTGAAGAAGGAGAATTGGCATCCTCCTTTATTCATTCATTCAATCCCTCTAGCTATTTACATACTGCACTTTGGTGTTTCCATAGCTAAAAAGTCAGGAAAAATACAACAAATCCTAGTGTAAAAAATAACCACATCCATGACAAATAAGAAACATATGACATAATTAATGAAACTGAGGATCTATAAAACAGTTAACAAGTATCTCATGCAAAGACATATTTGGATAGTGCCCTTTAACTTTAAACAATAACATACTGAATCACATACAGGGGCATCCACACAAGACATTCCTATTGCCCCTTAGTAAGACTTCTTTTACCATTTCTCCAGTCACATACCAGTAGAGAAATACCTCCTCCAACTGTTACAATTAGCAGCAAGCAGGATGCAATTTCAGTACTCGATTTTTACCTTCTGTGCTGGTTTTTTTAATTTCTTCCACTCTAATTAACTTCTTTCTCACTCTCCGTGTTGAGTTGACAAGTTTATGCAATCTCTTAAACTTCACCGATTCTTCCGATTCATCATCTGACTGCTCTCTTGACTGGCAAAGAAACAAAAGGAAACATTAATCAAGGAATCATCCCGCGACTCAGTTACTCTCAAGCCAATGCAGCCTCCAGCTCACTGCATTGAGGCTGACAAGTAAACTCTGTAACTGAAGACTGAAAAAGCCCAGATTGGTCAGTCTCTCAAACACATACAAAATTACCAACTACTTTAAAAAGAACAGAACATACCATTTTGATGTCTAAATTAGCGCAAGGTAAAGTCTCAGGAACCAAAATGTGTTCCTTCCCTGGTCCTCCTCTCCACTCATTGTGTAATAATAGCTACTTCCACATTGTCTCTGAATACATTTTAGGCAGGAGTCTTTTAGCCATGCAAGTTAAGCTCCTGTGGTTTGGGTCAGGCACTGGTCTTGTCCGCCTTGGTGGAACTTGACGTTTAAAAATCCGGTTATAAACAGCGTCTCCAGAAGGAGCTGAAATTCTATCATTGACTACTTTTTTCCAGACTTCTAAGTAAATCAAAACCAGCAACAGCAAAAACGGAGAAAGAAAAAAAGGGAAGGGAACGGATCTCATCTGCTCTGACTTGTTTTATTAACTACATGGAGCCACAGAATGATCTTCTTTTCCAGAGCTTCTCATTCTGAAGATTCTCCAGACTTGCGTTAAGACGGACACGGCATTCCTCCAGAACTGACCAAAGGAAAACTCTGACCTTTACAGGCTCTCAGTAGAATCCATATTCCCTAACAACCCATTTTCGTTCACATCTGATGCAGTAAGCTCCGTTCCAGCTGTTTTCCCTCAAGTATCAAACATTACAGAGACCAAAAGAATCCACCCTCTCCAGCAGCAGCACTGACACCACAAGCTAAAACAATCCATTCCTTGTGAACCAAATCAGAGCTCCCATTTTCAAGTCAGCTCCAGTGCTCAATACGTTACTTCCTCTCTTTCACCATTAGATTCTATGTGTGAGAATGGAAGAGGGGAGGGCGGCAAAAAGTAGGGGCCTCTCTTTGCTTTGACAGTACAGAACCGCCACTGTACACAATGCATTCCAAGGAGAAGGGAAGATTCCAGCTGGAAAGTTAAGACAACCAGACCCTTCACTTTGCCTTATGTGCAGGCCAGATCAATTCATCACATTTCCATCATCCAGCTTAAAAACCTCGAGAGCAACTTCCTGTGAGTGAACTTCTGGTCATCTGAGTTTCTGTGTTGGAATGCACCATTATGTTCTGGTCCTTCTGGTCTGGGCTTTATTTAACTATTACTTCTATAAAATGCAAGAGTGTCAAGCTAACTATGTAGGCCAGGGCAAGAGCTCCGCAGGCACTCGGAACATCTGCTGTCTGGTTTATATACAAAGCAGACCAGTTTGGTTTTACTTCGGTTTTGAAATGTAACACAAATGATGTGTCTGCAGAAATATGTCCCAATACAGGTGTCTCTTATTATTCACTAGGGTTTCGTTCTTGAACCTTCCGTGGATAAAAAAATCCATGGCTAAAAATGCAGTGGAAAAACAGATATAAAGACCCAATTTCAGGTTTCTTGTTCCTCCATTGGAATAAGGTTTATAGCAATTATGCTCTTCAATATTGCTGTAAGCTGAGCTCCACTGTTACTTATGAGGAGGGAGTCTCACTGAAACTATGGCTGCAGTGGGACTACAGAGTAATGCTACCAAGGACTGGGTCATTCAGGTAAGCCCGGCAGCTGTTCCTTGTGGCCCTCCTCACTCTTGTAGCTTCCCTATCCTTCCCACCCTGTTTACAGGTGGGACAGGACAGCAGGGAAGTGTTTAAAGAGAACTGCAACTCACATGCACAGTCCAGAAGCAGCTGTTTTTAGCATGACTGGCTTTTTAACCACGGTGGAGCAGTGAGTCTCCAGACACACAAGAGTAACTCTACAACTTGGAAAGTGTCTGCTATGACTAGTTTTCAGATTGAGTTGCAGGGAGTCAGTGACTCTAGATTTGATGAATCCAGACGGCGCTGGATTTTCCCTTTTCTGGAAAATATTATATCTAAGCTTATATAAGGTACAGTGCCTTCTTTAGCTACTGCACTCTCTTGCTCAAAGTCAAAGTTCAGTAAAACTGTTTTTTAGATTACTATTGTCTAAAATAGTTAAATAAATAATGATATAACATAAGTTTGTATCTAACAAGGACTTTTTTTGGATTTTAAAAAAAATTAAAAATATCAATATAATATAATTACAACGTTATCAGGTGATGGATTTACTCACACACAAATGCACGCACACATACACACACAAAACTGTATATTTTTTCAGCATCGAAAATGTAAGCTTTGGAAAACATGGTATATTTCTGCATTGCAAACAAGATGACAACAAGATTGTTGTACTATATACTATCGCTGTTTATAGATACGCTTCAGAGCTTGTGTGTGGTAGCATTACAGGAAGTGTACAATATTTGTCATGTGTTAAATGATTCCCTTCTGTGAAGGGTCTCTCCTTTGTGAGAAAAAGGGCATTTTCCTGCATCTTGCACTGTCGGCATCCCACTCAGAGGTCAAAGACCATGGAGTGTGATGGCTCTTAAGTGCTTTACCTCTGCATGCACATAGCTATTCAGTTCCAGCACATTTCATCACAGCTAATAACTCGTTTCTCAAAACAAGAGTCCTCTAAAATGCGGACGTATCTTCTTGAAACAGTTCTATGAAGAGAACTCCTTGGCTTGTCGGACGAATAAACAGACATGGATTTACAGCACGATAAACATGAATAGTCAGAGTTTCATGCATGCTGCTCCGAGCTTCCCCCACTCGAAAAAAGCAGCTAATGGCTGAAGTCTTAATTATTTTGGCGAATGTTAGATGCAGAAATTCTGTAGTGACTGCTGAAGTGTTTCATTTCTGGTTTCCACAGCAACATTACATCAGATTGCAGACAGCTGGCTCCACAGTTTTAAACCATAACAAATTGACCAAGTCAGCTCAGAAAATTATACTTGCTTTAAAGAGATAGCACCCCAGTCTGCTGCCAGCAGAATACATCAAGACCAATGGGGCCCATTTCCTTGGCATGTGTGCTAAGGCGGGGTCTCTTTCTCAGCTTCTCTTGGAACAAGTGCATCTGTGACACATCAGCAATGTTCTAATGCTGGAGAAAAAGGGGGCCAGCTTGGGTCATTCTATTCCACAACTGCGTAACGGACCACAGGGGAACAGGAACAACAGCATCTGCGGTTACGAAGAACTGACACAGTAAACTGAAACAACCTTTCATCTGCAAACCAGAAAGCCCAGTGGTTACTGCTGCTCTGACCCCGTTCTTCCGACAACAACAAGTGTAGCAATATATCTCCATTGCCCCTATGCTCAGTGCTCTGAAGTTGCACATAGTCCCATTATCATGTCTCTACAACTGCTCAGTTCAAATATTTATTTATTTATTTAGTTTATACCCCACCTTTCCTCACCTGCAAGAGGGAGCTCGAGGCGGCTAACATCAGGGAGCTCAAGGCAGCCAAACATCAATATTTAAATAAATATTTAAAGCAGTGATTTTCATGGCAAACTGGTGTGCCGCGGATAGTCCTTAGGTGTGCCACGGGAATTTGGAGATTGGCATTCATTAATAGGAAAATTGGGGGATCTGAACATCTGGTGTGCCTTGTCAATGGTAAAGACAACTGTTGGTGTGCCTTGACAATTTCAGTGCCTTGTTAAGTGTGCTGTGAGATGAAGAAGGTTGAAAATCACTGACTGAAAGGATACAGAACATTTTATTCAAGCAGAAGTTAAGACCCATTTGTATCTGTTCTCATCTTCTGTGTTGTGGTATGTTTACCAAATATTGTCAGGGGAACCCGCATTATATAAAAATCTATTCCAAGTAAATTCACATTTTAACCAAAGGCTCTGTACTATTCCACTTTCCAACAATCCACACCTGAGTCCATTCTCCACTGTCACCTAGGTACAGAGTTGGTTACTGCAGACACACACTGGTTTTCAGAGTGCAATAGTGCTGGAGTTTATTTGCCAACATGGTTTATCTTCTCCTTCCACCTATTCCTGTTACATGTTTTAATAATGCTTGTGAAGAACTCAAATGCCTCACTACTATAAGCCCAGCATTTCAGAAGCATTTGCACGGCCTGCAATCCTAACCTTTCAAGTTAGGGATACAAATTTTTAAAATAATAGTAATAATTTAAGACAACAGAAGTCCTGTGCTGGCCTGGGGGTGTTGCTAAAGGGCCATAAGGCACTTCTGGGTGAGGGGGTTAAGCCAGCACAGACATGTGCAGTCACCCCACACCACTATGGGAATGGGGAGCGGGTTAATTGTGCCAGCCTAGGTTGGTTAGAGTTGCACCCACATTTGCCTTATGATGTTATATGACCACAGCAAGATCAACCCAAATCAGAATTAGCAACCCAAACCTAAATATATCCATAACTATGTTACTATGGCTAAGCCAAAGGACTTGGTTTTATGATGGCTGGATATCCTATGAGGCAGCCAACTGGAATACCATCCTAGCTTCATTCCCATTACAACACAGTATGTTGCTATCTAATTCTGTTTGTGGATCACTACAGTGTGCTGTGGTGTGATGTAAGCTTTATGCAAGAAAAGGTTATTGAATGTCAACAGAGACATCTGGCAATGATGACATTTCCAGTTACTGATGACTCAGCCAGAATCAATAGTTTCCTAGCTGTCAATCATAGAATTGGGGGTAGCCAGAGAATGTCCCTCAATGTTTTGAAAGGGTTATAAGAAATCTGACTTCTCATAGGAAGCAGAGAGGAGAAGGAAGGTGAGGAAAAGAAGGAAGCAGAGGATGGATGGTAGTGAGAACCTGGACTGTTCAAAATATTGCTTTTATAGGGGTAGAAATTTATATTATTAATATAAAAGCAGTAAGCAATTTGAATTTTTGGCTTTGTTTTTCATTATATTTTATGTAGTTTTTAAAACTGAAGTAAAAGCATGCAAAAAAAAAGAATACATAGTAAGAATTTAAGGATGAAGATGGGAAATGAGGGAGAAAGAGGCAAAAATGATGGAAGAAAAGGAGAAAGGTAAATAGGGAAGAGGAAAGAAACAGAGAAATAACAGAGGAAGGCATACGAGGAGAAGTGGCTTGGAAAAAGGACAGGAGAATGGCCTAGAAAAACTGAAACACAAAGGATGCACCCATGAAGTTGCTCCATGACAGGTGGGTTTCATTCTGGTGGGGAGACTGGAGAAAGGAATGTAGTATTGGTGACCAGATGTTCACACTTGAGTCAGTAGGGAGCAAGTGAGGTGGAGCTGCATACTTAGGAGGAAACCCCAGGGCTGCCCTCTCTACACATGGTTCTGCAGAACTTGACAGACCTGATGGAGGAGGATCTGGGAGCCCAGCTAGCTTGCTGGATGTACTGGGGCTTGCGTTACACCCACTCACCCCAATAAACTAGTCCACACAATACATTCACCTGACTTGTCAGATGATGATTGCCTACAGTGGTGGAAATGCTGGGGGAGAAAGGTGAAGACCATCTCTCTTTTTATGTGTTTCCCATTTGGATCAGGAAGTTTATATATTTTGAACAAAAACCTGAAATGCAGCCATATTATCTAGCCTTGTCTTTCGAAATGTCCCGCTTCCATCTAGTACTCTCCTGTTGAGATGAGGGAGAAGGTAGGGTGTGCTGCTGCACTTTTGCATAATGTGCTGCCGCACATTAAAATCTTTGAGTTATTATAGAGGTGGCAGTGCATTACCCTACAATCCAGAGTAACTACAGGAGCACGTAAGAGACTTTACGTGCACCCATAGTTACTGTACCACCCAGTGAAAACCTATGGGAAATTCATATTGCAATCCAGAGCAAATTGTTCTTACACCGGAGCAAGGACTCCCCGTAGTTACTCAGGATTGTGCCCTTAGTCTGCTAGTTAGTATAACATGCTGGCCAATGAATTATGATGATCTGTCTGTCAACTTTATGATTATTGTGCCTCATCCTAAGCACTTATTTGCCTGATTATGCAGTGTAAGGACGGGCTTATTGGTAATGTCTGTTGACTTTATCCAGCCTTTCTTGTCTAAGTATCAGAACCAGAGAGGGGTTTATTTTGGAATCAATTCAGATAGTTCAAAGCCTGATGCCAGAATCTACTTTACCCATTCTTGGATTTCCAAAAGTATTGAAAATGTTAGTGGAAATGTCATTCTTATATTGGTACATTCATTCATTTATGGAACATGAGCCCTTAAGCAAAACAATACTGGAGAACTATTGTAAAATCAATGAATGAAATAATAGGTTATGAGTTCCAAGTGTACCTTGTTTTGTTTTTGCTAACCTATATGAGAAACATAACTATAATTAATATAGAAACATTTCTTTGTGTGACCGCAGCTGCCAGGATTTTGTATGTCAAATGCTGTAAAGAAAAAAAATGCCATCATTTAAAGAATCAATGAGAAAACTGTGGAAATGTGGAAATAATGTAAAAATAATGAGGTTTGTTTCTGTAAAATAAGGCAGACAACAACTGGGACACTTTCTCTGAAAACTGGCAAGAAAGAAAATGTGATGTGGGATTTGTTTTTTAAAGAAAAGCTGGCTGTGTGTTATTGCAGATTAAACAAAAAACCCATTCCTTGCCTCTTTCCTCTGAAATGAGGTTTCTGAGGACAAAATAGGAAAAATCCAAAAAGTGAAACAGGGACTGTATTAAAAAAATCTAACCTGGGAGTTTTTCAGACACAGTAACATAGCAAAAAAAAAAATGAAAAAAATCAAGAGTATAAGAGAGAATCTTAGCATGCTGCGAGAGTTAAATATAGCCACAAGAGACTTCCTTTCCATTGCCTCAGAAGATGGGAAGCACATCCTCTGCATACTATGCCATAGGCTTGATGACTTACCAGTTTTGGCATTTGGCACTAACACTATATTCTGGATAATCCTCCCTTGAGTGTTGCCTTGAGTGTGAAAGCCTTTTTTCAGCTTTGCAATCCCAAGTTGTAGGCTGAAGCTTTTCTCCTTAAGAATTACATTGGAATTCTAACCCTTGCACAAGATGTCTGTTTTGGAGAGTTGCATTACTAAACACAAGATTGGCTCTACTATCCACTGCTTGGTATGTGGGGAGGGGGAAGAGGAGAGGAAAATCAAAGCACAATCCATTGGCGCACTCTGCTCACACAATTATCTCTCCCCACTCCCCCTGCTCCTTGCTAGCTGCATAGTTTACAAGAAAGCCAGAAGTCATAAGCTCTAAGAAAATCTATTTGCCACAAGAGGGAAAAAAGAGAGTGTTGTACATGGGAAACAATCCCTGGTTTCACTGATGGAGGCTTTCTGACCTCTTGCTGGCCCCAGTTCCTCAATTATTGCCAATGGAATTTCACTGAAAGAAAAATGGGGGAAGAGCAGGAGGGGGTGACCCATCAAACACTGCTGTCACTACTGCAAGGGGAAGCTTTAGCAATACAACCCTCCCACGTATTTTTAAAAACTCTGTGGAAAGCAAATAAATATTGAAAGATACTTTGACAGATTACCAAACATGCTTTGATGTTCCTCTGCATTTTCAGATATGCGCCTGCCCTGTTGATTTTTAAAACATAGTTGTTAAGGATTCAGCACCCAGGTTTTAACGTAGAAAGCCCTGAAGACATTCATCCTAACAAATCTAAGAGATGGCAAATTCCTGGGAGCAGGTTATCTGAAGGACTGCCTTCTTGTTTTCAGACCTGCCCATTACCAAGTTTTCATCAGAAGTCCTACTCAGGATCTTCCTGCTGTCAAGGGATTAGGTGGTGACAACTGGGGGTATGATCTTTCCTGTAGTGGTGCTCATCATTCTAGAAAAGTCTGCATTATATGTTCACTCATGTCTCTGAGGCAACACAGCAATTTAGGTCTAACTTTTCCTAACAAAATTGGGCATTTGGGGAACCTTACATGAAATTCTTGATAACACATTTTCCAGCACAATTTATATATGCACAGTGTGCGCGCGAACTGGATTCGCAGCTGCCCCTGGAGTCCCAGGTGGCGGCTGTGGCCAGGGGAGCCTTTGCTCAGCTTCAGCTGATTCGCTAGCTGCAACCATACCTGAGTCGCCCGGATCTGGCCACGGTGACCCATGCCCTAGTGACATCAAGACTGGATTACTGTAACGCATTCTACATGGGGCTGCCTCTCAAGACGGTCCAGAAGCTTCAACTTGTCCAGAATGCGGCGGCCCGTGTGGTTGCTGGGGCTCGTCGGTTTGACTCCGTTGGACCACTGCTTCAGCGACTACACTGGCTGCCCATTCGTTTCCGGGCTGAATTCAAAGTGCTGGTCCTGACCTTTAAAGCCCTAAACGGCTCGGGTCCAAGGTACCTGAGGGACCGCCTCCTTCTGTACAATCTGACCCGTCACCTAAGGTCATCTGAGGGGGCCCTACTGACTGTGCCGCCACTAAGAAACGTGAGAGGTGTGGCAGCCAGAGACAGGGCCTTCTCAGTGGTGGCACACTGGCTTTGGAACTCCCTCCCCTTAGAACTGAGGAAAGCTCCCTCAATACAGAGCTTTAGGCGAAGCCTTAAAAACTTTTATTTAAAAAAAGCTTTTTAATGGGGGCAGAGGTTGGGGGGGGCTTTTGTTTTTATCATTTTTTGTTTTATCGTTTTTAGTCTATGTTTTTAGCTTTAATCTAATTGTATTTTAACTACATTTTAATTGCGTTTTATCTATTTATTACAGTATCTAATTTTAGTGGTGTTTTATTGTTTTTTAATTGTTTGGCCGCCTTGAGTTCTCCCTTGTGGGGGAAGAAAGGCGGGATACAAATTGCTTAAACAAACAAACAAACAAACAAACACAGACAGATTCATTTGCATAACCAGTACCTGCTTTTGCACTTATGGACAATTATTTCAGAAAATTGCTTCCCGTCAAGAGACAAGACTCAGGGAACAAAAGAAGTATGAATGAACTAATACAATGTGGAGTCATTGGGCTTCTTGTTGGTGGCAGGTGGATGGTGTTGTTAAGAAGAGTGCCCTGAAGCATTAAATCCCATTACATGTCCTACGCTGCCCTGGGGGTGTTGCAAATGTGCCATAAGGCACTTCTACACCACTCCAGGAAGGGTTAGGCCAGTGCACAGACATGTGTAGGCCTCATCACACCACCACTGGAACGGGAAGATGGTGTGTTGTGCTGGCCTAAATTGGTTAGGATTGTGCTCTCAGAATCAGAACGGGGGTGGGGTACTTCCACCACCCTATTGTCTTCTCCATTTCCTGGGATACTCCTTTCTTATCTTTGACAGGTCTTCCAAGAGAGCCAACAGCCAACTTAGCCCTCTGGCAACCAGTCCTACTCATTTGCCTGTCCCTGACTTTTTGAATGGACAAATTCCACATCATGTTTGAATGTAATTGGACGAATTCCTAGAAGAAAGGACCATCACAGGTTAAAAGCCATGAAGGGTACGTGTAGAGGTGGACAACCTCAAAATGCCAGAAGCAAGGGAGGACACATGGATGTGAGTGTCATATGAGCTCCCTGAAGCATCTGGTATGATACAGGAAGCTGAACTAGATGGGCCTTTGGTCTGATCCACTGAAGGCTCTTCTTATGAATCATTAGTGCGGTCAGAATCTATGTAATTAATAGTCCATAACAGTAAGCAGACTTAGAATATAATAATTGAAGAGATATTCAGTATTGTGCAGAAAACTATATCCCTATTGTTTCAGGAAGTTTTATGGAAGAAAAAAATCTGCCACTTACAGTACAATCCTAACCATGTCTACTCAAAAGTAAGCCCCATTGTGTTCAATGGGTCTTACACCCAGGAAAGTGTCTATGGGATTGCAGCATTAAAAGTATAAATACTAACAAAGTTTGAAATATTTGCATGCTAGCCATCAAGCCACTAGTGTTACTGCCAAAAATCTTGATGTTTGAGACATGATATTAATTATGGAGAAATCACTTGAATGCTCTAGGCAACATTAGCAGGAGCTATATTACATATTAAGCAGCAGCAAAGTGCCTGGTGAAATTACTTGTCCCTATTCTACATTTAAGATGGAATTATAATTTGCATTTCTTCCCAGAAGGTTTCACAATATTGAAATAATTGCTAAAGCATTTTTGAAAAAAGGTTAACCATCTATCAGTTATTAAAAGATGATTGAACCATGGGTGCAATTTGATGGGAAGAAATCATGCATCTCAGAAGAGCAGGTCCCTTGTTTGAGAGGTGGTTATGTAATAAGTAACCATTATAGAAATGTATTGTTCTCTTTTCTTGTGTGTAGAGAAAGGTAATACATTGCACAGATATCTCAACATTTAAAATAATGTTTGTATAGGAAGGAAGCAAATGTCACTAATGGCTGATGTGGCATGGGTGAACAACCCATTTTACAACAGCTGGATTCTGGGTTATTAAGGACACAATCCAGAGCAAATTCAGCCTGCTCTGACCTAACTGCACTCTCCTAACTATTCTGTATCCAGAGCAGAAAGTTATGCTGAATCCAGAGAGTCAGGAAGCCTGGGCTGCCCTAACTGCTCCAGAGCATGCTAAGTAATTGACACAAGGGGAAGACTTGCTCCTGAGGAGACACCCCTCAGATCACACTGAACAAGGAACAGCTGTGGTGCCTACAGTGGTGACATGACTCTGCACATCACCTGGTGCGGAAGTCTGTGCGTCATCCCTGGGATGCGCGCCCCCCCTACCTGGACTGCGCAGTCACGAAAGTTGGCGCCTGCGCAGTTGTTTCTGAAGCCAACTGGATTCAGAAAGAGCACCGCGCAGGCACCATCTCCGACACCCGCGCAGTACTTCTCCGAAGCCTTTTGGCTTCGGGGGAGACTGTGCAGGCGTCAGAGTTGGTGCCCGCGCAGCACTCCCTCCGAAGCCATTCAGCTGCCGCTCTGCCTCCTGAGTGAGGCCGAATGGCTGTGCAGAGGCGCGGACTTTCTCTGCTCTAAGGAAGTCTCCTCTGAAGCTGTTCGGCATGCTCAGTGTGTTTCTGCGCAGTGCACCTCAGATGGCCGTTCAGGCCAGCTCCTCAGACAAGTGGCAGCTTCTGGCTGCTGCTCCGCCTTGGAGCAGGCCTGAATGGGGGTGCTGACGCCCGGGGCCTGCCAAAGGACAGTCAAACTCCTCCGGCACATCACCCCATTCGGAGTGCATCACCCAATGCAGCCCACACCAGCCACACCAGTCTGGTGATGCCACTGGGTGCCTGCCTTATAAGGAGTCCCTGATGAGATGCCAGTACATTCTACAGTGAATACAAGGGGCTTCTTGGAGTGGCCTGCTGTATCCTGAGGTTTGTGGGCAGCCGTAGTTTGTTCCATATCCTGAGGTTGAGAGGCAGGTGTTGCAGCTAGGCTGGCCAAGAACTCAGATTTTTGGTCAACACTGCCATTCTTACTCAGGCCTTATCATGGACCCCTATGGGTCTACTCATTACTATACCTGCTCCTGAGGTGGTATAACTCTGAGGGCTGGAAGAGGGCATTTCTGCCTAGGAAACAGGCTCTGGATACAGAGTAACTGCTCTGCCCTAGGCAATGCTAAACATGCCCTCAACTTGCCTCTCCTAAGCTGCTTAGGCTGCCCCAGTTAGGGCAGAGCAGGTCCACCTCTCTTAGGGCACCCTATCTTGCCTTGCTCTGCCCTAAGCCTCTTCCCGAGTAACTGGGCTGGAGCATCTTGCAGTTGCTCCAACCTAGTGTTAGATAGGGCAACCTAAGGGCTCTTATGTGGACAGATTAGTTGCTCTGGATTGTCCTGCCTGACTCATACGGTTGAGACACTTGGAAGTCTGTGTCCCCTTGGCCAGCAACAACCCTGCATGCACACAGTGTATTTTATCAGATGAAGACTACATTAATAAGGCAGTATGTATTTTATTTGTATACCTATCTTCCTTTACAAAATTTCAGAGCAGCCAAGATGGTACTCCCCAAAGTCTCTCATCCAGGAATTTATTATACCTGTTTAGTTTTCACAAAGTGAAAACAGCAGGTATTCCCAAACCATTTGCTCAGCTTGCTCTACCCTGCTAAGGAATATATAGTATAGTATATAACTTCATTTATTCTACTTGATTTCATATTACTTGCTTAATTGGCTGATCTTCTTGGGTTTCCATTCTCCCTGTCCCATGATTCCTCAAACCCTATATACTGTGTAGTTCAGCACCATAAGCATAGCAATTTGATTCATCTTGTCATAAGGTCATAGAACTTTCATAGATCATAGAATTGGAAGGGACCCAGTGGATCATCTAGTCCAACCCCCTGCCTGTAGCAGAAAATTCTTGTCTTGCGGGGAGCCGGGTCTTGAACCTTGGCCTGCTGGTTAACAGGCACAGTGTCTTAACCACTTGCGCCACCAGAGGACTTATTCAACAAAGCCATTTGTAACAAATCTCTGCTCAGCTCGTATGCCACTGTGGATAATCACAATGGATAATTGGAAATAGCAAATGAAAACTGTTAAATCCAGAGTATAAAACAGAATTCAACAGCTGTCACATGTGAATAAAAAAGCATAACTGCCAAACACTTGATTAAGATGTGTATAGGAAAATTTGAGAGCACATCTTGGAGTCTGCTGTAGCGTTCCATCAGTGAAAGTTAGTAAAAGTATCCCCCTTCCTTTCCCTCCTAGCTAAAAGTATCCCCCTTCCTTGCACCTTGCTCTGCAGAGACTTACTTAGGGAGTAAATCTCCCTAAAAGTTTGAGAATCAAAAGTTTGAGGCTACAGGATATTTGCAGCCTTCCTTCTCTGGTTCTATGACATGTTCTCGAACACTTCAAGTGTAACATATACAGAACTTTTGGAAATCCGTAATTACATCTTATGACATCCCAGTTTTTTTTCCTCCTGAAAAAGCAACACTCCTCTTAGAAAACTGGGAGAGGGACTTTATTCTGTAAAAGACAACTGCTTTCAGCAATAAAATCCTCTTGCTTAAACACTTAGATTCTCTGCAATCACAAGAAGCAAGAGGAAAAGAGATGAGCAAATGCGGGCCTGGTGCAGAGGCATTAACATTATATCGGAAGGGATAGACATGACTGGAATTGTAAAGTCACTAATAATGATGCATACTTCCTAAAATATGACCTGGACACACAACAAAGAGAAGATTAAATGCTAATCTGCATATCTCTGGCATATACCCAACACAGCTGCTGATTTAGGGTATCATAAAGAAAAAGAATAAAGGGAACCTTCAAACTGAGCCTAGAATTAGCAGTATAGTGACAATGCAAGGCAGCATCACTGCAGTCACAGGGGAGATGGCATTTTGGCACTCGGTCCTTTACTAATTGTTTTTGTATCAGCAACGGTTTGAAGGTCTCAATTTACCATTAGCAAAAGTGTAAATGACAAGAGGTTGAGAGGAAGGAGCAAGATCAATACAAATTAAATCTTTCAAATATGACAGGTCAAGAGTAGCATTTTTTATTTAGCTGCATACATGCAAATCTGCCTAAAAGGGGGGGGGGAACCCTGTAAAAGAGCTTGCAAACACACCACTGACACACATACACACCAAACTCCCACACACACCAACCACACCTCCATTAATTAAATACATTAGAAACAATGGGGGGCACTCTGTTTTGGTGGCAGTTGCCACTAAATGCTCCAAACTGATGGAACATTATGGCAGAAATGGCAGCTTGCATGTTTTTCCCGACTGAGTGCCTTTACCAGACTATTTTTTCAGACTGATGCATGTTTTTCCAGATTTGTGGGAGAAGGCAGCTATGCAGCAAACCTCTATTGTCTGCTACAACCATAGGAAGGGACAAAAAAACAGGAAACAGTTTTAAAGAAAGAGAAAACTAAATGAACATGAACTGGGTAATTAAATGAAAACACCTGTACAAATGAATAAAAGAAAAATATTAACAAATAAATGCTGAAAAAATAAATAAATCCTTTAAGACAACAAAAATGAATAGGACCTGAAATGAATTCCCCCCCCCAAGTCACTACAGCTAATAACTTTCTAATGAAAAAAAAAGTTGCAGGAGGAGAATGTGCACACAGCTGGACAATAAGAACTCAAGACGGAAACCGCCTGTACCAAGCAAAAGCAAAAAGGAATGCCGACACTATATTTGATGACTCATGAGGTTCCAATGAGAAGAGTTCATTAAAATAAAACAAGAAATATTTTCTGATGTGGTGTGGCTGGAGCCTTTCAAATTCAAAGAGGACACAAAACTATCTTCACTCAGGCCTTTTCTGGTAAACTTCAGCAGTTGCACAATATGGTCCTGACAGATCAACAACAGTAGAAACATATTTAGTAGCAACACAGACAAAGCAACATACATTACAGTTGGAGGAACCATCAAAAGTCGGGTAAGGACCATCAGGCCAGTCAGAAGAATCCATGCTACCTGAATGCCGATGTTGGGCCTCATATTCCTTAAGCTGTATTAAAACATAAATTAGCCAGTGAATTTTCTTATACATAAGAGAAGTTTGCCGCAATCATTACATTTTTAATGTCTTAAAACAAGGAATTGTTAAAATAATTAAGTGAGTTTGGGACTCAATTCTATGCCTCTTCAGTGCCTGCCAGCTGCTGCCATTTTGAAAATATTGTGGTCAGTCTTTTTTAACCCATTGCCACATCAAGGTGCTGAATCCTGAGGTAATTGGGTAATTAAAACAGCCACCACCATTCATTCCAATGCATAAGATGGGAGCTACTAGTCAGATATACAATTTGTTTTCAAAACAAACAAAAATGAATGGCAATGAATTGGTGTCCCCAAAACAGACCACCCATTCATTCCATAGTATATTGGTTTCAGAACAAGTGGGAATTGATTCTATTCACTCCTAAAAATGAATGCAAATGGACATGTTTTTGATCCCAATCTAGAACTGGTTGCATATTTTTTTTGCAGTATGACAATCTATCCACCATAGTCTTGTGAAGTCCATTATTAGAAATGATCAAAGATTAAAGAAATGCTAGAGATAAGTATTTTTATCACGTACCCTTGCAAGTGCTTCCTCAATGGTGATCATCTTCTCCTTGACCATCATCATTAGCTGAATTCGTTCCTCATCACTCATTGTGATCTCACTGGCTACATAACCAACATCCTCCCCTGTACAAAGATGGAAAACGAGAAGGATAAAGATCTTACAAAATAAAATTCATGATCCAACATAGTGCCTCATTTTCTCCCTCGTGCACCAACCTCTAAAAGCCTGCTTTCCATATTAGTCACGCTATCTAAGTTGACATTAATTTTACTTCAAATTTGAAGAACATTTCAATATTTTGAATCTGAAAAATGAGATGATCATAACATTTTGGAAGTAGGAGAGTCAGGGTGCAATCCAGAGCAAGTTCAGCCTGCTCTGCCCTAACTGCTCTCTCCTAACTATTCTGTATCCAGAACATAAAGTTATGCTGCATCCAGAGAGTCAGGAAGCCTGGGCTGCCCTAACTGCTCCAGAGCATGCTAAGTCAGTGACAGCTGGGGAGGACTTGCTCCTGAGGAGACACCCCTCAGATCACACTGAGCAAGGAACAGCTGTGGTGTCTGCCTTATAAGAAAGCCCAGAAGTTCCTGACAACCAGTTACAGCTGTAGTTCCTCTAGTGGAGGGCGGATGTTTGGAGTGGCCTGCTGTATCCTGAGGTTTGTGGGCAGCCGTAGTTGTTCCATATCCTGAGGTTGAGAGGAAGGGGTTGCAGCTAGGATGGCCAAGAACTCAGATTTTTGGTCAACACTGCCATTCTTACTCAGGCCTTATCATGGACCCCTATGGGTCTTCTCATTACTATACCTGCTCCTGAGATGGTATAACTCTGAGAGCTGGAAGAGGGCATTTCTGCCTTGGAAACAGGCTCTGGATACAGAGTAACTGCTCTGCCCTAGGCAATGCTCAACATGCCCTCAACATGCCTCTCCTGAACTGCTTAGGGCAGAGCAGGTCCACCTCTCTTAGGGCACCCTATCTTGCCTTGCTCTGCCCTAAGCCTCTTCCAGAGTAACTGGGCTGGAGCATCTTACAGTTGCTCCAGCCAAGTGATAGATAGGGCAAACCAAGGGCTCTTATGTGGACAGATTAGTTGCTCTGGATTGTGCTGTAACAGTAGAATGAGAGCTGTTGCAGTATACCCCACACTCTGATGACAGGAACAACAATAAATACGTTCATCTCCAGTGACTTATTTTGCTTCCTCAAATCAATGAAAAAGGCATGGCCTGGAATATATTTACTGAGACAAAAATCATTATTGACAATGACAGAGCAGCAAAAGAACTGCTAATCCAAAACCTGCAAAGTTGGGTCAATCCTAAAGACCTCTTCTGCGTTGTAAACCAATTCCTATCATCCTCTCTGCCGCTGCACAGTATTTATTCTATTATCCATTGTTGTAGGAAAAATATGTCTCTGATGGTGTACTATAATAAATTCTTATGGAATAAAATGTCACTTTTCTTACAATTTGTGCTTAGGGTACAGAATTACTGGATTTAAACAGACTAATGCAGTTATGCTTCCACTAGCACTTGAGGAATCGCTGGGAAGCTAAGCACTGAATGGCTCACTATTTAAAACACACACACACACAAATAGCAGTATCTTATAGAGAGAGTAGCCAAGTTCTCTGTAAGTTATACAATGCAAAGAAAGGTTGGCTAGCTTAATTATAATGTGCACATGACTCTGACAATCTGAGAGTAATTGAGGGTGGAATAGTAAAAGTTTCTCTTCTAATTTCCTATTATTGTTTTGACACGACCCTGCTGAACATGCATATTCAGCCCAAGTGGAAGAAGGCATATTTATCCAAAGAATAACTGTCTGATTTGGAAACTGTGCAACATTATCTCTATTAAACTGCTAATGGGCACATTATTCAACTTCGCTTTTGTAACTGTAACTTTTGTTGGGCAGACTACAGAAGAACAAGAGTAAGTAAGAGTGGAGAACAGGCATGAAGAATTTAATTAAAAATGAGATTTCACAAATGCAGCCCCTAACAATTGAAGAAACAACAGTATGTATGTCAGAAGGAAGGGCAATGCACAGCGAACCTAGGCAGTCCTCAGCTGATTGGATGAAGTCACTACTGTGGGAAAAAATTTTTACCCCAAAAATTGAGAAACTTTTTTAAAATGTTAAAAGCCATAAAATCATTCAAAAGGATTGTTTGTACTGTGTGCAGCCAATAGAAGCTGAATATTCTAGTCAATGCTGTTCAAGGGAGAGCAGTATATTCCAACCAACTGGGGGTCTTGGGGGGTTGCTAGGCAGAATAGCTCTCCCCCCCCAAATAAAAAAAATAGCAATGCTACTAGCAATGCAACACTGCAACTAGAAATATTTTGGGGGAGGAAACAGTGGGTCATATAAACTAGCCTAGAAGCTCTTGAACAAAAATCACCACCTGGTTCATCGTCCTAAGAGAACAGGTTGAAACTTCCCATTTGTGACATTTAGTTCCAAGAACCTGCGTAATTAACTATTTTCATGTTATACAAAGGCAACTAGTTATCATGGTAACAACACAAGCAATGAATCAAGATGAATCAAGTTCCCTTTCAAGTGACTGCTAACTGCCCTGCAAGGAGCTGAGCTCCTGAAATTTGCAAGGAGTTTCAGCTCAGAGCATTTCACAAGTGATTATCACTTGGGAAAGGAAAGGGCTTTTCCTCCCAGCCGAACAGAAATGAAACTAAAAGTTCCTGAACTTTAAGACAAGCTTAACTGCCTGCCATATTGCCGTTAAGCAGTTACCTGCTCCTTAAAGAAAGCGTACTTTTCAATTTAAAGAGCCAACTTCAGTCACTTTGAGACAGAGGGTGCAATCCTAACCATGTCTATTTAAAAGTAAGCCTCACTGTGTTCAATGGGACTTACTCCCAGGAAAGTGTCTTTAGGATTGCAGCCAAAATCGCATATAAATTGCACATAATTAAGCGGTAGTTCTTCCCGTCATCTTCTAGAGGAGCAAGTGTAGGTCACTTACATAGAAGCCTTTGACTTAATCAATTTACTGGTGAGTATTAAACTGTGAACATATCTACATTAGAACAGGGTTATATATAATTATGTTCCTCCTCCAATGCCATTTCATACAACACACTCTTTTCCAGGGACATATCTACAGGGTTACAGTAATAACTGTACCTTCCTGCTCAGAAACTCATTAAAAATGATATGAGGTCACTCATAGAACTAAACAAAGGATTTCAACAAAGTAGTGTTTAAACACAGTACCTTTTGAAGACTGCCTCATTAGTCCCTTCTGATTCTTTCGGAAATTTTGCCAGAAATATTTATTCTTCTTTTTCCAATCTGCTTTACCTATGGAGGTCCATAAAAGGAACACACGTTAGGATTTTAAAGTTTAAAAACCAGATTAATTTTACACATGTTTAAAACAATGTCCACTTCCTTTTCCTTCCACCTCCTTTTTTCTTTTCCCTCGAAAGAATATAACAATTAATATGGCTTTCATAAATAGACATTATTTAGGATAAAAGTGGAAGCAGAGTCTCTGAGATATGCATCTAAAAGACATTTTTGGGGAGGAAATGGAAATGCTTATGTATTCATTTTTATAATAATGATCATTTTAAATTTTAAATTTAAAAATTACTCAAACTAAAGTCTCTAGACAAGAAACAAAGTTAAAAAAAAAATCTCATTTTCATGGACACGTGATGTTTTTGATCTTATAAGAGAGACCTTCATGACCATTACCTGCATTTCTGATTCAAAACACTTCCTAATCACCCCTATTCAAAGCAAGACACTGAGGTAGAGATAAAAGGAAGGAGCAGTAACAGAAAGGACATTCAGGTTTTCAAAGAGGGAGCAGGGACAGAAGAAAAAGAATAGCTGTTAAGGAGAGGAGACTGTCTTCATGGTTTTGATAAGAGAATCCCAAATCTTTTCCTGTCTGCACAGCAATGATCAATGATAAATGCATAAGGAAATACAATTTAAGGTTGCAATCCTAAAGATACTTTCCTGGGATTAAGACCCACTGAACACAATGGGGCTTATTTTTGAGTAGACATGGTTAGGATTGCAGCCTATGAGAAAGATATTAAAATTATCCTTAACATTAAAAAATTTTCCCTTCTTTTATGAGTTACACAAGTTACATTAATCCAGGAAACAATAAGGTATGGTCCTAGCGCTGCTCAGCTTCAAAGAAGATGAAGAATACTGACCTATAGCACTTTCTTCAGAGCTGGATTTATGAAGGGTGTGCCTAAAACACAAGAGAAACAAAATGATTGTGGCAAACTTCTCATATCGGTTGGAGTTGTCTGGCTTATAGTAAGCCAAGATTTGAAGCCTCAAGTCTTCCCTCCTTCCTGCCCAGCCCCCTCCTTTTTGTTATGAATGCACACAGCAGACGGAGCAAGAGGAACAGTATCTGTGCCCCAGTCATACTTATGGATTGGCATTAGCTCAGCCCCAGTCTGAAAGCTCTGAAACAGGCTTCATGTGACTGATGCAGAAAAATATGTATGGAGAACAAAAGAGTTAAAGTTACAGGGTCAAAGGAGAACGTGCCAAAGAATGTCCCCTGCTCTAGTCTGCCTCCCCCAATGTCCACATCAAAAATTATAGATCCACCCCTTCTACAAAAAGAGTTTCAGCTTTGGTACTGTAGTCTATGGTATGCCTTGATCTCTGCCTCTGACTACTGGATTTAACTCCGTACATTCTTATTTACAGTATTCATAACAGCTAAATTGTGTCAAATGAGATAACAAAAACATCCTTAAAATGATACATGAATACGATACATGAGAATGTATATGATCTTACCGCAAAGATTATATCACTGATTATAAATTTGCCCAAATAAACCAAATAGCAATTTATTATTACTGATTTAGCTTCCTGAGAAAGAAATGGTCACGACTCCCTTTCATGCAGTCATTTTTTTTCTTCACTCCATAAAAAGGAGATTTTCAGGACACTTTCCTCATTTGAAGGGGAACACTGCTTGGAGCCTGCTAAGTCAAGAAATTGCTACCTTTGCACACTTTTTTCAATTCCGTTCACTCGTCACTCCAACCCACACATATTTATTCTTGTCCATAAAATCCAAAAGACTGCAGCAAGGAACATTCAAATGTTTGATTTTGCACTTGTGAAGCAATACATTCAAGTCACATGTGCACACACATACACACAATCCCTACAATCCAGAGTAACTACGGGAAGATGTAAGCGGCGCTAACTCTCGATTGCTCTATGCATTTCCCATAGGTGGCACCATAACTATGTCGGTGTAAAAGGTCCCATAGTTACTTTGGATTGTAGCCAATGTCAGATTGCTGATTGTGAGCTACATCCAATTTTTTCATTTTAACTTAATTCTCTCATATGATCAGCATGTCATCATATGCAGAGTTAGATGTGTGATGAGAGGTAGAAAAGGGCAAACCAAGTATCACTAAAGGAAGATAAAATATTATGACTGTCTCACCACCCTCTAATTATCCCCTAATTCTTATCACCCCGATTCCAATTTCATTGCTCATCAAAAATCATCACACATATTTATTTCTAAACAGAATGCTCTAGAAATATCAATAGCCATAAATGTAAGCAAGTTTTTAATGAAATTGTAAATTACAAGATAACTATAAGTAGGCTTGAGGAAGACCCCCCCCCCAATGATCCATCCATATCCATCTTTATCATTCTAATGAAGATTGTTGGTACCAGTTTTGGGGGAAAATATATCACAATGGCTAGGAGTTTAAAAGGAGGCAAAACAACTGGACCTGGTTCAAATTCCAAAGCAATGTTAATTTTGCAGGCATGAGCCACCCTCAGGGTTGTTTTTAAGCCAGTTTCACCGATTGCTCCCACTTTGACTCTTGTACCCAAGGTGGGGTGACCAAAGGTGATAACCACAAAAAATAGATCAAAATGTAGGACAACTAAGAAAAATGTAGGATATAATAAAATCAAAAACTAAAAGCATTGATATGTTTTGCTTTCATGTGGTTAATTACATTATTATTAAATTTAAAATGATTACATATAGTATATTTACTCAAATCTTACACTCACCTCTTCCAGCCAAATTCAGTTTCCAAAACTAGGGTGCACAATAGATTCAATGGAACATTAGATTTGAGTAAACATGGTATTCTGATTATAAATATAAGTCAGTATTTTGATTACCTGTTTACTGTATTGTAATTAAAAATGTAACACTAACCTACTGTTGTATAAATTAATGCTATCAGGTATAAAAAATCATAACATTAACCCACTGTCATATTACTATTGTCATATAACTAATTGATATGTGGTTGCTTAAAACAATATTTTACATTTTTTTACCTGCTTTGCAGGTGTGCATGACAACTGACAGTAAACTTTTAAAAAATCTTAAGCCTTTTAAAATTGGGGCATGCATTAGATTTGATGTGCATTAGATTTGAGTAAATACCGTAATTTATTAATTACAATAAAGCTACAGGCTACCTGCTCACAAGGAAAAGTTGGACAATTTTTTTGGACAAAAAAAAGTCTTTTGGACAAAAAGTTGGACAAAAAAGTTTTTTTCCTGGGACACAAGGCTAAAAAAAAGGACAAGGTAGGACATTTGGTCACCCTGTCCCAAGGGGGTCTCTAGAGCAGGAATTTTCAACTCTTTTCACCTCACAGCATACTGAAATTGTCAAGGCATTGAAATTGTCAAGGCACACCATCCATTGTTTTTACCATTGAGAAGGCACACCAGACTGTTCTAATCCCCCAATTTTCCTATTAATTGATGTCAATCCCCAAATTCTCACGGCATATCTGAGGACTATACATATCACACTGGTTGAAAATCACTGCTCTAGAGCAATATACTCTAGTCATTTATGCAATTTTATATTAAAAAGGGCTTAGATCATTTTGATCTATTAATTCACATGCATATTTCAAGCATATATTTTGATTGCCTTTCATTCTACCATAGACATAGAATGAAATACCATAGATGTATATAGTTACTATACCAAAATTATTTATACCACAACAAATCAAAATAACTTCAGGTATAAATTCTACCATGGCTGTGAAAATGTTTCTGCAAAAAGTGTTCCCAATGGGGACCTGCAGTTCCTAAGGGCAGCCCTGCTCTTAGGTGTTAAAGGATAAAATAATGCTCTCTGAAAACAAACACAGCTTTACAACTGCCTTACCGTACCTTTTGGAATGAGATGATTATTTTTGTTCTGTTACACTTCAAAACTTAACTACACTTTGATATACTGTATGACCTTTTTCCAGAAAGTGTCCAAATCAATTTGGTTAACTTTTCTCAGACTATCAGCAGAGGGCACTCCCGAGTTTTTGATCAACACAAGCTTCAAGAGGAAACTAAGCTATATTTTGTTTTAGACTAGCGCATACTATAAATGATCCAAGTGATTAGAGGCCAACAGTTTATTAGCATGAAAAACATAATCATCAATTTGCAGGGACATCATGAAAGGGGAAATGATAGCATGAAGTTTAATTTTGATTCAGTAAATTCATCCAAGCAGAGGCAGTAACAGCAGTCCGCGGACATGGCAAATCATCCTTCTTCTTCACTCTGATTAGAAATTTAATCCAGAGCCAACTGATACAACCAAATTCCAGATTTGGGCTGCACCAGGTGCACGCTGGACAAATGCCATTGCTAGTTTCTTTACCGATGCAGGTTACATTTGGGACAGCTTATAAAAGGAAAATTAATGGCTTGGGTGGGTTCACAGTATTAGCTGCCAAGTGCTTGATTGTTAGGAAGGAGCTCAAAAAGGCACAGATGAAAAGATCTCTCTCTTTTTAGAATGGGCCTCCCTAGAACAATACGAAGCAGCATTCAAGCAATGTTATGGGGTTCAAACAGTAATTAAACCAGTGGTTTGTGGGAGCGTTCATTCCATTCAATTTCTTATCCACTCCTGTAACATTGCCTCGTATCATTAAATGTGAACTTTCAATCTATATATTGTTCCAAATAAATAATGGCATACAGAGTATTCCAGTCCATTTAGTTTTTTTATTTTTGAGATGTAAACACAGCAAGGTTGATGTCTAAGGTGGCATGCCCACAGCCAGCCCAACTATGAACTTATGAGATGTGTTCTGAATAAGGATATCTAGGGGAAGAAGTGGCAGATTCAGGGTGCCCTTTGCCCCAAGCCTGCTACTGCTTGTCTCCACTCCAATGTGGACAGACAGCTCATGATAATCCACTCCCACAAGAGCAGAAACCAGATCATCCCCTTCGCTCCCTGTGCACAGCACTCACATGGTATAATATTTATAGGAAATCTTTAAGTTTTAAATGCTGGGCAAGGATGGATCTCTATGTGACCTGCTCTTCCCCACTCCATATTTGCATTTTAAAAAGGCCTTTTGCATATTTAACATTTAAACATTTGCATATTTAACATTTTAAAAAGGCCTGCTCCCTTTACTCTTTATATCATACTTGGGGATGAAACGCAGTGAAGTGATGAAGAGCTTTTTTGTTGACTTTCCTTTCAGAGAAGGAAAGGACACTGGGCTTTGGATCACCTTTCCTTGCCCATGGTGTTTTAAAGCACCAATCAATCAATCAATCATAACCTTTATTGGCATAACGTACACAATAAAATTAGATTGTAAACAGCCTAAAAGTTAGTTTAAAAAAAAAAGCACCAAGTAAAGCAGGGATAGGCATTTGGAGTCTTCCCCCTTCTTTTTAGTTCACTTATCAGGACAATGATATGCATCCCTACAGGTAAACCGAAGTGACATGAACCAAGCAGGATGCAGATCACACCCCTGGTAAGAAAAGAGATGAAAATGTGTATGTGCAGACATATATAGAGAAGGGGGTGAGATGGTAAAGAGGTAGGCTGCCTAATGAGAAGGGCGGTCTTAGACAATGGACATGCTAAATGCTGTCCCTCTTACCCAAGCAGGTGCCTGTCACTCTTCAAAGCTAGCTCCACACATCCTTTCCCTTGCATATTTTCTCTGTCCTCTTTTTTTCAATCCAGGAAAGGAGTTTTTTCAGTCCAACACTGAGTTCAGGATATGGCAGAACTCTGCTTATACCACAACCTCCCATCCCAGTTTCTTCCCTGCCCCACTCTTGTTTCACCCTCCCCTGTCCCAGAGGTCATGATCCTCCAGCTGTTTCACATACTTCCACCAGCACTTCCCAGTGTGGGTCCACCACCAGCAGCCCTACCCTCCCTGTGCTGTAAACATGCTTTACAAGCATACTTATGGCTTCCAGCACTAGAGCTCAATGCCAGCACTGGAAGGATTCAGGATTGGGCCCCAAACAAGCTAGCTAGCCAACCAGCGACAAAGAAGAAGTTATGTCTTTGCACTACCTCTCAAAGACCAAGCTGGTGAGGGGAGTTCATTCTGCAATTGACTCAAAACTATTTCTTGCTTTTTAAGCACTTCTCATATGCTATTGAAGGAATTCTAACAATCTTCTGCAAGGAAGGTTAGTTTTATAACTCCCAAATAACAGACCAGGGTCTACGGATGAAAAATTATGGTTGCTGAAGATGTCAGGAAGTTTATATTAGAAGAGTCAAGATTTGAACCAAGGGCTTCTGGGTTAATAGCACAGTTTCAGTGTTGACACACCATACTTGTTTCTTCATTGTAGAAGGAAAATTCACTGACTGCAACTAAGGAAAAACAGTGAGAAAGGAAAAGCTGAAAGAGAAAACACATATAAAACATCCTATATTCAGGATACCACCATTCAGGATATGGAAACCTCCCTTTTGCATTATGGTGTACACACAACTATCTTTGGTGCCTAGTGTGTAGGGGTGGGCACATGGAAAGCTCATAATATCTTTCAGTTGACCTGACTGAGGTATGAATGTTCAAACACCATAATTCTAAAATGCATGGGGGGATGTATGGCAGCAGAAAATGACCTTCCTCTTTGATTTGACAATTATGCTGCTGTGACTGTGTTGAACCTGCAGCTTCTTCCCAAACGTGCACTGGACGTGATTTGTACTCTTCCATTCATAGACTGACACTTGCTGTGAAACCTAATGATGCAGTGACATTTGGCAGAAGCTTCAGCTCTACATGTCTGAAAAGCAGCCAAATGCCATTACTCCATGGCTTTGGCCCTTTGGTTTTGCTGTGCTCCGATGTACAGCTTCATTAGCAGATTTCCAAATGAAATGCACTCCAAGGCACAAAGTAAAAGGACTCTACAGACAGAGACTCTCATAAGGAAGAAAGAAATAGGAAAGATGGCCAATTACAGACCGTGAAGAGGGCCGAGATTAGCTTACTATCAAGAGCTGCGTATGGAAGGAATTCTTGCAGTTTAAAAATGTCTGAAACTTTAATCTGGTGCTTTCATGTCAATAAAATTTCTACAGTTTTGCCCAAACAATTGAATGAGGGAAGATAAGATGTGGAAATTTGTAGTTTACAGATCAACTGACTGAAATGTAACATTCCTCAGAAATGGAAAATGTTTGATCTGGGATGCAAGCAGGACATTTGAAAAAAAAATCTCATTTTTAAGACACAGCAAAGTTGACAATTATGCATGCAGTGAAATGTATACATTATTATCCAGAAAAATCTGATCAAACAGTACAATAACAGTAGGTTAATGCACATCCTGAAGGAACACATTGTGTTTAAAAGTCTATCACTTTCATAAGCCAAAGCAAAAAAACCTGAGAATGAGATTTAAAAAACAACAACAAAAACCTTAAGTCAGCTATTAAGATGTGCATGTTTTCTCTGAAGTCAGTCCCATTGGGACTTACTGAAAGGTAAGTGTGTATAGGAGTGTGACCTCAGAATCATAAATTTGGAGGTGTTTTAAAACATATCTGAACCTACTTTATTGAATACACAGTAAACAAGTACATAATGTAACTCTAAACACTAACTGCCCCCATCAAAAAATCTGTATCAACCAACTTTGCTTTCCCTTTCCCAATAACTCCTTATGTAGCTGAAATGGAACAAACAGCCTGGCATAAACATATTCATCACTTCGAATAAAACAAAGCACACATGGATCCTAAAGATCTTTGGCTTCCTTTCTTTGAAAGCAACGTGTTTATCTGCCTACATTGCACAGTGCACAGTAACCCAACTACTGTGCAATGCTGACACCTTTATGAGTAGAGCTGATAATTTAGGGATGACACAGTGCGGAAAATGGGACTTTAGTGTCCCTGTCAAAATTTGCATGACTCGAAAGAGAAACGTAAGGCTGAGAGGTTCTGACCTTGCCGGCATCAATGTGAGAAAGATGGAAGACAGAGAGGTCCCATTCAATTATCTTCTCATTATGTCTCCATAGCAATGGCTCTTTCAACAGGTCAAAACTTTCTCAGCAAGTTTTCCGAACATGGTGCTTCCCTTTTGTTTTATCTTGATCCCCCCCCCCATAGACTACACAGATACACTGTCTGCACTCACTGTCTGCACTCACTTTATAGCATAGGCAAATCCACAAGTTTACTGCATCAGATTCACAGAACTTGGCTGACAGTGTGGTGCCTACTGTCTTTTGGGGTACTGTGTTCACATACTGGAAAATGGGACAGAGGGATCTGTCCTGATTTTGTGGAAGAGAATTATGGCAACACTACTCGGTATGTATCCAGCCTGCTTAGCCCTTTAAGGATCATTCAGGTGAGTTCTTATTTGGGCTAAGGCTGGATAAGGCTGTGATAATTAGGCTCAGGGTAAGAGGGGGAGAATGAGCAAACTCCTTTTCTTGTGGAAATTAACAGTTTCTTCCCAGAAAGAGATGGCTTATTCTCCTAAGTGTTCCTGCCTCTGAGGAAAGCGGATGCCTACACTTTAACTTTTTCTGAGTTGATTAAGAACTACTCCTTTGCTAATACAGAAATTGGGACTTTCCAATGCTTTCAGGATCTCTTACTCATCCTGATAGGAAATCCAAGCTTTCCTTTACATAAATTATTTTAAGTGCATTTTAAGAATTAATTTTTTATTCTTAAAAATTATTAAGAAGTAATAATTCTTATTTCTATTGTTAGAGCTGATTTTCCTAAAAAGACAGATTTGCCAGATCAAAAATGTGTGATTACAATTTTTAGGCCATTCAGTGAACTTTAAATAATTTAGCTCTCCAGGGTGTAGCATTGTAGATGCTGTGAGTACACATGGACTACAGTAGTTACTTCTATTACACTAAGTAAACACAAATTATTGTACATGTACATACCATTATAGTCATCTATACCTCCATGCTGTCTAAAAATATGGTGGAAATGGTAAATGTTAACTGCTTCAAACCCGACTTCTTTTCATGGGAAGCCTGGGCCAATCCTGGCTGATTGGATTTGCCCCATCATTTGATGGTGGGGCAGATCTGAGTAGTCCCCATGGAGCTGCAGTGGCTCTGCCTGTAATGTGTGCTGGATACAGCGCAGGCACACAGCATGCCTGTTCCAGTGCAAGTTAGGATTGTGCTTTTACTCTCCTAACCTGCAACATAGGAAGCAGCTTTAATGTCTATGCATACCAGAACAAGGATCACCAAAAAGCATGCAGTGGTTAGAGACCAAGTCTGTTCCATTTTGAGTCAACTGTAAAAAACTAGAACGGAGGGAACCACAAGCAAAAGTAGTTTTGGAGTCATAAGAGATGCAGGCAAAAAGACCAGCTTCAGCTTGGCACGAAGAACACAGCATGTCACCACGTACAAATGTGTTTTGGTCATGACAAACAGCCTCGACTCACTGCAACAAGCTCCACATTCTTGTGAAAGGAGGCCTTCATCTCTTTGAGAACAATTGCCAGGAAGAAATATTCCTTCAGCTGCTCGGAGGCACACTGGTCTGGCTCGTCACATGTCACAAGCGCTGCTTGGCTGGCTTCTCACTCCCATTGTTAAGTGTTATTGTGGGAGTTTCCTGCCCTACTTCTCGCAGGGAAACTATTTGAAGGCAGCATGAATAAGCAGGCCACCAATGAAATCTAGCCTCAAACAGAACTCTTTGCTCCCTCTCTCTCTCTCTCACTCACTTAAGTGATCTTAAGTTTAATAGTAGTTTGAGATAGGCTGGTTTTCTTCCTCCTCTCTTAAAATCTCACAATGGCTAAAACCAGAAAAAAACTTTTATTCTGCACAGAGATTAAAGAAAGAATTCCAAACTCTGGTTCGCTTACTGTTTTCTTGCTGTGCAGCTCTCATCTGTCTCATTATAGATGAGCTCATGGTAATATGTCACAGTTAATTTTGTTGTGCTGACAAAATGCTCGGATCAAACACAACGCTGCTTAAACTACCTAAATGACAATGTGACCGGGAGTGCTGATTCAGCGTCCTTCAGGATTAGGAATGCAGTCTGGACATGAACCATGATAAGAGCAACATCCTATCCTTAGAGTTGTGGGAAATATATTCTTTAGATTGGGAAAATTATGCTTTATTTAAGCATAGATAGATACACTGCTTATAAACAAGATACAAATATTCAATCCACATGTTCCCCTAATGCTAGCAAACTGGAGGTTCAGACTGGGATCCAAGTGTTTTGTATACAAACAGAAAAGTGCTTCTGTATAAGAGGAAAAGCTGATTTTTCTTTTCAAGGTAGCCATACACATCAAAGGGATAATGATGCTGTTTTTTGGATGCAAGGTGTGATTTAAAAAAAAAAGGCATGGAAAGGTTGACGGGAATGCACATAACTCCTGACCTCACACTGTAACAGAACTATTGAATTTAACACAGTTTGTATCAAAAGACTGACAACTTTAACATAAGAACATAAGAGGAATCATAAGAACCAAATTCTTAGACTCAACTCCTTGGCCAGAGATAAGATCATAGCACATGCACTGAGGTTGTGTAGTTTATCATCAGATGCACACAAGATAACTGCACAGCATGACAGAGAATTTTACACTTGCCAACAGCTGCTGCTGAGAGTAAAACCTCACAGCTGCTAAAGACACACAGAGGCTCACATGGACTGAAATGTAAGGCTTCTCAGAAATGTCACACAGTGCAAAGCACATATGTACCATCTGCAAACAAGCAGCCATCCAATACCTACACCAGACAAATCAGTCTTGAGGCAAAACCACCCTGTGCTCTAGAGTGAGGTCACAGTCAACACATACTCATTTGGCAGAAAAAGAGTTTGCTTTGAATCCTTAAAAAAAATCTTGCAGCAATCTTTTGCAACAGTGGTGTTACTGCATGCAATACATTCAATTTTAGAGAAAAAGACAATTCTTTGCTTGCTTTAGGTAAACCACACTTTAAAAGCAGACAAAAGAAGAAGGAAAAGTCCCCAATAGTTTGTCCTCTTGCCCTACTAAAACAAGAATAATAGACAGGATGCAGAAGGAGACTCGGTTTGACCTGGATTTCCTGCCAAATACAGAATGATCATCGGACCTCTCCCTTTTTTGCCTGAGTAAACAATTCCAAGAGAGTTGCCATCAGGTTCAATAGACCAGAAGAGGAATCCTGCGTATCAAGAGTTCCTGTTTGTATTTGCAAGCAGAATTTAGCTGAGCCTGCACAATGATAATCATTTTGGGAATATATTTCAGTTTTGTAGAAACTAAGGCATTACAACTATATACACGTCCAACCTTGTTATACACATGTTTTATACATGGTTCAACACAAATGGCCACTGCAGATCACATTTTTAAAATCTGCTTTTCTACTGTTGTAAATAGGTAGTTATAGAAGCAAACATTCCATTTTTCAGTCCCAGAATCAAACCCCTGCAGATATGGAGGCATTACTTTATTCCATTAGGCACAAGAAACTGAAGGATCAAGAAACTGGAAGTGGGTCTTTAAACCTATTTTTCCATTGGTTTCTTTATTCTGGAAATTCTGGAACAGAACCCTAGCAGAAAACAAGGGGTACCTGTATGCAGAAACACAGAAAATGAATGCACTCCTTTTTATTAAACTGAGAATTACAGCAATGGAAATTTTTTCTTTTCTTCTTTTTTTGCAAGATCTACTCCTCCAGCCAATTCAGTCTGTATGCCTGTTTAGTAACACTTTAGAGTATGCATTTCAGAGTTCGCTTAGTTTATGCCAAGTGTTATGGTAGCTTTTGTGGTATTTGTCCAGTGGAAATTGGACTGAGACCACCAACTCACTTCTCACAGGCTTTGAACAGATGGGAACAACCCTGAATATTCTATTTACTTGCAAGCTGATGTGCAGATGTGCTACCTCCAAACACAAAGCATGCGAACCTGTCTGTTTTCAATGATGAGGCACAGGGAAGCCTAGGCTTCTCTTTTATTTTCCCCCAATCAATTCCAAAAAAACAACATTCCACCATCTCTAAAGAAATCCAGTGCAATGGGCACGCGTGCTATGCAGCCCTGACGCTCCGCATGGAGGCTCTTTAAAAGGGCTGCCAGTCAGCACTGCTGCCTCTAACTGCCCCCAAATGCCACCACCGGCCACCTTAAACATCCAGCAGCAGCCCAGGTAAGCCTCCCAGCATAAGCATGCTTTCAAACATAAAAAGGGGGCATGGATATTACTGACAAAAATCTTACGACAAGCACATAACTCCAACCTCTTATAGTTTTGCTAAGGGTTACTCTGAAAGTTTCACATCATTCAGTACCAAGCCAGAAAGAGATACTTGCTTATCAACAACTTTTCATACATTACAATGGGGCAAATCATCCATATGCACAATAATACATTTCCTGTTGTTGCTGCTGCTGGTGCTATATAAATATTGTAAATAATTATATTGCTTACAGAAAATAAATCAATTATATAATTTACTGAAAATAAAACCAAACAATAAATAAATTGTGCCCTGTCCCAAAAGGGTACACAATCTAAAAAATACAGAAGAAATCCCAGCAAATAGCTGGTAGAAAAAATATTAATCCATCATTGGTAGCAAGCAGGTAGAACTCTTACATGAATAAGCACAGGTCATATAATTAGGATCCGTGCATACATGACACTTAAGAGAGCATTGGGATTGCTGCTTCCAGGTACAGCTACACCTTAACACTTACGTAGTTAGGATATATTGTATAGTTACATGACATACTTGTGACACGTGGCCTAGTAGGAAAGAAGGTGCTTACATGATCCACTCTATTCATGCAAATATAAAATGTAGAGGAAAAATATAAGCAGCAGGGTAACATCATTCATTAAGAAAGGGATTATAAAATATTTTAAAAAACAGATTATCCAGAAACTGCACCAACATGTTCAAGTTTGAGGTGACAAACAAGGAGATACTTATTCCAAATGGCAGGGACTTACTGGAAAGTCACACAAAACTATAATAATACCTCAGTGAAAGTATTCAAACTGTTGGCAGTTCCATATGACTAAACCTATAGCTACCCTAATAAAATAAAAATCGGATGCACATTCCTCTTTCTAAGAATAAGGCAACCACATGCAATTGTAGATGTGACCTTCACTGGACAATTACTCCTTCGAAGGGAGTTACAGGGAGGTAAGTGGCAGGCATCTCAGGCACATGGCATCCTTGCTACTAAAAATAAAATCCCATTCCTTTTTGTTTAAACACTGATAAATTCAATCTATTTGATACATTCTATTAGGTTTCTCTGTTCCAGCAGAAAGCAAGCAGGGCCTTCTTTTTGCAGGGAAAACTGATGGTGGTTAATCCATACAATAAGATCCTATACATATTCACCCTTCTTGTTACTTTATGACCCATGCACTTTTTCCTGACCAAGAAAGGTGTTAATTTAGGGGTTTTATAACATTCTCCCTCAAAGTCACTGGAAGAGGCCTTCTAGGACACCACTTTTGAAATCTGAGGCCTACAGATTTATAGTAGGAAAACACAAGAAAAAGTGTGCAACATGCATCAGTTAGAAGCCACTGCAACAGTTTTCACATAAGTAACAACTCCAAACTCAGGCAAGGCAAGCTACTGGAACATTTTTACTTTTGTTCCCAGGTATGCAGTACACTAACCCACTTTTTATTCTCATATTTCCCTTTCGTTTTTCAGTAAGTCCCTATATGAAAAGATAATATGTTGACATGCATTTTTAAAATTAGATATGGAGTGAGAATTCAAGAGCCTTTGGAAGGTTAATTGGTAAAAAGTTCCAAGACTATCCAATAATGATACAGGATGAGTGAATGCTGCCACATTTTAGAAGCACTGTGGCTTAGTTATTAAGATTTCTTAACTTGCATTTTGGTTCAGAAATAGGTCAGCCATCAAGCCAGCCATCTTGCCTTGGCTTCCTTTAGTACCCAAGCCAGTCCATCAATATATTAAGCAGAAAATTGTAGAAAAAAATTAAAAATCAGTGAGAAATTGAAAGTATGAACGAAGAGAAGATGGCTCAATGACTCTGGTTAGAGGAAAAAAGAGAGCATTCTTCTGCAAAAAGATTTTACAAGCTTTTACAGAATGTAGCTGGCTGAACTGATGATACAAGGCTCCTTAAGCAGAGGAATGAGGCTTGTACCAATCAATCAAGTTGTCACATTTGACAAGTACAGACCTAAATCATGTCTCTTTTGGCCACTCGATGTTTTCAGCTTGGCATCAAATGCCTGTAACCTCTGATAATTCTAAAATGGCTTGCCCTCTTCAGATGATATTCTCCTGTGTAGCTGTCTTGAGGGCACTTCCCAAGGTTACAGGGGAAAACCATCTGTCTATCAGCACATCTTTCACAACTGCTTCTGACACAAAAGGTATGAGATTCAGAGGTTGGGATTTAGTGGCTCAAACCTTTTATTCATGTTTCAGAGGCTCACAGATCTTTCACCATTTATTCTCCAAAGACTTATTATTTGGAAGTATAAAATCAATAAATCTTTATCCTATCATACTTATTTGAGCACTTACTGAAAAAAGATGCACAAAAAATGACAGAAAGATATAAAAGGTAAGGCCAATGGGAAAAAAACCAACAGACAGGCAAGTAAACATCTGGTGCAATTTTATTTTACTGGATTATTTTGAGGTCAGGTTAAAATAAAATAGTTTCATAAAAATTGTTTTATGCAAATTATAAAGTGCAAAACTTACTTTCTTTCTGTTTCTGGTGTTGATACAACACTGCTGAAGCCAAGAGATTCCTGTAAGAGAAGATTCATTGCTTTGAGTTCATACTGAACAATGGCGGGCTTTATCATCTGACTGATGCAGAATACCAAATTGAAGGCAAAAACAAAAATAGATCATTGCGTCCATTGTGCTTACTTCAATCTGGGATCGCAGCTGTAGGGATGTAGAGCTGGCATTGGGTTTCTCCTAAAACAGAACAGATGTCAAGTTAGTGTAACATCCAAGCATTGCAGTATTGACAAGTAAAGATAAAGTAAATAGCAGGGTAATAGAGGGCAGAAAAGGGAATGGAATAAGAAGTGAGTAGTTAGGAAAACAACAAACTGTCTCCATTTAAATGTGTTCAGAAACTGGAAATCATCTTATAAACTAATGTCAGACACCTCTTTGTCACCATAATTTTATTTAAAAGGAAAACACAAAAGTGAGAATTTAGTGAAAATATCAAGATTTGCTATGTGATATTTTCACAGGCTTTCCAAACTCAATTCCTACCCTCAATATTTCATTATAACCATTCACTTTCCTTGCAATACAAGATGTGATCACTAGATGGCTCTATGAGTCATACAGAACTTTAAATTACCATAAATTCTGGGGTTAAGGAGTCATGTTGGTTAAAAGGAATAAACATCACTTTTATGCTATAAATTTATTCAGCACAGCAACGTTTGCACACTCTCACTTAAGTCCTATTTGAAAACTTATTACTGCTGACAATGAGAGATTGTTTCCATCTGCCTTCTCTCCTGGTAAACTCTTGTCCTCCTATACATTGTAAAACAACTTAAGACTTAACAACCAATGTTAAGCTGACATAAAAGAGTTAATTTCTTGTTAATTTTCATTTTAACTTTTAACTTAAGAATGCACTTTTTGCAACCTTTTGCAAAGTATTTTAAACATTACAATTCAGCATCTTGACATGCTTCATAACAAATAATGAAGAAATAATCATTACTTATTATTAATATATTATATATATAAAACATTATAAATAAGTAATATTAATGGTTCCTCCTTCCTGACCAGATTAGGCCACTTTTTCTCTCCTTCTGCCTCATCTTCTAACATCTCTGCTTCTTTTTCGTCTTCTTCTCAGATCCCACCCAGGTAGCAAATCTGTGTCCATTTTAGCAATGTGCTGACATAATCAACAAGTATGGTTGAAAGGAGGGGGGGAGAATGGCACCTGTGACATCAGAAGTGACGGTTACACGCTTTGCCCCTTTCCTTAGTTAAGTGAAAAATGAGAAGTGGTATAAATGGATGCTGTTGTTACAAAGGCATTAATTTTTCTTCTAAAGGAGGAAGAATCAGTATGATTTCTCTATGCAATTCTGGGAGAGATAGGAATTCTTCCCTAGGTCAAACGACCCAGGTTCCCCAAAACAAATTATTCCATCCCCATCACCCAGCATTGGACTGCAACTCTCCCACACACTATAAAAATGGTTCAAAAGGAGCCACGTGGATGTGCGGAGTATTACTACAGAAAATATAGCTTAAGTTTCATAGTGACTATCTTACTTGGCATCCATCAGTCTTGAAAGACTATGGTATCGTGTTCGACGCTGTATGCAAAGCAAGAATGCCTGGGTAGATTGATGTGGAGGGTAGGCTGTTACCCAAAAAGCAAATCCCGCCACTGAACTAGTCCAATGGAACGGCAGAGCTGATACGATTGGTTCCAGCTGCGTCGCAGAGCTGGGCAAAGGACAGGAGGTCACCCTGTCTTGTGGGAACACGGGTCTCAAAACCTGACAGTGTCTTAATCACTTGCACCACCCACAGCCCAAGTGACCATCATGGACAATAAAAATCATCTGAAACTAGAACTGGCAAATTTCAACACAGCTAAAGCGGAAGTTCTAAAGAAGAATACGGGTAACTACAAATAGCTTCTTAGTGATGCAGTAGACTATAAAACTTTGATCTTTGTACCAGGCAAGCAGAAGTAAAGACAGGAAAGTAATTATATTATCACATCTTGCAAATGGTCACAGGAATGCCCTGCCAAGGTCTTAGTATTGATGAAAAATGAAAAAGGTGTACAGAACAGCAACCTCACGGATTCAGGGGCAGTGCTCCCATCATAGGAATGTTTCAAGAATTGTTCCTATAATATTACACATGAGGAAAATATTATAACAGGAAGACCTGAGAGTAAAAACTGCTAGTAAAAAATCCCGTATTTCACTTATGGACCATTCCCATGCCATGTTTCTGCATATGCCCCAGTATGGAGATAACTCCAAAAGGACTTCTGTTAAGGAAAATTTTTAATTGAACCAGTTCTCAGCACTAAGTGAAGAAAGAGCAGCAGCTATGCCATGCAAGGAGGGGTGGTTGCTAGAGTAGATTCCTCGTGTGTAACAGGACTTTCAAGTGCTCAGAGCCTGCACAATGAGGCTGCAATCCTATCCATGCTTACCTGAATATAATCCTATCCATGCTTACACTGAATATAATGGAACTTACTTCTGAGTAGCCATGCATAGGATTGGGATGTGAATGAGACAGACATCAAGTGAAAAATGGACACAGGCACATTTTGAGCACATCTCTCTGCCTCTGAAAAACTGGGGAAAAAATCTGAAAGCAGAAATGCCCAAGTTATTTTCCAGTGCCGCTGCATTCCAGGAAAGCAAAATGACCCATTAAACAATATGGGGAAATGGTTTGTGAACATTTAGGACTCTGAACATTTAGGACTTTCAAAAACAGTCAAGAGAGGTTTTTTTAATTTCTCTTCAATGGAATACAGTATGAGCATTTTATAGTGCTTTCAGCTAAGTTTCAAAGACCCATCTCAGTAATTCTTGTAGAATCTCTAAGACAGGCTTTGTTTTATACAGTAGATAGAGAGATAAGGTTAAGAGACATCAGTCTGTTGAAGGCCACCCAGCAAGTTGATAGTTGTGAGGAGATTTGGCACAATAAACTTCCTACCTTTAAAGTGGTGGTTCTCTTATATTTAACCCAGCACAGCATGTCTAACAGAAGTTGCTTGGCTCTCCCTTCTGTTACTTTTCTGACTGAGCCCAGAAGACCATTTTTTCATTCCTTTTATTATGTAAACCACTTTGAGACCTGTCTTTCTTTCTTGATTATGAAGTGTTATATAAAGTACTGCACCATATATGTAGTTTAAGTACCAGTAAATAAAAGACTCTTGGCTCATTCTCACAACCATTGTGCTACACTAGATATCATATAGATCTATTCTTCATAGCCCACCAGTGCTTTTTATTTTATTAAATCAATTTATTCCTTTTCTATCTCATCAAAACACACAGGTAAACAAAATTCAGAGCTATGGATATGCCATTAAAATGCATTCAGTAAACCTGCATTTCAGGCACAATAAAATATTTCCAATCACCTAGCTATGATTTGGAAAGATGTATATGCTTGGGAATTTCTCCTGCCATCTCCTCTTTCAGAGAAACACATTGGCTAGCTTCAAAGCATATCTTACTACCAAGGTTAGAAGTACATTGGTTTGGCTTGGGATAACCATTGATAACATTATTTCTGGTGCAGATGCAACACTCTGGGTGCAATTCTAAGCTAAACTAGTACAATTCATTGGTCTTCCCACTCTGGGTAAAGTAGGGAGGCAAGTGCATGTCTGTGGACTGGCTTAACCCTACCCCAGGAGTAGTGCATTTTGGTGACATCCCCGGGTCAGCACAGGACTTATGCCTGGCTTAGGCCGGCCTAACTGGAGATTAGGATTGCAGCCTGTGTCATTGTTAACTCCAGATAGGGAAAAATTTGAAGAATTCCTGACTGAGAAGAGAAAGTAAAGGAGAACATGAAACTCTCCCAAATCACTGTACTATGGCTGGTGTAGCATGAAGCTCAGCATCAGAGATATAAAGTTTTAGGAAAATCTACAAAGGCAGAGATATTACAACCCTTTACATATTCATATGATATACCACTGTTGTCACCTCTTAGGCATCAAAGCAATGGTTTGTTGCTTCCTTCATTAAACACTAAAGGTTATTTAGCTTGACTTTAGTTCTTTTGGGTAGAGAAGAACACAAAGCAGTATACATAACTCTAAGATACAAGTGTCCCTCTCTTGGGACTAAAGCAAGGAGCATATACTAATTTAACAGGGTGGGAAATAACGGATCGAAAAACCAGTAACATGAGTTAAAAAGCTGTAGTTCCTTCATTGTCTGTCTGCCACTTTCCTTCAGAATAATTTTCCATAAAAAACAGATGACTGAAGACCTGCTCTTCTTACATTACCCTGACAAGAGCAGAAGCCAAATGAGCTCTCCAGCTGGAAAGGTAACAGGAACACTGCAAAAAGTGTCTACTCTCCCCCACCATGCGCTCTCTTCATGATATGTAGGCCAAAGAGGAAGGAAGCAGCCGTGTACCTAGGCCGAATGCTGTTGATTTGTGCCAAGTTCTTTCGCCATTCACTGTCACGCTAACAAAAACGAAGGGAACATTTTACCAGGCACTGCATCCTCAGATTGCATGCACCAATACATCGGAACCTGCTACATATTAAAATTTGTTTCCTGGGTCGTGAGCAATAAACATTTAGCGTTGCTGTGTCCGTTTGATGATTTTTTTGGTCTTGTTTCTTCAGAGATTTTAAACACTTTAGAACTTAAATGTACTCTTTGGACAATCACATTCCCCTTTCATTTCTTTGGAGGGAGAATTTGGATACCCAGGCTGACTGTCAACAAGTAAGAGTCACACTGCACAGTAGGTTCCATTGTCAGAAGGAAGGTGAAAAAGGTTTCCCTCCACCCCAAATTCTCCGAGGAAGAGTACCAGCTGCATCCTGTGCTAACAAAATCCAGATTCTGCTCTGCCTCTCATCTTGTTTGTGCTGTGAGAAACCTCTCTTGTCCCTGCATCTAAAAAGCCACACTGTTCTGAAGAAACTTAAAAAGCAAAAGCAAGGATTATCTTTTGTGATAATTTAGCACAAATAACTCCTGATAGACAAATAATCAGAGACATCGTGGAAGACTCTGGACTGATTCTGGCCATTGAAAATTATTTTCAGGCTTTGCTCTTGTTTAAAATCTCTGTGTTGGTGGAGTGTTTATAACTGGACTATATTTTGTGACGGAAAACCAATACTATACCATTGTGAGAAGGAAATTTTAAGGCAAAACATATTAAGGTATTGGTCACTGGGATATGCATTTAAAAGGCAGAGAATCAAACTTCTCAGATCGGAACCTGAATCGATTAACCATTTGAACCATTTAAATCTTGTCAAATCTTTATTGTTTTATAGTGACTTCAAGGTCAAGAGGTGTGATTCAGAACTTTCCTGATTTGAACCTGGTCTCTACCATAGACTTACTAGGTGACTTTAAGCAAGCCAAATCTTCTACCTTCACTGCAATACAAGAATCTACTGGGGATACTGTATCTGTGGATCCCATATTTGCACTTTCACATAACCTCAGGTGTGGATGGACTCCCGCATGCACCCTTTGGAGACTCTTTTGGCATGGCAGAGGCCATGTGCAACTCTTCACAGCCTCTGTGAGGCATGGAATGGCTGTTTTGGCCCAAAAAGTCACTTGTGGCTATTTGTTCTATTCACTATTGGTTGAAGATATTTATTTTTATCATCTTGAGGATGCTGTGAAATACTTGCTATTTTGGACTTGTACCACTCACAAAGGCTAAAAGTGCATCAGACATTTCAGCATTTTCAAACAACACCATAAAAGAGATTCGTCAACAATGGAAACATTGCCTAGAACGACATCAATGGGGACCCAACTAGGGTTTTCTTTCTGCAACATTGTTTCAATTCCATATGCACATATCCAGGACTGCCTTGACTACAAAACAGAAGTCACCCAAACGTTTTGTTACTAGAAATACATTCTAGGCATTGAAATTGTTCCCTGTCACTCCAGACACATAACACTTGCAAGAACGTTTTCAGCATGCACATCAGCAGTGGGAAGGCAGCAGGTCACCTGGGGCAGAGCCACACATCCAGCAGCATGCCAATGCACCAAACACTACTACAGGGCTTGCCATTTTTGCTTTTTTTTCTCCCAATGACAGCGGATTGTTGCTTATGAGAGTCTCCTGAGTGAAGCAGCCTACAGTAATAGATAAGATTCTGGCCATTAAAATCACAGGTGCCTAAAAGTTGAAAAGATTGTTCCAGCCCTAAGAACAGTTACTCTGACAAGAGATACATGCACAGATAATGCTCTCCTTAAAATTATTCAGCAGTTCACATGAGAATCTGGATTTTCTTGTACATTTAAGTGGTGAAACCATATCTCATGACACAATATGTCAGGCAACCTAATCTTACGGAAAATTGGAGGAGGCAGATCTGATGTGCTACTGTAAGTGTAAGTCCTCTTACAGCTTCATAAAGAGCACACCACTGTCATGTGCAGCAGGAGTGTTAGTGCAAATGGCTAGATGCTCCTTGCATGTGCCAGTGATGCCAGGATACTACACCAGTGTAGGTAAGTTGGGGTGGGGAGGTCTGGAGCAGATCTCAGAAGCAGCAGTGCATACCAGAATCCTAACCTTCTTCTCCAAGTCCACTATAATCCCTGCCTCTCCTTGAACCTACACCAGAAAACTAGCTGGCAGAGGTCCAGGATAGCCCGAAAACTCATTGATGGCCCGAATGCTCATTGAGAAGTTTGTAAAAAATTGTTTTATAGTTAACTCCAACAAGCTAGCTAGTTGCCCTCCCAACCAATGAATGCAAAAACAGTGTGTGGGTGGATCACATAGGATGGCGAGGGATAGGACTGGGGGTTCAGAATCATAGCTTGAGACAGGTTTTCCGATAATAGTCCTGAGTAGGGGCTGAAAATAGGTTCAGATGTTATTGAAGACAAATTGTAGGTTTCCAGAGGGGTTTAAATTTCAGGGGAAAAGTTGTTAAGAGCATTAAAGCATAAGATTTGACAACATACTTCCTTAGGCAGCCACCCCAACTGAATGTATGAGCATTTGGGGAAAATGCAGCAGACCAGTAATTATCCAATATTTCAGATGAGCAAGAAATCTGTTTTAAGTTTCCAATTATACTTTCCAAAGCGGTCCTCTTCAGCTATTATAGCAGGACATGGGAAATTTTCTGCTCCATTACTCTTGCATGTAACAGCCTGAGTTTGTATGTTGTTATCAAAATGAAAACATGCTCTTTTAAACACAACAACATGAAATGAGGTAAGGGGGAGTCATGAAGGATCTGGAATCGAGTTTTTTGATTCATAGTTTCCTTTTTAAAGACAATATTAGCTCTATTACTCTCTTAATGGCTCAAAATGCAGGTACTTTGATAAAAGGTGACAGTGTTCAGTTCTGAATTAGTACTTGAGAGCTCCAAAGAAATTAATGTTATTTGCATCCAAGTAATAGTGCTGAGAACTGGAGGCCAGAGGAGGGCATTCTGATATGGGTGGAGGCAGGTAAAGCACACCATTCTGGTATGGGTCTGTGGCAGGAGAAGGAGAGGTAGGAGGCAGGAGTTGGATCCAACATTGATGTCAGATCCCAGCCTCACTTCCTGGGCAGTCATGAGCAGCTTCTAGTTGCTTCCAACAGCTTAGAGTTAGGCCACCTAAAAGATAGGTGGTAGCTTCCCTATGGTAGTGCAGTAGCAGTCTCAAAACTTGTGCTGGATCCAGCACATGCATTCTGGCCTCCTTGTCCTAGTGTTTAGGATCATGCTGTTACGATCATGCTGTTATACTAATATGGGAACACCATTTTGACTGAAAAAAACTTGAAATCCTAAATCTAAAACTTTGTTTAAAATATTACAATGAAACCTAAGTGGCTAAAATGAATGTTAGATAGCAACATTCAGATGCTATTTTTAGTCAGTTGTAGGAAAAGGAAAGGCTCTTTGGATGTGTATTCAGGTTTAATATAAACAACTTCTACAGCCCTGTTTAATGAGGAAATGCTGCTTCTGAAGATATAATGGGAATCACAAAAGGGTTAGGGAAAGGTATAATTAAGCCTTTCCTCACCCATACTTCCATTGCAGCATTTCCACTAAGGTGTTTCAAAGTTTTGTGGGGTTTTTTCGTTGTTGAATTTTTTTTTGCATGGACATGCAAGTATTTGAGTGTGTCACAGCACACTGGTTGAATAAGTTGATCTACAGGCAACAACAACAAAAAAATCACAAAAGTTGTGAAATTTTAATTTAGTTTTGTTTAACTTTCAATCCTTTGGATTGTGCCTTCCCATCTCTTGTGCTGAAGTGCACAGGATTTTTTCCCAGGATTTTTTTTTCTTCAAACAGTAACTTCCTTGACCATCACAAACAGAACACACAAAAAATGCTTGATTTTTGAGAACCAACACATTCTTGCTAAGAACAAGAGTAGCTGACTTTCAAAAGCAGTGAAGGAAAATACAGCAGTATTCCAAGCAAACCTAATCCAGCCCTAACTCCTACCTGCAGCAGAGCGAGGTTGGTGGAGCAATTGTTCTATGGCTTAATATAATAATCACCATCATCATTTTTATTCCTATCCTGCCTTTCTCACCAATTCAACCCAATTTAATTGTTGATGCGACAAAAAATTAGAGGTAGGATTTGGTGTGCATACACCCCTTCTAGCCCACTTCCCACCTCTCACCTGAGCTGTCATGACCAGCAACCTTACCCAGCCTAGGAGTATCTGGGCAACTCTGAAATCCATAGAGCCACTGGCTATATCTGACAGCTATGTCACAGGCATTAGCGAAGAAGGACCATTTGTTACAGTGGATGGATATATCTGCTTTCACACACCACCAATAGGATTGGGCTATAAATTCTGGAACTAGTAAACATCTCTTTCCCCTTGCTATTCCTAGAGGTTTAGAGAGATGGACCATAAGGACTGCATGAGAAAGAGATGAATCCTACCAGATGTATTCAAGTAGGCAGACTATTACTTGCCTAAAGTTGAATATGAAGACATCATACAGCCAATAACTAAGGGCCATCTGCAAATAGTATATGGCCAGTAGCTTAAAATATGGTTATAAGGATAATGATGGAAATGTTTTTTTACCTGGCAGAACAGATGGACAATAATGAAATCTAGCGATTTATAGTTCAATAAAATGTAAGCGAGAATTTCTCCTCCATGACATTTCCCTGTTTTTCTCCCCAAATATTTGAACATAAGAGCATCCACTGAGAGGGACCCTTTGTAAAGAGTGGAAATTCTATATACAGACTGAACATAATCTGTATCCTGCTACATGGCTGATTGGGACTCAATCCATGAGCTACTTCAAAGGGATTTTCTCCATGAATGTTTGATATAGGGAAAAAAAATCCTTTCTGCCCTACAGTAGCCACCACACATAGATAAAGTCTGTGTGATCTCAGTAGGTTATCGTCCTCCCTTCAAGCAGAGTGAATTCACATTGATCTTGTTATCTTTTGAGGCGGAACATGTCAAAGCTGAAAAAGACAAACTGGTAGAGAAGTATATAACTAAGAAAAGACCACCCACTACCCAAACACTTCTGAGGAACAACAGGTTACGGAACTGTTACTGGCAGGCAAGTATGGCATTGACATCCTTGATGCCTTGCCAACATGCCAACAAAAGATGCCTTGCATAGCTCATAAGATCATAGTGGAATAACACCTTCAGTTCCCTCCCCTTCTCAATAAAAAAGACTTATAAAACAGTGCTCCATATGCCATAACTGAGATGCAACCATATGAAAGTCAACCATTAAAAGCTAACTACCATATTTACTTGAATCTAATGTGTGACCAAATCTAATGCTCACCCCTATTTTAAAAGGCTTAAGATTTAAAAAAATTTTTAATTTAAAATTTTTTTAAAAAATGCAATGTGCAGCTGCAAAGCAAGTACAAAATTTAATTTTACTGCATATAATGAGTAATATGATAATAATAAAATGGCAGTGGGTTAATGTTATGATTTTTACCTCATTGCACTACTTTATACAATAATGTTACATTTTAATTACAATAAATTACCAATTTGGCTAAATTTGACTAAATTCAGCTGAAAAATATGTATGGGTGTTTTAGATGCTTCTTAATTTCACCAACCACTGTTGAGGCAAGAGAAGCATTTGCAAAGCCTGGTGGCACCAGAATGGCTATCACGGGATCCCTATCTGCTGTTTACTCAGGTGAAGCAAACATTCATCACTTTGCATAAAAGAATATTTCCGCAATGGGGCTACACCTTTTTGCTCCTGCTTGAGAGCTGGAAAGAAAACTCTGTGTAAGGGCAAAATGCCATTCATGGAGACTTTAGATCTTGAGGAATGGAGCCCCTCCAAACCCACCTCCCTATCTCCCTTTCCCTGATCTCTGCTAATAAAATTTGTCCTGCAATATGAGCAATGTCTTGCAATACAAGCAAAAAGTAGTCCCAGCCGAGATATGGCCTGTTTCAGCACTCTCCCTACACCTCCTCAGCCTCTCCTAGAGACCAGCCTATTACTTCAGACCTGCTCTGAAGTAAGCCTATTAGAGTCAGTGGGGCTCACTCCTATATAAAGAGGACAATGAAAAGAAGCCTGAGAGACCCAGCCTTGCATGTCTACTCTAAAATAAGTCCTCTTAGTACTGCTCACTGCTGTGTAAGGGGGAGCAATGGAAAGGAGTCTGAGTGCAGAGACTAAGTGCAGATTAGTTTAATTTTCCTTTATATTTTTTATTATATTACAGTATTATAATCATTTTTTATGAATATTTTTGGATTGTGTAATAAATTTGAGTTTCCATTATTTCTTATGGGAAATTCTGCTTTGATTTACAAGCATTTTTGGATTACAACATGCTTCCAGAACAAATTATGCTTGTAAATGAAAGTACCACTGAATATGAATTTTTTAGTTTTTATTTGGTGCTACATTTTTCTTGCATGTCCTACATTTGGGGAGGGGGGGCTTGTCCTCTTTTACGATTATGACACATGATCACCCTGCACAGTAGGGTCTTTGGATTGGGTGCTGAGTATGAACATGGTTGTGGTGACTCTTAGCAAATGACTTATGATGAGTCATAGAGGACAATTCTAACCATGTCTACTTAAAAGTAAGTCCCATTGTATTCAATGGATCTGGCTCCCAGGAAAGTGTCTTTAGGATTGCAGCCTTAGCAAAACAAAAACCCCAAAATACACTAGCATCAAATCGACTGCCTCAAGGAATACACCCAACATTTAGATTTTACAACACAGTAATTTGAAACAAATAATTCAGGAGTATTTAAACTAGTCACAGCCATCTGATATAAACATGTCGGCTTGATAGTTTGGGGCTCCCTGTTATCAGCCCTTTTATCTCATTCTTCCATCATACTTGAGATGGCTGTGAGACTGTGAAACCACTTCAGCCAAACATGATAACATGCATTTCATAACTGAGGACAAAGTCTTGCAATTCAGTTGGCACCACTGTCTCTGACAAAGCCTTGAAAATCTTTGAATAGAATTCACACACTACCACTGTTGTCTGGACACAAAAGTATGTGAAGCTATCTCCAGTTGATCGTTCTGGCTCTAAAACCTCCTGCTGGCTTTGCGAGATATCTACTATAAAACTCTTAACACACTCATGGCCTTGCTTGCTTGTTAGTAAACGGATCAGCTTTCCTTGCACGTCTTTCACCCGCATTGATGAATGCTCCATTTTGGAGAGGGCTGAGCCTTTCTATCATCTTGAACGTTGTAAAAGAAAATCAGCAAAGCATTCAGTATGCAGGGAAATAGAAAACCCAAGTGCTATGTTGGCATTTACAATGCCATTTTTTTCAAGTCTTGGGCAATCATATTTCATACATTTCTCTATGACCAAAATACGAGTTAGTGTTATAAATTAGGCCAGCTCTGTTTAGATGATAAAGGTTGTCAGAGTAAGACTACAGAAAGACAGATTTGTTTGTGAAATTACTTTCCCTGGTTTTCATCCATGCCCTTTTCCTACATGAATGCTTCTATGTTACATATGTTTACCTGGTAGTAAGCTACACTAAATAATGTGCTATACTTCTCAGTAACAGACACTCTCCTAGTCCCTATTCTTGTCCACAAATTCCTACTTCCTTTTCTTATGTTCCTTTATTGTTCTATACTTCTGTTCAACAAAATAGTTCACAAAACAGCTGTAACTTTGGCTTACCCCCAAAACCAGAGTAACTACGGGAGCACGTAAGAGACTTTACGTGCACCCGTAGTTACCACACCACCTAGTGAAAACCTTTGGAAAATCCATATTGGAATCCAGGGTACGTTGCTCTTACACTGGAGAAAGGACTCCCCAGTTACTCTGGATTTTGCCCTTAGTGTATGTGTGCATCTCATACTAACCTTAATTAATTGATTAACAATGTTTTTTTATATGTTTTGAGAATTTAGAAATTCTAGTTTCAGGTTCATTTCAAAGACAATTCTTAGAGCCAGCATTGCCTCTGCACTGTTTCCAAGTGAAGAAAGAAATAATACATTTTCAGAGTGAGTGGGTATATACACAAAAGTCAAATCAAACCATCTCTCACTTAGAGCCAACAACAACGTTACTAAGTATTGCACCAGATTTGAGTTCACTAGAATTCTTCTTCAAATTGGATACTGAGTAAAGCAGTGTGGGATTGGAACAGAGAATAAAACATATGTTTGGCGTGACTGAAACATCCCGGTGTGCTAAGAGTCATAACATGGAGCAATGGAAGCTTTAGGCAGATATACCATATTTACTCGAATATAATGCACAGCTTTTTCAGCCAGATTCATAGTTGAAAAAGTTGGTGGGCATTATGTTCACGTATGTAGGTGTTTTATATTTATTGTTTTTAAGATGTCTGTTTTATCTGTTTGGATTTTATTGGTGGTGTTTTTATGAATTATTTTGTAAGCCACCTTGAGTCCCTCTGGGAAAAAGGCAGGATATAAGTGGTTTTTTTTAAAAAATTATTATTATTAACAACAGTAATTTTACAGCCAAACAGTTTCTTAGGGGATGTTGGAGATGGCAGTGCTGAGGGCCGGCCACTAGGTGGAAGCAAAGCGCTCCCTCCTCTGTTCCCCCTCCCTTGGACACTTCTCCAGGGCTCCAGGAGGGAAGAAGAAATTGATCCCCAAATGGACCACCAGCTGCACCCACCGAGGGTATTCATAAATTAATTTAATGCATTAAAGCATAAATTAATTTAATGCATTAATTCATAATTAATTTAATTTAAATCCACCAATTTAATTCATAAATTATGAATTTATAATTCATAAATTATATGGAATAATACAATACATATAACTGCTTTAAATTTAATAATAATTAATGTAGAGCTGAAATTAACCATATGAAAAGCAATATAAATGAATGTTTTTAGGTTTTATATTGTCCAGTCCTGCATTTTTCATGGGGGTCCTACATGTCGAAGTAAACTTGTCTTCTTTTAGATAAAGATATATGGTTACCCTGCACAAGCACACCCAACCCTGCCTGGTGTTCACACTCCTTGGTGTTCAGGGGAGGGAAAAGGGGAAAGCGCACTGGCTCTCTGGGTAGGTGGTCTGTGGAGGAGAAGGGAGACCAGCAACAGTGTCTAATGCATTCCTCATTTTCAAAGGGCGCACATTACAATTGCCAGTAAACCTTTTAAAAAATGTCAAGCCTTTGAAAATGGGGGTGTGCACTAGATTTGAAGGCGGGTTACATTCGTATAAATGCGGTATTTAGATTTGTCTATGTTACTAAACTGTGGTAGATTTTGTAACAAGGGCTATTGGAATGGACAAATAAAAAATGGCTATTGCTTCACTGATAGTGTCAAGCAGGGATGTAAAATTCATTTCGTACAGCAGGCAAAATAGTATTCATGATGCCTACTAAGGGCTGGAAGTGATGTCATTAAGCAGAAAGTGAAGCCATTGACTAGGTGATTATCAGAAATAAGCACTTTTTCCCAGTTAGAAACTCATTAGATGCAAATGACAGAAGATAAATCTTGTTAATTTTTTTTCAAGATACAGAGCCAATTATTTCTCAAGGGCTGTCCTTTCAGCAATGACACCTTTAAGCACAAATAAGCAGCTTGACAGCAGCTGATAATGATGCTGGGAGAGGACGAGGGGTGGTTAAAAATGTGGACATAGACTGGGGAACTTATATTTGGCACCTCTGGTGTAAAGTGCCTTGTTCTTTTGCTTAATATACAAGTTGTCATCACTTTAGTTGCTCCTAATAAAGAGATACTAACAATGTTAAGAATATGGATAATGTACAATTTAGTTATCGGTTGATTTTTCACCTGTGGTTTTTTCTCAATGTGAATGAGGTTGGCCCTTTACATTAAAAGATAAATATCCCTTTAAGCAGCAGGTAATGGCTTGAAAATATCTTGTTTACCATGGTATTGTGGCAGGTAGGCAATCAATAATCAATTAATCTAAGGCAATCTAAATAAATGAAGGCTTAGAACATGTTAATTTCAGTTTTGAGGCAGAACCCTCCCTTCTCACTGGAGTAGCAAAAGAATGCAAAGTATTTATCATTTTTTAATTGTTTTGCATGCTGGGAGGGACCTATAAGGGGATGGGAGATTGTTTGATATCCTGCCTGCCAATGATAAACAGGCTATTTTTAAACCACTGGGTTTAAAGGACATTTTATCTTTTAATTGCTTTCATTTAACGTGAAAATCGGCATCCATGGAGGTTTCTTGAATGGAATCCTCGGAGATGCTAAGGCTCAACCTGTACCCTGGGTATTGACAAAACAAATTCACACAGTGGTTTCCCATAACTAAATAACTAATTCCCTGATGAAAAAGGCTATAAGAAAACACAGGAAAAAAACTCCAATGAACAGCCACTAGACAAGAGTCACTTCAGCACTTGTTTACCCAATGGAAAGACATCGACATACAACAACAAAACATATTTACAGTAATTAAGCCAACAAATTTCATTTTTCACCCTTTCATTTCATCCTGTCTAATAAAGACAACCATATGTACTTCAGGCATTTTTTTCAAATAATAATAGTTATATTCATAATATCCTATTATTTCATTTCCCCGCAGTGCAACAAGTAAACACAAATTCAAAGGACAAAGACAACCTACGATCTGGCATCCTGTTCCACTACTTTCCATTTCCAAATACAGTACTGACCTGATTCAAAGGCAATAGCATAAGCCAAAATTGCTGCATCACAGCATGATCCCAGTATCCCTTGATCGAAATTCAAACACTCGTTTCTTTCCAGCATCACTCTTTGGTCTGCTAAAGCTGTTAGCCACAGCAAATATTATGGGGGAGAACAAAGATATCAGCAGTCTTATCTGCTGATTAAAAGTGCTCAGGTGAAAGGGACAGATTTTATTTCCAATTTATCTGCTGAAGTCAAATTATTTTAATACCCCTATTTTATGTTAAGTCTTCTAGCTCACAGAAACAGACAACTGATCAATAATTGTTGTGTCTTCAGATTTATAATTAACAAAAACAAAAAGAACCTTCTGAAGAATTTCAGGCCTGAAACGTACTGGGGCTATTCAAGGCCAAAAGCATACATGTACAGTTTCTTAATACTTTACATGTACTCTTGAAGCAGATGCTTTAACAAGTTCTTGTTGGAGTTAGGAACCTAAATAAAAGTGACTCTGTCTCTCTCATAAAAATGACAAACAGCTATGAGCTGCATATGTTCACTCTCATTATAAAGCAGCAGATTGCTCACGGCATGCATAATGGCAACATCCTAGTTAAAACCCTAGTAATCAGTTGAAAAGAGAAAAAGTATTTCTTGAGGGGTTGAAAGAAGCCAGTTGTATTGGTGTGAAACCAACTTATTTCATTCATTTTGATCCTTAAGAAGTGTCCTAGGGACCCAGGAAGTAGGACTTTCTCCTTATCAGTTTTGCAATTAAAACTTACTGTACACCAAGTCTATTCAACCAACAAGACTTGTATTTACAGTTCTGAATTTACATTGCAAACCTATTCATGTCAACTCAGAAGTAAATTCCACTGAGTTAAATGGGGCTTACTCCCAGGAAACTGCTCTTAGGATTGCAGCCTTTGTTACAGTCCCTGCTGTACTGCATTATACAGATTAGTCAAAATATCCATCACTTTCATTAAAAGAATCCTATTCAAGGCTATATCTGAGCCTTGATGAGAGCCTGTACTGTCATCAAGAGGCAGGAATTGCAATTAATTTTCTACCTCTTTCCTTGTTTCCTGAGTATTTAGGTTAATATGTATGGGACTTCCCTATAACCATTGGTCCTGTATCTACTGTTTCAGTTAACCATGGATCAGATCTGTAGACTCCCCATGCATGTACCCCTACGCTTTATAAAGAACTAGCGAAAAGTGTACCCGCGTAGCGGGTGTAACATTTTCCCCTATGCCATCCCCCCATGGCGCAGAAACACCCCATGTGTCATTTCCCCCCATGCGCATCATCCCCCCATGCGCATCATCCCCATGCACAACTTTCCCCCATGTGCATCATCCCCCCATGCGCAACTTTTCCCCATGCGCATCATGTCCCCATGTGCACCTTCCCCCATGTGCAACTTCCCCCAGGCGCATCATCCCCCCAGGCGCATCATCCACCCATGCGCAACTTTTCCCCATGCGCATCATCCGCCAATGCGCATCATCCTCCCATGCGCAACTTTCCCCATGTGAAACTTCCTCCATGCACAACTTCCCCTATGCGCATCATCCTCCCATGCACAACTTTCCTCCATGCGCAACTTTCCTCCATGCACAACTTCCCCCCATGCGCAGCATCCTCGCCAGTGCAACCTCTTCCTCCGAACAACATCCCCCAGTGCACCAGGCACTGAGCACCCGATTGGCTGGATGTTAGTCAGTCTTCCATGTTAAGTATAGGACAAAAACATGTTGCACCTGTTTTCAGCCCCTAAACGGTTAAATGTCTCCAGATGGGTTCTTGGTGGGTGTTCAGGTGACAGAAGGAACTCCGTCCCAGAATTCCATGCTTCTAGGCCCAGTAGTTGGGGTGGAATGTTGATGAGTCATCAATTCTCCAATGCAAAGTATAGGGAGGAAAATGCGTTGCACCCCTTTTCACTTCCTTCCGGTCGGAATTTCCAAAAACCGGTTCTTAGTGCACCCCTCAGTCACGGAAGGAACACCCACCCCAAATTTCACACTTCTAGGCCCAGCGGTTTTGGCAGGGCAGTGATGTCAGTCAGTCAGTCAGTCAGTCAGTCAGTCAGTGACTTTTCTCTTTTATATATATAGATTAAAAATGTTTTCTGTAAGCCAGGCTGTAAACCTAAGTTTTACTGAACACAATAGGCTTCATCATCATTGGCATCCTTCAGTCTCAAAAGACTATGGTATCTTGCTCTGATTGGAGGTGCTAAAATAGCATCTGGTGTGGCTAAAAAGGCCAGTTCGAGAGTGACAATCCCTTCCACACTGAGGACAGATAAAGTCCGCCCCCTGCTCAGTCCCCAGGTTCCGCTGCTTCCAGCTCTGTCTCTTTGCTTCAGCCTGCCGTACAAGTGTCTCTTCCAGTTGGAGAAGGCCATGCTGGGTCTTTTGCCTCCACGCTGGACAATCTGAGGTCAAGGTTTCCCAGCTGTTGGTATCCATTCCCAAGGCCTTTAGATCCCTCTTGCAGATGTCCTTATATCACAGCTGTGGTATCCCTCTAGGGCACTTTTCCTGCACTAATTCTCCGTGATTGGAATCCGACCATCAGCCATTCTCATGACATGCCCGAGCCAGCGTAGATGCCGCTGTTTCAGAAGTGTGTACATGCTAGATATTTCCAGCACGTTCCAAGACTGCGTCATTTAAGACTTCGTCATGCCAGGTAATGCCAAGAATACGTCAGAGACAGCGCATATAGAAGGTGTTCAGCTTTCTCTCCTGCCATGCATAAAGGGTCCAAGACTCGCTACAATAGGCTTACTTCCGAATATATTAACAACATTTTCAAACACCTCTAGCAACAGAGCCTCCTGTTTGTGCAAATTGTTAATGGTTGGTTCTATCACAGCCTTTTCCTGCATCTAACTGCCTAGTATTGCAAAGAATACTGCATCACATAGACCTTTCGCCTAACCCATCAAGGCAGCTTTTACATTCTTACGAAAAGGCACTTCTATGATGGAATTTCTTAGCTTGGCTCCCTGATACCCCTTTCCAGTGAGAAAAAAAAACATGGCACCCTATATTTTTTATCATTCCTTATCATGCAGATGGGATGGCAAGAGGAAGTGGAATACCACAGGATATCACCTGTCCTTAAACTAAAGGCAATTCATTTCTCAAGAACAGCGTTGAATGGCGTTTCATCAGTCACTGTCAGCTTCAACCATTTCAGAAAAATCATCACAGGCCCATTTCCTAAAAAAGTAAAAAATCATCTCTCTGAAATATGTTTGCAATGTTGCATTCTACAATTAAAGTCAAGTTAAATCTAGTTCTTTTAAAAATGTGTTCATTATATAATTAACATTTCTTAGCAGCCTTATCCATAAAGACTGTGCTGAAGGCAACATGATTGTGGTGAGCCATGATTAGACCTTTTGACTTGGACAATGACCTCTGCATCTCTGTTGTGAGGAACAGCACTGAACCAAAAGAAAGACAGACACAGCAACACACCTAACAATAGGTATTCATCTGTTCTGGCCAATGTGTTTTAAAAGCCACAGTAGCAATCCATTCTCTTTTTTTGTCTCCTACTGCATATAAGCAGCGATGCTGATAAAACGCAGAGTGACAGAGAGAAAGGTCTGATGAATTAGCACATTTCAAAAGAGTTTCCACATCAGCCTCTGTGAACACTGATCTCCACAATTATTTATGCTGAAGGCTATAATCAAGTTGCTTAAACACAGTTCAATCCTACTTGTGCTTCTAGGAACATTTAATGGTGAAAAAATCTCACTCAAAACACAGATGCAAGCTACAGCAGTGAGCTTTAAAAATCAAGAGATATTTCAAGTAGATCAGATTTCTCAGCTGATGGATAATGCCAGCTAATGCCCACAACTGAGCAACAAAGATGGAAATGCTGGATTTATGCAGCATAGGTTCTCTGAATCCACCCGTCAGCAAAAGCCCAAAAAAAGCAATCTAGCAGTCTCTTGCTGAGTAAGATATGTGGTGCCTCACTGCTAGATTTCAGTTAACACCCTTGTATTTGCTGGGTCTTTAATTTGCAGAGCAAATTAACAGTTGTGCAGGTGAAGAAATGGGAGAAAAAAATTAAAAGTAACACGTTTGGGTAACCTCATAATTTTTGACAAAACACTTGTTTATGACACTGGTTGGCTTTCAGTTATCATGCCATGATATATGTTAGTATAGAATGCAAGTTACAGTGAAGCAAAAGAATCTTTTTCATTTTATCCTTCCAAGCAGCACCTCAGTTAAAAAGACTTGTATACTTTACAATTAAAACACCATGTTTCGCTGTCACTTCTCAGGAAGAAAGTTTAGTGTGCCAGCTAGGATTGTGAGGCTAGAACGTGCCAATTCTAATTTTGAGTCTCATGTACACACCTCAGCTTATCTCTGATCAACACACCCATTAAGATATAGGCATTTTCCCACTCCCAGGGCAGGGTGTCATGCACAAAAGACATGCCGTGGAATCACTGTTTCAAAACACCCTCCTGCCTGCAACCTTGATGCTACCTTTGTCTCTTCTGGTACTGAACTGGAGGGAATTTAGTGCCATATATTTACCATTTTGCTACAAATGAAACTAAGAAGCTTATTGGCCTCAGATGAAATCAACTCAAGACCAATCAGGTCACCACTCCTTGCTGACCATCCTACATCATATCAAAAGGGTCTTCCCTCTCTGTATCCCATAGTGTGCCTTTTCTCAGCACTATTTGCCATCCCTCCACTCATCACATTTCTGTTCTTCAACGGAAGAACAAATTTCATTTCGGCACTCTTTGTCACTCTCTGCATTCCCATCGCTACTGCCGACACCTATGATACTTAAAGATGACACTACAGATTGCAAACAGGCAAAATTGGTACCTGTTGGGGGTCTGGAAAAACCCACAAACTTGTAATATGACTCAGGATGTGGGTTATATGAGACATTAATAAAATTCTCTTCTTCCCTCATTTCTAACATTTATCATTCATCTTTTTTCCAAAGAAATGCCCAAGTTGATTTCAAGAGATCCTGGAAATAATCTACAGATACGCAAGGAAATGCTGGCAATAATTTTACAGTTGTGTTCTCCAGCTTCTTATCCATCTTCTCCACTACTGCTGCCCCCAAGATCTGCTCTTTCCATCAGGAGAAGCCCCTAACGTGTTGCATCCAGAACATAAATATTTGAATCACATGTTGTTTTGATTTCAGCAAGCTTCAATTCTGAGCAAGGTATTTGCAACATTTGAGTGCAAGGCTATAATCATAAACACATCCACCTAGAAGCAAGTTCATTTAATTAAAGGGACTGACTTTCAACTAAAGGTATTTAGGATTGGGGTACTTACTTGGTTAAACCTGGAAAATTCTCAAAGGAAGTGCCATAAACCAGAAGGCTCTATGGCAGTGTTTCTCAAACTGGGGGTCAGGACCCCTTTGGGGGTCACCTAAAGACCCCTGGTGTAGGGGGCCTTGCAAGGTATTTTGCATCTTTTTTATTTGTAATTAGAAATAAATATTTCACAATATATAATTAAATATTATTTTGTGATTAATCACTATGCTTTAATTATGTTCAGTTTGTAACAATGAAAATGCATCCTGCATATCAGATATTTACATTACAATTCATAACGGTAGCAAAATTACAGTTAAGAAGTAGCAACAAAAATAATTTTATGGCTGGGGGTCCCCACAACATGAGGAACTGTATTAAAGGGTCACGGCATTAGGAAGGTTGAGAGCCACTGCTCTATGGGCTTGTTTGTAGATATTATTGCTACAGTCAGTCAGTCTTTAAAACTTCAGTGTGCATCTTAATGTATTTTTTAAACAAAACATTAAGAGCAATGTTCATTGTTCTGTTGAGTTTAAGCAAAACAAGGGCTTGCATACACACAGTAAGTCTTTTGATTTCCCCACCTACCCCTAAACAGCAGACACTCACACCATTGCACAAGTTGTGTTTTTGAACTCTCTGAAGCCTGAGGGGGAAAAACAGTTAGAAATCCAAATGCCCACAGAGTATTCACATGACCTTAAGTGATCATTCCGGATTGCTAGCCTGCTGTCTGAAAATAATATCTGAAGCCGAGACAGAGACGTATGTGTACATGCTCACAAATACACATCCTCTGTTTCTATGTGTTACACTGAGAATAAACAGTGCATTAGAAATCTGAAAATAAATCAGAAAGCTCAGTAATAATAAGGCTATTAATTGACAAACAAAAAAGACAATGAGTAAAACAACTCCTTTCTCTAGTATGAATAGCCTCATTAACAAAGTTGACAATTTACTTTCAACTTTAGTGGTAAAGTTTGTCCTGCAGCTTTAGAAGGACATGCAAATTTGTTGTTTGCATCTCCCTTTTTGAGCTGCAGTTCTGTACCATAACATACTAAGCCAAACTACTATTACTAACAAACAACTTATATATATATATATATATATATATATATATATACACACACACACACACACACATATATACACACACACACACACACACATATATACACACACACACACACACACACACCCCAAAACACAGTTTTTAACCATCTACATATATATTATGTCGTTTATGTAGTTAGCCACCTTGAGTCGGTCTCACTGAGAAAGGTGGGATAGAAATCCCATAAATAATCCATTTTAAAACTAAGGAGATCATTCCTTGCTAATTCATATCTATACTAATAAAGGCTAATTCTGTCTGTCAGGCCCCCTCTAGCTCTGCCCACGAATGCTCTATATAGACATATGATACCACTTTGGAATCGGGATGATCCCAGGATTAACCTCCACACACAACCAAACCCCACACTCCACACCTTCACACACACAATTCCACATCCTAAACCCCTCTAGGTCTGCCCACACCTGCTCAACATAGACATATGATACCTCTTTGGAATCGGGATGATCCCAGGATTAACCCCCACACAGAACCAAACCCCACACTCCACGCACACACAACACAACTCTACACACGTCCTCTAGCTCCACCCACACTTGTTTTACATAGACATATTATAACATCCAGCATTGGGATTTGTGGCCAGATGAGGAGTGAACAGTTAAAAATTCAAATTTGAAAATAACTGACAAAACCTACAGTGAGGTTTTTAAGTTCCATGAACTGAATTGAGGAATTCCAAGTTATTTCTTTAAAGTTGCTGTTTTCTAAGCTAGACCAGATGTCCCTTTAGTCTTGAGCCAAAGGCCCAAAACATCCACTGCAGGAGCCGGCTTGAAAGTCCACATGGAGTGCGGCTTTTAAGATAGTAAAAACTAACAGACAATAAGGTATTTGGCTTGAAATTACTGCATGGCTGAAAACAGCCTTATATCTGGCATAACTGGGATTGCATTATGTAGTTAGATCAAATAGAAAAGGTGAGACTGTAAACCATTGTTTCATTAATGAGGAAGAGAGGACTGCAAGCTAATACCATCATCCATTCTGAGATTAACAATGGTTTAAGACTACTAGCAAGAAAAGCATATTCCAATAACAATGTTAAAGAAAACCAATAACCACTACAATGTTAAGGAAACAATAACCAAAACCCAAAAAGGTCACTCATTTTGACCCAGTCTGCTGAAAAATTGATGGGGACACAACATTCATACACAAACTACATTGTACCAATGAAGAAAAAATTTTTAGTGCTGTAAGTCAGCAGTGCTATGAAGTAGAAAAATGAAGTAAAACACACACAAAAATAAAATAAATAGCTAACACTTTCAGATTATGTTCATTCTATTTTTTTTCCAAATAGCAATGCATACTCACTGCATTTAAGGCCAAGATTGCTGTAAATGAAATATAAACCTGCATCAGCAGCAGGTTTTTTAAGTAATTAAAACCTTTGCTTACAGATCTGTGCTTCATTAACCATGACAGCCATTATTAAGGATTGGCACAGTCTCGCAGAGTCCCAAGCTTATCTCTGGTACAAAAAAGAGGCAATAACTCTGAGTATCAGTGTTCAAGTCCCACAAACTGTCACCTTTAATGTCCCCTATATATAGCCACTTTGATTTTGCCACATACACAAAACTCATCTCAATGAGGCAGCAGGATAAGGTAAAAAGCCCTAGGGTTGAGTGGCCATGCATTCCATCATAAGATGCACCCTTCTTCTTAGGGCTCCTCTTCTTGAAAATGCCAATAAGGGGTGGCATATTTGAATTCTCCATCACATAAAAATAACCCTGTTTTAATTTGGAAACTTGGAATGTCACAGAAAAGGCTAGACTAGTATAGCTCCTCCATGTGGTGCTTTCAATTGAGAGAGGGAAAGTTATTTCCATGGTGAAATGTTCAATAATGCAATTCTCTAACCAAATGTGGAAGTAGCGCAGGTGTAGTTAGATGGAGCCTGTAATTTTTCCTTTAGGTGTAGATTGGCTTCAATGCACTGTAGCTCCAATTCAGCCAGATTTTAGGCACATAGCTGGAAAAATGGAGTAAAAAAGGGACTTGCATAAAAGTACACTTGTACATAATACAGGATCAGCCAAGATCCAAACTTCTGGCCACATCAGAGAACTCCAAATCAGTTTTTTTTGTGTTAAAGTACCATTGTTGCGATTACTAACAGAGAACAGCTGCATACAAAGCAGGCAGCTGGGCCTCCATCCACTTCCCTGGACGATGTCTACAAAGCTGGCCCATCCGTGAAACCAGCTGAAGCTTCAGGCAGCAGATTGATAAACATGCCCAACATTTTAAAAAATGCTACGTTCTGCTATGCCTGGGAGTGAATCATCTGATGGTTTCACCCAGATGCTATCCTTCTTCATTTGTTGTAGTAAAAATAAGTGCTACTGGTATTTGGATGTATATGTTTGTGTACACAGCATAAATGGACTCAAGCCTTGGGTGTTAGAATCCCTAGCAGTTTTCTGCTTTCACTTCCTTGCTCTGTGTCACAATAGTTCCTGTAGGGGCTATATATACTGTGACATATTTGCATCATGCATGCATGTATGCATGTACTTTGTCTCTTCCCTCATGGTTGGCACTAGCGGCTATCACTGTGGTACTCTTTCCTGAGAGCAGGGAGGGGTGTGATCTCAGCATTGGCTATTCTTTGGCCTGTACTTTCCTGCACTCCCTACTTGGTTCACTCTGCAAGGGCATCTCTAGTCACCTGCATTGGGGCTGGGTAGCTGCAATGATTGGCTACTTGCATTCTGGGCTGACACCAGGCTGATGTTGTACTCCCCCTTCATGATCTGTTAGGGTTTTCATGGATCCTAGCAGCATTAATGGGAGAACAGCACCAAAGTGGAGTTGCTTGGATTCTTGTCTCCCTAACCTTTTGCAATAATATTTGACAGATGTTGCACTGGAACTAGTGTGCTGCTGGTAGGAGGTCTGAATAAGATTTGGCTATTAGGCTGCAATTCTAACCTCTAGTTAGACTGACATAAACCCCAGCATAAGTCTTGTGCTGACCTGGGGGTGTCAGAATAGTGCCATAAGGCACTTCTGCACCACTCTTGCATAGATTAGTCCACTGCACAAGCATACGTTGACCTCTACACACCACCTCTACACATATCTACACCTCTACACATATCTACACAGGAAGATATGCCAGGTGAGTTAGGCTGGCCTAAATTGGTTAGGATTGTGCTCTTTTGAAGAGCATAAACAAAATCATGGCAGAACTGGACATGCTCAACATGTAGTTTTGGCCTAGTTAACCTAATTTCTTGCTTCTAATTTTCAGAGAGTTGTCTTTGTAAGAAGCCACAAATAATCATTAACATAATGACACTGGTTTTTAGCGAGAAGGCTTTGGGGAAGGAGAGCTAAGACAAAAAGATGCTACTAACAGCTTCCATCCATTTCCCAAAGCATTACAGTTTTTCAGTAGAAAATCCATTTAGCACAGGAAGCAATTGCATGGAAATTCATTTTGACAATACTACGTGACTGCCATAGCATGTATTTTTATGCCTTAAAAGCAGCTGTTTATTAAGTATTACAGGACTCATTATCAGTGGCTAATTGAAAGGCTTACAGGCCAATAATCTGTTGTGTTGCTGGTCAAGACTAACAATTTGCATTGCTGGGCAACTGCACTTCAAAGGGCAAAGCTTTAGAAGTCTCAGATTCCCACAGAAAATCTCAAGTCTTGATATTGAAGAGCAGATACATTTAAAGTGGATCTTGCTCCAGTGAATACAAGTCAATAAGTTTTCATCGTTCAAAATTTGTCCGCAATAATAGTGTTTGGAAATCCTTGGTATTGATGACTATTATTAATATCTGTGCAATTTCACAAAAGCTACAAGGTTCAAGAAAAGTACAGCTTTCCTTAAGTCATCAGAAACATCCTTCCACTAAATCCAAATAAAAGGTGAACTTTTTCTGATCTTTTTTTGTGAAATGCAAAGGAAGACAGTAAAACTCAGACCACAGGAGGCAATGCCAGTGGGGACCAACTGTGTGTCCCAACAGTGGGGACCAAGCCTTCTGCAGAGAAGGGCATCCCTTTCCCTCTCTAGTCCAATGAACTTTTCTATGACCTGTAATGCCCTGATAATATCCCAAAATTCCCACTTCTAGCTTTGAAAATATATTGCATGTCTTTCTGATCAACAAAGATAAATTTGATTACACAGAGTGATTACATCAAGAAGACACACCCAAGAATACATCCATTAATTTACAGCAACTAAGCCTATCTACAATCAAATCTAATTGATTCCTAAAACCCACTTCCTTTTCTAAATATTAGAAAACCATAAGTTTACACAATTAAGGAGTACATTACTGATACTAAAAGACTTGGTCACTCTAGATCAGGCAGGGTGAACTGCGCATGCACAGCCTGGCAGCTGGGATGTGCCTGCGCAGTTGGGCCAGACTGGGACAAAGAGCCTTCAAGGCTCCCGCTTCTGGTGTGAGACCCAGTGCCAGTGCGGTCCAGTTAGCAAGATGCCACGGACCTGCACTGGGGCGTGGACCGGGGGTTGAGGACCCCTTGCTCTAGATGGTTGAATGTGTTTTTCCAAGTACAGCAGCGCCTCACGTAACAAATTTAATTCGTTCCGGAGGCATGTTCTTTACGTGAAACATTCTTTACGTGAAGCAGATTCTCCCATAGGAAATAATGGAAACTCAGATGATTGGTTCCACAACCCCCAAAATATTCATATAAAAATATTAACTGGATGTAAAAATAATGAAAGAACACTGGAATTGAATTCAAAACATGCATTCAATGTGCATGATCTTATGAAGTCTACATAGGCTGCAGTCCTAAAGACACTTTCCTGGGAGTAAGACCCATTTAACACAATGGGGCTAACTTTTGGGTAGACATGGTTAGGAGGCTGCAATCCAAGACACATTCAAGGTGTCTCCCCCCTTTCTCGTTCTCTCCATCCTGAGTCTCTCTCTCCCCTGCTCCCTTCTGGCTAGCCCTAAGCTGCTTCCCTCTTCTCCACTGCTCTTCTCTCCCTCTGGCCACAGGAGGAACAGCATGGAAGTGTTGCTTTCACTATGAGCAGGTGTGCTAGGCAGCCCTGATGCTTTTTAAACAGGCTGCCGGCCAGCGCATCTGCCCCAACTGCCAACGAATGTGTTCTTTACGTGAAGCACTTTCTTTACGTGAAGCAGAATCCTAGAGAAATTTTTGTTTGTTACGTGAAACATACTTTATGTGAGGCATTCTTTACGTAAGGCCCCACTGTAATATTAAAAACCTAAAAGAGGGCAGAAGATCCCAAACTGGGGTGTTGCAAGGCCCAACCTTAGAAGTCCTTCCTTGCTCCCTAATATGGCAAGCATGGGGGCAAAGGCAGCAATGTGAGCATGCTGCTGCCAGAGGTAAAAGGGTTTTTAAAAACTCACTTCAGGTAGTGCTGGCAACCTGGGGAGTTCAGGAAGCCTGCAACCACTCTGCTGGGCTCTCCAACCCTCCAAACTTCTGATAACAGTTTGTCTTTTTTAAAAGAGCACTTTGATTTCCTGACCAAAAAAGATGAAGTTTGGAGGCACATGAAGTCCTGAAGTGGATCTGTAGCTTCCTCGAACCCCCAGAAGACCAGGAGAGCATGTGATGAGTGTTACACCCCTTTTACACCACCCTGGTGGAATTACATTGCTGCCTTTGCCATCACAAGAACTTACAGCAGTTCCCAAATTGCAGAAGAGACTGGGAATTGCTGAAATTGTGCCCAGAGACACAACTGGATACAGTTTTCCAGATAATCATGTGTTTCCAGTCTATTTATAGCATAGAACAAGTTGCCTGTTCCTGTGCCAAGCAGATAAGCAGAATAAATAATAGTCTATGCTTTTCTTGCTGATAATCAATAACATGTTCAGCAACTGCTTGAAAAAAGAGAACAGAAAACCAAAAAATGAAACAAAAAGCCCCCAGCCTATTGTTGGAGTGTGAAAGATTTCTATATTCAGACTTTAGAAGAGAACAGCTCTTTTGAAGCACATGCTTACCACATGAATAATGTCTTGTGTGCTTCTTTCTAGTAAGAGGGTGGCAGAAACTTTATAAATATTTTTTTTCTCAGTATCACTGAATGTTTCTTCAGTTCCCCTTTCTCCTCAGGTATTCCATGCAATATTTATCATGGAATAATCCTTTGTCTTAATCATGCTGCAGCTATATATATATCTCCTATGGTAACATTGGGGCCTACTACTTAAATAGTGGATAGGATCCCAAAACATGGTGCATGGAGTTTAGGCATATTTTTGGCTGATCCTATATTTACACTGTGGTACTTTCTGCTCCCCAGAAGGCAGGAGAACCCTCTGGATGGAGTTCAAGTGCCTGCAAGCAGAAGGTGGAAGTCAATAACCACTCTGTGTGCACAGGTAAAAAAGGCAAAGGTCCCCCACAGATAAACTGCCAGTCGTGTCTGACCCTAGTGTGTGGTGCTTATCCTGTTTCCAAACCTTTAGAGCCACAGGATACAGTACAAAAGGCTTCTTGGATCCTGAGCACCAGGACAAATTGGTTTTGACTCTCATGTGAGCAAAGCCTTTACAGTCAACTCGATTTTAGAGAATTATTAGCAACCAATAATCAGTAAAAAAAATCAGAAACTGGAAACCCAAGCTGTAGGACTAGGTTGTGCATCACCAACTAGCTCATTTGAAAGACTGTAAACTGCAAGCAGCACTTGTGCCCAGCTCCAATCTTGGAAATGAATTATTAAAAACAGGCATTCTTAACTGTTAAAAAAGAATGAAGACACAGTACTTTAGTTCACTACATATTCTCTTCTCCATAACAATGTTCAAAGGAATGCATGTCTCACTGACAGTGTCACTGAAAACATTCTGGCAGCTTTGACACCTCCTTCAATATCTTTGATGTCTTAATGCAAGATGTGCCATTCCTTCAGGGAAAATCTATGAAACGCGATGAGACTTGTCTGTTTATCATTGCATTTAAATGATTGGAGGTTTCTTTTTGCACGCATTCATAAATAGGGTTGGCATCTCTCAAACTCTCTGTTCCTTACGAGCTCTCCAACAGCAATTCTCAGCACTCATCAAATTTTGTATTCACCACCACCACGGAAAGCTATCTTTTTTGGCATAATAATACTCTCATGTTCTTTGTAAATAGATACAGTAACAGCTGCTTTACTGCTGCTTTATGAAATACTTGGGATTGGGACAAGTGTGCCACTTTTAATTCAGTGTCATAGATATGAGAGTACTCTTGATATCTGGGTAGCATTAGGAAGAGCCATTTGGCTCTTGACTCACCAAAGTCACCCCTTCGCGACTCCATAGTCTAAGTCTAAGTCACCCCTTCGCGACTCCCTTCGCGACTCCATAGGACTCAAGTTTCCTCCACCCTTTATAAAGCCACCGATGGGGAAAAAAACGGGGTCTCATCCTCACCCTAAAATTCTCAAGCCAAATGAAAGGGCAAGAATCACCCTGGGCTCTTCCTCAGCCAATGAAAATATTAGAATTCAGATCCTTTGTCCAATAATAATTTGTTCCTATCGGTTTCAAAAAACTGCATCAAGGATATTCTCATATACAATAATAGTAATCATAGGGCCACAAGTCTTTTCCCCCAAATCCTACCAATAAAAGCTGAGATTTTTCCTGTGCAAGACTTAATAACATAAAATGTGCCTAGGGACTATGCAAATCTCATAATATATTATACACCACTGTCTATAAAGAATTATCTTTGATGGTTAAAAAAAGATCTTGCAATGATTATTTAGCATTGCCAGTCTCACTGGTGACACTTGCTTTCATCAGGCAAAGCAGTCTAACTACTACTACTACTTTTTACATTTCTTTGTAATAAAAGGATTCTCTATACAGCAACATTTTCTATTGCTTTGAAATATCCAGACAAAGGTTAGAGGCATATGTATGAAATGCTCGGTATCAGCATTATGACATCACACCACACCACTTTGGCTTCAAAAGGGTCATTAATCCACAAGGCTAAAAGGAAATATAGACATCCATTCAGTCATGAGCAAACTTATTTCCCGAGCCAATTGGATAAACTGTCAACAACATTTAAACTGTCAATAAATCGAGGAAGCTGACCAACACATGACATGTTTTGTCCCCTTATGTATCAAGCAGCCAAAAAAAGTGGTAGAAAGCAGATCATATATAGTAGTTACTTAAGAAGCAAATGTGTATTATCATCAACATCATCATTTATTATTATTATTATTATTATTATTATTATTATTATTATTATTATTATTATTATTATTATTATTATTTGCACATCAAACAATTTTGTGCTGGTTTCATTCACTTCACCAGTCGGACCCTTCCCAAGAGTCTAGGACTGTGTGATGTAGTGGCGTATAATTCGTGCTGATCCCAGAAGAGTGGCTTTCTGCAGTTGGCAGAGTGATATTTTGTCAATGCCAATAGTTTTCAGGTGCCTGCCAAGATCTTTGGGCACTGCACCCAGTGTGCCAATTACCACTGGCACCACCTGCACTGGCTTACACCAGATACGCTGTAATTCGATTCTTAGGTCTTGGTAGCAGGAGATCTTTTCCAGTTGTTTCTCCTCAATTCTGCTGTCACCTGGTATGGCGATGTCAACAAGCCACACCTTACTGCTTTCTATGATGGTGATATATGGAGTATTGTGTTCCAAGACCTTGTCCTTCTGTATCCTGAAGTCCCACAGAAGCTTGACCTGCTCATTTGCAACCACTTTTTCAGGCTTGTGGTCCCACCAGTTTTTTTGCCACTGGCAGATGATACTTTTGGCATAGATTCCAGTGGATCATCTGGGCAACAGAGTCGTGCCTCAGTTTATAGTCAGTCTGCGCGATCTTCTTGCAGCCACTTAGAATGTGGTCGATGGTTTTATTATTATTATCATCATTATCATTATCATTATTATAACAGAGAACTAAAACTTCACCCAAAGTCAAAATTACCAAAATGAATTTTTCGATTGAAATTGTTTGTCTCTTCATGCACAGAAACTCACTGTACATAATAGAGAAAACATTCAACTGTAACCAGTTGCCATTGAGAACAATGAAATGGGATAATATTGTGGCTCCCATTTCTGCCCAGCCCACTGATGTAAACATTTGATCCCTGTTGTGTAAACATGAAGTTGGGCAGAAATTGCTTAAGATTAGGTTCCTCTGAATTCAATGAGTTTTGCCCCTTGCCTGTAGATAGGGTTGCCATAATTCTCTTCCACAAAACTGGGACAGGACCCTCCCCCCCCCCCCATCAAATTTGCCAGTATGTGAACACAATCCATGAAAACCGGGACAGTTCTGGTATTACGGGGCATGTGGAAACCCTGCCTGTAGATAAAACTGTTGTGAAGCAAGCTATATCTCAAAAGAAAGCTGTCTATTTCACAGAGTTCAATGAGACTTACCTCCCAGATGACTGGGGACAAGGTTAGAGCCTTGGAGAATTTAAGAATGGGAGAGAGCATTTAAGCTTCACTCAAATCAATTTAAATTCAACAGTTCCAAAATCTTTACATGGTACTACAGTACCAATGAATAGAGTATAGGGCTTGGGGCCAAATTAGATGTTAAAACAAGCTTATGAATTAAGTCTAGTGCTTGTTTTTTCAGTACACAGCAGTCACAGTTTCTCCCAATCCCCATATTTGGGAACATCATGCCGTGTGCATGGCCTGTTTGAATGCTCTTTGATCCCCATCCACCCAGCACCAATGATATATTCCCCTTCCCTGCGTTCAGACCATGAAGGCAGAAAACCTTGCACCCAGACGGACTGGGTTCAATCTGGCTGCTTGTGGCTGAATAAAACAAAAACATTAAGGATACAAGGATAACACTTAATTGAAGGAAATGTGGGGCACTGCACAGCAATATAAAGTCTACATTCTTTGATTAGTTAAGATACATATTATAGGAACAGCTTGAAAGGAAAATGCTTTTTATAAAGGACTTCAAAATAAACCAAATTAATTTTGACTATTCTTGCCCCAACTAATGCCTTTAAAAACTACCTCATAAAGCAAATTATCACTACAATCTTTGCCCTTAAGACTACTGTAAAGAAATCAAGACTTTGCATAATACTAGAAAATGACAAAATGGGAAAAGATCAAAAGGCCTGTAAGCCATGTGGTACTATAACTTAAACCATAAAGAGTATGAAGAGCAGAATAAAATCCCTTTGAATTCTTCATTGTAAACCAACTGTCCTCTGCCTATTTGGGGGGAGAGGAGGGGAAAAACATTTTTGGGTCTTAAAAACCATAATCCAAAACACACCCAGATGTTAAAAAATATTTCAGTGTGTTTTAAATTCACTTTCAAAGCTGCAGTTGATTAGCATCCATATGTTTTAACCATGGCCACAGAGACTATAACTGCACCTAGCGCTCCAGATTATCCTTGTGCAAATTTAACAGATCATTCTTTTTTAAAGATTAACAATTTAGCAAATAACTTTAAAGAACACAAAGATGCTGCAATCCTAAACACATTATTGAGCACAATGAGATTTACTTCAGAGTCAACATGCATAGGAGTGCGCTGTAAGCAATGTGTGGGGACTGACATGTTAATTCCTCAGTTTAGGCAATCCACATTATCCACAGATTTCTTCACCTGTTGGTGCTTGTTGGTTGCCTGAGCCAGTGGTGCTGCCAGCCTCTGGATATGAAGCAAACTTTGCTTTCATGGGTACTGAAAAGCTTTTAAATAGCTCTGGACTTCATTCTGAAGCCCACAAAAGCTGTAGGACAGGCTACAGAAGAGCCTCTTCAAAAGACCTGAAGCTGAGTTCCAGTCAGTTTAAGGGGGAGGTCAAAATCATGGGTTTTCAATACTCATGGCTTTCCTTATCTGTGGGGGTTCCACAAAAAGAACCCTTCTGGCTAATGAACGCCACATGTAGTAAGCCACAGAGAACAAGCCTAACCATGTCTACTCATGTCTACTCATTGTGTTACATGACTAACCATTGTGTTAAATGGGTCTTACTGGCAGGAAAGTGTGCTTAGGATTGCAGCAACAGTCAATGTAAAAATATTACCTAACCTTTAAGGCTATAATCCCATACACAGTTTCTTGAGAATAAGTCATATTACACACACAATAAGTTAGAAGTAAGTCTGCTTGGGACTACACAGAGACAATGATTTTCAGCCTTTTTCATTTCATGGCACACTGATAAAGCATTAAAATTGTCAAGGTACATCATCAGTTTTTTGACCGCTGATAAGGGGTATTATGCTGGTTGTTAGAGGGCTCAAAACCCCCAATTACCCTGCTAAGAAATGGCCTCCTTCATGGACCATCTGTGGACCACCAGTGTGTCACAACACAATGGTTGAAAAATCACTGCTCTAAGAACAAATTTCAGCTTAGAACAGAGAGGCAACCAGCATAAGCATTTCGATTTTATTGTAACTCTTTAACTATTAGGAAGAAGATTCTCTTTATTTTTTTCATAGCTTCTTCTAACATGTCATTGCCCATTCAAATAGCTTTTCTCCTTGTCAAATCTATAATGTTCTCAACAGTTATGCCCATACCACAGGTCTTTACAAGTAGCAAACTGGCCACTGGCAGGGGTAGATGATACAGCACAACACATCTCGATCTTTCACAGCTATAGCAGCTGTTCTGTGCTCCAACATTATACAATACAAACTAGTATTTGCCCATAAAGTGCACAAATGCAATCTCAAAGCTAAAAAGAAAACAGATAAAATCACTAACAAAGCATCATCTTCACAGTTCAATTTCCAGGCCAAAATTTTCCAGCTGAATCTCAGCTGTAATTCTATTATATGTTTAAAAACCTCACTATTTTTCATTGGAATGGTTTTCAGCAAAATACAAGTAGTACAAGAATAGGTCAAACGTTTGAAACATATGGAACTCCTCAGATATCTACATACTGCATTTTTCATAGACTGTAGATTATTCTTCAAACAAGATTCTAACTGTGAAGATAAGGTTTTGGTTATCAACTAATAAAATGTGAATTCACTGAAATAAAACAAAATTGATGTCCACAGTGCACATAATTATTCACTGAGAAATTCTGCTCAGTATAGAATAGTCATGGCAGTTTCAGTTTAAGGGCCTATCCAACTTTCCAGCTATATACAAGAACCAAAGAAGGAACTGCTGGATCAGCAAAAGGCCCATCTAGTCCAGCTTCCAGTATCTCTCAGTGGCCTACCAGATGCCTTGGGGAATACACAAGACCTGCATCCAGGTTCTCTCCCCTGCATCTGGCACTTGGAGGTTGCCTACAGCTGCAATCCTAAATACACTTTCCTGGGAGTAGGAAAGTTGAATACAATAGTACTTACTTCTGAGTAGACAGATTTAGGATTGCACTGTTTATCTACACACACACACAAAAACCCATCCATCCATAATGTCTGGTAACCTGTGATGGTCTTTTCCTATAGGAATTTGTCCAAACGCTTCTTAAAGGTATTGAGACGAGCTGTCATCGCCACATCCTGTGGCAAGGAGTTCCACAGACGAAATACATGCTGGGTAAAGAAATATTTTATTTTGTCTGTCCTAATCTTCCCAACATTCAATGTCAGTGGATGTCTCCTAGTTCTGGTGTTATGTGAGAGAACAAAGAGCATGTGTGTGGCATCCTGTTTTGGGAGGCACACATGGAGACTTCTTCAAAGAATGGGAATATTTTAATGGCTGCATTACAGATGCATCAATCTGGATAGGACTGGACCCTAGGCTAGGCAAGATTTTGTTGACACAATGAATGTGTGCCTGAATTATTTATATATCATCACCTTGAAACTTGTACAAATTCCCTATGCATTCTTACTTTAATTAATTAAGATGGACAGAAATAATGAAAGGAGCAAGTAAGACGGTCTAGTGATGGCCAAAATGTATGTAAGGCATGGAAAGAGGGCCCTGAGCAGAAAAGCAGTATAATTCACACCTAAAAAAGGAGAAGCAGGAATAAAATCCCTCTTCCCCACCTTCCCTGGACTAAGAAAATTTCAGGCCCAGAGAGCCAGAAAGCATAGACATCACAGAAAGGATCTGGGTAGCTCAGCATGACAGAAGAATTGGAGGAGCTATATTATTTTACCATGAGCGTTCAAGTATCTTGCACTGTTTGAAGAAACGCTAATTCTTGCTAACAAAGTATATTCTGTTTGAAGAAACAAATTACAATCTGTTTGAAGAAACAAACTATATTCACCGTAATTCCATTTAGTCATTCAAGCCAAATACTATGGAGATTTTTTTGGACAATGATGATCTTTTGGCCTTGTAAAAGCAATGAACATCACCCTTAAGAATTTGTCATGACTAGCAAGGCAACCTGCAGGGGACACATTTACCATATACTATAAATATGGAAATTTGTCCCCAGTTGCTATTTCAGTAAAGAGCTACTGAATCATGTAGGTCTGCCTTGCATTTGCTCATATCCACATCCCACTCCCCCAATTCTGCACCTTTGATGTGATCTAATCCAACTCACATGGCTTTTTCCATATCACCATCCTCAGCTGTGTAATGCAGAGAACCAAATTAGGCCCATCTGTCTAAATGGAAGGGAGTTTTCTAGCCATAAACCATGCTTCATTAACTGTCACATAAGCTGCCAGAAGCTGCCTTCCAAAATTCCCGAGTGCCAAGCAAAAGATTTCATTGCTGTCAATTGTCATCTGGACTACGCAGCACATAACAGCTTGGAAGGCCAAATGGGTTAACAGAACTAGAATTTTTCTATCTATTCCATCCTGTGGAACAGCTCTAAAGTGGTTTAGCTCTATCTGATGATTTTGTAGTTTTCAAAACTGTAAGGTAAACTGTGTTCCCCGCAGGTTACCCTGCTAGTTGTGACAGACTCTAGGGAATCATGCTTATCCCGGGTTCTAGTGCCCTGGAGCCAGTGTTGTCCAAAAATGTCTCCATGAACATGTGGCCCACATGCACACAGAATGCAGTTACCTTCCCACTGTTGTGGTGCCTATTTATCTATTTGCATTTGCATGCTTTCAAACTGCTGGGCTAAGGACAAGAGCACTCCAACTTCAAGTATTTGGGTCTCAAACCGCTAATCCGCCCATCATCAAATTGACAGGCACAGCACCTTTAACCACTATATCACTACAGTTCTAATCTCTGGTTAGGCTGGCACAAGACCCATGCTAGCAGGGGGATGTCACAAAAGTGCTTCAAGACACTTCTGTACCACTCTTGGGAGAGTCAGGCAAGTGCCCAAACATGTGCTGGCCTTCAATGACACCACAGAAATGGGGAGATGGGTGAGTTGTGCTGGACTAACTGGTTAGGACTGCATCCTCAATCAAACCTCTTAACTTTTATAGCAAAAGATCAGTAATTTTTCTATATTAAAACAGTAATTCATATACTGAACATAAGGTCCTTACGGCTTTTCAAAACTCTTCAATGTGGGTATCCCATTACAAAAGTCCACACAGGCTGTTGGTTTGCCCATGTACAATTCTGAACATGGGTATGTTCAGCTGATTCTCCATCTATATAGTGCATATTTGGTCTACAAGATGTTCAGCTGTGTGTTTTCCTGATAGGCTTGGTACTATCTTCTGGACTGTGTTGGAAACAAAGAATTTAATTTGCTCAGGATGAGAAAACAGCTACAGCAGTCCAGCTAAACAGATCTGGCATTTCGTATTGTGTCAATTTCTGAAACTTAATTTGTGCAAGCAGATAATGACAAGTAATGTAGTGATTCAAAGAACAATTAAAGGACTGTCACAGACCTCACGACAAACAACAATGGTTCACTCTCTTCCTTAGCCACACAAAATAATTAAGACATTCAATTTAGAAGAGTTAAGTCATGCTGTGTGCCTTTACCCCATGGGGCATTCACAAGATCATATTAATAAGCACCACAGCTTTGATAATTTGAGCCCTGACAGTAACCGCCCTACCTATCAAAAGCACTGGATAACATCAAATTTCATCTGAATTGATTCTTAACACAGTAAGATTAGAAATTAAACTTCTAATTTTGCTAACAAATATTTTTGCATCGTTCGTTATTACATTTTAATTGGCTGTATATTTTTATTTGACTGCATTGTTTAAGAGTTCAATTCTCCACCCATTCCTCCAGAGAAAGAAATTAATATATTCTGTTCATTTATTTAAAATTCACCAGGCCTGGATATAAGAATTTAGTTGCAATTCTATCCCCCAGTTAGGCCAGCATAATTCCCAGTACAAGTCCCATCCTGGCTTCGAGTATCACAAAAGTGCCAAGAGGCACTTCTGCACCATTCCTGGGGGCATAGTCCAATGCACAGACATGTGGTGTCCTCCCCACACCACTGTAAGAATTGGGAGTAAGTTGTACCAGCCTAAATTGGTTAGGATTGCACCTTTCATCTATTTTGAGATCAACCAAATAATATATAGTTTAAAACATTACAAAATCATCACAGAGTTTTGATACCAATAAAGAAAACCTCCAGGCTACCTTCAGACTACAGCTTCAAGGGCTGTGGGTGGCGCAAGGGACTAAGACACTGTGCCTGTTAACCAGCAGGCCAGGGTTCAAGACCCGGGACGGCCCCACAAGACAGGGTGAGCTCCTGTCCTTAGCCCAGCTCTGTGACGCAGCTGGATCCAATCATATTGGCTCTGCCTTTCCATTGGACTAATTCAGTGGCGTGGAGAGGGGGGATTTGCTGCTTGGGTAACAGCCTTTCCTCCATAACAATCTAACCCAGGCTTTCGTGCTTCGCATGCAGCGTATGCAGCGCCGAGCACGATACCATAGTCTTCCAAAGAGGCCTGCAGGCTACCAATATGGGATTAGCCTCAATATTTAGTGTTTGCCTGAGACTGGCTAGGTGTCAACTTGTAGATTATGAAAAACAAGTGGTATAAAGTAGCTAGGATATCTATAGTAAACGCTGCAGGGCACAGATAGTTCAGGGTGAGTGTGTCATTTGCAGATGAAGCAGATATTTTTTTCCTGTATAGAAAGCTGAAAAAACACTAAGACAGTTGACCCTTTAACAAACTTTTTACAATCCTTTTGTTCCTACATCCAGCTCAGGTTAAACAGATTTTTTCCCATTACTTCCATAAGACAATCGAAAAGATGTTTTTCTGTCTTACAAAGGTTCTATTTCCAGTTTTTATCTGTAGATAAAATGAAATGAAGGACTGATTTATCTATTTACTCAGTATTAATGTTTTAATACCTTGGTTGATGTTTTTAATTGTAGTGAAATACTGTACTTCATTACAAAGCTTTGTAAGCTGCATTTGCTTCGGCATGGAACAGCAGGGTATAAATGCCTTAAAAGAAATTTTTAATTTTTTTAAACTTAGACAGTAATCTGAGTATCTGCCTTGGGATCCATGCGGAATTCCACTCCTTGAAACCCTATGGATGTTGAAACCTGCAGATAATCAAATTAGAGGACCATATAATGACTTTTCATTTATCTCCTCCAGAAAACTTGAAGTGACCTTCTATCCCCCAAATCTAGAGTACCTTGGAAGCATGCAAGAAACTTCATATGCACCCGTAGTTACTGCACCACCTAGTGAAAACCTATGGGAAATTCATACTGGAATCCAGAGTAAGTTGTTCTTATACTGGAGCAAGGACTCCCCATAGTTACTCTGGATTTTGCCTTTAGGCAGCTATTTTCAGCTAGTGTGCCAAAACACATTTGCGGACTGTTGACTCCTCACAACAGTGTTGTTAAGAGTTTGGAAGAGGGCCATTTATTAATAGGGCTACTTGATGAATGTGAGGCCCTCACCAACAGTGCAATGTGCCTTGTCAATTGCCAAAAAACTGATGGTTCCCACTGACAATTTTGTGTCATAAACTGGTAGTTTGAAAACTGCTGTTCTAAGACCTCCTACATGCCTCAGACCACATTCTGGAGGCGATTAGAGTACTGCTCTGGTATCTCTGGAGTACTGCTCCAAATCAGGCCAACCCCATGGGTTTGGGACATTGCACAGTCTAATCCGCAGATCCCGAATCCACAAATATACAGATCTAACTGTATACCTGAGTTTTTAAAATGTGCAATTAGTTTGAAAATGAGCACTTTTACTTTTCTTTGTACACTTACCACATCAAGGTCTTGGGAAACTCTCCGCTTTCGCAGCTCTTCCATCCTCTCACAGACATCCGTCAAGCAGGTGTTATAATAATCTGCATACTGCTGAGCCAAATCATCAATATTGCCCAATGACCCATCCTGTAGAAAGATACAGTAGGAATAGAGTTTAATTTTTAAACCATATATCAGTGATTTTCAGCCTTTTTCATCTCACAGCACACTAGCAAGGCAATGAAACTGTCAAGACACACCTTCAGTTGTTTTTACCATTGACAAGGCACACCAGGCTGTTCAAATCCCCCCAATTTTCCTATTAACCACCCAAAAATTCCCACAGCACACCTGAGGACTATCTGCGGCACATCAGTGTGCCATGGTACACTGGTGGAAAATCACTACCACATATAGATTTAAAGAGGGCACTGTGGTTATGTGAATCATCACTGAAAAAATACCCAGAAGAATAACTCTGATAGAAATAGTGATAACACAGTTGTGACAGCCCCAGACACTTGAGTTTAAGCCAATCTTACAGATAAGTCGTGGCAGGTTTTGAGCCAAAACTGTGGAATTTTCTATGACCCTCAGTTAATTGGGAAGAGAAGGGTGTCTGACTACAGTTTTGTTTGATTTTACCAATGGTCAGATCCTGAAAAATAACCTACCAGCAATAGTTACATAAAAAGGTTAATGTCTCTGTTGAAGATATAGCAAAAGATACATATTTATTCATTAACATTTTAAATTCTGATCTTCACAACTTTTTGTGAACTGTAACTGAACTTAAACTTTTTAAGTTAACTCAACCGAAACTTTTTTGTGAACTGTAAACAACATACCAGTAGAACCATTAACCAAATCTGTTAAGGTGTCGTGTGTTAAGCCAGGCTCTGAATCTAACGTACAACTTAATACATAACTACAGGTATCCCCACTTATTAGACAGAAGCAGACCACTATTCAAAAGTGAAAACCATGGAAAAGTAGAACCCAATCATTTTAGTTTAGAAATGTTGCTTCCAGTGCTCTAGTCACCTCCAGAAGGTCATCTGGGGCAGGTAGGAGGTTTAGAACAGCAGTTTTCAACCTTGTCCAGGACAATTTTGGCCTTTAGAACAGCAGAGAAAGGTTGAAAGACCAGAACATGCATTGAATGAATGAGTTCTGGGTATAATTGAAAGATGTTGAAAGAGTAGATCATTGAAAATGAACCATCAGAAAATGGGGATACCTGTAGGAATGTGCAAATCAATTCACAGAAGAGAGACAAGCAACAAGGACTGAATGTCAGCAAACACATCAACACATAGTCGATATACTCAGAAGTAGGCCTATTGCTTTCCATTGGTGTTATTCTTAAGTAGTGGTGCAGTGAATCGTAGTTTTGGACTCTGTTGCAGATGGAAATGAGGACTACATCCTGGTGTTTTAAAGGAGATGACAAGTTCCACCTGCTGTATTCTCTCCTACACAATTGCCCCAGATTCCCCAAAATTGAAAATTTGCCCATGTTTTAAAAAACTCCTCCAAACATTTGCGCAGAATTTCCAATCTCTAAAGTTCTAAGTTTACCAGCAATAAATATTTTGAACATACACAAAACTGCATAAACAGACATCCAAAGAAGTCAATAATGGAGGGGGGGGGGGCACTGTTTCTGCTCTAGCCCAGGAATCAGCTTCTGATCAAGAACCCCAAGGAAGCATATATAAAATTCCTGTTTCCTATACTGACTATACGTACGTCACAGCGTGCTGTCCCAGGTCCTTATGCTGAACTACTACAGAACTACAACGGTGAACTCTTAGCTATTATTGCTTTGCCAAGTTCTATAGCCCACTCATGGCTGAGATTTCAGGTATGACATAGTCTTACCCCTTTGACACTTCAGGCACAACTAGGGAGCTGTATCATTTTAATTTTCCTCAAAATTTGGCTAGTTTATAGGGGAAAACACCCAAAAAGAAAAATATTTAAAAATTAAAATATTTTCGATTAGATCCAATCAGCTGCCATCTGCCTCAGCATTATGACCTGTGGTCAGTACCAGACTGGTCAAGCTTATAAAGCCATCCTTAACCATGTGTTGTACATGCTGTGTGTTAGGTATATTTTGTAATTTCAAATAAATGGATTCTACCATTTATATAACAAAATGTGTATCCAGAGTTAATAGTAGCTTGTGATTAAAATAATATCTCTCAAAATACAATTAAAAACATTAAAGCTGTATAAATGAACAGTTATCTCACTGGTGTTAAAAATGCTCACTAAATATTCAGAAAATCAAGATAAAGAATTAGTGTTCTTTACATGGCACATATTATGATTGTTATCATAACAAGATATATTCTGGTGTAGATAAGTATGTAATGACATTTAAAATTCCAATTGTGTTATGTTAATTCCAATATTTCAATTCAAAGATTTTATCTCGGTTTTTAAAAGGCCTAATTAAAAAGGCCTAATTAAAAATCTATTTTTGAAATTAGCGTGACTAAAAAGTTATCAAGAATATTCTGAGAAAAAAGTCCCTTATCTCTCTAGTCCAAAATCCCATGTGAAAATCCCTTAACATGAAAAAGATTGCTAATATCAGCACTATTACCTTGCAGATTCATACTATCATTGCTCCACTGCCAGAAATTTCAGCCAGAAAACATGTTGAATAACTCTTGAATCAAATTAACTTTAGATTGTAATAAAATACAGAATTAAAAAGTGGGTTATCAGCTTCTACACACTGTTTCACACCATGCTCACAAGAATGCAAGACTCAATAGAGGAAATATTCTAATATCTTAAAGTGGGGGAGAAAACAAACATCTAATAAAAGTCAAGCACTTTAAACATTTTCAGGATAGCAGTTGTCCAACACTTCCTTCCAAGTGCATTGTACTCTGGAATACTCCCTTCTTATAAATACACATGCTCAAGATTTTTTGATGACATTAATGCATACTATAAATGATGAATTGCCATGGAATTCCTAGGGAATTAATCTTATTTCATTTTAATACCAGAAGCATCCATCAAGATTGATGTTAATGGAGTGAATAACAAAAGACAAGTTATAATGATCTGGCGCTTACTGAACTAGATTTATTGGTCACTGCACACCAGCCCGGTGAATGTGTTAGCAACATCATTTGTATTTGAAGTTAAAAAGATAATTGTAAGCAACATTTTGTTAGACACGTTGAAGTGAATGAAATAAACCCCATGAGTCTTCAGCATAGTTAAATTTTTGCTATTTGGAAACACATTCATTATATTTATTAGACACACTAGCAGAATGTACCCGCCATTGCGAAAGTCAAATTTCAAGAATATTTGTGGGCCTCGGCCCAGCTGGTTATCAGCAGGCAATGGAGAATACCATGGGATAGTGGTGGGCAGCAGTGGGCACCAGCAGGTATTGTGCATCCCTACCAGGCACTGTTGGGCAGTCAGCACCACCATTAGTGGCCTAGCACCAGCAGGCAGTGGAGACTACTGGGCAGCAGGCACTAGCAACCACCACCAGGCATCCCTACAGGCACAAGGTATCCTTACTGGGTACCACCAGGCACCATCGGGCACCACCATGCAGTGGGCAACAGGCACCACCAGGTACTGGGCACCACCATTCCTACCTGGGCACCAGTGGACTATGGCACCAACAGGCAGCGGGTACCACCAGGTAACTTTATTTATTTAAAGTATTTATACCCCACCTTTCTCCGCTATGCAGACCCAAGGCAGCTACAACATACCAAAAACAATATAATACATACATAATATAATAAAAGCATACATATACCAAAATTTAAAAACATTTAAAATTTAAAATTAAAAACAATTAAAACCTATCTGGATCAAAAGCACTAGCAAACAAGAAAGTCTTCAGGCCCCGCCGGAAAACCCATAAGGTGGGAGCTTTCCTTAACTCCAGGGGAAAGGAGTTCCAGAGTTGGGATACAAGGCCCTGTCTCTGGCCCCCACACCCTCCTCTTTCCTCAGTGGTGGCACAATCCACAAGGCCCTCTCAGATGATCTTAGGTGACTTGTTGGATTGTATTGGAGAAGCCAGTCCCTCAAATACCCTGGTCATGAATCATATAGGGCTATATAGGTCACGACCAGCATTTTGAATTCGGCCTGGAAGCAAATGGACAACCAGTGTAGATGCTGAAACAGCAGCCCAACAGAGTTGAACTGGCGAGCTCCGGCAACCACATGAGCCACCGCATTCTGCACAAGCGGGAGCTTCTGGACTGACTTCAGAAACAGCCCCATGTAGAGTGCGTTGCAGTAGTCTAATCTAGATGTCACTAGGGCATGAGTCACTGTGGCCAGATCAGAGCGACTCAGGTATGGTGGATCAGCCAAAGCTGCGCAAAGGCTCCCCTGGCCACAGCCGCCACCTGGGATTCCAGGAGCAGCTGTGAATCCAGGAGAACCCACAAGCTACGGACCTGCCCCTTCAGAGGGAGTGCAACCTCATCCAGAACAAGACGATATTCCAAAATGTGAGTCGATGACTTCCAGACCAGGAAAACCTCTGTTTTATCGGGATTTAATCTCAGCTTGTTCGCCCTCATCCAGATCCCCTCTGCCTCCAGACAGTAATTCAAGACCACAACACAAAGAAATATGTGGCATATAACCTTTGTACTTTACAAACATATCTTTGATTTGGCTACAAGAAACACAAACAGAAATAGTAGGATCCTAGCCATAGAAAATAAGGATCTTTTTTTAAACGAAAATCATAAAAGCTGGCTGGGCAGAGGACACCTGAATGTAACTATATATGGTGCTTCAGAAAAGTTATTTAACCAGCTTAATCTCTGTGGAAATACCATAGGGCAGATCCTTCCAGTCAGAAACAAGTCTCTATATTGGGTTACCCAACTCAGGCTTTGTACAGACATGATGTTTAGTACACCTGAAATGGAAGCTCTTGCAGAAAATATTATACAAGGAACCTGACTGAAACACTAGTCTTTGCTAATGTCCATACCTTATTAAGTGACTTCATTGCTCTCAATTTTATTATTTATAGTTCAAGCATAAATGTATTTTACCAATTAACATTTAACATTTTAACAAACAAATCCTCTGTATCTTTGATCACTTAACTCTCAATAATAACGGATGAAAGCAAATATATCCACATACCGTACTTCTGATACCATTACGAATCTAATGCTCACCTTTTTCAGACAAATTAACACCACAGTCCTAACCATGTCTACTCAAAAGTAAGCCCCATTGTGTTCAGTGGGTCTTACTCCCAGGAAAGTGTCTTTAGGATTGCAGCCTTAGGGCGCAATCCTGAGTAACTACGGGGAGTCCTTGCTCCGGTGTAAGAACAATTTGCTCTGGATTGCAATATGAATTTTCCATAGGTTTTCACCAGGTGATGCAGTAACTACGGGTGCACATAAAGTCTTTTACGTGCTCCCGTAGTTACTCTGGATTGTAGGGTTAGTCTCCAAAATTGGGATGCACATAAGACTCGAGTACATATAGTATTTTGATAAGTATAGGTACATATAGTATTTAAACAGTTTATTATAATAAAAAATGTAACAAACCTATTGTTGTGTAAAGTAGTGCAGTTGGGTAAAAATCATATTAAACCCGTTGTCATATTATCATTATCATATAACTTATTGTTTAATGCAGTAAAATTAAATTTTGCACATGCTTTTCAGCTGAGCATTACAATAGCTGATTAAACTTTTTTCTCAAGCCTTAAAAATCAAAGTGCGCATTTGATTCTACAGTGCATTGGATTTGAGTAAATACGGGTATTATTCCACATGCTCCTGCTTTCAGTTGTAGTGAAAATATATAGTTGTTGCTTTCCCTGTGTTATGCATCCATGTGATAAATACATATGTTACATTTGATAATCCAAAGTATTTCTTTGAAATATTTTTTTAAAACCTGTATAATGACACCAACAATTGCATTTGGCACACGTCAACTGTCCATTCCAAAACTTCCAGCCTCTACTGTACATCCACCCACCACTAGAATATCAAAAAGTTTCAAAAAAAGTCAATCAGAAGCATCGCAATATGGCTTGTCAACTAAACCACCATCCAAGGTTCAGAATGCTACCATACATCAGTACAGCTGAAAGATTTAGGGCACAATCCAGAGGTGCATTTGGGTTACCCTATCTGTCACTGGGCTGACCCAGTGGGCCACCCTAGTTATTCTGGAAAATGCTTGAGGCAGCCTAAGGCAACATATGCTGCCCCAAGACAGGTGGACCTGGGCTACCCAAACTGAGGCGGCCTACGCAGTTCAGGAAAGGCATGTTAAGGGCATGTTGAGCACTGCATAGGACAGAGCAGTTACTCTGTATCCAGAACCTTTTTCCAGGTGTCCTCAGGAGCAGGTTTAGTAATGAGTACACCCATATAGGTCCATGATAAAGCAGTGTTGCAGTTTTGATAAAGCAGTTTTGGCAGTGTTGACCAAAAAGGTCAACACTGAGTTAATGGCCAACCTATCTGCATCCTCTGCATCTCAAATTTAGGATATAGCACAAATTTAGGATACAGAAGCCCACTGACCTGGGGATACAGCAGACCACACCAAGAAGCCCTTTGTATTCACTGTACTGGCCACCACAGTTGTTCCTTGTTCAGTATGATCTGAAGGGGGTCTCCTCGGGTGCAAGCCCTCCCCAGGTGCCACTGACTTAGAGTCTACTAAGCATGCTCTGGAGCAGATAGGACCCACCAGATGCCTCAGGAAGCATATAAGACACCTGCATCCATTACGGCTTGTAACCTGCGATGGTCCTCTGTGTGATACAGATTAGATGGGCCTTTGTCCTGATCCAATGGAGGCTCCTCTTATGTTATTAAGGTGTTGAGAAGCAGAATGTCTCTCCGTTCTGACCATTCAGTGATATTGTCAGCAGGTCAATACAGTCAGAAAGGATCCATCAAGAAACTTCAGAAGAGTAGCAGTCAAGGAAATGAGGGGTTATATTCTCATTTATAAGATCGGATGAATTGAATCACAAGATACAAACTTTTAAGGTGGAATTTTGAAGAGAGGTTCTTGACTTTGCTGTTACTTACAGCTAATACCTATTTGTACAAACTAGAAAGCACTAGAAGGTAGTGAAGCTACTTGAAAACAAGGACAAACTCTCCTAAAAATGGCAAAACGTTATTAAACTAAGAACAAAATTATTATCAGTTGTTTAACATTCTCTGGGATGAGATTCATTTGGAAATGGTATGGATAGGAGTGGCTCTACCGGGAGAGTGACTGAAAAGGGAATTTCAACCTACTGGGAGGCACCTCATTATCTGCCCATCATTTCCCCAACACCAGTGTCTGCCCAGCTGCTGACCCACTCACTTGTCATGGACTGTTCTTGGAGAACATGTGAGAAGATTATGGGGAGAGTTACCTCTTCCTCTAGATCACTGGCCACTGATATTCTTTTGTCCCCAGCACTTTTCTATAGGTCAGGAAAATGCTTTTTCTCTTCTACTGTTTTTTTTGTAACGTACTTGACTGGGGAGGATGGTGGGAGGACAGTGTTTCAACTCCCAGGATTATCCTGGTTTGACACTTTACTAAGAAAGTATGGAATCAAAGAGGTGGGGTGGGGGACAAATGAGAACAACTGTGTCCTCAATACCAGTTTTACATGCACAGCACACATGAGCATGCAAGCACTGGAAAGCCCAGTGGTGATGCTAGAATGGGGATGGCAGTGGGATGGATGGCAGATAGGGGAAAATTTATGTTTGGACTATGGACTCAAACAAGGTTCAGCAAATCTCCATCCCCTCCAAATTACTATTTATTCTACTGAATTTATACTACGGTGGGGAGAAACGTATGCAGGCATATGCATGCTTTGGAGGCAAAGAGCATCTTTTCCTCATCAGGATCAAAGTAATAGTGACATTCTTGCCTCTGCCCAATATTTCCCTCTTGCAGGTTGCACGTAATGGCCTGCTGTATCAAAGGAGGCAATTTAATTTTTCTCTCCCATTTGGTGCACAGTTATGGGAATCTGTTGTCCTGGTTACAGAGCTCCATGCCGAGCATATTGTGAACTCTATAAATATTTCTATTGATCTATGCACATAAATAAGCACCAGGAAGTATATGTTTAGCAATCAACATGTGAAAATAAACAGTCACATTTAAATAGTTCTCCTAGAAATGTTCTGTAGACTACTCATGGGGTATATGGCTTCAGTAGTCTGCTGCATGGTCCATTGATGCTATGCGCTTTGGAGCTGAAGCTGAGCATTTACAACCCAGCATGCAAGATTACTTGTCACACAGCAATTTTACCTCCAAAGACTCCAATCAATCCAACTGACAGTTATATAACCTTAAATGTACAGATACCAATATGAAATCCACAGAAGGTAACCACAGGCTAGATTTTCAGCAACACAAAGATCAAAAATGGGAATGGCTACTACTGAACAAGACAGAAATATATTCCCTGTAACTACAAAACCTCATAGTTTTGAGGTTTTGTACAGAAACTGTAGCAAGAGACAGTTTCCTGTAACTCACCATCCAAGTCACATAACATTTTTTTTACAGATCAGACTACACAGACACAAATTATGTATCGTGATCCCATTAGCTGCACCCCACCCACTTCCAGAAAGGGTTCCTGCGGAAATCCTTATGACTATAAAATTGGGTGTCGCAGCCTAAGGGATATAAACAAAAACATTCTGTTTAGCTTTTCAGCTTATAAGGTCAGAGGGGCCAAAACTCTTTAGCAGCCCAGAGATAAAAAGGAAGTAGCAATAAACAGCAGAGTTGGTGGAATATTTCTAAAAATTTGAACTATGACTGGTCAATCAATTAGTTATAGCTCCTTTTCCTGTTGGTCTCTAAAGGCCTTACAAAATGTAAGAAGAACAGCTGAGATATCTGACATGCACCACTGCCATTACTGAAGGCCTCCCACATAAAGAAGTGGGCAAAGCACAGTTGCGCTCAGACTTATTTAGGCATTTATCTGGAGAGAATTATTTAGCTTCTTTCTGACTCAGATTCATTTCCACAGTAAACTGGACAAGGGGGGGAGAAGAAAATAAATTCTGAATAAAATAATTACTGTGCATACCACCGGATAGCATCTGTATAGTATACGTTGTTAGGATGAATGTGAAGCTTTGTGATGCTCCAACCTTGTCTGACATTCTGGGGAAAATATGTACTTTTTAACCATGTTCAGACCAATATGCATATTCATGTGATCACATTCAGTCAAGTAATTCATGTGCATTTTGCAAATGAACTGCATCTACATACTGTTTTCCTGTTGGCCTAGAACCCTGCAGATGCCAAAACCCACAGGTAACTAACCCTACAATCCAGAGTGACTATGGGAGCACATAAGAGACATTACATGCACCCATAGTTACTGCACCACCTAGTGAAAACCTATGGGAAATTCATATTGCAATCTAAAGCAAATTGTTCTCACACTGGAGCAAAGACTCCCCGTAGTTACTCTGGATTGTGCCCTAAATCTGTCTGGGCCTGCACCTGAGGTCCAGATGAAACCAGAAGTGATCAAAAACCAAAAATGTCCTTCTGACACCTGGAGGCATTATGAGTCCTAGAGAGATCATGCAGAACCTCTCTGATCCTCAGAAGGCCACTTGCACACAATTAGAATATGCTCTTTCTAACGTCCCAAGGTCAGAAGTACCTAATCCACCATGGGTCATGAACCTGCAGGTAAAAAGGGCTCACCTATATATTGATTAACTACAGAAGTTGAGAGTGTTTCTAAGATCAAAAGCACAATCAACATACATAGAAGAGAATACTGCATACCTGCAAGCAGCTTATAGTAGAGCAAAATTATTCACTCAGTACAGGTGGTCTCTAGTTATCTGTGGGGGTTCTGTTTCTAGAAGCCTCATGGATATCAAATTCCACATGAAATAAAATCACACAATTTTGGGGACCACTGGGGTCCAAATCCACAGATGCAAAATCTGTGGATAAGTAGACAACCTGCTTACATTCAACCATACTGACCAAACTGAAAAGTTGAACTGTCCAATATGTACTTCATTTCAGGAACCCAGTGGTAGTGGTTGTTATCATCCATGCTTTTGGAGCAGGACAAATTAGATCTATAAAAACTGCTCACTTGTAAAAGCTATACTACTAGGGCTTGCTTTTTTATTGTATCAGCCACACACAAATAAGCCTAGGCATAAAAAACTATTTTATTTAGGAGCACTAATGTACAGTTATCAGGGGTTCAGCTCGTTTAATTAAGCCAAGTACAATCACACCCCTGTGGGCTTTTAAACTGTGAATATCCATTTAAATATTATTTAAATGCTTATCTTCCAAGTACTGGAGACTGTGCAGAGCTTCATGTTTATGTCAATTAGGGGTATCAGCTTGCTAATAAAACCTTTATGTCTTGCCAATTTATAAGCTTTTCAACTCTTGGATCTGGTAGTTTTATTCGTTTATGATCTTATATGCCCATATTGTTTCATCGTTGCCAAAGTGTGTGGTGATGAGACTAAATGACTGCTTTCTCGAGTAAACAAAATTTAACCTCTCACTCTATTTTCCAGCAGAAAAGTATGTTACATTGGCCTGTTATGAAAAAATAACCAATATAGCTTTGTACAGTGGCCTCAGTTTGCCTAAGGCTTTAATTCTATAAATACAGTAAACAACTACAGGGGTCAGTGGACCGGGGGAGACCTCAGTACTACATGGACCACAGCACTTCTGCTCAAAGATCACCTTATCCTTTACAGTAACTCTGTAATCCATTCTGTTGCTGTTAATGCTGCTATAACCTTGCCTGTTACCGAGATCTAAATAATGACCAAAGGAAATATGGATGAATTTCCAGCTTTTGTGCTAAGATCTAGGTACAAATCGACAACACCATGGTGCCTAGTGCTTGGGCAGTAGAATAAGTAAAAAGTAGGTCAACATGGTTAATTATCAATTACACGGATCAAGCATACTTCATCTCATGGATTTATTCATCTCTTCATGGTAGCAGCTGGTTTGGAAAACACATTCCTGGTTTAGATGCTCAGTGTGAAAAAAGCAATGGGGAAAAGCCCCAAAATGTTCTGCATAGGGCAACAGCCATGGAAGAGGCCTGCATGTGTTGGTTACTGAGAAAGTCCTATAAATTTGCAGCAAAAACTGGCTATGGTCAGCAGTGATCAATAAGAAACCTTTGCCTTCTCAATCATCTGAGCAATTTTGCACAAATTAATGACAATACATGTCTCCCCCACAAATGTGTGATTGTATAAAACCAAGGATATACATCATAAAAACCATACTTCTCTTGTTATGAATTAAGAAAATATATGGATAAATATATGATATATGGATAAACTCTTCATATAACCCCTAAAAGCACTTTTTACAAAGCATGCAGCCTGCCTGAAACACAGGAAGAGAGACAAGATTAACAGCTGAACCAGCACTGGTATGTGCATCTGTCATTCAAATTGTGATGCTGAACTCACACCACAGCTGAAGGACCCGCTGTGAATCTCTTTTATATTACATCTGCCTTCATATATAATGTTTTAATCTTTTCATCCTGTCGAACAGATTCTCATAAACACATTCTTACAAAATGAAAGGAATTCAAATACTGTACAAGTCTTCATGGGCAAGAAGGAGAATGAGCACATACACACACAATATCAAGTCCAAAAAAATTGTAAATACAGTGGCACCTCACATAACAAGTTTAATTCATTCTGGAGTCCTTCATGTGATGTGAAACGCTCTTCATGTGAAGCAGATTTTCCCATAGGAAATAATGGAAACTCAGACGATTGGTTCCACAACCCCAAAAATATTCATATAAAAATATTACCTGGATGTAAAAATGATGCCAAAGTACTGTAATTGAAGTCAATATGGCTGCAATCTGCAATCCTAAAGACACTTTCCTGGGAGTAAGACCCATTTAACACAATCAGGCTTACTTCTGGGTAGACATGGTTAGGAGGCTGCAATCAGAGACATCATTAACTGGGAGGCTTACCTGGGCTGCCGCTGGAGGTTCAAGGTGGCCAGTGGGAGAACTTGGGGGCAGCTGCCTCTGGCACCCCCAGGCAACTGCCCACAAGTTGGGAGCAGTCAGAGGCAGCAATGCTGACTGACAGCCTTTTTAAACAGCCTCCGCATGGAGCATCAGGGCTGCATAGCGTGCATGCCCATAAGGCGCCAGAGAGGTTTGCTTGTTAACATGAAGCAGATTTGTTACATGAAGCATGATTCCTTGGAAATTTAGATTTGTTATGTGGAACATACTTTATGTGAGGCACCACTGTATAGGCAATGCTAAGATCCAGAATCTGAAGCACATTCAGACAACACATGAGAAGGTATAAATATGAATCTTTGATCCTTAACCTTTTAACTTGGCTTCCAAAAACATCATACTAAGATCCTATTTTACTAACACACCCAGTATAAAAATACATGGTTGAGGCAGCAATGGTGATGGCCTTCTACTTCTGCTGTCAAAAAGAACAATAAAAATCTATCATTCATACCAACAGTTTATCCAATAACAACATAATTGCAACAATAATTAATAATAATTTGTAATTATCAAATCATGTACCCAATAAGAAATAAAGACTGTATTTTTAAACCTTCCTTTAGTAGCTGAGGTTTGTTAAATCAAGAATCCTAAACAGGATAAAGGAAAATATGCTCTCTGAATCCAAGAAAATTAAGCTAGGCACGCATCTGGGCCAATCATCAAATATTTTGGAAGCACAATTTGTGCATTTTATTTTAGTGAGCTATTTAGCATCAAAATACCAGCTGTACAAAACAAATTGAAATAAGCTTTAATACATTTCTTCCATTAAAAAAAATGCTTCATTACTGGTTAAAATCCCAAAATCTATTTTTCCCTTCTCCCTCCAAACAAGGATACCTATGTCATGGTGATGTGTTAAAACCTTCATAAAACCCAGCTGTTTCTGTGGCACAGAAATAATTCTTTTTTTTAGGGTCCTACAATATTAAGACTTGCTGAACCTCTGGAAATCTTTTTGGGCATTCTCATATCGTTTAAAAACACTAAGTAGTTCTTTCCTTTGGGATCTGTCATGAAATATGTTCTGCTTTTAAAGGCCAAAACACTGCCTTACACATTCTTAAACTTTGCCTGTGTTTGCAACCCTTTTTACCACTTGAGAGGCAACATTTCTGACCCTGTCTTTAGGGTGCAATCCTCAGCATGTCTACTCAGAAGTAAGTTCCATTCCGTTCAATGGGACCTACTCTCAGGAAAGTGTGTTTATGATTGCAGCCATAGGCCTATATCCTAAAGCAAAATTAAATCCCTTGTTCCGGAGCAGTTAAGATGACTTTCCATAAGATAACACTAGAGGGTGACGTAACTGCGTGGACCCGTAACTGCTATGGATTTTGCCCTTAGTGATCCAAGGCTGACTGATGTGGTCTTCAACCTTAGGGGAAGAAGCAGGATGGAAAACTGAGACGGAAGCACTCAGACAGGAAGCTTAGAGATGTCAAGCCCAAGAAAAATATAAGAAACTTCAGGAACAAACCTGTGTTTTTTTCTTGAGGAATTTGTTCCAATTGAAAATTAGACACTTTGGAGAAAATTAAATGAAGATCACACAAAGTTTTTAAAATGTTTTTAAAATAATAGTATACACATTAACTAAAAACTGTCATATTGCTACAAAATTCTGAAGTCCACAGTAGTAGTGTTATTAAGTTAGAATACTGTACTGAAACACTGTTTTCCAACAAAAATAGTTCTCTAAGAAGCTTAAGTAGAAATGGGGATATGAAGTTGGCCATGAAAGGGGCTCACAATGTAAAACAAAGACCTACAGCCACTCTTCCTGCAACAGCTACTGGAAGAAACAATATGCTGGGATGAATGGGGATAGTTCCTTGATACACATGAGAGAAGTTCCATGGAGTTAAATAAACTTCATTCCCATCCATGGGCAAATTATAACTTAACAGAGCTTGAAAGCAGTTTAGGGAAGTTATGGGTTTTGGGGCTGGTGAAGCTTAGAGCTCAAGGCCCAGCCATACCTTCAACTGAGTTTCTGGTCCTGGGCAAGTCACTTGCCTTTTATTTTGTTTGATTATTTCTAACAGTAGTTAGTCAAATACCTTTAGTATTCATAGACATACAGGTCCAATCTAGATATACACAGTTTTTATACATGGATTTGACTCAACACAAATGGCCACTGCTAATCAGTTTTAGAAACTGCTTTTCTACAGAGTTTTAGAAACTGCTTTTCTACTGTTGTAGAGAGGTAGTCATGCATGCAATTGTTCGATTCTTCAGTCCCAGAATCAAACCCCTGCATATATGGAGGCACTACTTTATTCCTTTAGGCACAATGGAGGAGCAAGAAACTAGAAGTGGGTCTTTAAACCTATTTTTCCATTGTTATGCTTATCCACTGATTTTTTATCCATGGGAGGTTCCAAAACTGATCCCAGGTGGACAACAAGGGACATCTATACTATGTCTGATCAAGGAGGTCCCATTTGGCTACAAAGTCTGATAGAAAGCTTTTTCATTGGCAGCGCTGGCATGAACCAAGCAGAAATAGTTTTGATGATGGAGTCAAGAGAAAATGGTTGCAGGGATGAAGGGCTGATAATATGGAGCTTCAATTATGCTGAAATTTTCATCATTAACATTTCCCATGTTTGAATATAAATCTAAATTGCAAGGGATATTCAGACAGCATAATATTTCAGAAATGTTGTGTGGGGAAAGCAACACAAATCACAGGTCTGGATAGTAGAAATGAAAATTTGAAAAAGAGGTATGTGGTAGTGCAAGTGTGCAGCTTTATGCTGCATAAACAGAAAAACTATCATTCCAGATCCTTTCCAACAGATCTCTATAACTTTCACCCATCTTGTTTTGTTGTATCCAGTACAGAGTAGTTCAGAAGTTCACAAACTTTGTAGAGGTTCCAGAGGTTACTACCTGATTTATAAATACCAAAGGGTGTAGATAGAAGAAACAGCTTGATGGACACAGGGCACAATCCAGAGTAACTACGGGAGCATATAAGAGACATTACATGCACCCGTTGTTAAACCCGTAGTTAACCTAGTGAAAATCTATGGGAAATTCATATTGCAATCCAGAGTAACTTGTTCTTACTCCGGAGCAAGGACTCCCCATAGTTACTCTGGATTTCACCCATAATCTAATATGGCCAGTCATTAAGATGATCCACTGGTAATGACACACAGTTTGAGAACTGTTTGAATCGTCTATTTTCAACACTGGATTTTATGGACATCTTTTACAACTATCTTAATAAAAACCTTCATCAAGGTATGTGCTTATATCTTATTTCCACTGGATATATTGAAGAGCACTTGTTTCAATTGTCTGTGACACTATGAAAAATGATTAAAACCCAACAAGTGCATTTTCAATAATTGTAACTTTTAATATCAGAAGACAATCTTTAAAGAAGAAATTATAGGAAAAAAATGGTTTTTAAAGGCACTTCCATTCACCTCACCTCACAAAAATGGGATGAAAACAGTTAAAAAGGAAATTATAAAAAGAATAATAGTCTTAAGAAAATTGAGACTATAGGGAAATATTTGATGGAGACATCTGTCTCATGCAAGATGACACAGAAGAAAAATCCTGTATCAAATGTTATAGCATTCAGCTGTTTGGGTCCATAAAGAGGTCAGCACAGTCCTGAACACATCCCCCCCCCCCTCGCACACACACACACTAAGAGCATGCACTACATCAGTGGTGTCAGGATCACCTTGGGAGGTCACAACTGTGGGTCAGAGGGGTTGCAAAAGGGTGGGGGTCTGCCATCTTGGAATCTGGCGCTGGTCTTTCTTGGGAGTAATCTATTGAACACAATGGGACTTCAAAGTAGACATGGGAAAGCTCTGGCATCACAGTGATGTCACATCCCAGTAACTTGGATAGGAGGTGTCAGACAGATTTTTAAGTTTGAAAGGGAGTCCAGGCTGAAATGCCGAATACCACTTCTTTAAATGTCTCCTGTCCCTCCATTCTGCTTCTGTCATTTGGTGTGTTACTCCCTTTCCATACCAAAACAGCTTCAACACAGCATTAGTAATAGGGCTGTCACCTGTATGGCTTAAATTATTCAACACAAATAACAGATTAGCCAGTTGAGTTAAACTCCATTGGCTTCTAGCCATAGTTACTGGTATTTGAAGAAGTCACATCAAATAAACATTGTCTTCCAGCAAAGAGCTGGGCCATGAAGTGTATCCAAAATGCATAGAAGGGCTGCTGGCTGCCCTGCCAGCTACATTCCCCACTCTCTGCCCCCCCCCCACACTATATTAATAGTGTATGCAGTATAGATTGCAAATTGCTATTACAGATTAAAGGGGAGGAAGCAGAAAACCTTTAGTATATAAACAAAATACTGTACACTTCATGGCCCTCTGGATTCCACCCATTTTGTTTACAATCTGGATGTTTAGTCAGCTGTTCTACTCTTATAACATTTCCGTGAAAGAGAAAAACACATCTAATGACAAAATTATAGGCCAAGTAGTTTTTTTAAAATATATATATAATTATGCTTTTGAAAAACTACTCATTGCCATAGCACTGAACAGCTTTGAAGCAGGATATCTTAATTTTAGAAGTTAAATAGTAGATTAAGGCCTTTGGAAACAGAGTCTTTTTTTGATCAAACATTTCAATTCCTTTTCTGTTGGGCACCTAAATGTTCTGATAGATCAAAACGATCTCCTACTCCTCAGAGCAGTGAGTCACTGAGCAACAGGTTCAGCTTTCTAGTTTAATGATAATGTGAAATCGAATTTTTGTTATGTAATTTAGGTTTTACATTTGTTTTAAAAACAAAATTCAAAGTTTACCTCATCTCCCAACTATCTCATGGATCTGACACTAACACCCCACTACCAAAGTGGATTCTGGCAGAAATCCATCTTCTACAAAAAACAAACTTTATGGATGCTTTGGGGCAGAAGCTCAGACTAATTATTTTTTTTAATGTGGGTGGAGGTGCTGTATCAAATGACAACGTTGTGTGTGCCAGTAACAATACTCCAGATGCAAATGTAAGCTGAAGTTATTTGCCTCTCTATTCCTAAAGTGTTTTAACAAGCATAGACAACAGTTGAGAAAATCATTATTTGCTTATTCTGGTGCACTTTTTTATATCTTTCTGACCAGCTGAAACAATTTATTTTAGTACTTTTCTTAGCATATAGCTTTATTGTGTGTTCCATTTACACACATTGTGTGTTCCAAGTGAAGATTTACAAAAATACAGGCCCTCCCCCAGATCTGCATATTCACTTAGCTGTGGATCTACAAGAGCCCATGCATCCCACCCCAATCTCTGAAGTCATGGGGAGCACATCTCCCCATTCTTCCAGAGGGTGTTCTCAGCCCTGCAGAGGCCTCAGACCTCTTCTGCAGGGGATCTCAGACCCAATGCCCATGGCCTTTTCAGATCTCAGAATTACAGTTGCAAGATCCGCAATGTAATGCAACAAGCAACAATAGGAAGCTCAGGCTGGTGGGCAGAGTTCTAGCATGCACTTTTCACATTTCTCTAATAAGCCCACCCATGTGCCTTGAGCCTCTCTTAGCTGTGTTTGCTATGTTGCACCTGGCCTCCCAATCTGGAAGTAACTGGCAATGACATAATCACCAGTTACTTCCACTGGTACCTCCGAAAGGTAGATAAATGTGAAGTGGTACAAGCAGGGAATCAACACTGAGAAACTCTGGTATACAGCACTAATTAGAACACACAGGTGCCTTGTGAGGCACAGAGCAGAAAATTGTATATTTCTGGTGCAAACCTAAGCCATTCTACTCAGAAGTAAGTTCTACTGTATTCAGTGGGGCCTACTCCTAGGAAACTGTGTTTAGGATTGCAGCCTTTATTGTTTTCAGTAACAAAAAAGCAAACTATGTGTTTTCCAAAACCTCTATTTCATTAACAGAATGTATTGGCCACATTCCCCTGTGATTTGGTCTTCTTCCAAACTCTAATAAAAGGCTGTCTTTCTTCCAGCAAATATGAGATTGTAGAAGATCTGTTATCCAATTATAGTTTCAAATGAGATTTATTTTAATCATAAATAGCACCTGCCAGGATCACCTTTCCTATACTTTCACAGTTGCATGATTAATATTCTTCCAATTTTAAGCTACTAGCATCCTTGTAGCAATTAAAAGGTTGCCCTGTGGTATTCCAGAGATTCTGCATGTGGATTTGTTTTTTAAACAATATAATTAAAGGTGGGTTTCAACAGGAAAGTCCAATACATCCTATGACAGCTTGCATAATTTCTTTTCAAACTTGATTGCCACCAATGAACAAATATTATCTGCTGCTTGATGATTATAACTTCAGCACTGCCTCGAAACAATCAGTTAGGTACATTATTTTGATCTTACTAAATATATAATGCACCAATATTATACTAAAAATAAAGAAATAGAAAATCTACATTCTGGAATTAATAGAAAAAAAACCTATGACCAATTCTACGTAGACATATATCTTCTGTGATATAGATAGCTGGAATTCTACATTTTCTTCTACAGTCTTTTGAAGCCAGTATCTATTGATATAGCTTCTGTCACAATTGTACAGTATACATTTTTGACAAAATTTCTTAATATGTTTCTAAATTTTACCATTAAACTTTCAAACTTCTTCAGGTTTCTATATATCTCTTCATTTAATTGGTATTACATAAAGGAATGCTATTACATTCCTGGTCTGCAAATACAGGGGGGAAATCTTAAGATTCTGAATCTGTGTCATTTCCCACACTTAAAAGCAATGAATCTTGTCATCATCCCCCCTCAAAAAAATTGATGGATATTTTAAAGTCAATAACAAGCCTATTAATTTCTCAACATTAACTGAAAAGCCGTCTAGTTTCTTCATATTTCTTAAAAGTTTCTCAGAAGTGGTTAGTGTTTTCAATAAAATACCTTACAGAACCAACAAAATAAGAAGTCCCCCAAAGTTCAAAAGGGCTTACTCTCAGAAAAGAGTACGTAAGATGATAGATCACAACTCCGTACAAATCCACTGCAAGTATTACTGCATGAGCCGCACAAATGAAATTGAGCATCACAAGAACACTGCAGTGCTACTGGGCAGATCCCTTTCATCTTAGTGAGGCTTGCACCAAAGAACTTCCCATGGATGGCACCCTATTAATCCAACAGGAGTAAACAACCACCGGCAGAGAGAGCAGGTTTTTGAAGCAACTGATGCTGCTATTAATTAGTCCAGTAACAGAGAGAACTATTCTTAAAGACTTAGACTCCAGTATTTAATATAGGAATATTGCATGAGGTTAATTAGAAAGGACAAGCAACATAACAGGGCACTCATTTCCAGTTCAGCAAATCTATACAGTGAATCACGTTCCTCCTGCATCTCTCAACCACAGGAGGAGTCACATCAAAGCAGGCAATACTCAGCAGGTTCCTGATAAGCATACATCTTTTGACCAACAGCCAAATTCAGTCATCATCAACCAACAGAATATTCCACTAATTATTACTACTAAAAAAAGTCTAATTGAAATCACTGAAGAACAAAGAACCAGTTGTGGCAGAGTCTGAGATGTTATATGTAACCTGGCTCTAGAAGTACTAACTCCTGGTAGAGAAACCTGCAAGGCAAGTTCACTAAAAATCTGAACAGCAACACACTGAATGATTAACTTTATTATCAAACCTAAAAAAACCCAATTAGTACGTGAGCAGCAAGAGAATTGGACGCAAAATGTGTCATGTAAGAACATGAGATCATTAGCCATTTAGGAAATGTGTTCATAGCACAACATTTTTTTTCCACAGGGCTCACTTCCGAAACACACTTCCAATCCATTTTCCCTTTTGTGCTCTTGTTTCCTGTACAGATAAGTTCAAGGAAGTTAGGACTCCGGGAATGGGTTCCCAGAGCTTCAGGCTGTGAGATCAGAAGATCCTCATTTAATCACTGCCTTCTACATACTGTAAATACTATGAAATATCTTTCTACACTATGCTTCTTTTTGCAAAGGCTCTAAGAGGTCCAAATATTACCAGAGAAAGCCATATCCAAAGGACCAGCTAATGGATCCAACATTCTGATTCTTTTTCTTGCATTTGTGGTGAAAGCCTCCCATTTTTCTTCTAATTCCATCCTCCAAAGTCTTCTGTTCCTCCAATATCCTTTAAAGGCTGTAGAGTTATCCTTTTGCAGGACCCCATGTCCCTTTGTCTGAGCATCAGCCTTTCGCCATAACTGGCAAACAAATGATGTTGAGCCAGCTTATTGAATCATGAAGCCCATGTATTGACCATGACCTGGAAATTCAGCAACCAAGCAACGCTCTAAATGTCTGCTCCCCCAAGTGCAGCTAGGTAACACCCAAAGACTATATTAACAGGGGTCAATGACTGCCTTGCTGCATATTGCCCAGATGTGATGCACATTACCCAGATCTGTCACTGCTAAGCAGCTACTGTTTCGTGAAAAATTCATTAGCTCCAAACACTATACGTGAGTGTAGGAATTCCATCTCCCCACCCTCAAGCACAATGCAAATAATAAAGGTAAGGAAAAGTGCCAAGTTATTTGCTTATGTTTGTTATCAGCACCATGCCAGCCTTTGCTGTACACCAGCACATTTCTCCTCCTTTTCACTGACCAGTACCTTGTTTTTATTCTGTGCTAACCCTGCTTTCCCCATTTGTCAATTAATCAGTGTTGTACTACTATTCATTGCTCCTTTCCCCGTCTTTAGTTTTTTAATAAACTTAGGGCAAAATCCAGAGCAGTTACGGGTCTTCACACAGTTACATCACCCTCTAGTGTTCTTATGGAAATTCACCTTAACTGCTCTGGATTAGGGCTTAATTTGACTTTAGGATATGGGCCTTATTGTGCTCTTACTGTTTTACCTAGCTCATTAAGTCTGCAATCCTAAAGATGCTTTCCTGGGGGCAAGACCCATTGAACACAATGGGGCTTACTTTTGAGTAGACATGGTTAGGATTGTGCTCTTAGGAATGAGTGAGATTGCCACCTTTCTGTCTAAGCATCAGGGACTAGTGCTTTATTTGAAGCAACTATCTATCTACAGTATTTATATACCGCTTTTCAACTGAAAAGTTCACAAAGCGGTTTACAAGAAAATAAAAAAATTAATAGCTAATGGGTCCCTGTCCCAAAAGGGCTCTCAATCTAAAATGCAAAATAACACCAGCAGAAGCCACTAGAACAGACATTGCTGAGGTGTGTAGGGCCCGTTACTCTCCCCCTGCTAAATAAATGAGCAACCCCTGGATATTTTGTGAGGTGGGGGTCTGCTGGGCAAGGAGAAGCCTTTCTCCTGACAATTTCTTTCGGTGTGGGCTTACTAGCCTTGGGTAGTAGCAGTTAAGCTCTCTTTCCCCAGTTTAACCAGTATCAGTGAAGATAAGTGATAAAGAGCCTTCACTAAACAGTAGAAACTGCACCTGTTTGCCCTCCAAATTTTCTTATAGCATTACTACTATTTGCATATTTAACATCTAGCCATGTGTATGATGCTTTCAAAAAAGTTAAGATAGCCTCTTATTTAACTGCTACAGCGTGCACACAACACGAAGTTGTCCACTAAATGTTTCTTCTTTCCTGGCAACAATAAAATGCAAAGATTTCTGTTTGATCAGCAACTTGGCAAAGCAGCATCTTTTTTCTTCTCTCAAAATTCAGCTGATTGAAAAGCTTGCTTGCAGAGTTGGAAACATTAGTTCAAATAAACACGCTTTGTGCATTTCTCTGAACTCCTTCCGCTGTGGGATCCACAATTAACTTTAACTCATGTCACAGGTGGAGATAAAGGCATCTTTCTTTAAATTCAAGGAACAAATCAACTAGAGATGGGAAGAGAAATATGAAATGAGCCGGTTCAATTTTGTTGGGTATGCCTGTGCAAATCTCGACCCTTCTGAACAAAACTTCAGATTAATCAATTCCCACTCATATCTTACATTTTTACTGCAGTGAAAGGTTCCAAGCAGGAAGGGTTCCTGGCATGATGCTGCCAGGAATGTGCTGCCAAATTCCCAGTTCAAGCTTTGCCTACAGAACCTATGTCTATTTAAGCTAATTAGGTCTACTTTGGTACTTCAAAAATTGCCCTAGTTCTGCACTGTTGGACCACACCACCACATTATTTTGCTTGTTCAATTTGCAGAGTTCTTCTTTCCTCCCCTCTCCTGTCAGCATCTTCTCCAGACACTGCAGCAACACCTTGGTTCTCAGCAGGTTTTGAGCATGGCAGCTACACACCAGTCTCCAGCAACTCAAGTAAACTCTGTTCCAGCAGTTTCCATTCCAGCAATCCTCAGAAAGTCCATTCACTAATCTGTCAGTCAATCAGTTCATTGATCAGTGAACAGGTCCAGTGGTCTGTCAGTCAGTCCATTAGTCCCTGAGTACATCAATCAGTCCATCAGCCAGCTAGTCCATCAGTTTTCTCTCCTCCATGCTCCTTCCTTCTGCTCTCTCAGTCTCTCTCAACTCCTTCCTTTCACACCCACACCTTTTTCTTCCTCCAGTTGCTGCTTTTATCCCTGAGGGTTTTGTTACCTCCAAATGTGCAGCTGTGCAGCACATTAACTTGAATCTAAGGCCCTGGTGTTAATCCCATGATTGCCTGCTTAAGCAAGAGGCCACTGTTGACACATCTCAAGGTTCTTGCACATTTCCATTACATAAAAAGGTTCTCAATATCCTGATCTTCGAAGCTGTTGAATAAGCATAGTAGCATTCACAGCTCCTGACCATTTGTTATCATAGTTTTCCAATATACCACATGCAGTCATATCTATGGGTTAGAAGGATTTGGAGGTACTAGCACAATGCTAGGAATCCACAATAGCTGCAACTCTTCAAGTGGCAAGTCTGAGCAGAGAAGGGGGTTTGCTAAAATGGATCCATCTCTTGGCAAGTTCAGGAAAGTCATGAAGAACTGGTAAGGCTCTTGACTGCAGGGATGGAAAGAAAACTTCCGATACCAACATGTTCAAGCAGCATCAGTGAAGCTCAAACAAGGCCAGTTTCAAATGGAGTAGTTTTAAAACTGAATTAATTTAGGGCACCTAGCAATATCCTCCAAATTAATCCAACTGAAATATCTGCATTCTGAATCAGATGAAATAACTACTAAGTACTGCACAGTTTAATGGATGTATTAATAAAAGATGAATTACACTATGCATGCAATTTCCACTCTGAGAAAAGATCATTAAAGAAAATAATAAATTTACAATTAATTCACAATCAGTATATAATAAAATGAGTAAAAGTGAGCATTTCTTTGAATTTCTTTAACTATATTTCTACTACACACACTCTTTGTTGCAGTTTAACAGAATCCACTCCTTGCTCTAATTTTAGTGTTCTGTTGCCTGAAAATACCTTGAAAATATTAAGCTTAAAAAATGCCTGAAAATTATTTTGACAGAACATAACTAGGTGGAAATCTGAACTTCAACAATTTCATGACAAAGAATCTTGGCTTCCCCACAGAATCTATTGTCTCTTGGCCCTATGCAAAGTTCTCATTTAATGCTAGTAAACGTCTGTCAAATTTAAAACTCCTGAAAAGGAAGAGAAGCACTTTCCCACCATTCCTTAGTCCTCCCAAGATGATCTCACAGATGTGGCCATAGAGGCATCTCAAGCCATCCCTTTCTCAAAATGTGAAACCCCTTTCTCAGTACTAACAGCACTGCTTAAGGTAATGGTTAGCTGCTACATCACTGGATGATACCACTGGATCCACAGCTACAGAAGGTGATTTTACCAGCAAATGGCACTATAAACGACTAACAGACCAATCCTACACACGTCTACTCAGACATTATTCCTACTGAGTTCTATGGGGCTGACACCCAGGAAAACATGCATGCTATTGTGGCCTAAAGTAAATGTTTTCTTTATATAGCAAAACATTGACTTTTGATTGCTTTGCTTTTTCAGCCATTTTCAATTATAACCATATTTTAAATTTTGTCCACGTGATTCCTCTTTGTCCAGTTTCATCCAAAAATGGCATTCATCTACATCGTTATGGTTTACTGTTGTTTATATTTTGAACACATTAACACAGACTAACCCTACAATCCAGAGTAACTACGGGAGCACGTAAGAGGCATTACGTGTACCCATAGTTACTGCACCAACCAGTGAAAACCTATGGGAAATTCATACTGCAATCCAGAGCAAATTGTTCTTACACCGGAGCAAGGGCTCCCCATAGTTACTCTGGATTGTGCCCATAGTTATGTTTGTTGATGACCCAAAATTTGCAAGCTACTGTTATGCTTTGACATTCTTCTTGTCCCTAACCAGATGAATGTGCAAGGTATTGCTATACATACATCCCAATTCTTTCTGCATACATCCCATCTCATTCAGTTTAACTCAGACACTCTGCTTAACTCATCCTGCATTTTAGTTATTTATTTAGCATATGGCAAACACATGGACTTGTGGTAAATCAGATGTAAATGTCCAGTCCACCCCCATTCCCCACAATCAGTTTTACACTCTACAGTACTGAGGTATGACCAAAATTGTGCCCTGTAGAACATAAAGTCTAACTCTGTTCATAAAATCCAACTCTACTTTTATTTTTAATAAAGTAAATATAAAATACCCAGGAAATTATGCTGGTGCTGTTAACATATTTCAACATGTGAATACAGGTAAATATTTCCAAGGTGAAGAATTTAAGGAATTAAGAACCCATCAAAGTCTCGTACCACTTTTGATCAAACATAATTCACTCTTATTTCCGCTTTTGCATCTAATTGCAAAGCCTGGCGGCTAACTATTATACAGTACATACTAGTACAGGACCAGTATGTTTTAGCAATTTTAATGAAATATTAAGGCTATAATTCTAAACACACTTCTCAGGGAGTAAGCTCCACTGGGTTTTACTGCTAAGTAAACATGCTTGTACAAGCATGCATGTCCCTGTAGCACAGGTGACTACTCTTGTTAGCTTTCGTTTTAAAATATTAAAACTGTCATTGGTTATACCTCTCAATTTCTCCAAAGACAATTTGAAAAATCTCTCCAAAGTGGACTTTTGAGAGTTATTGATGCTTGCAAATTGAAACTGAAGGAAACTAAAAAGCTCATTTTTTTTAAAGTGAGAAATTCAATACAGATGAGCAACTGTGACATGGGTGGTTTTTTTAGTTTTGTTTTTCAGAAATGTGATATTTTGCTAGGACAAAACCCAACACTGATTCTCATTTAATTTGAATGACCCGAGTTCATCCTTCCACAATCATCAGACAATGAAATGTGAAGATAGCCAAAAATGCTTCTTGGGTATCCCGAGGACTGGCTTGGGTCACAGAGTGAATAATATCCTAACTGTATGGCATGCATAAAATAACATCCGAAAGGATTATTATAACCTGATTGGATTACTGTACATTGTAAGCACAGTATATGCTTGGAACACAGCAGTTCTACTGTTGTATTCTCTGCCAGGCAACACTTAACAAACGGCAAAAAGAGTTAAGTATCCCATTAGCTGGCTCTACCCCCCTCTCCCCGCAACTGGTGTGGTTGCAGTGGCTGAACTAATTAAATTCAGGGCATGTATGGTGTAGCTGAACATTTTTGATCTGTCGTAGCTATTGAATTATTGGACCTCAGGGGAGGGAGGGAGTAAGCAACATGAAGAGGATGTTGGAAACAGTTAATTCCCTGCACATTCCATAGGTTTTATGGAAACCTAATACATCATCCTAAAGTTTTCATCGTCAGTTCAAGACTTCACAGTGTTTAACTCAAACTGGCATACAGTGATGCAAGTTTTGCATTCTGTGCGCACATTAACAACACCCAGTAAGTGTCTCTTCAACTGTCATTCATTATTCGGCAGGGAAAAATAGGGTGGTTTACACTTAGGATTTAGGCTACAATCCCATCCACACTTCCCTGGGGTTAGGACTGGGACACCCCAAAGCAAGTTTGGATAAAAACACTCCTCGTCTTTAATTTACTCCCCCTCTCCAGGAGTAGGCGACCCATCAGACTTGCAGTGTTACAACATCCTGGATAAATGAAGAGAAAGGTGATCAACCCCCCACTCTCCCCAAATGATGCTCTGCATTCACTTTCCAAGCACTGTGGCTGAATTCCACACATCAAAAATGCCTTGCTTTGAACTGCAGAAGGCAATCCTATCCACACTTTCCTGGAAAGAAGCCCCAATGGAATTTACTTATGAGTAAGCATGCCTGGATTTGGATTCTGATACTGGGAGTAAGTCTCAGATCCACACTTCGTTGGGAGTAAGCCCCACTGACTTGAATGTGACTTTCCTTCCAAGGAGTCATGCGTGGGCATTGAGGATGCAACCCAATCTACACTTTTCAGGGAGTAAGCCCCACTGATTCTAATGGGAATTACTTCTGAGTAGGCATGTCTGGGCTTGAGCTCTGAAGCTGCAACCCTATCCACACTTTCCTGGGAGTAAGCTTCACCGACTCTAATGGGACTTGGTTCTGAGTAAGCAAGTGCGCACAGGAGAGCGCAGGCGCGTAAAAGTTTGTAAAAGTTGGTCAAACTTTGCGCAGAGGTGTTGTTCAGAAGGGGGTCTCCCCCCACACACAGAGCCCTCCAAGCATCACAGGGCTGGCTCCCCCCACCCTCCAACAGTAGCCCACTTGGGGGTCACTCCACTTGCTGTGCTGCAGCTCCAAGGAGAGCAAGGAAGGACTGACTGACTCACCAGGATACCCATGACCTCCGTCCAGAGCTTGGAGAAGCTCTCGGGAACGTCGCTGTCCCGCTGAGGCTCAGCACCAGCGCCTGCTGCTTCCTCCTCCATGGTGGCCTCTCCAAGCAGAACTCAGGCAGGCAGGTAAGCGAGCTCCACACAGCAGCAGCAACACCCAGGCAAGCCCCTGCTCTCCTCCAGGCTCACTCCTCGCCTCTCCTGGGGAGCTGCAGCATCTCCACCCCTCAGCAGCACCAGCCAAGCCCACCTCTTTCCCTGGCTGAGCCACCCCTAGCCGCGTCCAAGAACTGCACAAACTTTACCCGCTCCCTCCCAGCTGCGTGCAACAGGGTGGTGAGCCCAGCTGGGCGCGACCAAGTGGCCCTTCCCGCGGGGGAGTTCGAGACACCCTCGGAAGTCCCCAGTGACACCCGCTCCTCCCACGCGGGCACCGACACAGCATCCACGAAGGCACAGATTTAAGAGGGAGTTTCCACTCCACGCGACCCAGCTCGGTCCACGCGTGGAAATTTTAGCGCCTACTTTTTGAGACAGGGACTCCCCCACCCGCGTCTTCACGAATGGGATGTTCCGCCTCTGCTTGACTGACTGTCTCGCGCCCGCCCGCCCAGAGAATAACAAAAGGTGCTCTGAGGGCAGCTCCTCTGCATGGCAATGAGTCCAGGAAGGGGCAGGAGCACCAGGAGCCCCTTCACAGCACTGCCTCCCTCAAGGGCCAGCTTTCCAGGCTCACTCAGAGCAAGAGCTGCTCCAGCTGCACTTAGAGCCCTACAGAAGTCACTCCCATTAAAGTCAATGGGACTTACCATTCCCAGGACTTGTGCAGAGGGTTGCAGCCTCAGCCCCAAGCCTAGGCATGTCTACTCAGAAGTAAGTCCCATTAGAGTCAATGGGCCTTACTCCCAGGAAAGTAGATAAAGTGCAGCCTGAGCCCCATCCTAAGCATGTCTACTCTGAAACAAGTCCCATTAGAGTCAACGGGGCTTACACCCAGGAAAATGTGTATAGGACTCAGAGCCCACTGTTAGGTATAGCTACTCAGAAGTCTCATTATATCTGATGGTACTTACTCCCAGGAAAGTGTGGCCAGGATTGCAGCCTCAGAGCCCTATTCTAGGCATGTCAACTCAGAAGTAACTCCTTTTAGAGTCAATGGGGCTTACTCCCAAGAAAGTGTGGCTAGGATTGTAGCCTCAGAGCCCTATCCTCAGCATGTCTACTCAAGTGAGTCCCATGAGAGTCAATGGATTTTACTCCCAGGAACGTGTGGCTAGGATTGCAGCCTCAGAGCCCTCTATTAGGCATGTCTACTCCGAAACAAGTCCTGTTAAAATCAATGGGGCTCACACCCAGGAAAAGTGTGGCTAGGGTTGCAGCCTCAGAGCCCACTCTTAGGCATAGCTACTCAGACTACAATGGTGGGCTCCAGCAGGTTCGCTCCTACTCTATAGAACCCATTGTTAATAAGAGATAGGACATATAAAGTTTAAAAATAGCCATTGAAAAGTGGCTGCCAGATGGGCAGAGAACCGGTTGTTAATTTCTTTGAATCCCATCACTGACTCAGAAGTAAGTCCCATTATCGCCAATGGGGCTAAGACTAGGTCTTTGTTGAAAGGACTGTCTCCCAAGTCTACAGAAATTCTCACCTCCTGCTGGACAAAACAAACCACCAGCAAGATCTGGAATTTAGCAAGGCTTTTGTCTGTGTCCCCAGGAAGACTGCTGGCTCCTCTCCCTGCACGGCACACATACTCTGGCTCTTTCACAGCCAGCGGATGCCAAGTGTGACCATAAGTCATGACCCCAAAAGGCAAGGCACCCCAAAATGTAGAACATCTCCCCCCAATTCCTTTTAGAAAGCAAGGTGGGATATAAACTGAATGAATGAATGACAAAATAAAAGTTCAAAATATTTGGATATTGATTTCATGTGGTTAATTTTATCACTATATTACTTACTGTTAAACTTAAAACTATACTACATGTCATTTATGAATTACCAAAAGGCCATGGGCTGCTTTGCAGGGGTCTACTTACAAAAGAAAGTAGAATATTTGAGTTATTTTTCCAGGACATTAGGCTAAAATGAGATCATGTCCTTGAAAAAGAGGACATCTGATTACCCTGATGGTCAAAGTTGATGATGCACTCTCCTTCCCCCCAACTCACATAAGAAGAGCCGTACTGGATTATGCCGTCGGCCAGGTCCAGTTTCCTGTATCTCACAGTGGTCCACCAAATGTATCAGGGAGCACACAAGACAACAAGGCACCTGCATCCTGGTGCCCTCTCTGCATCTGGTATTCAGAGATAGCCTTCTTCTGAAATCAGAAGGTTGCACATAACCATCATGGCTTGTCACCCATATTGGACTCTCCCTTGTTTAGAAATAAAAAGGTAACAAGTTCTGTACTACTACAACCAAAGCTTAAATGGAAGCAGAAGAGGCTGTCTTGAAATTCCTCCCTCCCAGGTGCATGGCAGAAGTCTCACATTTTCCCACTGAGAGCAAAATCCGAACCATGTCTAGTCAAAAGTAAGCCCCATTGTGTTCAGTAGGTCTTACTCCCAGGAAAGTGTCTTTAGGATTGCAGCCTGATTCTCCTCTATTGCAGGACACTATAATAGGATAATACTGTACTCTTTCTACTGAGTCAATCAGATCAGGATGATTAAGGCTCAAAGTATGAGGAGCATTTACGTAAACAGGTGTAACAGGTAAAAAAAAGGAGTAGGAGATGGTTACAAAACAGGTAATGTGAAAACTTCGGTGATGGACGCCCAGGCAAAGTGCCCAGGTGAAAAGCCCAGGCAATTAGATAGGCAAGCATGCAAATTACACAGAACATATGTTTCTATACTGCAGAGCTATGCTATGTGTACTCTCAGATGTAAGTAGTTGAGGCTGCTTTATAGTTGGCTGCAACACAGCTCTAGTTGCCTCTGGAGGCTGCAAGTTGGGCCAAATCTGGCTCAACAGGGGGACCTGCACTGAGCCAAATCCACAGATGCAAAATCCATGTATAAATAGGTTCAACTCTTAAAATACAGCAACAATGTACATTTAAATGAAACGAGTAACCCTATATAGACAGTATATCTTATATAGAAATATCTAATCATGAACACACTAGTTATTCCTGACATCCACATGCTGTCTACATCCATGTCACATCTGTGTGCATCCTACATAGTGGGTCAAGCACATAGAGTTCCAATGCATATACTGGTACCTTTCTTTCAACCATACAGCCAGAGTCTATGAATACAGTCTGTGAGCATACGCCATTACTATGCATTCAAGGTACAGGTGTTTGTATTTTGATCAGGGTGGCTCTGCTTTTATTGATGATCACCAACATGACTTGTACAGTGCAATCCTAACCCCTGGTTAGGCCACCACAAGTCCCAGCACAAGTTCAGTGTTGGCGAGGGGGTGTTGCAGAAGTGCTACAGGCATTCCTGGAGGCTTACACCAGTGCACAGACATGCACTGGCCTCCCCACGCCACTGTGGGGACATGGAGACGGGAGAGTTGCATTGGTGTAACTTGGTTAGGATTTTGCCCACAAAAACACTTGTAGGGAGTCAGACCAAACATAATGGCCACTGTAGGAATTTCCTCATAATGTGAGTTATCCCATTCTAGCTGTAAAATCTAGCACTCTTGCTCACTACCTGGGCTGGCAAGGTACTATTACGGCAATGGCCTCCACAGCTTCTCCATTGTTGGTGTTTTTTTCCGTGATAACATGGAATGTGGAATGGGAGCGTGGAAAGTACAAGATGATGATGTCAATCCATGTGATAAGCATTTGCAGATGATATAACCAGCTGTTTTTCCAACATCTAAACATTTTCTGTTTACTGCCAAAGCTCCATTATTTCTAGGGGACCACCCAGCTTAAGTGCCTTGATCAGAAATCCACCAGACCCTACAGCAAAGAGCTCCATACATACTCCAATGTTAATATCATCCATCTTTCTTTGTGCTGAGCTACAGTAGTTTAATATCTTCCCAAGCTCTGTACAAGGCAGATGAGAAGAGTTAACAACCATGAACCACATGAAAAAACAATCCAGTAATTGTAATAATACAGAGGCTGGGTGAAAACAAGATTCCTATGGCTCAGCCTCGTCATCAGAGAGCCTATTTTGCCCTTCTCTCTTTAATTGCTTATCATGAAAACTGTTGCCTCTGAATTCATTTTAACCTCTGATTTACATAAAATTCAAAGAATGAGTAGTTTCAACTAAGTATGGTAAGATCATAGACATCCCTCTTGGATTGAAAATCTTGCCTCATGTTGTTGTTTGTTATTTGGCATAACATTGGAGAGTCAATTCTCTGTGTCATTCATTTTGATGAATAGTAGGCAAGCGTTTCAATTGTAAGGGAAGATTATTATAGTACTAGCTGAATGGTACATACCCATTGCTGCAAGAGTAACATTTAAAGAATATAAAGAATACTAGTGAACGCTGTAGGGCACTTGGCACCAGGCACAAGCAGACACTGGGCATTGGCACTGGGTGGCAGACTCCATCAGACAGCAGGCACCTCTGTGCAGTGGGCACCAGCAGGCACTAGAATACACTGATTACCTCTGGGCACCAGACATCCCTACTGGGCACCACTAGATACTATCAGGCAGCAGGCATCAGCATGCACCACCAGGCACCAGTGGGCAGCAGAGATCAGCAGGCACCACCAGGCTCCAAAGGGCACTACTGAGCACTAAGCATCCCAAATGGCATCACCAGGCATCCCTATTGGGCATCACCACACAGTGGGCAGTGTGCACCACTGGGCACCACCAGGAGCTCAAAAAGATTCACAGGGCTTACCGTGTCTTCTCTCTGGTCTGTAGGTTAACTGGAATGTAGCATTTAAGGGCTGCAGCTTGGAAGTCCACACTAATTGGATGTATGTGTTGAGTGTACACAGGTTGCTGACTTCCATTAACCCAGATGGGGAAGAACCGTTTGGAGTTTACAAAAAAAGAAAATTGCTTATGTTTATTTATAGCATTCCATTGTAAAAAACAATTCACCTAACAGGATGTATGCTTAAGCACAGACACACATTTCTATTCATAAATATGATAATAACTGTGTCCTGGATGATTTTAGTATTATTTTGCACTCAATACATATAATAAAAGGGACCCATGTATTCATTTGTTTCATAGGAAGTTAAAGAGGTATAATTAAATATTTTAATATGACACATTCAGCAATTGAAAGAGTGGGAGGTGACAAGCCTGCTTTGCTACTATATTTATCTGTACAATGGCATTGAGAACAGAGACTGTTTCTGAACACTTTACAAATGCAGTCCTGCAAATACTACTCTTTTCTATTTGGTTCATATCTCTAGATTAAATGCAGCCTGAAGGAAATGAACAAACGTTACACCCCGAGGAGGCCTCCATGATCCCTCCCATTTCTGTTGGCCTGTCTGCATCAGTGCTGGGAGGTTGGATAGGACTGGACACATCAACTGAGAATGTACTTTCTATCATGGACACAATCCACAAGGAAGATATCATGAGAAAGCCCTACTGCAATTAATTGTACATGTGCATTCTTCTGCTTTAATAAGACCTCACAGCAAATATTGTATCCAGTTGCAATAGGGTTGCCATTTGCCTTGGAAAACTGGGACTGTCCCAGTTTTCAAAGACTGTGTTCGCATACTGGCAAGTTTGCCAAGGGATCCTGTCCCAGTTTTGTGGAAGAGAATTATGGCAACCCTAAGTTGCAAGGACTACAATTTTAAAATGCTATTTAAAAATTGAAGTATGATGGTCAGGAAATTGAGGGGCAATGGTGTCACTAGATTTGTTTCATGCAGTGCAGGAGACCAGCATGTCACTCCTATGCAGTTGTGTAGCTAGGTCATTCGACACCTGGTGCCCATAATTTTTTGACAACTGCCTACAACAAAATTATTTAATTAACTAGCGAAAATGTACCCACGTTGCGGGAGTAAACTTCCCCCTGTATGCCATCCCCCCCACTGCACAACAACCCCATGCACATCATCCCCCCATGAGCAACATCCCCATGCACATCAAACCCGTATGCTCACCTACCCCCCTCACAAATCAAACCCCCATTGCACCCTCCCAATGCACAACACCCCCATGCACATCATCCCCCATGCATATCATCCCCCATGCACAACACCTCCCCATGCGCATCAACCCCCAATGTGCATCAACATCCCATGTGCAACATCCCCATGCGCATCAACATCCCATGCACATTGTCCCCCATGTGCTTCAGTCCCCCCATGCACATCATTCCCCATGTCCCCAATATGCAACATCCCCCATGCACATCATCCCCATATGCAACCTCCCGCATGTGCATCAACCCCAATGCGCATCAACATCCTATGTGCAACATCCCCTATGTGCAACATCCCCAATGAGCATCATCCCCCATGCATATCGTCCATGTGCATCAAAATCCCATGCTCTTCATCCCCCATGCACATCAACTCCCCGCATTCAACACCCGCCCATTCACAACATCCACCCATGCATATCAACCCTCCATGCTCAACATCCCCCATGCACACCATCCACCATGCACAACGTCTCCCATGCACAACATCCCCCCATGTGCACCCTCCCTCCCAGCGCATCAGGCACTGGGCACAAAATTGGCTGGATGTTGATCAGTCAGTCTTCAATGTTAAGTATAGGACAAAAAACATTGCACCTCATTTCAGCTACCTTAAGGGTTAAAGTTCTTAACATCGGTTCTTGGTGGGTGTTCATGTGACAGAAGGAACACCCTCCCCAAATTTCATGCTTCTAGGTCCAGAGGTTGGGGCAGAGCACCCTCAGTCAGGGATTCTCAACCTAAAATATATAGAGAAAAACACGTTGCACCCCTTTTCCCCCTTCCTGTTGGAATTTCCAAAAACCTGTTCTTAGTGAGTGCCTCTGCCACAGAAGAAACCCCCTCCCCAAACTTCATGCTTCTGGGCCCAGTGGTTTTGGCAGTGTGTTGAGGAGTCAGTCAGTGAATGAGTGACTCAGTCACTGACGTTAGATAGATAGATAGATAGATAGATAGATAGATAGATAGATAGATAGATAGATAGATAGATAGATAGATTATTATCAGCATTAATAATTTTTTTGGGGGGGGAAGGGGGTGAAACTACCTTCTAGACGAGCATTGATTGAGCTCCACTTTTGCTGGATTGGGACCAGTGATGGGATTCAAAGAAATTAGCAACCAGTTCTATGCCCCTCTGGCAGCCACTTTTACATGGCTATTTTTAAACTTTATACTCGTACGTCCTATCTCTCGTTAACAACTGGTTCTACAGAGTAGATGCGAACCTGCTGGAGCCCACCACTGATTGGGACCATTCTGGGGGACTTGCATTTCCCTAAGCATAACCTGACATGGAGACCAGGAACAATTGCTTACTCATGATCAAACACAGCTGTGTAGTTTACTTCCGCTTTCCATAGAGCTTAACGCATTGGAGCTGGGACTCTGGAGAAGGGACTTCCTTCTAGGGTGATTGGTGGGTCTGCATTCATTGGATCAGGATCTGCTTCCTCTCAACCTGATCCAAGGCAAGCTCACCTCCTCATGAGTAAAGTCATGATATGGTTCCCTTTCAATTAACTAATTCAAACTAATCCCTTTCAATTAATTAAGATCAAACTAATCAAAAGGGATTTTCTAGGGTGATTTGGGGGGGGGGGACTGTGTTCACTGGATCAGGACGATCTGGTGTCCTTGGATTTCTCTCAGCCTGCCCTTTCCAGCAGACTTTGGCACATTTGCCTATTCTCTCAGTACTCTCTCTACTTACTTTCACTTTCCATAGAGCCCAATGCATATTTTTGATTTTTAGCTTTTTGATAGGAAAGAGATATTTAAAACCAGAGTTTTCATGGGATTCTGCTCTTCAGTTATGAATTAATGGTTTATGGCATGATGGGGATAAATTATTCTGATCCTTCATGAAATTATGCTATTATATAATTAAATTATGCCCCTCCCCAAATTGTCATCCTCCTGGGGGGTACTCAAGGTGGAGTACCCTCTCCTCCCCCAGTAGTTATACCTCTGCCACTATGATGGACCTCCTCCAATGCAATGGGGCAATGCTCTGGGTGATAGACATGGTGATATACCATTGCCTGGCCCCTGCTAGTTAGTTGCTTTTTCACTATAACATTTAATAGAGGTATTTTAATAGGGTTTTTTTTTACTGCAATCCCCATGAAATTATGCAGTGATCAATATATAACATGACAGTATTATTTGAAAATACCAAAAAATTTTACATTTTGTCCATTTTCAACCCCTGGAGACCCTCTGCACCTCTCTGGTAATGCCACTGGTGAGGGGATATTATGAAGATAGGATGGAGGAATATTTAATTTTAAGAAGCTTGGCTATTGTCTTTTTAATGTGCCTGAGTTGGCCCTAATTTAGAAAAAGCTTGTGCTGGCTCGAGTTTCTCTTTGGTGACTGTTTCAAACTCAAGGGCCTTTTATGATGCCCCCCAGAACAATAAACACTGACCTGCATCTTTCTGTAGCCTTGAGACACATACATGGAAAACCAGATGCCAGATTTTCTTCTTTTCTTTGTCACACTTGATTTTTCACGGGCATATCACCCAAAATTCTCAAAGCATTCATCCAGTTTATATTGATATAACTTGGTGCATCAAGACACTAACAATGTATTTCTGTATTCTCAAGATGATTTAACAGATAATAAAATGTCCTTTCAGACAGAACCTCAAATCCACACGGGCCAGATGAACATTACAAATATTAAAAATTAAAGCACAGGGCTGAGAGCATCCATTCTCCAGAATGAAGGGCAAGGTCATTTAACAAGGACTATTTATTCCATAATATGCTACAATAATCCTTTTGATTCCTTAACCAGGATGGTTATAGAGCAGTAAAAAGCCACAAGTGTCCTTGTAGGCAATGTTCATCAATGTACCATGTAATTTGCATTAATGGTAGTGAAAAAAGAACCAAGGCAGTAAAAGTGACTCCATTTTTATTCTTCTGGCATAAAATGCTCCATTTGTGTGGGTGCCCAGGTTCTTCCAAATAGGTGAATACCTTAGATATCAGGAATATCTGGGATTAACAATTTACCTTTTCCCCTTTGTACAAGGGACAGTTAAGGAAGGGGGGATTTGATAAACTTGTCTGTGATGGCTACTGAGTACACATAATAAGAAATCTCTCTTGATGAGGTTATTGCAATGATGAATTTATTTATATCAGCCTTGCAAACAAAGGAGATGCTTCCCAGCTTTCAAGTCACAGAGCTTTTCTTTCCCATCCACTACTGCACTTTCTTGTCCCCAATGTCCGTTCCTTTACACCTCTCTGCTATTCTCTTCTATATATATAAAAGGCATCTCCATCATCCTCACTGACTCATCAACACCTAGCCAAAACCGCTGGGCCTATAAGCGTGAAATTTGATGAGGGTGTTCCTTCCATGATGGAAGGATCCACTAAGAACCAGTTTTTGGAAATTTCAACCAGAAGGGGGTGAAAAGGGGTGCAATGCGTTTTATAAAACTAATCATCGTCATTACTGACTCATCAACGCCCTGCCAAAACCGCCAGCCCTAGAAGTGTGAAATTTGGGGTGGGTGTTCCTTCCATGACGGAGGGGTGCACTAAGAACCAGTTTTCAGAAATTCCAACCGGAAGGGGGTGAAAAGGAGCGCAACGCGTTTTCTTCCCTATACTTTTCATTGAAGAATTGATGACTCATCAACATTCCGCCCCAACCCCTGGACCTAGAAGCATGAAATTTGGGGAGGAAGTTCCTTCTGTCACATGAACACCCACCAAGAACCCATGTGGAGAAATTTAACCCTTAAGGGGCTGAAAAGTATAGGGAAGGTGCTCAGTTTGGTGCTCAGTGCCTGGTGCACTGCAGGGGATGTTGTTTGGAAGAAGAGGTTGCACTGGCGAGGATGCTATGCATGGGGGTGAAGTTGTGCATGTGGGGAAGTTGCGCATGGGAGGAAGTTGTGCTTGGGGACTGATGCGCATGGGGGACTGATGCGCATGGGGGACCGATGCACATGGGGGATGTTGCGCATAGGAGGATGTTGTGCATGGGGGGATGTTGTGCATGGGGAAAAGTTGCTCAGGGGGGGATGTTGCGCCGAGGGGGGATGTTGTATGGGGAAATGTTACTCCCGCAACGCGCATACACTTTTCGCTAGTTCTCCAATAAGAAGTGTTGTGGGCTTGCCTGGTTCTCAAACTGGCACAGCCTAGTCCTGGTCAGGCCACAAAAAACCACAGAGGGTAATTTCATCTGAGTCTTTCTTCACGCAGAAAAAGTGGCTCTACAAGGCTGTTTCCCATCCTATTGTTTTAGCTCTTTCCTTCACAACATTCTTGTGTGGCGGGCTGTTATTATTCTAATGTATAGGGCTACGAGGCTGAGAACTACTTGTTCAAAAACAACTCACTGTAGAGCACCTAACCCCAAAAGGAATCTGAACCCAGATCTGCTAAGTAAAAGACCAACACTGCACTTGATGAACCACATTAGTACTTATATTTATGATGTTACTAGGGGTGGTCCAATCTTTAGGCAAGATGATGCAAGTTGCATCAGAAGCAGATCACAGGAGGCAAGAAGGCAGTGGATCTGGGATGCCAATCACTGCCAGTCTGTTGATACCACTGCCTTCCACATGAATCTGAAAGGCACGGAATATGCAGTGTCTCTAAATAAAAATACATTCGTCTCACAGCACTTAAGCCACTCAAAACACAGGCTCTTAAGATTTTCTCAACATCCCAAAGGAAGGAAAAGGAAAGCATCACATCCTTTTGTCCTGCAACAATAGTTTCATGTCCTGTACAGTTCTGATTCATTTATGTTATCTTATGAAGCAACAGCATTTCAAGCCTCTCCCAAAACGACACATCAGCTTTCTAAGCCAGAACTGTAACTTGAAGGGCTGGGTGTTGGTATCATAATCATAATTATATGTCCGCTCATCGTTCCATGTTTCCCCAAGCCATTGGAAGGGAGGGATGAGGTTTCAAGAATTGCAGATTAATATTTGTAATTTTTTATATCATATCCGCTCAAAAACCAATTGTGCAGGTTACTTGGTTTTCAGAGAACAAAACACTATATTTTTCGTCATCGAAGAACCTGAATCAATACATTTTGCATGCACTCTACATAATGCAGTGTCCCAATGAAAAACAGCTAGTAATTATATGATATGCATTTACAGTATCAGAAGTCAGTCCTGTTGAACACCAGGTGTTATATATTCATGACGAGCAGCTGTATTTATGACAAAAGCATAAGTAAATCAGGGTAGGACAAAATGAATGTGGCAGGAACTTCTCGTGTGCAGAATAGTGAGGAGAGAGAGTTGACCCACCCCTGACACTGGCTACCCCTGCTTCTCCTGTGCCCTATTTTGGAAAAGGATGAAGAATAAGTGTGGGGGACAGTGCTAGTTAGAGCACCTCAATATCTATATATACTGGATGCTGTATCTATAGTTCCAGCAAGCAAGGGACGGGCACATGAGAGGAAATGCAATAGGAACTAATCAGGAAATAAATTCAGCATTAAATTAAATAAATCCAGTGCAGATTGCTGAGCTGCAGAGACCTGGTGTTTGCCTCGCACTACCCTATTCAGCATTGGACTAGCTGTGGCACTTGTCCACAGTAGGGCTCACAGATATGCCCTACTGCACATTTCTGACACCCAGATGCCCCACACCCCACATTGAGCCCTCTAGATTGGGCTCTAATCTAGTCAGAAAAAAACAACAGAAAATTAATTACCATATAGTTGTCACCATGTATTGCTGGATGAAATGCTCCTGCTGGTATCACAGAAATCCCAACCTACAGTTAGAAGCGAACCTCTGTGCAAACCTTCCAAACTGCTTCATTTTCGTACTTGCTTATTTGTGCTTACCCTCTAAACTGCATCCTCTACCAAATGTTCTGTCATTTATTTATTTTCCGTGTCCAGAATATCATGAGATTATACTGCATTTGAGGTCTGGAAAATAGTGGTATGGATTTGCCAGAAAGAAATCCTCCACTGAATATTCGGGCAGTGCAAGGTCCTTTAAACTGACAAATGGCAGCATGCCATTCAGCATAGCTAGGGCACTGTTGCAATTGTGGTTGAGTGCTTGCATCCCACCATTGACTCTCAATGCTTATCAGTTTGGCAGGAGGCTGGAGGTGGACAAAGCAGAGCAAATGAGGGGGAATGGGGAAGGGAAGAGAATGATTGGGCTCTAAACCTACTGACCTCATTAATTTGGACTAAACACATAGGATGTGGATGAACTTTTGGTGAAACTGAAAGATACTGCCCAATTATTAGTCTCTGGCCATCTAGCAGAGAAATTAGATTTATGTTATGAAATCATACTGGTGCAAAATTCTTCCTTAGAAAAACATTTGGTATGAATTGAGAAACCCAGATAGGTCACAGATACAGATCCAGCAAGCATATATTTCATATTTTGTATAAAACTGCATTGGTCAAAATAAGAAACAGTCAAATCAATTAGAATTAGTGTTATATTTCAGTGAGCACAATCCTAACAATGTCTACTTAAAAGTAAGCCCCATTATGTTCAATGGGTCTTACTCCCAGGCAAGTGTCTTTAGGATTGCAGCCGAATCTATATTTCCCTAGTATTTAGCATTTAATCACAGAACGTTTAGATTAACTAGTTACACTGGGCATATTTACAACATTTACCTTGTAATACAGTAATAACTCAGCATGGAGCAATACAATCAATCCACTGGAGTTCAATAGCACTAATCCAATTTTGTCCCAGTTATATCTGCTTCTGGAAAAGGATCAATCTTTAGTCCCATCATGTTTATTTTAAAATGAAATAAATGACTCTCTTCCAAATGTAAATTGTTTTCTATTTACAAATTACCATGTCTGAATAAAAACATTCAAGGGAAACTAATATTTTTATGTTGCAAAAAGTGTTATGAATGTTCTTTCTCTCTCTTTTAACTGATCTGAGGAAATATCAGCAAGTATTTGAATCTGAGTTAATTACTTGGACTGCATAGCGCTTTTTCAATGCTATATTATTCTGGATTGATTTTTTTTATTCAATTAACAGTTTAATCACACTATTTCTTGGCCATTCGTCAAAACTGTGATGTTTATATTATACCCCATAATTACATTTCATGATCCAAACTTGGTGTGATAACTTTAATAATTTGCATGCGCTTAGATTAAGGCTAGTTTGCCATGTTGTCAATTCATAAGAGGGTAAAAATAGAGCACGGCTCTGGTTGTGTTTTGTTGAGTGGACCAGAGGCTGGCTGAGGGCCAGACAGAGGCTTGTCACAGGCTACATCTGTGTTCCAGGCCAGGGTTTGGAAACCAATGCTCTCTAAAACATCAGAAAGTGGGTAAGACATACATACCACGTGACATACATCAGGAAGAATCAGGCAGTCTTGGAACGGTCTTCACATTCCGCAACTGCTGAAGCATATTTTAAATTGCTAAGCATATATTGTAGACCAGTGATTTTGAGCATTTCAACCTAGGACCCCCCTTCTGAGAATAACTATCTGATTGGGACCCCCTCCCCCTAGAGTTATATCATCAATGCAGAAGTGATGTCATGACCAGAAGTGATATCAAACAGAAAGTGATGTAACTGTGATGCCAGAGCTCCTCCATGTCTACTATAAAACTGTATTTACTCAAATCTAACGTTCACCTTTTCCAGCCAAATTCAGTCTCCGAAATCAGGGTGCACATTAGATTTGATGGTTAATTCAATTTGAGTAAATACAGTACTTTTGATTATAAGTATAAGGTGTGCATTAGATTCGATGGCACATTAGATTCGAGTATGGCAATTTTTTTCAGTGAGATTTACTCCCAGGAAAGTATGGATTGCAGCCTGAGTTTCTCATTCCAATATGATTGCATCCCGTGCCAGATTCCAAGGAGGCAGCACCCAGCTTTTCATGACTCCTCAGAAATGAAGTTGTGACCCCCAAGGGGATCCTGACCCCCACTTTGAGTATCACTGTTGTATATAATTATGTTTATCAGTTATATGCTTGAGAAAAAAATCATTTCAATCTGTGGAATCCAGGATAATGTAGGGTGAATAAAATAAGCTAGTCAAGAGCTGGAGTAAAGATAGTGCAGAGAGGATGTTACAAGCATGTCCCTATTTTCATATGTAAAACTTTGGACTGTGTGATAAACAACAGGTTAAAACCTCACCAAGTATCCATCATTTCTTAAACTTTAGAAAACCGGAGGACTTCTTGTGAAGACTAGTGCAATGACACCAGAAAAACAGCATTTTTAGTGTCATAAATCAGGCAGGATGCAATCCGCAGGCAGCGTTATCATCTCCTGAAAATATTTAAGGTAGGGATTTGGAATGAGAGTAATTGAGAAAAGCAGCTGCTTTCAGCTAGCTCAGCTGAGCTGGAAAGTAAATGTGCCTGTCAAACAATAATTAAAATGAGGAGAGGCCTTATATCATAAACTGCATTTTCAGAACTATCCAATCAGCAGCCAAGATTTATTTGCGAGAGAACAGAAAGGCAAGTGAACACAGGTTTAGGCAGCACTCCGACTATGTCTCCAAGCTATTCTCTCAATTAATATTCTGAGGAGTTGGTGAACGAAGGATTATTATTATGGGGGAAGGATGAGTGGGAGGAATTTTTCTCTCCAAGATCAGTCAAATGCATCAGTGATGATACAAGAACCTTGCAGGGCCATGAAATAAGTGGGGTTGAGCTACACCTTAGGAAAGTTTTTTTTCACTTTGACACGTATGAGAAGGATGTTATCTTTTTCTCCTCTTAGAAACATAACAAAACTTTGCTTCTGTTATAAAGTTTGCTGTAACAACCAAATGTAATTAACGCTGGAAGTTGAAATCACACAGCCCAATCCTATGTGCAATGGTACCACATGCAACGGTGCCATTGGAATCCTTCCATGGAAGGGCAGTCACACCGTTACATGTACGTAGAAAATAATTCTGTAATTAGTGACTCCCAGCCCATGGAATAGGGGGATAACAAGCATTTACAGTTATTGGATTAACTAAGGGGTGTGGGCTATGCATATGCATAGGAAGGGAAATTTTCAAGAACTTGGTACTTTCTACACCATCATGTTATATATCATTTGATGTGTAATTTAATGCATTATGTAATGAAACAAATCACATTGAAATATCTCTAAGTTATCAAAAGTTATAGCCAAAATAACTAGTGGGGTCAAGGCAATAGTTCATCACAGTGCCCACTCCACCTGAGTGTTCACTTACCCACTGCATGGAAAGAGGTCCATCATAGGGAGATGCTGGCTATATGTACCAGGCGACACAAACCCTAATGACATCACTGTTTATAAAAAATTTTTCAAAAAGCATACGCAAAAGGGAGTGTTTTGCAAGACAAGCAAACATTTCTAATAAATTTTGGCTGCAATCCTAACAACACTTTCTTAGGAGTAAGTATTACTAACTACAATGGGACTAACTTACTTACTAACTTAACTAACACAGAGCACAATCCTAACCATGTCTACTCAGATGTAAGCCCCATTGTGTCCAATGGGTCTTACTCCCAGGAAAGTGTCTTTAGGATTGCAGCCTCAGTTCTGAGTTGACATGCTTAGGATTCCACTGTTTGACTTGTGATACAAGCGATGTTTGTAAAACAAGCAAAAAAAAGTCCCAGCTGAGATATGACCAGTTTCAGCGCTCTGCCAGCACCTCCTTACCCTCTACTAGAGACCAACCTAAGCACGTCTACTCTGTAGTAAGCCTGTTACTGTCAATGGGGCTCACTCCTATGTTAGTAGGGCAGTGGAAAGGATTCTGAGAGATCCAGCCTTGTATGTCTATTCTAAAATAAGTTCTATGTAAAACATGTAAGGGGGGCAGATTGCAGCCTGAGAGACTTACAGCACAATCCAGAGTAACTACGGGACCTCATACATCAACGTAAGAGACATTTACATTGATGTAGTAACAGCGCCACTGATGGGAAACCTATTCGAAATGCATAAAGCAATCCAGAGTAAATTTTACTTATGTCGATATAAGAGGTCCCAAAGTTACTCTGGATTGTGCTGTAAGGCTGCAATCCCACACACTTTTTCCTGGGAGTAAGTCCCACTGAACAAAATGGAGCTTACTTTTGAGTAGACATCATTAGGATTGTGCTCTAAGTGCAAGTTAATTTGTTTTATTTTTATTTAAATTTTGAATTTTCTTTATTATTTTGTATTATGTTACAACATTGTAAACATTTTTATAGGAATATTTTTGGCTTGTGGAATGGATTGTCTGAGTTTCCATTATTTCTTATGGGAAAATTTGCTTTGATATATAAGTGTTTTGGATTACAAGCATGCTTCTGAAATGAATTATGCTCATAAACATAGGTACCACTGTACAAATATTCCAATAGGACTAGACACTTTACCACTGTGAATTTAAAAAGGAAAAAAATTAGAAAAGTAGCGATATTTTTTACAAAAAGAAGTTCTGGTTACAGCCCTGATGATGTTTTCCTCGCAACATATGTCTTCTATTTATGAGAACACTTAACCAATGAAGAGGAAAAAGAGTCTCTATAAAGATTATTTATTCAGAAATTCTGAAAATAGTCTGCAAACATTTAATAATCTTGGAACGCAGGTAATGCATATTCATTTGTTTTACTTTTATTTGGCACTAACTACCCTCAGGAATTATTGGGAAAAGTCTAGCTTTTAAAAAAGTCCAAACTCAAAAGGATATGCATATTATATATAGAATTTTTTATGTGGATGAATCACACAGGGTTGGGTGATCATGGCCTTGTCATCAGGGTGAAACATGCACATGAACACTTTCGCAATCAGAGAAAAACAAAAAATTCTTTCTGCATATCTACTCATAAAGCAGATCTCAGAAGGTCTACTCATAAAGCTCTCGCTGCCAATGAGACCACAAAACAGAATGTAGCACTGATGGAGTCTCTTTATCTGCAGATTTGGAATCCACAGTTCCCAAGCTTGGGATCCACAGTGGATCTTGAACCCACAGATCTGCCCTACCTGTTGCCCTTCAATTGCAGCTGGAGCTGTGCTCAGAGGCCTTTTGGAGGACTGGAGGTCATACAAAGGCTCCCCAACCCTCAAGCACTTGCAGGTATCAAGTGAAAACCAGAAATGCTGATTTCTAGCCTTCTGGAAACCTCTTTCTAGGTTTCTGGAAAGCCTCCTAAAGGTTAGAGAGACTGGACATGGTCTACCTGGTCCTCAGAAGGGCCTCTGAATGTCAGAGGATAGGTTCAGCAGATCAGAGGATTTCAGCATCCGTAGGGATTCCACTTGGATACCTAGGCACCAGCTATATTCCTAAATATTTTAATAACTTTATCTTTATCATCAAAAACAAAATTCTGTAAAAACTAGGTAAATGCCAGTAGCTCCATTTCCTGTCGTCAATGAAACTAAAATAAATCAAATTTTATACACATGATCCATAGCACAAACCTGTGCAAATCTATTCAGAAGTTGCACAAAATTCAGTGGGATATTGAGCATGCACTGGATTGGATTGCCTTGTCATTTTAAACTCTAGTGATTCAGTTCAGCTGTACTGCATATTGGACTCTGTGTGTGTGTGTGTGTGTGTGTGTGTGTGTGTGTGTGTGTGAGAGAGAGAGAGAGAGAGAGAGAGAGAGAGAGAGAGAGAGAGAGAGAGAGAGAGAATCAGTTTGGAATCATGCAGGGTATCAGGATAGATGTGTGTTAATCACAGTAAACTGTTTCTTCCACTTTCTTTGGAAATACAGCCAGAAGTCGTCATGATCAGGTCTTATTATTAGACTCTCACTACTGTACTTTGACAAGATGGTTGTATCAGTCTGGTTGTATGAAATTGATATGATTATGGATGACAGCTGCCACAGGGACAGCCTGAAGCTGAAGAAAGCCAAAATCTCATATTCTAGATGTTTCAGCAGGAAAGGATCCACTAAATTGCTGCTGGGGGGCAAGGATTCGTTACACAGTCATGCCCTGCAATTAAAATATATTGAGAGTTCACTTGGATACTGTCACTCCTTTGTGCATACCAACCTCATCCCAGCTCTGCTGTTTTGGAACGAAAACATGTCTTTCACAAAAGCAAGTCTTGGACTTGGTAACAAATTAACACCTAGATTTAGGATCCAATCCTATCAAGAGGCTGCGCTGCCAGAACTCATGTTCTGGCTGCACTCCTTGACTTATGACATCATGAAGTTGATGTACCATCGCATGCTCCTAGGTTGCTGCTGTAAACAAGAAGCAGCAGTTGTCACACGAACGTGGCCCTCCTTGATCCCTTGGGGCCAGCAGGCTCGTGTGGCACAGGCAGAGTGGAAGATGCGGGGGAGAGGAACAGGGCTTATTGGTGGAAAAACCAGGGATGAGAGTGTTGTGGATCCAGTGGCAGTCACACACACCAGATCTTATCCCTTAAAATATCTTATCCCTTCTTAAAAACCACCTTCTTCTTTACTCTCCTTCAGCATACAACAGTAAAAGCAGTGGCATACGTCCAAACGGTCCTACACGTGGCCTGAATACTTCCTATTTGCATTGAGATTGCTCTTCTCCCACCCGCCCCCGCCCCCCAAAATGCAGTGTGTTCAGCTGCAGGCACTATCTATAAGGCAGCCAAATCAATGTGCTCCAAATGATGCTCTCAGAAATCAGGCTTTGGTATCTTATTTATATCTTATCTGCTCCTACTCTGAGCCTGCTCTAGATACTCTGGATTTGAAAAACAATAGATTGCAATCCAGCCTTGCCTGAGCATTTGTCAGCTGATTCCAGGAGTTAAATCCAGTGTGTCTCACTCAATACAACCTTTGGAGCTTGCTCTTCAGTCTGAGTGATGTGTATCTAGCATGATCCTTGTTCTGATCATTGCAGCGCTGGTGCTAGGCTGCTGGGGGCTGTGGGGCAATTCATCTGCTTGACAAATGTCCACATTCCTAGGGCACCTGCTTAGGGTGGAAAAAGAGCAAACACTCTTCTACGGGGTTTGGGTATTTCATTAATACAAAGAAACTTTTGTGCTAGCACTTACCGCAGCAGCAGCCTTGGAAAGTTTTGGAATATTTCTAAGATATATTTTAAGCAAGTGAATAAAAGAGACTTTAAATTGCCCCTCTTGCAATGACAAGTGTAGTGCTGATCAAAAATCCCTAGAGGGTATTAAAAATTAAAAACTTTTAACCTGTTTAAGAATAAAAAGCTTAATCCTAGAAAGCTTTCTTTATTTGATACTTTTAACAGTATTAGATCAAATGGGCATGAAGCCTACAGAAGTGTTCCCCTCTCCCTACTCCTGGAAAACCATCGTTTAAAAATTAATCAACTACCAAACAGTATAACATCACAGAGCCCTTATTGGAAAATGGTTGGGGAATCTCAAGATTTAAAGCCGTAATGCATATCCTGCTAATGGGCAAATAGGCACTTTTTCAAGAGATGCTCCTTTTAAATTTGGCAGTAGAAAAGTAACTGTCCCTATTTTTTCCAGTGTGCTGCTGTCCCCCACCCCCCAGCTTTTAAAGATTCTGAGCCCTTCTGGGACAGGGAGCCATTTACTTATTTCAGTGGTTCTCAATCTTCCTAAAACCGTGACCCCTTTATAAGTTCCTCATGTTGTGGGGACCCCCAACCATAAAATTATTTTCGTTGCTACTTTATAACTGTAATTTTGCTACTGTTATGAATCATAATGTAAATATCTAATATGCAGGATGTATTTTCATTGTTACAAATGAAATGTGTGTTCTATGCACACACTGAACACAATGGGATTTATTTCAGAGGATTGGGCATAGGATTGGGCCCTGAGGCTGCAATCCTATCCACATATACATGGGAGTAAAGGCCCCCTGACTATAATGGGATTTATTTCAGAGTAGGCATTCATAGGATTGGGCCCTGAGGCTGTCAGTCAGCCCCAGTGCATGTGCAGCTACAGCCGGAGGTCTGGCAAGCCTGACCTAGCCCCCTGCACCAGGGGTCTTTAGGCAACCCTCAGGAAACCTCTAGGCGACCCCGAAAGGGGTCCCGTCCCCAACTCTGAGAAACACTGACTTATTTGGTTTTCTCTGCAAACTTCTTTGTGAGCATTTTTTGCTGTTGTTAAAAAGCAGTACAGTATATAAATCAACATCATCATCATAAAAGAGGGGAATCTTCAATATTGCAAGGTAGAACTTGCCATTCATTGTAGCCTCCTCAGAAACAGAAAAGCACTGATCTGAAGGGGAAACACTTACAACTGATGTTCCTAAAACTCAGTTAGTATTTTTTGCACTTTCCCAAATAGGACATTTGTTCCAGTGATGAAAAGTTATCTTAATATGACAGGGATTAAAAAAAGGTAAGATGAATATCATCTTATGCACAGCTTCCTGGAAGAAGTACCATTGAGTAGAGTGGTAGTTACTTATGAGTAGGCATGCATATGATTGCTCTGTCAATCATAGGAATGTCAGATAGAGCAAAAATGAGTGCATTCTTTGTGTCTCAACAATGACACCTTGGTCATGAAGTCCCCTTTTTGAGACAAGCTGAGTCAAGATGTGTCACATCTTAACTGACCTTTCTCTAGTACCAGTCAGAACAAAAGAAAAAACCCATCAAGGATACTACATGGCAATTTTTTTTAACCGGCCTGTCAATTAATATACCTGCTGAGAGTCCTATTCACGTTGACTTGTTTACTATGGAATCAGCACATTGCAAGTGTCCTGTGGCCGCAGAGTCCTTGCATTCTTTGACAGTTTGCCCACTTTTATTTATCTTCATAATGAGGATCCTTTATTCAGTGTCTGAGGAACACCAGGGCTTCCTGGAACGAAGCCTGAAAACTACTACCAGGGGAGGCGTGTAGTATATGTGGAAACCCTGAATGGGATTACTGGAAACAAATATGTGGGCAATCAGTCCAAACAGAAGCGGGACAGTGATACTTGTGTACGGAGTTGGAGAAAGCACACAAACTCATGTACCTAGCCCCAAAGGAAGACTGGAAGTTGAATAAAATAAGCACAGTTCCTCAAATTGGGTCAACAAGTGCCTTTCCCTTTCCTTTTCCTACCCAAGCCAACAGTCCATGAGAAGTCCATGAGTTTTTACAACATAGGCAAGACTTCAACAGAATCAGTAAGGAGCAGAAATCAATGGGCAAATCTTCCTACCTCTCATTCAGATCAGGAAGCGATATAGGATTCCTGGCAGATTCCTATGATGTTACCTCAGAAACATCTCGGTTGGAAACATGGATACTAGCACAGTCACTCATAGGGTTTGACTAAAAAGTGCGTTGTGAAAGTCCCACCATCTATTGTTCCTCTCTGAATGTCACACATCTTGTTTTGATTGTCTCATTCGAGGGAGCAAACAATGCACAACAATACTTCACTAGCTTCAGTATAACTTACCTTTCAAGGATCTTTCAAGAAAATTATACTTCAGATTTTATGAACACATTACATTTATGATCTTATATGAATGGGGTTGTCAGAAATTGCCCGGTGCCTGACTGTAACCCCATTTCATAAGCTATTTCCTTACAGAATTCTGAAGACAAGCACAGTGTAGAACCAAGTCCCTGATGAGCCATAGTTATTACTGGCTTCAGAGAAAACTTGTACGTGGCAGTAATATTAAACATTCCTACATTTATATGTGATGACAATGATAGCATGTCTAATGCATTTGAATAATCACTAAAGTGTTAAACAAAAGACTAGCATTTTAGAGTTACTCAGAAGCTTTTATTTCTCCTATAGAACAGATTTTTTTAAAGGAAGAATTCTATTCTCTCCAAAGAGTAAGAACCACGGAAGGTTACAAGGCTATTCGTAAGGAAAATAAAAGTCATTGCATGACACCTTTCTCTGGCCAGGATGTAAGTATTCAAGGCTTTTACAAGAGTAAACATCATGATGCACCACATATTTAATCTCGTTTCCCTAGAGAGCAGTCCTAGAGGAGTGGTATTCCCCCTCCTTTAGGACTTTGCTGTATTCATTAGATCACATTTTTCTGTCCCAGGATTTATGGGCATTTGTTTTTAAAGCAGAAGTTTGCAAACCATTTTTCTACAGATTTCTTTTCAAATGGAAATATGGTCACAGTTCCCCAAAGTGCATTGCCTCTGTCTCACTAAAATACTAGTGTTTTTATGTATTACGCTAATGTCTCTCTGTGGGTGTGGGTGTGATGTGGGCTGTGGGTGGTGCAAGTGGTTAAGACACTGTGCCTGTTAACCAGCAGGCCAGGGTTTGAGACCCAGGTCAGCCCCACAACCCGGGTGAGCTCCTGTCCTTAGCCCAGCTCTGCGACACAGCAACGCAGTATTGGCTCTGCCTTTCCATTGGACTAATTCAGCGACGTGGAGAGGGGGGGATGTGCTGCTTGGGTAACAGCCTATCCTCCATAACTATCTAACCCAGGCTTTCGTGCTTTGCAGGCAGCATATGCAACGCTGAGCACGATACCATAGTCTTTCAAGACTGAAGGAGGCCTGCTTGATGTCTCTTTAGCACTACTTATGCCACATGCAGATTACAACAAAGATGAAAATTGGAACGTACATTGCAGCCATTGTAGGTTTTACATTTGTGCCAGGAACCTTGTCAGCTAAAAGCTGATTTCAGCTCGCTCTTTTGTTGCTGTCACATTACTCTGGTCTATTTTCTGCCACATTGTTAGACTAACCATCTAACTAAAATGCTCAAGTCTTCATCCAACATCACAGTAAAGGTCTCAGCCAATCCCACCAATGAACTTCCTGTGTTCCTCTGCTCTCATACTAATACTAAATACTACTGTAATTCTCAATGAGGCCCACACATAGGTTACCTAGATGATTTGGAGGATACCTTGGTATCTGGGGCACATATGGATAGCTTGGTGTAACTCCCCAGCAAGGAGCGGCATATTTGTGACACTGTGAGGAGATGCAGGAACGGCTGTACTATCTCAACCATCAGTTAGGATTGCATTGTTAATTCCATAGATCTGTATACATTGTACCTAGTGCAGGTTTTACATTGAACAGACACTGTGTGATATAGAAAGCTGGAGTAGATCCAGCTGGCCTGATCCAGTGGAGGCTCTTCCTATAATAAATATTAATGAATCACTTTTCAACAATTTCAAGTTTACAAAGCAATTTACATAGGAAAATAAATAAATAGTTCCCTATCCTCAAAAGGTTCTAAACATTGCAGAAGAAACACCAGCAAAAAGACACAGTGCTGGAGTGAATAGGGACAGTTGCTCTTCCCCTACATTCCCTACAATCCAGAGTAACTACGGGACCACATAAGAGACATTACGTGCACCCATAGTTACTGCACCACCTAGTGAAAACCTATGGGAAATTCATATTGCAATCCAGAGCAAATTGTTCTTACACTGGAGCAAGGACTCCCCGTAGTTACTCTGGATTGTGCCCTAAGAGCGCAATCCAGAGTAACTATGGGGAGTCCTTGCACCGGTGTAAGAACAAGTTGCTCTGGATTGCAATATAAGTTTCCCATAGATTTTCAATAGGTGGTGCAGTAACTACGGGTACACGTAATGTCTCTTATGTGCTCCCGTAGTTACTCTGGATTGTAGGGTAAGTTTATGAATCACTTTTAAAAGTGCACCTTTGCATTTTAAACTATAATTATGCAGTAAATCCAGATTTCTGTGTATGGAAGTAGATATACTTATATGAGCAATTTGTGAACAACACATGTAGGATTCTTCAGTTTTTCTGGTCTCTTTTCACACTCTTTGTTTTAGCAGGATTCTCATCTTAAAAGAAAATCAGATTCTGGCTAGAAACACTTAGGTTCAGGTGACACAGATGTTAACTGCTGGAATCAGATCTACAAGAAGAGATGGTCTACTCTAGGAATTGCAGGAGAGGTGGTTAGGATTGTAGTCTTGGGGCAAAATCCAAGGAGACTACGGGGAGTCCTTGCTCTGGTGTAAGAACAACTTACTCTGGATTCCAATATGAATTTCCCATAGGTTTTCACTGGGTGGTGCAGTAACTACGGGTGCACGTAAAGTCTCTTTTCAGTTAATCCAGTTAATCTGGATTTGGGGGATAGGCTATTAGCTAACTTATCAAATCAATGCTTCCCAAAATACCCAAATTAAATGACTGAAAAAATAGTTCACATGGCAGCAACAATAGCCTGGACTGACCTCCACTAGGAATGTCTACCAGCATGCATGCAAGTGATGGAGTAAACCTGTGGTAGAAACTAGTTAAGAGAGCACTGAGTAGCAGAATCAATGTTGGCTGCTTTATTGTACAATTCTGTGCACAGTTCAGCATGAAAGTCAATGATGTGAAAAGTTATTTGTATTATTTGACAGCACGATGGAAATTCAATTGACAGAAAAAACTGTAACCTCAGGTGTCTCATAAGAAAAACAAGTTCAATCCATCTCCAATGCTATGGGGTGTCATGTTTAATCAGTACGATTCAGTATTCTAGCCAATTACTGTAGTTGGGTAAACTTATAAACCTTTGCCCCACAAATTTGACTGCATTTGACTCATTTTTAGATGCACAATCCTTATTTATTCTCATACTAAATTTTTAGTTCAGAGGTTTTTTGTTGTTGTTTTAAATGCAGTGATAAAGTATTTCCTCTGAATGACTTGACTAGTCTAAATTCATTACTATAGATTGGATTTTACTTCCTAAGTCACTCCCTAGCCCTTTTCTCTGCCTTGAAAGAAGCTGTGACATTGCCAACATTCAAGGTTGGCTTGGTCCCCGGTACTTTTAAAAAGCCGACTGAAAAGGCTGGTTCCTAGGACAGGAAAATGTCACACAGAGACCATACTGTAAAGTTCACCATGTGTGTCACTGAAAGGTTTCCAAGGAAGACTAACACAGATCATTTGACTTCAAATGTGTGGGCTTCTCAAACAAGAGAGGGTCGATAGGGTTAATAAAAAGAAAGTTTAAAGGGGAATGTCAAAAGGATGAAAAATCTTCAGAATGCATGGAGATTCTTGGAACCTATAGAACAGAAGCTCAACTAGAATCAGTCAATCAACAGTATTTATATACCGCTTTTCAACAAAAAGTTCACAAAGTGGTTTAGAAAGAAAATGAAATTACTAATGGCTACATGTCCCAAAAGGGCTTATAATTTAAAAAGATGCAAAAGAACATGTATACAACCGAATACGAAGGTATTACCAGATCCATGCAGAGGGGACCATGAGTTATGTGTGGAGGCAAGAGGCTGCAATCCTAATTCAGTTAGGGTGGCATAAGTCCTGGCATAAATCCAGTGCTGGTCGGGAGGGGAGATGTCACAAAAGTGCCATAAAGCACTTCTGCGCCACTCCTGGGTTGGGGGTGAGGGTGTTAGGCCGGTGCACAGACACGCTCTGGCTTCCCCATCCCACCATGGAAATCGGAGGAGGTGTATTGTGCCAGCCTAAATTGGTTAGGATTGTGCACCAAGGGCATAATTCTAATCAGTTTAGGCCAGCCTAACTCAATCCGTCTCCCAGTTCAGAGTGCGTGGGTTGTAAGGGTTTGTGCACTTCACAAGGCTGCAGCAGTGGGGTCACTTTTTGAAGAATTCAGGGTGCAACACTAACCTAGGCTGGCCTAACTTATCAGTCTTCCCATGGTGATGTAGGGAGGCAAGTGCACGTCTATGCACTGACCTAACCCTCCTGCAGAAGTGGCGCAGAAGTGTCTTACGGCACTCTTGTGACACCACCAGCTCTTGTGCAGGATCTTAGGCCAGTGGAGCTGCTCTACCTCATCTGCCACCCTCAAACTGCTCCCTTCTAAAGAGCACAGCTGACACCTTTCAAATAAACTTCTAGAGAGGATAGCAGGTCAGTTCTGCGGCAGAAACCTCCACTTTAACTTGCTGGAACAAATCACTGCCAAGGACAACAACCCTACACTACTGGATTCACATTACAATATTTTCACAATACAGTACAGTGAGGCCTCTGGAACAGATTACCATGGTAATGTGCGGGTCCGCTGTTGTCATGATTGAGTTATTGAATGGTATTTACAATAAATTCTTATCATAAGTTAATATATGTTATCAATAGGATAGACCTTGTAGTCCCCAATTTTCTGGGTAAAACATCAGATTATTTGAACTCTGTGCCCATTTCAATGTATTGTGAGTTTCTCTTATAGCTATTGCTGTTTACTGTACTGGATGTGTATTTACATACATTTGCATTAACTACAACACCCTATAGCCAACAGCTTTTTGGCTCTGGTTGTTACTCAGAAGTAACACTAACAACAATAATAATACTTAGTTGTTGTATAGCACTTTGTGAATGCGCAAATTACTTCACATGTTTTATCTTGATACATCCTGTAAGGTAAGTGGATACACCCTCTATCTATACTGCAGTCAGTATAGAGGGGAATGGCTCGCCTAAGGCCACCAAGCCTATGCATGCCTGTTCAGAAATCCCAATATAATAATGGGACTTATTGCTAAACAAGCAGGCTTTGGATTGCTGCCTTCAGCATAATCCTAACCTGGGCCAGGATATTGTCTGGGAGATGGCTGTCATAAACATGATGTAAGTAAGTTGTAAGGCATATCACAGCTTTCAGAAGTAGTTAAGCCAGTGCAGGGTGACCTCTATTTCCAGGACATGACCTCTTTTTTAACCTTGTGTCCTAGGGAAAAAAAATCTTCATTGTCCTCCTTTTTGTTGTGAGCAGGAAGCATGTGGCCTTCTTGTAATTAATCAATTACGGTACATGTAATGAATTATATGTAATAGCTGCCTATTAGTAAATTAATAATATGCAGAATAGTGTTTAAATTATTCACATGAAAATTATATACAGTACTGTATATGAGTGTCCCAGGCAGATATTTTTAGAACACATTTTGGCTTCCACTCAGTTGGAATATTCTCTTTTGATTGTGTGTTATCTTCTTTCCGATATTGATCTTCACGTCACTTATATGACCTCCTTGTATGCTAGGACAGCTAAGGTTATCCATTACAATTTTGTAAATTCTGGTACTGCAGTCCTTGAATCCTAAATACAGGGTGACTGGTTTTTATAAGGCTTGCAGTTTTTATGATTCAAATGTACTAGTAATTCTTCTCCTGTTTTAGAAGTTTGAGGATCCACAGAGGGCCTTCCTTAGAGGTTTCATGCCTCAGAGGGCCTTCCCAACACAAGTAGAAGCCACGTCTGGTTCACGCCAGTGATTTTCAGTCATACCCAGATGGTGTTCTTAGGCATAGGGAGGAAAGTGTGACCATTGGAGGGACTGGCATAGCCTCAAGGTCAGTTTTTGCAGCATCACTTCCCCCCACAGATTTCAGTATCCATGGATTTCAGTACCTACACAGTTGGAGAATTGACCCCTACAGATAACAAGGACCTACTTTATACTACAAAATTACATGAGAAGTTGTGTTATAAACCAGTACATAGATCCATCTTCTTCATTTTTATTCACACCACCTAGTAGTGACTCTCCAGGATTTTGGACAAGAATTTTTATCTGCTCTACTTGGGGATCTTAAGAGATTGAAACTGGGACTTTTTTGCAATGCAAAGGAGATGCTCATCCCCTAAGGTACAGTCCCTCTGTTCTGAGCTATAGTCTCTTCTTGAGGGACCACATCTCTCCTTAACCACCATGCATGTCCCATTACAAACAGAAATGAAATATCCCAGCACTTTTTCTTTCTTTGAAGTGAACTCAGCCTGCCCATTTGGCAGACAAAAGGCCAAGACGTAGGCTCAATATCCCAGATGTAAGTTTAACATGAAGATGACACTTTAAATAAAGTTTCATTTCTAGAAGATCTCCAAGAGATCTCCATTTCCTACCAGGTATGTCCTCCAGGCATGTTAGTTCTTTGGACATATTCTGAACAAACAACTCTTTCAATGTAATCATTTTCTTCACTCTCATATGTTGTTGTTTACCTGTTTGCTGGAATGTCAGTCTTTAATATACCCTACAATCCAGAGTAAATACGGGAGCACGTAAGAGACTTTATGTGTACCCATAGTTGCTGCACCACCTAATGAAAACCTATAGGAAATTCATATTGCAATCCAGAGCAAATTGTTCTTATACCGGAGCAAGGACTCCACTTAGTTACTCTGGATTGCGCCCATAGTTACTCAAGTAGGTTAACTGATTTCAAAAGAAATATACATCCAAGTAAGCCCAATACTATCTTATCACCCTGTTGGTACAGCCACACACAAAATGGGCGCACTGTATCCAAAGGGGACAGCAGAACTGGAGATTTCAGAGGCAAAAAGGGTTTTTAATACCCTTGCACTCCTGTAAGCCTCCTGCTCTACAATAGGACCACAATCCTAACAATGTTTATTCAAAAGTAAGCCCCATTGTGTTCAATGAGTCTTACTCCCAGGAAAGTGTCTTTAGGATTACAGCCTGGGTCTCTTTGTACCTGCACTAGAAATTTCACTAGTGCAAGCCAAAAGATAGGAAGGAGGTGGCGAGGCTGCAGGAGAGAAGGACAGGATCCCTGGATCCACCCTTTCCCAGCCTCTCTATCCCCACTGCCCAGTTTCACATCTCCTTGCCCCATTCCACCCTTCCCATCCCTCTGGTCTCTCCCACTGACTTACCTGCTCTGACAGCAGGAGAACCAACAACGAGAGACAGAAGACGCCAGCTTTTCCACTAGCATCTGAGAATAATGTTGCACAGTGTGCTCCTGGAAAGCTTTTTATGGCACTTTTTCAGCAGAGGCTGGCAGTGGAAAGCCTCTTTGGCTTGCTGGCAGCCCTGAATGGATTTGGTTGTAAAAAAATTAAATGGAAGCCGCAGGTAGTAAAATTTAATAATATTTTAGAACATCTAAAACATTGAAAGTATTTAAACAATACGAAAAAATTGATGCTACCCTTTAAAAAATAATTGCTTTTATTTCTTCCGTTATATTATGAAACCCATCATTAAGGTTAATCAGACTTTTTAAAAACAGTACATAGTGTTAAGATTATGCCACAATTACATATATTTTATTCACTGAACCTAAACCCATTTGCCTGAGAATCTTAATTCATTTAATCAGTGTAACTTACAATTTAAAATTCCTTGCCATGCAGCTGGAGTTGTTGCTGCATTGCAAACTACTGATACATTTCCTTTCAAAATTCTCCCTAAAAACAAATCTGAAGACTGGAAATTACATTCCACAAATACATAACCTATATTAAATTCAGCTGCAACTGACTTTGCATATATAATGGCAAATTCATCAGTGCAACATCTCTAAATAGGTGTGTTTAAAAAAGCCTTCTACTTACCATTGCATGACAAAATCAAGCAACTGGTTCTTCAAATGTGGCCTTTTAAAGACACAGTTCACACCTATCAATTTGTCCATCAGTTGTTCATCATCACTCTCCAAACCAGTGGCACTTTATTTCATAAACTCCAAATTCAGGATTAATGTTCCCATTGCACCCACAGATCAGGGAAAATAAATCTGCAGATCCTGTGAGAGAAATACTGGAGAGAGACCTCATACAAATCCAAAGAGATGAAGGAATTATGGAAAGACCTTCCTGGCCTCTCAGGACTTAACTTCAAAGGAAGCCAGAATCTCCCAGCAGCAGTTCAGCCTCTGGCCTTTCCTTCCATGCTTGCCTCCCCCTTGTACAATTTAAATGCCATTTCCAACACACAAGCAAAAGCAGATGGTCTGAATGACAGAACTTCCTATCATTGACTGACTTCCTGGCAAGATCTCCCAGCAGTCCAACTAAGTCATTCACACCTTCCTTTTGTTAACCAAAGTCCTGCTAATCCTAAAAACAATTAGCAATATACCAAGTGCTGTTGCTCTGCTCACTCTGAGCTGATTCATTGCACTACTGCTTTGCAGTCCTTACTTCCGGAGACTTAGAGCACAATCCTAACCATGTCTACTCAAAAGTAAGACCCATTATGTTCAATGGGTCTTACTCCCAGAAAAGTGTCTTTAGGATTGCAACCTTTGTGTTCCAGATTGGGTCTACAACAAATATTATTGGCGCTGATGTTGGCTGATTGGCCGTTCAAGACCCAGGTTCAAGATCCCTTAGTACTGCAAGATAGAGTGAGCGCTATCTCTCCTGCTAACCTAGCAGTTTGAAAGCATGTAAATGTGAGGTACTAGTAGGTATAAAATGCCTTCAGTAACAAATGGAATGGTGCATCAGTTGAAGTATATATAGCTTAGTCGACACTGGTTTAAATGAAACATTCATGCCCACACACACATATGTCAATCCAGCACTGCATTCACCAAGATTAATGGACTGGAGCTCCTTTTAAGTAGAAATGAACATGTCTCTTAATTTTAAAAACATCTTTACTGTTTTAGAAGTTTCCAAACAGCCACTTTAACAAAATATTTTCTTAATTAAAATTCCTTCTGGAAGAAGAATACATCGGAATCACAACCCTGACTTCATTGACTTGAACCACAGGCCTGTTCGTATTTATTCTATTGTCAGTTCAGTAATTACATCACTTGTCTAGCTTTATAGCAAAATGTAGACTGTATGTGTAAACTCCCTGCTAAAACAAGAGACATTAGCTTCTTTTACTTAAATATAGGTACATGGTATAACGTGGACTCAGGGAACAAGAGATGCAAAGTGGCTAACGTGTTTTTGTGTGCAAAAACAATTTTTGGCAGCATATTTGGAATCACACATATTCTTATACCAACATAGTGTCTTATTCAATAAAATATATTATCTTGCCTGGCAGAGTCATCTTTTGAGTAGAGCAGTTGGGGGAGGTGCCCTGGGCTGTTCCACTCTTTCATGACCAATATATGGCCATAATAAGGGGTTCCACAATGCCATGCCCACATCCTGCCTGCAGCCTGCTATGGACAGCTCTGTTGTGTGGTTTGTATCACACAGTTAATATGATATTTGAAACGAATGAATCATCACCACGTGAACTTGGTTACTGCACTGTGTTGCTATAAAACTACTTTGATTCTAAATGCTTTGAAATGGTCAGCGGCAGGATCGGTGTGAGAATTTCTCAATCCTTCTCAGCATTATTAGACCAAGTTTCCTGCCAGCTACGTTCAGTACAAATACTGTCTGGTAAATAGCAGCTGCAGAGGAAGAAGACGGATGCCAGGGTACACAGTGGTAAACACCCTTTCTCAGTAGCTCACTGTATCCTGGGCCAAGTAAGCTGAATATACATTCAAGTCTATTTAAAAAAAGACTTTGGTTCAGAAAAAGACACTGCGTCTATAATTAATATGGGGAAACCACAGATTTAAGCACACAAGCAAGAGACATTTTAGCAAACTGAAGCATAAGAAACACAAGTCAACTTTTTCTGCAAAACATTGGCCAAATTGGGACACTGAGCTAGTCTACTTTGTGACCTATAAAACTCAAATGTCTTGACCCTACTGTCTCACTTTCTGTTCTTTGTAATGCATTACCAATGAATGATACAATGCATAGTATCTAAACCAGCAATTTTCAACCTTTTTCATCTTTTAGCACTGACAAGCTGCCAGAATTGTCAAGGCACACCATCAGTTTTTTTTACCGTTGAGAAGGCACACCATACTGTGGGAGAGGGCTCAAATCCCACAACTGCCCTATTAATATTTGACTGTTCTTGAACTCCCATGGCACACTATTACCATCCATAGCACACCAGTGTGCCATGCACAGTGGTTGAAAATCGCTATTTAAATAAATGCTTCACTAATTTCAAATTACAATAAGGAATGTCTTAAAGAACAGAAATGGCTCCCTCCCCCACATTACACTGGGAAATACAAATCTGTGATTATAGCTGGTTTCTGTTGGGCATTACTTCTGGGTTTATGTCATATTGTGACAGCAGGCCTCCGTCAGTCTTGGAAGACTATGGTATCGTGCTCGGCGCTGCATACGCTGCATGTGAAACACGAAAGCCTGGGTAGGATTGTTATGTAGGATAGGCTGTTACCCAAGCAGCAAATCCCCCCTCTCCACACCACTGAATTAGTCCAATGGAAAGGCAGAGACGATACGACTGGATCCAGCTGGCGTCGCAGAGCTGGGCTAAGGACTGGAGCTCACCCTGTCTTGTGGGGCCGACCCGGGTCTTGAACCCTGGCCTGCTGGTTAACAGGCACAGCGCCTTTACCGCTTGCACCACCCACAGCCCTCATATTGTGTGACAATAGAACAACATATTTTATACTTTTATCAAGACTGCAGGTGCACCAGGGACTGACCGCAGGATTTATGGACCAAAATTTATTGCTAACAGTTTATTGGCATTTATTGCCTACTTGTAGGTACAGCAGATTTCTCAAAAGAAAGCAAAAGCACAGGTTAGGGTAGCTCAAACAAAATAAAGTTTGCTGGAATGGAAATGCTATGGTGAATTTTCCACTGAATCAGGTAAATGGGGACTTATTTCCCTTCGGACAACAATCTTAACTCTTATTAATGGCAAGAGAAATCATAAAAGCACTGAAAACTCCAGATCAACAACCATTTCATACTTTAGGAAGCATATGCCTGTAAATTGTATGTGTCATACTCTTTCCTATATTGGTATGACAATATTTTTGACCTATGAATACCACAGCATGTGTACACTATGGCACTGATTAGGTTACTACCACTTCTTGCTATGGGAACATTTTGAAATGAACCTTGGGCTTGCATGCTTCATGTCCCATTTTCCTCTCCTTCATGGGTGAGAAGAAGAAATGTAAAATGTCATTGGTAGTGGCTGGGTAAAGTAGCCCAGGGTAAGGCTGCAGCAGCCTTTTCGGGTCTGGAGGTGATGCAAGTCTGACCAGAGAGGAACGGCAATGTGCCACTCCCTCCCATCTGCAAAACAGAATCAGATCCAACATATTGTTGGATCCTGGCTCCCCCTTCCTCTCTCCTCAGTTGCACCAACCGAAGCAGGGCTCTGGATTGTGCCCTGAAATAAAACAGATAAGTAATAAATGCAAGGGGTGGACATCTGCAGATGTGTGAAACCATGAATACAAGGGATGTTTATAAGTCAGTGAGGCTCAGTGTCATGAGAAAAGAAAAAAAAGAATATTCAGTTGAAGTTGACTTTTGATCAGCTACTGCCTTATAAAATTCATTCTAGGCCAGCTCTATGGTTTAAATACTTTAAGCCAGGAGTGTCCAACCTTTTAGCTTCCCAGGGCCGCATTGCAAGAAGTCGAGTCTGTTTGGATCTCACATAAACACAAGCAACTTTCTTTAAAAATGTAGGACATCCTATATTTTGCCCTACATTTTTTAAACCTTGGAGTAAGTCTCATTTTAAACCTTGGAGTAAGTCTCTTATGGGGCTTACTTTTGAGTAGGCATGAGGCATGGGATGGGCAGCGATCCTCTCCAAGCTAAACCTTGGAGTAAGTCTCATTGGTTATAATGGGGTTTTCTGCTGAGTAGCCATGCATAGGATTGGGCTCTCAGACTGCAACTTGGGAGTAAGCCTCATTGACTTTAGTGGGGCTTACTTCTGAGTAGGCATGATGCATAGGATGGGCTGTGATCCTCTCCAAGCTTAACCTTGGAAATATGCTGCAATCCAGAACACACTTTCCTGTAAGTAAGACCAATTACAATGGGCATTACTTCTGAGTAGACATGGTTAGGATTGCAGCATATCTCCAAGGTTAAGCTGGGAGAGGATCACATCCCATCCTATGCATCATTGGGCTCTCAGACTGCAATTTGAGAGTAACCCTACAATCCAGAGTAACTACAGGAGCACATAAGAGACATTTACGTCAATGTAGTTATGGGACCACCTAGTGAAAACCTATGGGAAATTCATATTGTAATCTAGAGTAAATTGTTCTTATGTTGGAGCAAGGACTCCCCATAGTTACTCTGGATTGCGCCCTAAGCCTCATTGATTTTAATGGGGCTTATTTCTGAGTAGGTCTCAAGGGCAGCAGGCAGCGGCTGGAATAGAGGCTGAGGCTGCTTTCGGGGGATGCGGGTGGGCAAGCACTGCAAGGTCTGCAAGGGCCTGAAGCACTCTGAGTGCCAGGAGGCAGGTAGGGGGAGGAGCCAGGCAGCCCAGACCGGCTTTGTCGTGGCTGCCCAGGGCAGTGTGCACAGAAGCGTGCAAAATTTGAAAATGACTGCCGCCACAAAGCCGGTTTTTCCAGTGGTGGTGTCCAGCTTTGCAGGAGGGCTGCATCCACCCTCATCCTGGGCCGCATGCGGCCCATGGGCCGTGTGTTGGACAGGCATGCTTTAAGCAATTCCAAAATAGTTGAACCTTTTCAGGAAACGCTGGATTTTAACTGATTTTGGATTTGCAGATGGAAAGGAAAATCCAGTGTCATCAAGACATTTAAGTCTGATGTAAAACAAACCCAGATCACATGAATGATATGTCTGTCAACCCTCTGAATCACATGGGAGAGGAAAAGTGTGGGTGTGCATGTGTTCCAGCTAGTTTGTCATCCTGCTGCACCAGGTGGAGAGAGATGTGAATGTTCATGTTTTGCCTCCAGGTCTTTAGGATGGATCTGCGGGTGTATCTTTTGAGCTGAACTGTATGTGGTGTTGTACCTACATACATCTACAAGAGAGGAATGCTTAGTGCAAACCAAAGATATTAATGTCTGTTGAAAGATTTGCTTTGTGAAAGTATATCTAAAATACACAGGGGGAAGCAACGTACCTAATCCAATTCACATGGCCTATAAAAATAAATTAAAAATACATATAAAGTATTTAAATTCCTGCATTCTCTTCCTTGTTCACTTTGTGATATTTTGTGGCTCTTTATATTATACTTTCTTATGGTTAAAGTAGGAAGGTACAAAATAGACTTGTGCAGTGTTAAAATTCATACATATCTGTAGAATGCTGGGATCTTCAAATGAATTAAAAAAAAAACAACCAAAGCATACTGTGCTAGACATAGCTTTGGATACAAATAAACATTTACATACAGTTCATGTCTCCTAACTATACACTGCATATTTTCTACCTAACAGTGAAATTACCTTTATTTTTGTCTTGGTTCTTTTCTTTGTCTTAGCTCTGCAATAAATTAGTTGGTGAACATATTTGAAAATTTAGAGCTTGTTTCTGTTGAGCTCAGCACACGGAAGACAAATGCCAGACTGTACAATGAGATCAATAGAAACAAAGACATACTGCAAATAGTTACTCACAAAAGAACGCAGTAATTTGAAGTTAAGAATCTAAAGATGGCTCCTACTGAGTGAACAGTTTGAAAAACATTCCTGTTCGTTTAATGTTATTAGCATAAATCAATCACTGTTTGTGACTAGAACAATGCACAAACAATCTAAAAGCAAAACGTGAGGCACATCAAAGGGTCACCATTCACAAAAGTAGGACTGTGGAACTTAGGCAAATCATTCCATTGATTCTCTTGTGAATTCTCCCAGAAGATGACATACTAATAAAGCTGCCTCCGAGTTCAGTGAACATACAAAACATCACTCCAAGTCATCTTAGGTTCTAACACTGCAGAGTCCATATTCATCAATCAATCAGCCAATCTTTCAAATAGGCCTTGTCCAATGAGTTGAATCCATTGACTAAGGTTGGGTAGCTGTGGTTGGGTACAATTGGTTAGGCCATTTGTGTTGTCTAAACCAAACAATGGGATACCAGACCAAGGACTAAAGTCAGTTTTGTTCTTACATCCTGTAATAAACACATGAGAAAAGATATTTGGAATAAATTTGGGTCACATTTATTGTATTGAAGTAAGTCACAAGTCTTAACAAATCAGCAATGAATCCTCCCCACTTAAATGTGGATATCTAACCCAGATGAGACAAAGATCACAATCCTAACCATGTCTACCCCAAAGTAAGCCTCATTATGTTCAGTGGGTCTTACTCCCAGGAAAGTGTCTTTAGGATTGCAGCCAAAATCTATTACCTCTTCCCTTTTGATCATTCCCATCCTGACTTTAAGAAGAGAGCCATCAACAGACAGCTGAAGATTAACTATGCCTGAGAGGTTGAGGAAGGCAATTGTTTTGCCTTTCCCAAGCTGAGGGAAGGACAGAGTATACTGAGAAAGGAAGGAGAAAGGGATGAGTGTAAGCAGAGGTACCCAAGGAAATGTAGGAACTGGCAGAGAGGGACTAAGATGGTCATGGAAAAAAAGGCAAGGATGGCAACTGAAGAAAAGGCAAAAAGCAACAGAAGGAAAAGAAAGTTGGTTTTCCAGCCCCAGAACCCCTATTCCACTAGAATAATTCAGTCAAGCAAATTCTAGGGTTGCCCCATGGCCTTGCTTAGTGAGGTGCATCAAAATGCACCAGGAGGCCACTCTCTTCTAGTTTCTTTTCTTCGTGTAATAGTGAAGTAACCTGGTATTTCCTGGTGTCTGAGTTATTTGCCTGTATTTGAATTCTTTTATTAAAAAAGGGTGCTCTGTAAATGTTTAATAGTTTTCATTGCTTGGGTCATATCATTTGCCAAGCCAGGAGACACAATGTTGCCACCATAGGAAGAGGGAGAAGTTGGGGCAAGAACAAAGAGACCTAGACACTAAACATTAGAATAAAAAAGGTTGCCTGTATTTCTGGGCATTGCTGTTTCCCTTCTGTAAAATTTAGGATTTATACTGCCTCTTAGAGGACAGTTGGGCTTGATGCAGCTTGTTTAGGAATGTCAGAATAAGTATTCAGAAGTTGTAATTGGAAGCAAGAAAACAAAATGCTAATCTGATTTATGTCCTAGAAAAACATTTTTAGAATACATTACTATGAGAAACAAAATGTTTCCCTCCTGTTTCAAAGATTTTCCTTGATAGGAGAACAAAATAGGTGTTAAAAACAAAGAAAAACATTTAAATACAGAACAAACATTTCATTCCTAGTTTTTATTCTATTCTACCTTCCTTATAACCTTCCTTATTGTTCTGTATAGCTGATATTGGTTGCAATCCTAACATAGGCTGGCACAACTCATCTGTCTACCATCAGACTTCCGATGCAGAAGTGTCTTACAGCACTTTTGTAACACTCCTAGGCCAGCATGGGACTTATGCTGGGGCTTAGGCCGGCCTAACTGGGGATTAGGATTGCAGCCATAATGACTTCCTCAAACTTAAAAAAAATGTTCTGAAGTGGTCAGGCACTAGTGTGGTATAAATTGTAGGTCAATACATTTTAGCAATCTTTTAATACATTGTTTTGAATGCCTGAACGACTATATTTCATTTTCACATTTCTGTTTGCCTAAATGACTAATACAGTTGAATTACCAGCCAGACCTTAGGCAGTAATCTTTAGTCCACTGTGGTGATTGCCTCTACTCATGATGTCTGAAAAAATGCTTATGGTTTCCTTCATTCCCACTGCACCAAGGAAGAACAACCTGAGGCTCAACTGAAGCAGCATAGCTCTCCATCTCCAAGTGAACCACAGCTATCAATTGGTTCCTAAAACACCCTGTGAACTGGCTGAGATACTCGTACGTATATCTGCTTTGTCTTATTACCAATCAGGCCAGAAACAGGGCCTTCTTGGTGGTGGCACCCACCTTGTGGAACTCCCTCCCCACTGAGTTAAGGAAAGCCTCCTTGCTACTATCCTTCCAGTGAGGCCTGAAGACTCCTTTATTCAGACAGGCTTATGATGACTGTTCTTGTGTATTCAAGGTTATTTTACTGCTGTCTGCTTGTGGTTTTAATATGGTTTTTAATATGGTTTATTAAAAACTGATTTTGTATAGTTTTTAATGGTGCTCTATTGTCTTTTTTTTTAAACTGTTTTTATTCAGTTCTTAAATTTTATCTTACTCTCTGTTTCAATTGCTGTTAGCCACCTTAGGAAGAAAAGGTGGGATTCACCTCACCACACCCTATCTATCTGTCTGTCTGTCTGTCTAATCAATCAGTATACGTTTAGACTTCCTTGCCAAGGCCTAGATGAGCCTGCTTCCTCAATCTCCCAGTCTTTGCCTAACTGGCAAGTATTATATACTGCAGAACAAACTGAAGTGTTTGTGATAGAGGCTGCACACTTCTATTCACATTTTCCTCTTAAGTCCCATTGACTATAATGGGACTGGCTTCTGAGTAAACATGCATAGGATAGGGCTCACAGTTTCTTTTTCACATCTATGACTGATAGAGGATATAACCCAGCTGCCAGACCTAGGCCTACAGCCAGGAACAACATTATGGTCCAAGAGGAAACCTCCTGCCAATTGATTTCAAAGTCTTATCACATCTGAAATCTATTATATTAAATAAACCCTAGTGTTTGGCATCCCTCCTTAAAGACTATGATGCTCTGAACTCATTTCAGAATGAACCCCAACTCAATTCAAATAATCCTAAATGTTTTTTTTAAATTTATTTTTGTATTGTAATTTCACCTCGGAGCTGAGCAAACTTTTTTTATGACTGCTTTATGAACTCCTCAAAATAGAGCCTGATAACCGAAAGAGTGGCAGACGCTTCACTGCAGCAAGACTTCAGGGCAGCGCTACAGCCATCAGTTTTAATGAGAGCTGTTAATATCACCTCCATCAAAACGGCTGCCCTGAGCTGACTTCTTAGGGCTGTGCGGGTGCTCCCAGCCAAAAATGTAATGAAGGCTATTACATTATCAATGAGGCACAGATGTGCGTTCTGTCTGAACTCAACGTGCCGCTTATTGCCAAGTGCATAACTCTTTGAGCAGAATTCAGGTCTGTGTATCAATATGCTGTTCCAGTTCAGTGAACTCAAGCACAGCCTTCTGCTTGCCCTGACATGCCATCAGCAAGCAAGGAAGGGAGGGATAGCTCAGGTAGCTCACAAAATGAAACAACAAACAGCTATGCAATGCTGGCTCTCTTTATTTTAAAGCTTATATACAACATCAATTAATTGAAGCCCACTACATTCAACAAGACTTACTCCCAGAAAAAAATTGCAGCCTTAGGTTTACCCCCCCCCCTTTTACAAGTTGGGGTGTGCAAAGGAATTTGGATAGTTTAACCTCCTCTCTCTTAGTGAACATTTGTCATTTTAACACAAATATTCAGGTCACAATGACATAAAAATATAAGTGTCCCGGGCAGGTTGCCCTGCTGGTAGTGATTGGCACACAGCCCCTATTAAGGCCTCAGACCATGGGTGACCTGAATTTTTTATTACTGGTATTTATTTAAAGATTAAGATCAAGGAAGTAAGAACGATAAGTAAGAACGATAAGTAAGAACAATCAAGGAGGTTAACAGAATTAAAAACAAACAACAACATTAAAATAATTTAAACAATTAAAGCAAACCCTAGTGGATCACTTAAAACAGTTACAACTACATTTGATTAAATTGTTATAGTGGTTTGTTAACTATAGTGACATGTAGACTGTAGACCATTACTAACCATCACTAATGATTGTGTTTTCAGATTACTTGTATATTGACAGGAAGAAATCTTGCCAACAGCCATGTTTCATTAGATTTCCTCCCCTTTCTGTTCATACAAGTTTGATATAGTATTATTTTACTTGCATTTGAACAATCTACTGTATATGTATGAAACTGGACTTTTGGATCACCCTGCAGATTTCTTTAGCTCTGCATACAATCTCCTCCATCTTCTGAGGGAGGAGCTGCCTCTTAGTACAAAGTCACTGGGCCTGTATCCACAGTCACATCTATCAACTGGGTCCCTTTGCAGAAAATGGGGGTGCATTCCCTAATATCTGCAGTTTCACTTAACTGCTGGGGGTTCTGGAATGGATTTCCACCAGATATGTCTGTACTGAATTATTCTAATTGTTGTGACACACTAAGCAGTGATGGGAACTCAAGTCAGGTGACTCAGACTTGAGTTGCAAAAAGGCATATTTTCATGGACTTGTTGACTCATGAGTCAAATGTGAAAAACTCTGATGAATGCTCAGGTCAAGATGAGTACCTGTCTTAGCACTCATCCCCACATATGAAAACTCGTGTCTGCCTATATCTGGGTGTGCTTGCTTACTTTTTTGAGGCATTCAAAACTTTGTAGGGCCATCGTTCAGACTGGGCTAGCAGGTGTGAGTTCCAAACAGGAAGCAGGGGTTAATGTTTTCCTTTTGCAATGAATGGGGGACAAAGATCACCATTGTGGTCTGACATCTCCCCCATTTACAGTAGGGATGGGGAAGCAAGGGAATGTTTAATGTTTAAAGGGAGCAATACAACTTGAGTTTTTTTTAGAATTATGAAGGGAACATGGAACGTGTCATGGAAAGTGTCCTTGTTATATTTCATTGTTGAATCTCAGGGGACAGTGACACTATACCTGACTCAGGTCAAGCCATGCTGGACTTTCCCATCTCTGACACAAAGTAGCAGGATGGCTTGTGGGACTTCTGAAACAAAGGGGACAGCTGTAACTATATCAGGGAAAACCAAGAGACATTATACAGGTGACCCCGACTTTTTGACAGTTCATTTTCTGACGGTTCTGCTCTTCAACACCTTTCAGTTATACCCAGAACTCATTCACTGAACACATGCTTCACTCTTTCAAATTCTCTGTGCTGGTCTAAAGGCTAAAATGGTCTTCCCTGATGTTGATTTGCATGTGACACCGTGATTAAACTTTTTTTTGCATTTCCTTATGACCTTCTTCAGTAAATAGCCATCATTCAAATACAGTACATAAAATACTCATTGCCTACACACGCCTTTATTCATTTTACTGTAATTATTTTTTTGGCTATTTGTTAATCAATATGTGTCGATGGCTTCAATGACTTTTACAAATGATGTTTAAGTCTTTTTTGGTGGCCATTTTGTGTTTGCAAGCTGAAAAAGACTGGGTTCCACTTTTTAACGGTTTTCATGTTTGGATGGTGCTCTAGTCCCTAACCTATCCAGTAAGTGTGGGGTATGTCTGTACCCAGTTTTCTCTCCTTGAGCATTGGAACTCAAGGAGTTCAGTAAATCAGTATTATTTCCAGGATATTTTTTTTTGGGGGGGGGGGGAAATCAACTGCATTTTAATCAGACTTCTACAGAAGAAAACTAAAATCCTCATGCTGCTTTTTCTGGAGCAAGCCTAATGACTCAGATAAGTCTACTTGGGAGAGAGGAGTTGGAAAATGGTTGGCCCAATATGAATTTGTGAAATGTTTGTTTTGAGGCTGCTAAAACTTTTGCACTGCTGGCTTTTATCTCCTTCAGCAGTTTTACATATAAGGAAGCTGCCTGCCTGCCAGTCAAAATGCATAAATAATTCTTCCTTATCACAAAGCAGCCACAACTGTCCTTGGGTCTCAGGCAAAAAGTTATAGGAACTGCTCCAATTCCCAGTTGGAAAGGCAATCAGTTCACCAATTGTTTTTTTTTTAGCATTTTCACTTTGCTGAAGAGCAATCCCTCTTTCCCTCACAGGCAGACAAATGAAGTGGTGCAGGACACTGTTTTAACACATACATGCTGCAGAGAAAAACAGTCAGGATGCACATGAATAATCCATAAGATCGGTAGTTAAATATGCACTCAGCCACCAAAAAAAAAAGCAAAGAACTATCCTGGTGTTTCATAGTTTTTCCTTTACTTAAGTGGCAGATATGAATTCTGGAAACAGGACCCAAGCATGGAAATGGGGAAAAAATTGCTACACTTTTTAGGTTCCAGAGATGTAGGGGTACCTGGCCTTGGCTGTAACCCAATTACCAAGCAAAGGCTGAATTGTAGATTAAGCTTGGGAATATTCTTAGATATTCTACTCTTATTAGATCCATGCAGTGATGATGTCAGGCAAGGAAGGGCAGTGGTCGCGAACCACACCCATCAAAAAGCCTACCTGTCAGGCTGATACCTGACCCCTTAGTACAAATTATCATGACAATACCCATACATGCATCTTTGATGCACCATGGAGGATCCAGCGTAGGACTTTCTCCCAGGGATCCAGCAATCAGACACAAACACTGTGTAAAACTGCCCACAGGGAGAATAACATTTTGAGTTTTCTTTGCCATAATACAGTACTATTTTGTGATTTAGTATTTGCCCAAACAATAATTGATTCCAGTCAAACAAGTATGGACTCACTGCTGTCATAATTGTTCTCATACCATCAGTGGAGACAACTTAAGGGAACCACATGTGTGGCTTCCAGTGTTTAGACAAGACAATGCTACACAGTCTACAGAAGCTGCATGTGTGCTCATCTCTCTCATTTTATGTTTTTGGCTTCAAAAGCCACTGGCTCTTTTAAAGTTAGAAGAGAGAAGAAATAACATTGTCCATGTTATAAGATATATACACGACAGAACAAGGAACTTAAAAATAAATTTTCTCATAGACCTGAGAAAGTTTTGAAATGTGATGTGCAATGGATCCTTTGCACATGACTTTCCCATCCTGTGACCTTAATGAAGAGTATACCCATTAGTTTTTAATTAGCTATTATTATTTTTCCATTTTCTTTGTAAACCGCTTTGTGAACTTTTTAGTTGAAAAGCGGAATATAAATACTGTAGATAGATACGTTTAGGACAACCCTGCAGCACAGAGCAATTTGATGAATGATAACAAAAGAGAGAACACTAGAAACATGAGAGAAACAGCTTGGGCAGCTGTGTTGAATTTCCAAAGTTGCTATAAGTTAGCATGATCTTGTGTATTTCAGTTTATGAGCAAAGTGGCATTGCAACATAGGAAAAAATATTGCAATGTTACAAAAGAAGCTGTGGTCTGGTTTTGACATTTAATGTCTACCAAATGTCTCCCACAAATGTAACAATGGAAAGGGAAGCAAAATCCCCATAGGACTTCCTCCCTTATTTTACCGGAGAGCTAAGATGGCCTTTCCGTGATGAAGGGCTCCATTAATATTAGTGCTGCAAGGGAAAAAATGGCTTAATTGTAGATCAACGACATCATCTAATAACCAAATTCTAAACTGCTGAAGAAGAAAGCAACTTTCTGCCAATCTGCCAAGACATAAATTAAGGAAATTACATTAGGACATAATTATGCTAATCAGTAATTACGCCATGAAAAGGGGTATTTATGGATTTGCACTTACTTTGACTTTAACCCTAAAGCCCAAATAAAATGCTTGTACGATATGAGCAGACTCAGAAAATGCAATGTTAATGCTTTGTAGATTGCAATTATAGACTTCATTTCATTAACACGATTCCCTCATTAAATTCAAGATCTGTTAAAAGGCAACCCTTTCTCCACTTTTCACAAATAAACTTTTAATGCAACTTGAATTAAAAACTAAAACCAGTGTTTATACTTCAGGTTTATACTTCAGGTCGGGATCATTATCCACCTTTCTATTCTCACTTCTTTTTCATAAAACCAACAACTTTTTTGCAAGCAGTAAAGCCATCTCTCAGAACTGAACCAATGTGGGACCCCTTTTCTTTCTATATTTAGATTAGCAAAACTGGGGAAAAGATATTTGAAAGGCTACATGATCCAGCCCAATGCCTATGAACAGCCCATTTCTAACTTGTTCTGGTGCAGTCAGGCTGCATGGCCCGTACCTGTGCAGGTCAGGAGGTAACTGGAATCGACTTTGGATAGGGAGATATCTTCCCCTTACCCCAAGATAACCCTATGGGGCTACTCAGGAGCCAGCTATGACAGAAGTAAAAAAAAAGCAAGGTTTAATACCTGTTGTACCAGGAAGGGAATTAGGAGCCCTCCACTGTTCTTATCCCCTCCCATGCCAAACTTTCTCCTGTTCCATCCACCCACCACCCAGAAACACCACACCCTGAAGCCATATCCTGAAGTTGAGAGACAGGGGTTGCAAATAGGCTGGCCAAGAACTCAAATTTTTGGTCAACACTGCCTTATCATGGACCCTTATGGGTCTACTCATTACTATACCTGCTCCTGAGGTGGTATAACTCTGTGGAGTTGGAAGAGGGCATTTCTACTCTGGAAACAGGCTCTGGATCTAGCATAACTGCTGTGCCCTAAGCAATGCTGAACATGCTATCAACATGCCTCTCCTGAGCTGCCTAAGCTGCTCCAGCTAGGGCAGCCCAAGTCCATTTGTCTTAGGGCAGCCTATGTTGCCTTGGACTACCCCCCCCAAGCAGTGGTGGGTTTTGGGGGGTTCTCACATGTTCTATAGAACCCTTTGCTAATGAATGCCTGGTTCTGAGAACTGGTTGCTAATGGGACATAGAACCTGTTGTTAATTTAGGTTAACATAGAACCTGTTGTTAATTTATTTGAATCCCAACTCTGTCCTCAAGCCTTCTCTAGCATAACTGGGCTGCCCTATTTTGGACTTGGGCCACCCCAAATAAGGCAACCCAAGTGCACTTCTGGATGGCAGCCTTAGTCTTACCTTCATTGGTGGTGCAATTTTGACCTCTTGATCAGTGGCTGACCAACGGGATACAGCATCAGTGGGGTAACCTGCCAGGGCTGCTGACACCCAGGATGGAACAAATGTGCTTTACAACACATTAACAACATCCATGACCAGTGGAGTGTCTGCTGCACTGGTGGAATGCTGGAACTGGATTACCCTTTAAATCTTCATGTTGGAGGAAGAATGCTAGCGGAATACATACTGTATTTCTGAATATGTTTGTGTTTATGTACACACACATACATTAATGCACAAATATGTACACATATATATATTCAACTGTGTTGGCAATGTTGTTGTGCAGCATGCCAGCATTGTTGTGAATTACCATTAACTAGATTGAATGGAGACTGCCAAAGCCTTATTTGATTGAATATGAAGCAGGAGAAGTAGCAAAGGCTGATTTAAATTCTTGACTGTCCAATTTTCTGCCTACCATTACCACCAAGCATCTTTCCTGATTATAATTGCTATAAAATTGCATGTTTTTGCCTGTTCTTTTGAACAAGTAGATTTTGCCTGTTCCTTTGGACAATGGTAGTAGATCTACCATTGATCCATTGTAATATAGGACACTTGGGGTAGGGGGCAGATTGGACATGTTATATAGGACCGGAATTTGCTGAGCTTGTACACTGACTGTGGAAATCCGGTGGTAATTACTTCCTGGTGGAAAACAGCCTTACAGAGAAGATTATAATAATAATAATAATAATAATAATAATAATAATAATAATAATAATAATAATATATTATTATTATTATTATTATTATTATTATTATTATAATTCATTCTATGGTGAGTTGAAATTTCTGGAGGTGACTAATATAAGAAATCTTCATGTGACTTAAGTATTTGGTTCTTTATTACTTGTGCTGTTCTTCTAATAACTGGATTTGATATAATAATAAATAATCTAATAGGTATTCTAATTATTAATTTTTTTTAATCCAGATATGTCTTAAAATTTTCACTGCTGGGATAAAAAGGCACCTCCAATTCCTGTTGCTCACTAAAGCAGTATATAGGTAAACTTCATATATCTTGTGATGCCAAAGTATGACACTTGCAATAATACCACAACACCATACCTAAAATGTAAATGCTTTCTTTTTTGAGATGATCAGTTTCTTACTCATATAACATAAAATGTGACTAATGTCACAACTGTATCCCTTATTTCCATCAGTGAATCTTGTGGTCTGCTTCTATAAGGACATTTACAATTGTGTGAAAGTTGTACCCCATTCAAATGTTCTGGAGCTGATGATATATATACGGTAAGTGACCAGAAGTTCCACAGCAGTCAGTCCAGGGTGCACCAGAGGGGAAGACTATAGGTGGTTCAGGGGAGGTTTAGAGATGGAACCAGGGGGTGGAGAGCAGGCAGATCTTGGTGACAAAAGTACATGCTGGATCCTATCCTATGTTCTTTCCTCTCCCAAGATTTAGGCTCCAGATAGGCCAGCCTAGCTGCACAAAAAAGTCTGGGCTGTCATAAGCCCACTTAGGTTGGCCTAAGACAGATGAACCTGCACCAGCCTAGCAGTGCTAGCCTAGGCAGTTCAGCAGAGACATGTTGAGCATGGCCTAGAACAGTGCAGTCAGGCCATATCCAGAGCCTGTTTCCAGGGTAGTCAATTCCCCTCCCAGCCCCTCTGACTTAGGCCACATCAGGAGCAAGCATAAACCTGAGTAGTCCATGACAAGCCAGAGCAAAAATGGCAGCAAAATAAAATGTTTGAAGTTTTAGGCCAGCCTACGCACCACTCCTGCCTCTCAACCTCAGAATACAGCAGAAATACTACGGCCCATCTCAAGATATGGCACAACTCTTACAGCCCAGTGAGCATGCTGCCCTTTTGCAGCTGCCTCTTCAGCAGAAGTTAGACCAGACTAGAGGTTTCCTATCCCTGTGGATTTGGCCTAACTGTCAGCTCAGGATATGGCCTACCTTAGGCCAACATAGGTGGGCCAGGGTGACCAGATGCCTGAACCTGAAAAAGGAAAAGTTTTCCCCAAATTCCTGACATCCAAGCAAAATTCTTGACATGTTTAAAAAAAATGTGGGACAACAAAAAGTAGGACAAATGTAGAATTTATTAAAATAAAAGCTAAAAACACTTGTATTGCTTTTCTCTCCTTAACTTCAACATTCTCTGATTCTATAATTCTATATTTCTTAGCTGAAAACTTTTTTTTCATAACCTATTTCCAGCAACAATGTACATGTAAGTGACTTAAAGCAGACATGTTTCTCCCCCAGAAACCCCAGTGTGTCCCAAACCTGTTTCCAGCAACAATACATATGCAAGTGACTATAGTGAACCTAAAATAAGAACAGTTAAATGAAAAGGACACTGCAAATTAAATCTCACTTATTTGCATATGTCTTCTATGTTATTTCAGATGAAGTAAGGCATTTCAGATGCAGAAGAAAAAGCATTAGTCTGATGGAAAAAAAATAAGACTGGGCCACAAAGATAGAAAAAAATAGCACCACAGTTTGAATAAGTTCTTTTCATTTCATGTCTACAGTAAAAATCTATTTTCCCCGAATCACTTTCATTTTATAATATAAGAAAGTGAAAGATGATCCTGAGTATCAATTGCCCATTTATTCCTCAAGAGAATTCTCCAGAAGGCATAATTTATGCTCTTTCAAGAACAGAGTATAAAAAAAGAACTTCACAGTTTTCTTAAATGCAATTTCAACTCTTATAATCTGGCAAGTGAAGCTGCAGGAGTTTAATTGTTCAAAACTGAATTTTCATTTTGTACTAGTCAAAACTCTATTGCAATATATTATATCTTTTAAAATTCTAGTGGGGACATTCCTATAGAAAACAGCACTTCATTAGATTTAAAGTGTCTTGTCAGATAATGGATTTCGATCCATTGACTATGTTATATTCAAAATGCTTCTCTGTTCCAATGAGGCTCAGCCTACCACAGTCCCTGGTATGTATCAACTATGCAAGCCCCCGGAAAAGCTGGCGCTTGTTGAATAGAGGCTATTGGTGTTTCCACCCAAACGACATGTTCACACCTACCTTGTTTTCTTCTGTTGAGTGCTTCTATCTAAACTTGGCCCATTAACAGGTATTGCCCTACTTTGGGTTGTGCATTTTTACTTCATTTCTAAAGATTGACCTTGTTAACTCTGCTTAAAGGTAGTTTTGTAGTTGCCAAGTAAATGTCCAACCAAGGTGTAAGAATTAATTACATAGATGTCAAAGCCAGAAATGCATTTTTAAATCTATATAGGGGAGTATAGGCCACATGATTGTCATCAATAGCATTTCTTGATTTACACTGCATCATTCTGTGGAAATTTAGGTGCAACATCATCAGTTTAGCTGCAAAGCTTTTATTGCCAGAGGCTATGCATGATTTTCAATGCCACTTTGCAAACTCAGGCATGTGTATATGCTTTCAACAAAGACGGGGCTCTTACTCACATGGGTGTGGTATTTTTTCATGAAATTCAGAGAACCACTACAATGGACCACACCTGTTGCTCTACCTGCATTTTCTTTCAATAATCAGGAAATAAGGCTAAATGAGAAGAAAGATTGAAGAAGTGCTAGTTCTAATAATGTAGAAAACATTTTTTTCATGAATTGTTGACTGGCAGCGGAGCCAACATTTATGTAAGAAAAACGATGTAAAACATCCATGTAAAAAAAAGAAAGACTCTTTCAACATAAAGAGTCAAGTCCAACAGTAGTAGCAGGCCTCCGTCAGTCTTGGAAGACTATGATATCGTGCTCTGTGCTGCATACGCTGCATGCGAAGCACGAAAGCCTGGATTAGATAGTTATGGAGGATAGGCTGTTACCCAAGCAGCAAATCCCCCTTCTCCACGCCACTGAATTAGTCCAATGGAAAGGCAGAGCCAATACGATTGGATCCAGCTGGCGTCGCAGAGCTGGGCTAAGGACAGGAGCTCACCCTGTCTTATGGGGCTGACCTGGGTCTCGAACCCTGGCCTGCTTGTTAACAAGCACAGTGTCTTAGCCACTTGCGCCACCCAACAGTAGCAATGACCCTGAATATTAAGAGCCACAAAAGCATCCTATTCTTGCCTGGACATGCTCCTGAATTCCTTTTAATATGACTCCTCCAGGGCTGGCTCATCCATAGATTGGTGGGGTGTGTGTCCATCTCTGCCTACTTGCTTCTACTGCCCTTCCTTCCCCTTCTACGGTAAAAAAAGGAAAAAGAAGGGACAGAGAAAAACACTTCTATACACCATAAACTCTCTGAGAGTTTAGGAACCACTGTTAAGTGTTTGTTGAGGAGGGACACCACATTGTGCTGCTTTCAGGGACAAAAATTCTTCGTTACTCCTGGTAGTGATGGCCTTCCAGACATTGTAAGCAGCCTGAAAACCCCTCACCCTGGCTCAGAAACATTAAAAATATTTATTGTGATGTGACTCACTTTCCGGTTTGCAATTGCAAAACCGCCTTCCCCTATAGGCCTTACTTTGGTGTGTGTTGTTCCTTACATTGATGCTGGTCAACCAGTGCAGGTCATTACTATGGTGCCACAAATTCCCATGCTCTTTCAAGCACTTTAGAATGCTGTGATGGCTTGAACATTTTCCTGGATTGTATATATAAGCTGCTACACATAGATCTATAATGCCAAATTTTCTTTGGAGGAGACACTGCCATAAATTGTGATGGCTTAGAATGCCATGGGTAGCTGCCATCACTAGAATTCTGATTGTAGCACTCCCAGATATGCAATCCTAAATACACTTTCCTGGGAGTTAAACCCATTAAAAACAATGGGGCTTCTGTTTGACTAGACATGTTTTGGATTTTGCTCTAATTAACATAAGAAAGTGTCACCTCAGAAGTAAGTCCTATTGTATTCAATGGAGCCTACTCCCAGGAAAGTGTGTTTAGGATTGCAGCCTAAGATTCTATCATGAGCTAAAAAAGCTACTCAGGGAGTCACTCATGAGTTTTATCATGAGCTAAAAAAGCTACTCAGGGAGTCACTGACATGTTCCTCATGTCAGTTTCATAGAGCTATTTCATACAGTCGCCAGTGGATGCCCACAAGCACCATGCTCTATTTTAAGCTAATCATAAACTAAGCATTACCAAGACAGCCAGAAGGAACTAAACAAAGGATCTCACAGTCTTGTTAGATTTGAGTAGAGCAAAGTATATTTCAGCTAAAGGTCTAATGACAGAGGCACATCTATAGAAGAACATAAGCTAATTGTAAACCAGTTTAACCACATCTTAGCTTCCCTCACGACAATTATGGGAACTGTGGTGAGGGAGGGAGTTCAGAATTCTCTTAGACAGTTCTTATTCTCACACATCACCATGGCTGGTGGGTGGGAGGGAGGCCATCAGATCAGGCAGGTATTCTAAGTAGATCAACCTGTGCAGTGCAAGTAGTTATGGGGAAGCAGGTAAGAGGAGGCATTAATACTATAGACGGTCAATGAGACATTGGCTGATATCCTAAAGACACTTTCCTGTGAGTAAGACCCATTGAATACAATGGGGCTTACTTTTGAGTAGACATGGTTAGGATTGCAGCCTTTACTGCCTCCAAAAGTCAGACAAAGTATGCCCTCATAACAGGTGAAGTGGTGTCACACAAGAGCAGCAGGCATCAGGCCAGCAATCCCAGTTGAACTTACCCAGTAGAGCAGGGAATCAGGGTTCCTGCACTGTCCCCATTCTGAGACGTTGATGTCTTTCTGCCTTGAAAGCTACTGAAATAAAGGATTCTTGAAGCATAGAGAATACTGAGAGGGCCTCTTGAGAGAAATTTTATCAGGGGTACAGAGTTGTTGTTTTTTTCCTGCTGGGGGGTGTCACTTCCTGAAGGAGAATGGCAAAACTGAACAAGGGGAGGGTGACAACCCCTGGAATAGTCTTTGGAGCCCAGGTCTACCAAGCTTCCTAATGCAGACCTTGGATCTAAACCAGGGATTTTCAGCCAGTGTGCCGTGGCACATGGGTGTGCCACCAGAGGGCACCAGATGTGCTGCGAGAATCCAGACATACAGTAGTTGAGAGGCAGCAGGAGAATCAGCATCCTTGAGCCTGGCCCCAGTAGTGGGAATCAGCAGCACCTCCCCCAATGCAGTTTCCACAGAGCCTGGAGGGGTGAGGAGCCTGGGAAGACAAAGTCCACCCCAAGTCCCTTCTTCAGCACTCTCCCGCCTCTGTCCCCACAGAGAAGGCTGGAGAGGCTGCATTCCTCTCCTTGCTTCTAAGGGGTGTTCCCACATATCCAGGCCTTGTGTCTGATTCAGGGGTGGGCCCAGCCAACCCCAAGATCCGGTTCGCCGGAAGTTGGGGGCGGGCCAGGGTCAGGGGGCGGGGCTGGGGCAGGGCAAGGGGCAGGCCAACGTTGGCGCCTGCGCAGTGCACTGTTGTCAATGTTGACGCTTGCGCGGTGGGCGCAAAAACATGGCAGACTGAACCGGTCTGCTATGTTTTTGCGTTTCCCTGTCGCTGGCGGTTTGCCAGCGGCAGGGAAACAGGAAGATCTGGTTCGGGTGAGTAGGCCCGAACCGAGAAGTGCCCACCTGTGGTCTGATTCCACATTTTCCAGCACCCTCCGTCCTCTTGCATTGACCAAAGACAAGGCCCAAGACATTAGTTATTCTTGGAGTACCAAAACAGTTCATGTTATGAAAAAATGCCTTGTCCAAACTGTTTCCTAAAGATATTTGTGCCTTGTAACCAATTGTAATTAAAAAGTGCTTGCCTATGGATAATATGTATTGTGTCCCAAAACTGTTATAAACAGCCTGTTTTAATATCTTGTTAGGTCCAAATGACTGTGGTCCAATCCCCCTCTGGTCCCCATAGCAAGGCCAGCCGCTATAAGCTGGAAAAACAATAGAAGGCCAGGCACAAAACATCCAGGCCAAAATGAGAAAGGCAGAATGCAGCTAACATACATGTTTTATGCAATTAAGCAATAACCACAAACAGTCCTAACAGTGCACAGTCTCAGAAGAGTTGGGTGACACATTGCAAGTTTGCCTTCCAGCTTGCCCCTCCACCGCTTGTTGTCATCCCCTGAATCCCACCCTTGTGCAAAAATGAGCAAACCAGGGTCCAAGCTTTGCTTCCAGTCATTTGTACCCCTCCTCCTTGCCATTTGTACCCTCCTCTACTAAAAATGCTCTATAAAAATGCTTACACAGCCTTTGTTCTCTGTTCACCTTACCTAGTGGAGGTAGAACCCATGTGTACACACATGCATAAAGCTAGCTTTGTATGGTGGCCCCTTGTAGTTTTCTGCCACGTGGGTTGCCTCTCCAAAGAACCTGGGTGGTGCTCCAGGAGTCGTGGGTTCGACTCCCACCCCATTTGTGTGCAGGGATATAATGGGACTGACCCCTGAGGAAAAGGCACACCAACAGGAAAGGCACCCCCCTGCCTGCCCCCAGCGGGAGTGAGGTCTCCCCAGCACAGGTACAAGCCATGGAGGAGGAAGGACAATCACCAGTGTTGCTGGACTGGGACTATAATCCAATCCACATTTTCTAGTGAAGAAGCCCCATTGACTATAATGGGCATTACTTTTGAGTAGGCATGCCTAAGATTGGGGTCTGAGACTGCCTTCCTATCCACACTTTCCTGGGAGTAAGCCCTATTGACATTCTAGTGCTACTGCTGTTTGTAGGATAGCACAGGTTTGGTCTCTAAGGCTGCAATCCTAGTCACATTTTCCTGGGAATAAGCCCACTAACTATAATGGGGCTTACTTCTGTGTAGACATGCATACCTTGGGGTCTCTTCTCCCACCCCAGTTGAATCCTGCACAAGCTTCAATCATGTCTTCCCACCCACACCAGGGTGACAATCTGCCCTCTTTTTCCAGCTTTGTGTCTTGGAAAAAGCAATGTTCTCCTTTTCCTTGTGAGCAAGCAGCATGTAGCCTTCTTGTAATTCATAAACTATATGTAACAAATTATATGTGACAGTTTTAAATGTAATAATAATGCAGTGTTTAAATTAACCACATGAAAGCAATATATGTTTTTAGCTTTTATTTTGTCATGTCCTGCATTTTTCTTGAGTGTCCTACATTTGAGGGGACTTGTCCTCTTTTTTATTATGGCATATGGTCACCTTGACCCCCCCCAGATTTCTCCAATATGCAGAATGACCATATGTCATAACCATAAAAAGAGGACAAGGCCCCCCAAAATATAGGACACCCAAGAAAAATTGAGGACATGACAAAATAAAAGCTAAAAACAGACCCATTGAACACAATGGGGCTTACTTTTGAGTAGACGTGGTTAGGATTGTGCTTTTAAGTTTATGTGATACAGTCTGCTTTTTCTTCATTCACCATATTTCTTATACACTTGTACTTGTACTTCACTACAAGAAGTCTCCCCCAATACTTGTGAAAGAACTGAATAGGATGATAGAACCATTGCATCCTGAACAACTGTTTCTGGTGTAATACATTCCAGTACTGGATATATGGATACTATTTTCGCATCCCAGACATTTAAGTCTCAACGTGCTTAGGATATAGAATCACAGAATCCTAGAGTTGGAAGGGACCTAGTATGTCATCTAGTCCAACCCCCTGCCTGTAGCAAGAAAACCTCCTAGAGCATCTCTGACAAGTGCTGGTCGAGCCTCTGCTTGAAGATCCCCAGTGAGGGAGGGTCCACCACCTCCCATGGCAATCTGTTCCACTGCCGAACCACCATATATCATGGTGCTTGTTGCCCAGTTATTGTTAGTCACCCAGTTATAGTGGGATGCAAAGAACCAAGACGCGGAAAGAAAAACACAGTGTAAATGTCCAAGAATGTCCCATTGAACACTGTGGGACTTACTTCAAAGTTAACACGCAAAGGATTGCACTGAAAGTAATTTTCTTCTTCCACTTACTGGACACAAGCCAGAGAACGAAAATGTAAATACTTTTCCTGCCTTTGGACACAGTACCATCAATTCTCTTCTGAGACAAGGAAAAGAGATGTAACCATATCAACTTGCCTTTGAAAGGCAAATGTGTGTGTCATCAGGGTAATCATCTTTAAGAAAAAACTAGTTACAAACTTCCTGAATTTCGGAAAATGGAATTATTTTCTGTCTCAGTTAATAATGAACATGCTTTTCACATTCATCATCTTCAGTCACTTGCTCTCCTGACAGCAATTTATCACTATGTACCAAACTCCAAAAAAGGCAACATTTTGTTTTGATGTAAAAGCTGAGAAGACTGTTAAATCACAAGCAAAAGTGTTCTTAAAGAGAAAAGGAAATATTAGAAAACTTTACAAGACCTGCAGGCTTACCACTAAAAAAAGAATGCAAAACCAGTTTTTAAAAAGATAAGTAGGAAATGCAGGTTCCTTCGGAGACTGTACACTGGTTTTCCTCTCTGAAAAAAGCTCATGGTGAAGTTAAATGTATCATGCCTAGAAATTGCAACTTGTATGGTATGAATTTGCAATGAGAAGACTTATACATACAGGGGATTATCGACTTATTTATGTTTCATTCTTGACTGATCTCAAGAGCTGAGTGTGTGTTTCAAGCTAGCCCATCTCAGCATCCTAGCAGTAGCTGAAAGATATAGCAATTTGCCCAAGGTCATACATGGGACATGAAGCCTAAGATGGACCAGTGCATGCATTATATTTTTGTTATAATATCTCTGCCCCCGTACTCTCTTACCTAAAGTAAGATGCAGTATTACCCTTAAAAATGCTTGCTTCAAGTTATTATCTTTCTCCACAAATGTGTACGTTGCAAATACCATGTAGTTTCAATTTTAAACATGCAGTGATGCTACATTGAGAGATGTCTTTCTGTAGTGACTCATTAGAAATTTTAGTAATTTTTTTACCATGCAACCACAAAAATTCCATTTTATGTATTTGAAATCAGATATGGTTTCCCCATCTATAATGGCGGAAGTTCTAGTATAGCTGTTGCCTCAAAGAAAGCCCTCGATTGAGTCAAAATGTGACCCAAATCCCTTGTTCGTTGGAATTCATGATGTATTTTCCCACAAAATAGCTGAACTTGTGTGAGCTTAAATTTTATTTGCTTTGTTGATTAACATGTATGTTTTACATATTATGTGTGGTTCTACGTTGGTTTTCTAAGTACAAACCATCTGATTTTATACATACATATCATCTTTTCCCCAGAGGCATTTTCAGCTTCATGTGAACTAAGAACAGAATCAAGGAAAGAGGTTTTTTATATTACTGGCAAATATGTCCCAGGCAGTAATTTTACTCACAAGCAATTTAGTGATTCTGATTGGAGTGGTAATGCTAAACTTCCAGGTCATCCCTGTAAAGCAAAGTAAAATATAAAAGGCAGACCTCTGGCACATTATGCTTCAGATGAAAATTACAGGGATTCTGTATTTGGAACTGCAGAAAATTGACTCCATATTTTCCTCACACTTGGCTATCTGCATGGAGAATTTTTCCTTGCAATTTATGCTGCTGTAATATCTTGTCATGATTAATTTTCTTAGCTGCTTGTCTATGGAAGCCAGCCATAGCTCGGCTATTTTTATTCAAAGACGCTGGGCAGTTTCACATAGGATTGTATGAACCAGAATTACAGTACAATCCTAAATATGTTTACTCCAAAGCAAGTTACATTTTATTCCACTGGACGTACTCTCAGGTAAGAGTGCATAAAAATACCACTGTATCTATAGGGGTTCTGTTCTGATACCTCTCACAGACCTTTCTAGACCAAACCTTCAGCCTTTCTGAATCAGAAAGTTTCATGACAATACTGAGAATACTGTCTTATCTAGCGATACCAGCCTCTGAATATAATGGCCGTACAAAACAGTAAAACAACAAAAACTGACCACATGTTAATACAATAATTCTCAAACAATATCATAGTAAACACACTAAGGACGCAATCCAGAGCAACTACTGGGAGTCCTTGCTCCGGTGTAAGAACAATTTACTCTGGATTGCAATATGAATTTCCCATAGGTTTTCACTAGGTGGTGCAGTAACTACGGGTGCATGTAATGTCTCTTATGTGCTCCCATAGTTACTCTGGATTGTAGGGTAAGTCTAAAAAATAATTGTCTGAGTAAAGAGTTGTGTTTGACAACTCACCACAAAGATCCCTCAATGCCAACGTTTGGCTTGATTTTTCTTAACTTTCAAACGTTCCTAACATCAGTTTGTGCTGTTATGGTGATGACCCATGCACTAACAGGCCTAAATGGACATGGTTTTAGAAAGCTTCTGGGGTGACTGAAGAAGTAGCCCACAGACTTGCTAATTACAACCATCAGTTGGCCACATTTCTATGGCATTGCCAGTTGCAGTACCACCTGATGACTGGCATGGGAGAAAGAGTCAGCAAAGAGTGAGTGATTTGTGAACAAGCCCTCAGCAACTCTCAGATTATTGTGCAAACTTTCTGCAGAAACATATTTTACGTATTTGAGTCCACATCAGGCAATATAAATCACCATCTGTGACAGTGTCAGTGGTAACATCAAACAAACATCAAAGCAAATGTTCACCAAATTGGATTAAGTGATGATTATATGTTTCATTGGGCCATAAGAATTAATCATAATTCAGATTACATAAAAATGCTCACATCTATCTCCTCAATTATGATTCTTTCACTGGAAGCACAATCCACAAGTCCCTTGTGACAGCCTAGGAAGGTTGTAAACATGCTGTACCCTCAGGGGTAAGCTGAGTTGGCACAATGTCTCAGGGAACAATCTGTGCCGCTTACTATTAATAAATGACTTTTTCCAAAATCCCATGGCACACCTGAGGACTATCTGTGGCACACCAGTGTGCCATGGCACACTGGTTGAAAATCACTGCTCTAGCTACTCCAATCTAATTTCAGCTACTAAAATGAGAATGGATCCAACTGGTGATGCAAGGGGACAAACTATCCATCACAGTAATCCTAGGAACTATACACCAGGCCCTGTGAGCTATGGCATCAATACAGCGCGGTGGGACATTAATAAAACCTACACAATTTCACTTGCTAGTGAAATGTTAAGAACTATCAACCTTTATTTTATTAAAAAAACATTTCTTTGCTAATGAGCATACCAAAAGAATGCTCCCTACATTCATACCTTCTCCCGAGAATGTGCATTAGTGAGATAAGTCCTGAATGACTACATTGTTTCAGCACTCCAACCCATTGAAAAAGGGCAGACATCTGAACAACACAGCGCAAATATGAGAGAACAATGGCCCCAGAGAGGCACTGAGATGACAGAGACCTTCAATGCTATTTTCCTAATAGGACTCTTGGATTTAAAGGCCAGGATGCAAACCAGTCCTGTTACACTATGTGGATGCTCTCTTGATACTATGGAATTGAGTGACATTGATAAATCACCCCATTCAAATGTGTGATATTTACTGAAATATCCAGGTAAGGCCTTAAAAACAACCCACACTGCTTCATGAATTGTTATTAGCTGGAAAGCAGCGATGGCGGAAATGGAAAACGAAGAGGTGCCTAACCTCGAGGATTAAAATCTCAGCTCATATGAAAAGGAATTTATATGTGATGTGCCAGGGAATAAACAGGATTCTGGAAACTGCTTGTTATCCAGGGCTAGATAAATGTGTTTCTTTCTTGTGGCCACATGTTGGCCAAACTGCAAGTAGCTATAGCCATATGTAGGAACTCCATGGACAAATATTTGATCATTATGAGCATTATTTTCTAGAGCAGCTGTACTCAAACTTTTAGGGAGATTTATTTCTTAAGTATGTCCTTGTGGGGAAGGAGTGAGGACAGTAACACCACTCCCAAGATAGCAGCCCACTGGGGGAAGGTGGGCTATGCTCAGAGTCAAATAAAGGTGCTGCCAGGGTGCCAGAAGTGTGGGGAGCCCTGGGGAGTCCTGTGGATCACTTGCAGGGCTTACTATAGCTTGAAAATAGTGGATGCAGTGATTGTGTCTTCCGGTTTCAATATTTGTCCATGGGAGTTCCTGGATACTAGCAGTCTGGCCAAAATGTGGCCATTGAAGGGAACATACTTAGGCTGCAATCCTAAAGACACTTTCCTGTGAGTAAGACCCATTGAGGCTTACATTGAGACCCAGTGGGGCTTACGTTTGAGAAGACATAGTTAGCATTGCATCTTTAGTGTGATCTAGCCCCGGCTAACAAGCAATTTCCAGAATTCTGTCTATTCCCTAGCACTCCACTTATAAATAGGATGTCATAATTTTCTACCACAAAATTGAGACAAGATCCTTTGTCCCATTTGGCAGTATGTGAACACAATCCCCCCAAATCAAGATTGTCCCTGTTGTTTGGGACATATGGCAACCCTACTTATAAATAAATTCCAGTTTCTTTGCAATTGCACTTACACTACTTTCAAGTTGTGGGAAACCCTGCACGTATCCCTTGTGACATACCCTGCAGCACTCCCCATACCCCTGGGACACTGGCACTACCTCAATTTAGCCCTAACTGCCCCTTTGCCCCTCAGTAACAAGATCCTGGGGGTCATGTTGCTGCTTTCCCTCTCCCCAACTCTTTAAAAGGAAAGGGGACCTTTACATGAACTGGGGTGTCATGACCACCCTCAGTTTAAGTACCACTGTTCTAGATTTTTCCAGCCAGTTCGTCAAGGGATTGGATTTTAACAAGATCACAGTAATCCCATTACTGAATAAGCAGCAAGCCTGTAAAAGATGTACAAGCCAGACATAATTTCTAGTCATTTAGGCTTTAATCCAGCTAATGTTTGATGCAACCAAGATCCAGTGAAACCAACTAAACAACTCTAACATCTCCCATTGCAGTCAATGAGAATAGCCCAATTCTGCTTAAATCCCCACTTGGGATGCAATTCTAACCTACACCAGCATAACTCATCAGTCTTCCCATTCCTGTGGTGATGTAGGGATGTCTCTGCATGAGGTTAACTGTCCTCCCCAGGACCTTTCCTCCCAGGCGTGGTGCAGAAGTGTCTTGTGGCACTTTTGTGATACCACCAGGTCAGCACAGGACTTATGTTGGGACTTAGGCTGGCCTAACTGGAGTTTACAATTGCAGCCTTAGTGATATAGTAGAACCAGAGCAACTTTTGCAGCATCCTGCAGAGGATTTTTGGCTATTGGAGCTCTCTTGCCCCAGAGTAGACAGCAGCTACTTTGGGACAACTCAGACCTGAGCCAGTTGTTGTCTCTGCCAAATCCACTCCTCCCAGGCCTGATCTGCCCATCCCATTCCCATCTCATCTCTTTCACATTCTGCCCCTCTCCACTCTAAACCCTGCACTGTGCAAGCCGACAATAGTTGGACTCCCAAAGTTTGATCCAGGAGACATTCCACCGGACTGGCACAAACACTAACTAGGATTGGGCTACAATTTTTTAAATTCTTCATGATAATAAGTCATATTTAACACAATGGGAAATATTTTTACATATAGATCAGATGCATATCAAAAGATCTGGTTGACAGCAGATTAAAGGCATAATCCTAACCATCTTTCCAGCATTGGCATAGCTATGTTAGTGGTGCATGTGTTGTAACCTACAGTTGGGGGAAGCAGTCACTGAGGCCTGAATGTAAGACAAAGTTTTTTCCCTTACCTTGGAATTGCATTGCCCTAATGCCAGTTCTGGAAAGTAGGTTAGGATTTCACCCTAAAACTGCAGTCTTATACAAGATTACCTGGGAGTACATTACACTGAACTCAATGCTCACACTGAATTCTGTGATGCTGCAGTTCTTAATACACTGATCTTGGAATTGGCCCATTGAAAACAGCAGGGCTTAATTCCAAGTCACAACATACAGGACCAAGCTGCACACCTACTTGTCAATTAACAAAATCCTCATTCTCTCTACTCAGAAACCTTGTTTGCTTCACAGGCCTGTTGATATTTATTCCATACAAAAGATAAACTCAGAAAGAAAATGATGGACAGGGTGTCAGCTGTTAATTATATTGTTTGGAATAAATGTATAGACAGAAGTGCCACCATCCACGAGTCTTGCACACCTCCAATTTGAGAAAACTCATCACACAAAACTGCAGCAGCTGTTACTGTTTGGGTGAGAATTGTAATAAGCCATATGGTGCGGCAAGAAACTGCCCCCCCCCATATTCTTACATGGACAAATATTATTATTGCAGAGGATAAACACATCAATATATTCCCTTTTTCTCTGGGGAAGGATACAGTCTTCAATCTAGTTTGCAAAGTATCTGCTTCTCAGTGAGCCAGTTGTTTGAAAGGAATGTAATTATATATTTTAAAGAATTATTTTAAATCAAGAGGCTATGTTTTAGACTCAAATTAGCTGTCAGCACTACATTGGTAAAAAGTGAATCTTTAGGTGAAATTAGGCTACCACTATGGAGCTAAAATCAGCAGAAGTTTCAAGAGACATGGAGGAATTCTAGTGGCAGCAGGTTTGTCGGGAATGGGCAGTGTGTGGCCATTAAGTACATGCAAGTGAACAGTTCTAACCCACTAAGATCAGGTTTACATATACTGTTACAAACACAAAGTTTGGATTATTTATTTATTTGCACAATCAACCTTGACTTAGAGCACAATCCTAACCATGTCTACTCAAAAGTAAGCCCCATTGTGTTCAACGGGTCTTACTCCCAGGAAAGTGTCTTTGGATTGCAATCTTGGGCTTGATTAAACATTCCAAAATTTGCTGCAGAAATCAGTTTTTATCTTCAAGGGAGGAACTGCAAATGTTGAAATTCTGATTAATTACCTGACCTGGCACCTGGATTTTTTCTAAAAAGTCAGATTTTTAAAATTTAAAAAAAAAACATACACAAAAATTTGACGACACAACCACACCAATATCTAGAACTAAGAGGAAGAACAATGCACTGTTTCCCCTTTTTCAGTTTCTGCTTCAACCAGACTCTTCTCTTTCTAAATGCCAAGAGACTCTAGGTGAGAAATTAATTTTTCAATGCCTGCCTAATGGGTATATTTGATTGCCTGTAATTTACCACGAAGGCTAATTAAATGGAGATACGGATGAGCCTTTTGAATGGTTCACCTGAGCGGGTCTGCATTGTTAGCAAAATGCATGACTGAAGATTTTCACTGGATGTTTTCCTGAATTGCATTATAGCACCACTATTGTGCTATCTTCATATTGGAGCAATGAGGACTATGTAATGTTTGTGGCAATATTAGTCCACCTTATCCAACCCCCTCCCACCTTCTTTACAGATGGGATAGGGACATCAGGGGCGTGTTTAAAGACAACTCTAATACACACATTCACACCATGTCCATGGCAGCAGCTCTGTATTTTTCCATGGAGCCACAGGCTACAATCCTAAAGTCACTTTCCTGGGAGCAAGACCCATTGAACACAATGGGGCTTACATTTGAGTAGATATGGTTAGGATTGCAGCCACAGTTGGCTTTTTAAAGAAAGGAAGTTGTGACTTGAGTCTTTTCATGTCACTAAAACTCCTTTTCAAGTTGAGTTGCAGGGGGAGTCAATTTGAATCAAGCCACACTGGTTTCCCCATCCTTGGAAAGAAATATCCTACCCACCAATAAAGCTCAGTATACCCTGTCACTCATGCGCTAAACCCTTGTTATGCCTCTGATTTAACCAAACCCCTTTTCTGTTTGCTTTGATTTAGTAATGCTTGATGTGACATGTTGCTCTTGAACACAAAGGAGTTATGTATAACCATGAATAGAATCACAGTGGAATTAGCAGGTGGTGCAGAGTTGGTGCAGGTTGCACAGACTAGTTCAGCTTTTTCAAAGGGTTACTCATGACTTCTATACAACTTCACAAACAAATGACAACTTCTGAAGTATTTTCTATGTGGTTTTACAGGAAATCTTAGCAACTTTTTATCCCTTATCATTAGTTAGAAGCCTTAAAGCCCAATCTTAATATATTCTTGGGCTGGCAGAAGTACCACGCATCAGTCCCAAAGTGTCGCAGCAGTGCCACTGGCTATTGCACATTTCAAAATCTCTTGATTACACATGCTTAACTCACCTGAGATTCATGGGATTTAGAAGTGATTCAGTTTGTCTAGATGGAACCTTTTCTTTTCCTTATATAAGCCAACATATTTTTGTTTGTTCAAAATAAAAAAAATTGGTCAAAAAATAAAAATAATTTTAAATTCTACTGATCCAAAGAAAACTTTCAGTGACCCTCCAAATCATAAAGAACTGTATTAATGTGATTACATATAGATCTTATACTGTGAGCACAATCCTAACCATGTCTACTTAAAAGTAAGCCCCATTGTGTTCAATGGGTCTTACTCCAGGAAAGTGTCTTTAGGATTGCAGCATATGTCACATCTAAAGCAGAAAGAAGGGCAAGTCATTGTATTGTGATACCTGTGTTTCAATCTCACTTTGTGAATAGGCACATAGCCTTCTGCTGGCATACCAGGCCATAACAAGTTTTCAGGATGACTGTCTAAATTGATAAAGCTGAAGTCTATCTCTACCAATTCTATCAATTCTCTGCTGTGCAACAACATTGCCTGACTGAGTAATTCTGAATACAGGTAGGATGGCTATAGTTGTCCACTGGTGACAAGTTAATTTGATCCACTATGTATTCACAACATTAACCACTGTTAAGCTCACGGTGCCAGTGAGTTTTTGAACATTTCCTTAATTCTAATTTAAAAACAACAATCACAATTTGCTTTAAAATTACTTTTTCTTCAGGTGCTTCAGTTATTTGATTTTTCCTCCCCGAGACTAGTTCTCTTTTTTCTTCCTAAAAAGAAGAAACTTCTTGGTTTCCAGAACTTCCAGGTTCTGTCCAGATGCAGTGTTTCTGGTTAAGCAGAAGGAGTACTAGCCAAGGTCTCTCAGGCTTTGAAAAGTTGCTAAGACCTACCACCAGCTCCACTGATAATCTCTATCCTCCTTCTGACTTGTATATTAACTACTGCACCTGCACAGAAGCTATATCAATGAACTCAAAGATAATTATGCTAGACAGAGTACAGACCTTCATAGTCTATTGGATACTTAGCAGGGAAGGTTAATCCAGTTTTAATAAAAAAGGATAAAGGCCCACCTAACAGTGGGTGATCTATGACATAAGAAATCTATTACAGTTTGTAAACTGTTTTCTCCCATCTAATAGGAAAAAAACCATACAATAGCTGTTTGTTATTTGCATCACCTTTTGGTCAGAACTGTCATATTGGTAACATTGCTGATAGACTCCAAGAACTAGGGAAACTGTATTTTTAAGAGAACAATTTTGTAAAGTGATATATAACGCAATCCTATTCATGTCTACTCAGAAGTAAGGTCAATGTGACTTTACTCCCAGGAAAGTGCACTTAGGATTGCAGCCTTATTTTTTTTCCCTGAAACAATTTTCCCCAACATTTCTACTACAACGAGATTTAATTCAGGCTGCTAAAAGTTGTGGCAAAAATACTAACGTAAAATTAAAGCATATTTTAACACATACTGTACCTTCAATAGATATATTTCTTTCTTTCAAGTGCTCAGAATATACCACAAAAGGAAAAAAATCTCTAGCATTTTCAAAACGAATGGCCAATTTATTAACAGTTTTGCACTAGAATTGAAAACAGTAACAGAGGTTTATTCCGAATGTATATCCTGGTAGACAGATTTGGACATTTTCTGTTTAGAAATAATCTGCGCCTTGATATTCCATAATCACTCTCATTTAAAATTACTAAAACTTGACAAAAGAAAAGAAAAACACTTTAACCTAGCATCCATTTTACTTACCACTTTCCTCCCAAACCCAGCTTCTTTTGAAAAATGGTCCATAATGAAGAGAGAATGCAATTTATCTTTTCTTGTTTAGGAAGGGATCATTTTACTGCCAGGAGAAAATTATGAATAGACTCTGCCAAGCATTTCCTGACACAAAAAAGGTTCAGTGGCAAATGACTCTTAGAAGGATCTGGGCAGTGGCATTTATTTTGTGATTCAAAGCTTAAGCATGCTTCAGTTGAATGAACACTTGAAAAACATGTATAGTACTAGGGAAACATAAAAGAAAAAAAATGCCTGTACTCCCAGCATTATCATCATCTGAAAACGTTCAGCTTAGGTTAACTCTGTCACACCTAAAAGAAAAAAAAGCCAAATCCAACCTATTGGTGGGTGTTTTGAAGTAGTAAACTATAGGAAGAAAGCCAGAGACTGCAGTTAGATACAGCTGAATGTTTACTAGAATTGACCTATAAAAGAAATATATTTCTTGTGATCTTCATGTAAGTATTTTTTAAACTTGAATGAAAATTAAGAGAGCTCTCCATTACATTAAACCAGGGGTGTCCAACCTGTTAGCTTCCCTGGACCGCAATGGAAGAAGACGAGTTGGTTTGGGCCACACATATACACTAACAATAGTTGATCATCCAAAAAAACCATAGAAAACATAGTTAACATATTAAACTTACTTGTAGTCGAAGGTAGTGAGATGTTTGACATCGTTTCTGAGCCATGAATGTGCCCCAGATCCCCAGGCTGCTCCAGAGCCCAATCCAACAAGGTTAAATGGGGGTTTTACTCCCAGGAAAGTGTGGCTAGGAGGGCAGCCTGACGGCATGTTCCCTCCAGTGGCAGGGAGATTCCCGGATCTCCAGGATGCTCCAGAGCCCTGCGGGGGAAATTTCCTGGCCTGCCTCAAAGCGCTCTGGGAAGACCAGAGCTGTATATGCACCATTTAAAGATGACAGCCCATTGTGCTGTTCAACACATGGTCCACTGTTTACTGGGCCATATTCGCAGCTGAACTGGGCCACATGCGGCCCGCGGGCCACGTGTTGGACAAGCCTGCATTAAACTCTGTTACTGCTGTTAAATTTCCTGGTGTATTTACATGCAAACAGATAATTTATTCCAAGATTATGGACTGGACTAATTCTTACTACCCTCTACTAGTTATGAGGAAACAAAATACTAGCCTGTCTTTAATTATATCAATAAGGAAGGCAATTGCCCTATTTCTTTCTTAAGCCATTTTTGCTTAACACTGAATATACACAATGGGGAACAAATATGTACACCTGCGGGCTTAGCAGAATTAAGAAACAGTCTCTCTGACAGCCTGAAACAATCATGGATCATGAGAAGGGACACACACACACACATTTATTTTAAATCCTAAAATGTGCAACCAGAACAGTTGGCCTTTACTTTGGTAGTGTCCTGTTTGTGGAATACTTGTGCTTTCTTTCAGTTCCAGATGAAATCTTTTATTTGCCTAGGTCTTTAAGATAACAATCCTAATCATGTCTACTCAAAAGTAAGCCCCATTGTGTTCAATGGGTCTTACTTCCAGAAAAGTGTCTTTAGGATTGCAACCTAAGAGCTTTTGTTCTACTAGAAGATGCTCAGAGACTACACCTCTTACAGAGATTCATATGGCAGCACTGAAGTGTCTGGTGTCTAGAGCAGTGTTTCTCAAAGTGGGGGTCGGGACCCTTTTGGGGGTCGTCTAGAGCTTTCCTGGGGGTTGTCTAAAGACCCCTGGTGCAGGGGGTCAGGTCAAGCTTCCCAGACCTCTGGCTGTAGCTGTGCGTGCACTGGGGCTGACTGACAGCCTTAGGGCCCAATCCTGTGCATGCCTACTCTGAAATAAATCACATTATAGTCAGGGGGGCCTTTACTCCCATGTAAATGTGGATAGGATTGCAGCTTCAGGGCCCAATCCTATGCATGCCTACTCTGAAATAAATCCCATTGTGTTCAGTGTGTGCATAGAACACACATTTCATTTGTAACAATGAAAATACATCCTGCATATCGGATAGTTACATTACGATTCATAACAGTAGCAAAATTACAGTTATAAAGTAGCAATGAAAATAATTTTATGGTTGGGGTCCCCACAACATGAGGAACTTATAAAGGGGTCACTGCGTGAGGAAGATTGAGAATCACTGGTCTAGAGGAAGGATCAGTAACATTAAGCACTGATTGAGGCCCATGACTAAATAGGCTACTCCTCACTGCCTACATAGCCCTGCTTTTGCCACCACTGCCTGTTTACCTTCAAAGTGGCCATCAGTTTCAAGATGGAATATGAGAAACAGCAATTTTCATTCAACTTTTCAAAGAGGAGATAGATCAAGGAGGGGGACCCACAGACAACATTCTCCCTAAACTGACACTATTGTTGGACATGAGTTTAAACTGACAGTGCAATCCTAAGCATCTCTACTCAAAAGTAAGTCCAATTGTGTTCAATAGTACTTACTCCCGGAAAGTGTGGTTAGAATTGCTGCCTAAGGGCACAATCCTAACCATGTCTACTCAAAAGAAAGCCCCATTGTGTTCAGTGGGTCTTACTCCCAGGAAAGTGTCTTTAGGATTGCAGCCATAGTCACATAACTGACTTTGCCCTATTTGTTTGAGGAAGGAGAATGCTAAAAGTGGCACAAATTTCGACTTGCCTCAATTTACCTAACGGTGATGATATGATTGATTAGGTCAGCGTTTCTCAAAGTGGGGTCGGGACTCCTTTGGGGTTTGCCTGGAGCTTTCCTAGAGGTCGCCTAAAGACCCCTGGTGCAGGGGGCCAGGTGGGAAGACCTGGCAGAAACACTGAAGCTGCCGCGCCACAACATGAGGAACTTTCAAAGGGGTCACGGCATTAGGAAGATTGAGAACCACTGGATTAGTTAATACAGTCTTCTGAGCAGGCAGAAGTTTCTGTGTGTGTCTTTGAAAGGAGGCTCAGCAGCACATCTACAGCATACTTAGCCATGTATGCAGTAGTTCCTCATTTGCAGTAATGCTGAAGTGAGATTTTTTAAAGAAATCAATCTTTATTTTTTTTCCCTTTGAAATCTGCAGCCAAGCAACTGACTATCTCTTACTTGGCCTCACATTTTATAAAACACAGACAACATTGTCTCTCTGCAAGGAATTATGAACTCTGTGGCCTTGCCAATTACAGTCAGGATGTCTCCAGTGCATTATTTACTGTTTAGCACTGGCTGAATGTAGGCCAAAGAGTCTCAAATATTTCCTTTAACTCTGCTCTTTAACCCAGTCTTTGATTATTTGTGTCCCTACCGGCAACATAGCTAAAGGGTTCGAGGGATAGCAGCTCCACTAGGCGTCAGGCTTGGAGGGGACAACAATGCACAGGCCACGATGCCCGCCTGTGCAGCTACAACATCATCATAAGCAGGATGTCTCAATCATGTTCCCCTCAGGCATGTTTTTTATAATTAAGGAGTCCCAAATGCTGTAGCCTTTCATTGTAAGGGAGTTGCCCCAGCCCAGTAATCATATCTAAGGAACAATTTATAAAAATCTCTTAGCAGTCGGATTAAGAGCCTGAAATAAAATGAAAACATCTTGTCTCTTAAAACAGACCTCATCTCTCCCTTCCCTCTTCCTACCAAACACACCTGTCTGAGGCTCATTGCCAGATTCATGAGGATTTTATACATCTGGCCATAATAACAAATAATACTGTACTCTCAAATCCTCTGAAAAAGGGAACACTTCTGCTGTGTTCAATAGCTTTGCTGCACAATTCAGAGATTGAGGATGCAATCCTATCCACACTTTCCTGGAAGTAAGCTCCATTGACTGCAAAACTTAAGAACACATGTTGGATCAGCTTCCTGATCTGTCCATCTACCCCATCTAATCCAGCTTCCTGTATCTCACAGTGGCCCACCAGGTGCCTCAGGGTGCACACAAGACAACCAGAAATTCTGGTGCCCTCCCCTGCATCTGGCATTTGGTATGCTTGTACTTCTGAGTAAACCTGATTGAGGACCAAATTGGTCCCCAATTTGACGAAGGGCAGCAAACAAGCATTCCAAAGTACTTCAGTATTCTGGGAAATTGGAAAACGTTCCAAAGCTCGAGGAGGCTCCCTTCACCTCCTGGAGCCTGCTGCAGCTATACATAAGTGAGAGTTAGTGGAAGCACCACTTTCTTTCCCCCTTAGCAAAGAGATCTTGGAGATCATGTCACTGCCCTTGTCCCTCCCCCACAAAGACTTACATAGGAAATAAATCTCACAAAAAGTTTGAGAATCACTGTCATTGGATGCCACTGCTTATACACATGGGGGCAAAATCTGATCAGCAATGGCATAGCTATGCCAGTGGGGTACATATTGCATCCTGATGTTGGGGAATGGCTGTCACAGAGGCCTCCTTAGGGTAAGGCAATGTTTGTTCCCTGATCTCAGAGTTTTATTGTCTATGAGAGGAAGGCTACAATCCTAACTTCCACTTAGGCTGGCCTAAACCCCTGCATAAGTCCTGTTCTGACCTGGGTGTGTCACAAAAGTGCAGTAAGACACTTCTGCTCAATTCCCAATGTGGTTAGGCCAATGCACATGTATATGCCAACCTTCCCACACCATCATGGATAGGCCAGGTGAGTTAGGCCAGCCTGAATTTCTTAGGATTGCACCCCAAGTCCCACAAAACACAATGGGACTTACTTCTGAGTAGACATGCTTATCTCCCTTATCTCGGAGCTGGAATATTGGCTAGGATTGTGCTCTGCGAATGTTTAATAATTCACCTTAAATATTGAAAATAAATATTTTTCGCTGTGTGAAATAAGTTAAAATTATTTTTAACTCATTTAACAACTAAGGACAATGTCAATTGCAATTTGTTTCTTGCATGCTCTATGCAAAAATACCTAAACAGAGTAACCACTCTCCTTCTGATAAAAGTAGTACTCCAGGTCTCTGTGGAACCTATCTGTCTGCTCCTCTGGCTTTCCACTTGTCATTAACTTCATACTGTTACCAATTATCATAATTACTGCGCCTAGGCAATGCCCTTGATTGATCCTAAAAGGAAAGCTGCAGTCAAAAGAATTTTGCTGACAGGAAACATAAGCAGTTTCCTCTATCTTTAGAATATGAAAATGCCAATAGTCAATCCAACTCTCCCCATAGATTTTTTTTAATGTGCTACCTCATATTTTTAAACATTTAATTTTTGGACTAGTAAGACAGAAACTGTGATGATATTAAGACAGCCATCCAATTCTATGGAAAGACATTTAGCAAGAGATGCTGATGTGATGTGACTGACCTGCCAAAATACAGCTCAGTCATACATGTGAACGGGCTGTGGGTGGCGCAAGCCGTTAAGACACTGTGCCTGTTAACCAGCAGGCCAGGGTTCGAGACCCACAATCAGCTCTGCCTTCCCACTGGACTAATTCAGTGGCGTGGAGAGGGGGGATTTGCTGCTTGGGTAACAGCCTATCCTCCACAACAATCTAACCCAGGCTTTCATGCTTCGCATGCAGTGTATGCAGCGCCGAGCATGATACCATAGTCTTTCAAGACTGACAGAGGCCTGCATACATGTGAGAAGTAAAATACTTAGAATGGTCCACACACTAAATTGTATACAGTCAGCTCATAGAGTGGGAAGATGAATTTGCACCCAGCTCTGCATGTTTATCAGGTCTTTTGAAAAGAGTCAATGCACTGAGCAAGATGTATTCATGCTCTGCAAGTACAGATTGTGTGTACAGAGATCTACACATCTACACAGAACACGTGTGTCATACAACCCAATCAATATGTGAAGATTAGGGGTGAGGTATTGGAGATGTCTCCACATTGTACCTTTAGTGTGTTGATTGCATGCATTTTTTATGTGAACAGTTTGTGTGCGAGAGTCAATTACATCACAGTGTTCACATTATCTGAGAAAGAAAAGGTTCCTGAAGATGAAGTGGCCCATAAAGATAGCCACTCTACATCTGAAAAATCTGTATCATTCTCACAAATGGTAAGGTTTTGCAACAGATCTGTTGCAGACATATGGTAAAACTAGCAAAAGGCATACCAGCGTTGCAGGAGTAAAATTCCCCCGTATGCCATCCCCCCATATGCATCAACCCACCATGGATAACTTTCCCCCAGGCGTAACAACCCCCCATGAGCAACTTCCCCCATACACATCAACCCGCCATGCGCAACTTCCCCCATGCACATCAGCCTCCCATGCACAACTTCCCCATGCGCATCAACCCCCGATGCACAACTTCCCCCATATGTATCAAACCCCATGCACAACTTTCCCCATGCGCAACTTCCCCCATGTGCAACTTCTCCCCATGCGCAATTTCCCCTCATGCGCAATTTCCCCTCATGCGCAATTTCCCCTCATGTGCAGCATCCTCGCCAGCGCAATCTCTTCCTCCGAACAACATCCCCCAGTGCACCAGGGTCTGAGCACCCAATTGGCTGGATGTTGTTCAGTCTCCCATGTTAAGTATAGGACAGAAACACGTTGCCCCCTTTTCAGCCCCTGAAGGGTTAAATGTCTCCAGATGGTTCTTGGTGGGAGTTCAGGTGACAGAAGGAACTCCCAGAATTCCATGCTTCAGGCCCAGCAGTTGGGGCGGAATGTTGATGAGTCAGCAATTCTCAATGCAAAGTATAGGGAGGAAAATGCGTTGCACCCCTTTTCACCCCCTTCCGGTTGGAATTTCTGAAAACCGGTTCTTAGTGCACCCCTCAGTCACGGAAGGAACACCCACCCCAAATTTCACGCTTCTAGGCCCAGCGGTTTTGGCAGGGCGGTGATGAGTGAGTCAGTCAGTGAGTGACTTTTCTCTTTTATATATATAGAAGATGGGAATCTACATTGTCCTGCCCCACAATCCTGCCAACACAATCAATCAACACCATCAACACAATCCTGCCTCAACTATATGAGCAGCCCAGGCAATTGATTGGATGGTGGCATTTTGAAGGGCACAAAAGAAGCGATACACAATGTGAGAGTTGTTTTCCAGAATACATTGCCATGTCATGTACTATATTGGAGTCTCTTCGATCACTGGGTCAGCAAAGTCACTGCGCTCTCCTCTGAGTGTGAGTGTGTGTGTGAGCGAGAGCAAGCGAGTGAGAGAGAGAGAGAGAGATTTCCCTTACAATGAATAAAATTGAATATGCGCCTAAGACCTAAAATTAACACTTGTTTTTGCAAAAACAACACTAAATCCCAATAAATGGAAAAAATACTTCAATGAGCAGCTATAGCACAACCTAACAAGGCATTTTCCCTTTGTTAGCACAAAACACACCAAATGTAAAGATGACTACATGGAGGATTAATTATTTCATTTTTTTCTGTAAACTGCTTTGTGAACTTTTTGTTGAAAAGCGGTATATGAATATTGTTGATTAATTAATCTTGTCTTGTGGTGTTCTGCTGCTCGCAAGATGTGCAAAATCCAAATCAAGCTCTACAGATGTGAAATTTAAGCTGAAGGAGGGGTATTAAATGAAACTCTGTGTAACTCTGAATTCTTGTAACTTGAATGGAATTGCAAGGTATGGCTTTATGTATACTGGTGTGTATGAGAGAAAGTGAGAATTTCTCCACTTTTCTCCAGAAGTGAGCTATTGCCAGGGTAAGAGACAAATATCCCCTTGCTTCAAGGATACCTCTGCCTGCTCAATTCCCTGAAATACAAAAGCCCTCCTTGCCTCTATAATGATAGGCATTTTCCCTGTAGAAGTTATTACTGCCAATCAGCAGTAACGACAACTCATGGCTATTCATATGATGAGCTGAAAAGAGAACCAGCAAGATGCTTTAGGAAGTTAAAAAAGTCAAATACTGTACTGGCAAATTTGACAAGATAAAAGTAAATGGATGAATCCCGGCTCCTTATGGCACAGTCCTATTGTCTTCTTGTGCTGGTGCAGGGAGATTGTATGGTGTACATAAGTCCAATCAATAATACAATGTTTTCAACCTTTTTCATTTCATGGCACACTGGCAAGGCACTGAAATGGTCAAGGCACATCATTAGTTTATTTTACTCTTGACAAGGGACACAATACTGTTGGTAGAGGGTTCAAATCCCCCAATTACCCTCCTAAGAAATGGTCCTGCTCAAATTCCCTCGGCACACCTGAGGACCATTTGTGGTACACCAGACTGGTTGAAGATCACTGCTCTAATATAATCATTTAAGTAAATTTATGTAAATTAATTAAAATTTGCTGTATAAATCAGTTTTTCCCCTGCCCCTCATATAGTGTAGGAGAGATGATGCAGGCCTCCTGCCAAAAAGTCTAGACACCCTGGTGCAGGGGAAGGGCAGCGATGGGGACTAGAAGAGAGTGGCTCACAACAGAATGGGAGCCAGCAAGTCAGCAGGTGCAGTTCTAAGTAGATCCATTGCCATGGCTGGAGCTTTTGCCAGGGTAAGGAGACAAATGTCCCCTCGCTTCAAGGATACCTCTGCCTGCTCAATTCATGCATAGACTGCAATGTAACCACACTGCCTTCACTGGATCAGCACAAAAGATTGTGCTGCCCATCCTATATTTCTTTCCTAGGACAAATATTGCAGAAACACACAAGGAAGCTCCCTCCTTTCTGTCACCTGTATAATGTATCTGAATATGACAATCTGCTCCACATATTTGGCTTTGCATTTCTCCATAACCTCAGAATGAAGTGAAAGCCACTGTGTTTAGCTCTATGGGAGATTTAACACCATGAAAACTCTAGAGAAGCAGGCTTGAGTAAAGCCCCATTTTTATGAAATACTTAGCTTTAACCTTTAAGGGCTTAGGATTTGTATTTACGTTAGAGAAATTTATTGGTAATTGGTCTTAATCATAAAGTATGGCAATAATACAACATATGAAAATGCAAGCAAAATATTGATTACCCAGATCAAAGCCAAGCCAGATCAAAGCCAAGCTAGAAGCATCCAATTTTTATCAAAGAAAAACATTAGGAAGCAACAGACATGCTGCTGGCTTAGGGCTACTTTATAACAGAAAATAGTTTTCAAAAAATAATATTTTTATTCAAATCATTATATAAAATTTTGTAATTTATGAATATAATTTTTGTTTTTATTTTATAACAGAACATATTTCAAAAATTAATGCTACTTTCTGCAAAGATGTCACATATGTTGGTAAAAAAGGAGACACATCAATATCTGCAAAACTTTGAGCTTCATTTTTACATTTGTTCAGAAGATGCAATTTGGATGTGAAGTGTGATAAGCAAAAGGAGATTAATTGGAGTGTCTCATAATGTTGAAGAGCAAATGCTTTCTGGTTAAATTGGAAATATATTTCATTTCAATGAGAACAGATTTAAAATGTGAGTAGGCACAGTTTGCTTACAGATTTTTTTTCTCCATTATCACTGAATCTGAAATGGTCACATTTAGTATGAGTTCCACAGTGCCATGTAGGGGGAAAAATTCTTTTGAAATTCCTCTGCTTCTGAGTACAAATCGAGTGCACACACACACCGTAGCAAGCAGATTTCCTTTGCATTCTGAATGCAAGTAAAATGTGAGTGGAAATACAAATATGGGCTCTTAAACATGACTACAGCTGGGGAATCGTGTTTGGATTTGAGCCAACATCACCAAGATGGCATTGAATCAGCATAGCAGCTTGTCATTATTTGCATCTTGATGCCTATCTTTAAAAAATGGATGTAGAGGGGACCTGGGAAAGTACAGATCACTTGGGATGCAATCCTAACTAATTTTCCAGCAGTTGCATAGCTGTGGCAGTGGGCCTCGTGTTGCATCATGTAGTTGGGATGCTGTCACATCCTCCTCCTCCTCCTCAAAGTAAGGCAGTGTTTGTTTCCTTACTTTGGAGTTGGACTGCTCTTATGCCAGTGTTGGAAAGTTGGTTAAGAGTGCACCCCCTCCATATCATCTCTAATCAAGGATAACAGCTGCAATCCTAAACATAATTTCCTGGGAGTAAACCCCATTGAACACAATGGGGCGTATTTCTGAGTAGACTTGGTTAGGGCTGTGTTCATCATCCAGGATAATATAGAATAAATTTTGTAGGACAATAGCATGGATTCTGTAAGGATAAGTCATGATTCATAAATCTTTTAGAGTTTTTTAAAAAGATAATCAGGCATGGGGTGAACCCACTGATATTATATTTCTGGACTTTTATAAGGCATTTGGTACAGTCCCTCGCCAAGGTTCCTGAGGAAACCCAACAGATAGGGAACAAGAAGGCAGGTTATCTTATGAATTAAGAACTGAATGAAGGGAAGGAAACATACGGTAGATTAGGTGTAAAAGGGCAATTTCAAATGAAGTGGAAAAATAGTGTGCCTCAAGGTGTTGGGACAGATTTTCAGTTTGTTCACAAATGGCATGGCATTGAGGATAAGAAGTAAAGCGGTGAAGCTTGAGCATATTGGGGTGTCATGATAATTCAATGCAGTGATTAAACGTTAGCATAGTGGGGTCCAGGCTATCCAGTCTTGAGAAAAAGACTGGATCATAAGCTCCAGTTGAAACAAACTCTGAATAGTTAGTGTACTACGCTCTTAGTGATTCAAGCTCTCTTGTAATATGGCTGCTGTATTTTGCACTCCTTGCAACTTTACCTACCATAGCCAAGCTATAAGGGCAGAAATAATAACAATTTATATGCAAATCTTTACAAGCCCTTTCACATTTTGAAAGATAAAAGCAAAATAAAAGCAACTCTATGGATGTAAGTTAACTGTTTTTGCTAGCATACAGCTTCAGTAATGAATGTTTCATTTACCTAATTATCCAGAATATGACCAGCATGCTCAGAAGGCCACTAAAGGCAAACAGGTGCATATCAGCCTGCTTTATAGAGATATAGGAGAGAATTTATATCCCTCCACTAGATGGCACTGAATGTTTGTTAAGTCCCAGTAATAAAATAGTGGTCATAAACAAAAATGCACAAAACAGAATTTGTTCTTCACAATCTTTAAAGGTTAATGGATTATTACATTATGTTTACATAGTACTTTACTATAAAGTTGTAAATATTGCACCTTCTGTTTACAAGACTGTTTCTTTTTGCATTTATGCACATGAATGCATACTGTTTTGTGAGGCAGAAGGATTCGCTCTCAAGTGTCATTGCTGTATACAAATATGGCCAAAAATTATAGCTCCACTAACATTCCCTTAACTTGGTGTTTGAGGTTCTACTGCCACTACTATCAGATTGCTCTCCTCCAAAATTATCTATTCCACTCATGATATGAACATAGAAAGGTGCCTATATGGAATCAGTTTATTGAGCCACCTAGAATAGACCAATAATATTTGATTGGCAGAACATATGTCCTGATGCTTACTAGCAGGCCTCCATCAGTCTTGGAAGACTATGGTATCGTGCTCGGCACTGCATACACTGCATGCGAAGCACGAAAGCCTGGGTTGGATTGTTATGGAGGATAGGCTGTTACCCAAGCAGCAAATCCCCCCCTCTCCACGCCACTGAAATAGTCCAATGGAAAGGCAGAGCCAATACGATTGGATCCAGCTGCGTCACAGAGCTGGGCTAAGGACAGGAGCTCATCCTGTCTTGTGGGGCCGACTCGGGTCTTGAACCCTGGCCTGCTGGTTAACAGGCACAGCGTCTTAACTGCTTGCGCCACCCACAGCCCTTACTAATAATGCTTATAATGCTTACTAGCATTATATCAATACTAGTAAGATGGGCAGATGCTACTACAAGGCTTTCTTGAAGTACTTTATGTCTTTCCTGCAGGACTCAGCCATCCATGCCCAAATTGCTTACAAGAACACTAAGGTTCACAAGGCTCAGTTGATCCATCTGATGAAGTTGGTAAAGCTTGAGCCAAAACAGTATTTGGTGCCACAAGACTCTTAACACTGAATTATAAGCAATTGTAAAGTCAATTCATACAACAGGTTCATCCAAACAGCTAAATAATATTCAAACTCCATTCATCCGCTATATTTTGTTTGCTTCATTAATATGGGTGCAAAGAAATGATAAAATTCCTTCCATTTTAAAACTTTGCAATTGGGTATATATTTGCCACTGTTGATGACTCCAAATTGAGGGTATAGAAAGGTGCTTGATTACCTTCATTGTGCATCTGACAGCAATGCACATAAATGGATTGTAGGTTTTTTGTTATTTTTTTAAACCAAAATAAAGGTTGAACAGCACTATAGAAACACCTGGTTTTTCTAGTGCATTATAGCTTTACTGTCAAAAACATTCTGCTGATTATTTCTTAAGAGACTTTTTAAAGAAAATCAAAGGCAGAATGTGAAGTCAGAATATATACGACAAATACTTCTGTATACTTCAGCATGTATTTGCATTAAGTCTGCATTTGCATGAGGTCAGATTGGCAATCCATAGACTCTTTCCCCCTTTAAAGCTACCAATATGCATGACATATAGAAATCAAATGATGCTGCTAAAATGAGGAGGCTTTGTATATGGAGAGGTCCTTTGCAGGTATTATGGTGCCAACTCAGCATGACCAGCCAAATAAATGTCATCTGTTTCCTGAACCCTGTTGCTGATAAGAAGTGATAGTAAGGAATAAGCTTCAAGGCAAATTATATCCTATATGAAGTGAAGTGGAGCTTTCATTGCCTTCGGATTCAAAGAAGGATTTGCCTTTTGTTTGCTATGGGGGCTAGTTGCAGCTGTAGGGGATAACATGCCAAGTGGCTTGGAGAAATCTCTCCCAACATTTAATATTTGGCTGAACCCAGTGTAAAACTGATGCACACTGGTAAGTATGTTTAAAGGGTACCTTGATATTATTTCATTACTGAGTCTGGGAAAAGAATCAGTGTTACACATATGAAGGGTATGAACACATAAAATGTTACAGATACTATCCTATCCAAATTTCTAGTGCCAATGCAGCTGCAATGCAGACTTGAGATAAAGAAACAAGTGTACCCTGACTTTAGGAAACCTCCAGGACTGGGCTCACAACACACAGTATCTCCTACTGAATAGAAAGCAGTAGAAAGTTGGATAGGATCAGGCCCTAACAATCTACACTTGGGGCACAATCCAGAGTGAGGGCAGTGAGGAGTGCCTTACCTGGGCTGCCCCAACTATTCTGAATCCAGAGCAGAAAATTATGCTGCATCCAGAGAGTCAAGAAGCCTGAGCTGCTCCAGAGCATGCTTTGTAGGCACCAAGTCAGTGACACCTGGGGATGGCTTGTTCTTAGATCACACTGAACAAGGAACAGCTGTGGTGCCCACCTTATAAGGAAGCCCAGAAGTTCCTGACAAGCAGTAACACCTGCAGCATGAGACTCCAGTGAAGGATGGATGTAAGGGGCTTATTGGAGTGGTCTGCTGTATCCAGAGGTAAGTGGGCTGCCATAGTTGTGCCATATCCTGAGGTTGAGAGGCAGGAGTTGCAGCTAGGCTAGCCAAGAACTCAGATTTTTTTTGTCAACACTGACATTCTTACTCTGCCTTACCATGGACCCCTATGGATCTACTCATTGCTGAGGTGGTATGACTGAGAAGCTGGAAGAGGGAATTTCTGCCCTGGAAACAGGCTCTGGATACAGAGTAACTGCTCTGCCCTAGGCAATGCTAAACATGCCCTCAACGTGCCTCTTGTGAACTGCCTAGGCTGGCCCAGCAAGGGCAGCCCAGGTCCACCTGTCTTGGGGCAGCCTATGTTGCCTTAGGCTGCCCCAAGCCTTCGCTGGCGTTACTAGGCTGTCCCACCTTGGACTTGGGCCACCCCAGTGATAGACAGGGTAGCCAAAGTGCACTTCTGGATTTTCACTTATTGAGCACTGCAGCTTATAGCATTGTTGTGCTTGTAATATGCAATTAGACAACCAAGGATGAGTGACTCAACTCAGAAGACTTGCACTTGAGTTGCCTAACATGAATTTTGGTGACTTGTGTGGACTTGTGTTTTGAAAACTAAAGTGACCAAGGACTCAGGAGTCTTACTTGGGAACAAGTAGAGACACTGATTCTGAAACTTGACCCCACCACTCCAACTCGTGTTTATGAATGTGTGCTTGCTTACTTTTTTCACAGCTTCCCATCACATCATAGTACCTTATGGGTGACCAGGAAGCCACATTACAATCAGAGACTTGGAGAGAGAAGAGTAAGTTTGGCTCCAGTAGGTGGGAGTAGGAGGGAGGAAAGCTTAAGTTTTGTTTTCAGGGATCACTAAACTGCTGCTTCTGTTCCCTCATGTGTGCTGCTCCCTCCTGCCTTGCCAAGCTAGGATCTTTCATCCTCCCTCCCTCCATCTGTGGTTGGTGCTCCTTCTCAGAATGGAATTGGGAACTGTGATGTGAACAGAGGTTTGGGCTGAGAACTGTAATAGTAGGGAACTGACTGGCACTCTGCTGTCTTTTGTTTTTGGATGGAGACATCAGAGGCAGTGGTGGGATCCAGAAGGTTTGCATCTACTCTATAGAACCGGTTGTTAATGAGAGATAGGCCATATAAAGTTTAAAAATAAGCCATTTAAAAGTGGCTGCCAGATGGGCAGAGAACAAATTGTTAATTTCCTTGAATCCCATCACTGATCAGAGGGGATGTTAAATGAAAACTCAAAATCACCAGCAGCTTTGCTTTCTCTGCAGAGCTGTGCCTGAAACAGACTTCATAGTCTGGGCTGTGTAAATAGAATAAGATCCCTTCTGCCTCTGTCATTACCTATTTTCAGCTTCCACCCCTCCCCTTTACCTTTCTTTAGCCCCCCTTTCAACAGAGGCATCCTCCACTTATTGGACGGGTTAGGGTCTGGGCACCGTCCAAAAGTGAAAATGTTGAAAAGTGGAATTCAGTCTTATTCAGCTTGCAAATGCAAAATGGCTACCAAAAAACAAATATAAATATCGCTTGCAAAAGCTTAAATAACACATATTTATTAACAAAACCAAAATACACAACAGATTACAGTAAGATTGGCCATCCCCTTCTCCTTTTGCTTTCAGACTTTGCCACACTTTTAGCATGTGTGGGCAATTAATATCTTAAGTATTTGAATGATGGTTATTTGCTGAAGAAAGTAAGGAAATGCGAAACGCTGTATGATCACCAGGCCACATGCAAATCAACATCAGGGAAAACAATTTTAGCCTTTAGACAAGCAGAGAGAGGTTTAAAGAATGCAGCATGAGTTGAATGAATGAGTTCTGGGTATAATTGAAAGGTGTTGAAAGAGCGGAACCATCAGAAAATGAACTGTCAGAAAGTGAGGGATTCCTATACATCAAATATATTTTCCCAACCACCCAATGCTCTACTCAGAGGCACTGCTCTAACCTCAAGCCTCCTTCTGATTTGATGGGGTAAGGTAAACCACAAAAAGAACAATCCCATCTTCCTCTCCCTGATTCTAGACTTTTGCCCCTTCAAGCCAGTTTCATTCTCCTGTTTCTTACAATTTGCTCATTGTGACAGCTCTGAGTATGAAGGCAAGAGATATTGCTCAGGAACTATATACAGTATAAGAGAATTAATTACATCACTGACTTTTGGAAAGGTGGCAAATAAAATGCATCCTAATCTTTAGTGCTATCAGCTACTCAGTAACATAGGGTAGGTCACCCCTCTGGTGCTTTGAGATTATCAGGGAAATGAAGTTGTATTGTATGCAAAACTCTATCCCTTCGAAGAGGATAACCTCCCACAAAGATGCCTACAAATAGACTCGCAAACATCTCAAGTTTAAATGTATATTAAAATCTTATAAATAATGCATGCACTTGAGAAATTTATCATTATGCAGTGTTCTATGATGCTGGCAGATATACGAAGACCATAAAGATGCATAAAGACAACTGGAAGTTATGTTGCAAGCTCCCTTTTGTGCCTTTGAAGAGCTATCTCTGAAGATGTCAAATACTTGAGGAGGCTCTTGCAATTTGGTTTGGATAAGTAGGTAACTGAAGCTCTAGTGCTTTAATATTTTATATTCCTACAGACAAAGACTCTCAAAGGCAAGCTGAAGTAAAAAGAACTTTGCCCCATTATTTTACCAAAATGTGAAAATGCATCACTATGCAGATTTACATTTAACTTCTCTATCTTTAATTGCATATTCTTCTAAAGAAGCAGTGGATCTCAAGGGCACAATCCTAACCAATTTAGGCCAGCACAACCCACCCATCTCCCTGTTCCCATGGTGGTATGGTGTGGCCATGTCTGTGCACTGGCATAATTCCCCACAGGCCTTACAACAAATTCTTTGCATCAACCTGCAGGGTCTTAAAAGTGCTGTAAGGTCCTTCTATGCCATCCGAAAGATCAGCATGTGGAGGTGCACCAACCAAGCCATGCTGCCCCATGACTTCACAGGGACAGCACAGAGGGGGAGACCCAGATTACAGAGAGGAGTGAGGGTGTGGAGACGGTGTGAGGAGGTGTTTGGGGTGGGGAGAGGGCAGGACTGTGGGCAGGAAGGCAGAAAGAAGTAGGGCTCAAATCTGGCAGTTATGCTGGAACCTAGCCTTGCTGATTGGCAGCTGAGACTGTTCAGACTTAAGCTACCTCTGGAGGGCTGCTCTAGCTCATTGGGGCTGCTGAAGCCCTACTGCGGGAAGGCTTGAGACTTCCCTTTCCTACAGTAATAGCAGCAGTCCAATAGCTTGCACTGGATATAGCACTGTTCCAGCAACATTGAGGATTGCACTGTGGGTGGTTTGAGAGACCCCAAAACTATTGAACTTCACCTACTGCTGCTTTGTTTTGTCTTGAAATTTTCAGCACTCATTTCTTTTTAATGTTCAAGTGACCACTGGCATGGTTTTCAGTAGGGCTATGAATCTCCTGGCCTGCACATTTGCATATTTATAGTTTCAACTCATCCATTACTAATATCATGATGCTTTGTCACCAAGTCACTTATAATAAGTGATAACTTATTATAATATTGAATGTTATCATATTGAAACTGCAGTGAAAAATATTGTCTTTGCACATGGACACATTTTTAGTGGCATAGTAGAAAGGGAAAAGAAGGGAAAATGAAGAAAAAGTAAAAAGTAGTAAAACTGGTAAAGAGTACCATAAGAAAAAAAAAACCAATGGGAAAGAAAAAATGGTAAGAGAAAAGGTAACCAAAAGTGACACTGTAATGTTGAGGAATCATAGAATCTAATAGTACAATCCTAACCATGTCTACTCAAAATTAAGCCCCATTGTGTTCAGTGGGTCTTACTCCCAGGAAAGTGTCTTTAGGATTGCAGCCATAGAATCTTAGCGTTGGAAGGGACCTAGTGGGTCATCTAGTCCAGCCCCCTGCCTGCAGCAGGAAATCCTCCTAGAGCATCTCCGACAGGTGCTTGTCGAGCCTCTGCATGAAGATCCCCAGTGAGGGAGAGTCCACCACCTTCCTTGGCAATCTGTTCCACTGCCGAACCACCCTCACCATCAAGATTTTTTTCCTGATATCCAACTGGAATCTCCTTTCATGCAGTTTGTATCCATTGGTTCTAGTTCTGCTTTCAGAAGCAGCTAAGAACAAATGAGCCCCTTCCTCCATATGACAGCCTTTCAGGTATCTGAAGACGGCAATCAGATCTCCTCTCAGCCTTCTCTTCTCCAGGCTGAACACCCCATGTTTCCCCCAACCTTTCCTTGTAGAGCTTCCCTTCCATCCCACTGATCATTCTTGTGGAAATTGGGATATAGGAATAGATAGGCTGGGAGAGACCAGTGGAGTTTGGCATTCTGTAACCTGATAATACCCAGCCACATTCAAAGTTCTGGATGATGACCAGTGTCTCTAAATTTGGAGTACAGGTCAGCCCACAGTATCCATGAGGGATCAGTTCCTTGATACCCCACAGGTACTAAGATCCATGGAAGGCCAGAGGACCTGCAGATATGACCAGGAGTTCCTTCCAGTGATGTTTTGAAGGCTGTGTGCAGCCTCCATGTACTTCAACCCCCTGACTTCTGACTGGCATTTCCACTGTTTTGCTAAACTGGAAGTACCAGCAGACTTTCTGAAGTGCAGGGAGGTTACATCTCTCAGCACCTCCAGAAGTCTTCCAAGATGTGACTTCTGTAGGTCCTCTGTAGTCCACTGCGGACTTGCGATCTGAACTGTGTCAAATCCACAGATTACAAACTTTGGATGATGAGGACTGACTGTATTAAGTAACTTCCTACAGACAACTGAAAAGCCATTTCCAGAGGCAGAAACAAAAACTTAAGGATGTTTCTAAAAAGTATTAGAAGATAAATCTTTCTCTTTGAAGATGCTCAAATAATTAGTTTTCAGGTTGGGAAAGTCATATAAAAAGATGAGAATGTGTTTTATTGCCAAGTAATACATATTAGACAAACAGTCAAAGATGAACAATGAACCGATATTCTGTGTCTCCAGAGATTAATTAGTTCTCTTCTACAATCTTCTGTGAATTCTGAAAAAATAGTACTTGTGTTTCCCTTAAATTTATGTCCTGGTAGAAATTTTAGAGCATGTGGAATCCTTTAAAAGAAGAAGCTGTTGACAACAAATGAGGAGTAATACTCGAGAATCAAACTCAGGAAATTGGCACTATACTGCACATTAGGAAGCTGTGCTATGCTTTACGACAACCATCAAAAACCGAAGCCCTAAGTGATGAGAACTTACCAAACTAAATAGATAGCAATTCTGTGAGAAAAGAGATCTATTGGTTTCAACTCGCGTGGAATTTTGACCACACGTTCACTGTAATCCAAAACTTCTTCATGGTACAGACTGTGCCAACTTCCCCTGAATCTCTTGGCAGACTTTCTGGGTTTGCTGAAACCTCTGCAATACTTGCCTGCCTAAAAAGTAACTGGAATTTCTCTCTAAAGCTTTGCCATTCTCAATGTAGGAAATTTCCTTGTTCAGGCATAGCCTGATGTATAGGGGACTTTTTTTCCTCCATTATTTTTCATTTTCAGGCAATTTACCGTAAATAAATGAATATGTTTCTGACTGCACAAAATTTTATACTGTTTTAATTGTATTTTATCGTTTTTAATTGTAATTTACTATGTTTTATTGATTGTTAGCACCTGAGGTGTCTTTCAGGGAGAAAGGCAGAGCACACCCTGTCCAGACAATGCTTTGATTCTTCATATGTATTTGAATTCATATAGGCAGCTACACATTTGTGTAACAAGTATTATTCACTGAAGTTGAAATTTTAAGCCAGCTTTAACCTCAGTTCCGACCTCAGTTTATGCGTTAACCTCAGTTCTAATCACATAACAATAATCACAACAGAAAATGATACATGGCAGAATAGGAGACTCTGACAGGTGTAAAAGAAATAATGAGATTCACCATAATGACAGGTGTTTGATTCTGAATGCTTTTACCAAGATGTATTAAAGTTCTTTTTGCTACTGTCTCATTCTCTATGTTGGACTCACAACAGGGATTAGGTATAAGCAAAACCTGTCAACAGCCTGAAATTTGCCTTACTGAAGAAATGTTTCAAAAACTGAAATTTTTATAAGCATGCAATAATGTTTCTTGGTTATGGAAAAGAATAATATTGCCCCATACTAGGCATAGTTCAGTCATCCTGTTATTACTGGGTATGCAATGTAGAGACTTTTAAGCGACTATGCCATCAACGCATATGGTGGAAATAAGTTATTTTAATGGTGTCATAAAGAAGTTATGCACTTTATGGGCATATAAATGCAAATTGTCCCTGGCTTAAATAAATATTATAACTATTTATTTAAATTAGTGATAGAAATAAATTAATAAATTTGGGTCATAGAGGTGACTTTGAACTTATTAATCATGCCTGGATAAATGTTAAACCATTTAACTTAGGTTTATCATGCCTGGATAAATGTTAAACCATTTAACTTAGGTTTAGCCTAATAGAATTATATATTTCATTTAAAGCAGTTTAAAAATAAAAATAAGCTTTTGAAGGATCTAGGCTTTAAAAATTTATTCTGATGCAATAATACAAAAGATTAGTTTAAGAAAACTAGCTGTTCCACTATTTTACTTTCGAAATGAACCAAAAAAAAAATTTCCAATGTGTAAGTATTCTGAATATCAGTTACCTGAAAGAAACTGGACTCAACCAGCATCCTCTACTTACTGAATAATATATGATCATGATAGAGAACATACCTTGAGATAGGTCAATAAATGTGGGGAAGATTGCTACAGCCAATGTGTCTGAGGGCATCACTAACAATCAACAGTAGATAAAGGGTGGGAATGACAGGTGGCTCAGACTTGGGCTTATGGATTGGAAACATTGTGCCTGAGTAGGCAGTATAGCACAATCCTAAAATACTTCACAAATATGCATGTCATTTTTTGGAATGAATGGCAGTCAGAGGTGGGCCCGGCCTGGCCCAACAACCGGATCCCTGGTTGTTTTTATATGAATTTTTATATTCATATAAAAATATTAACTGAATGTGAAAATGATGACAAAGCACTGGAATTGACTTCAAAACATGCATTCAATGTGCATGATCCTATGAAGTCTACTTAGGCTGCAATCCTAAAGACACTTTTCTGGGAGTGAGACCTATTTAACACAATGGGGCTTACTTCTGGGTAGACATGGTTAGGAGGCTGCAATCCAAGACACCTTCAAAGTGTCTCCCCACTTTCTCCTTCTCTCCATCCTGAGCCTCTCCCTCCCCTGCTCCCTTCTGGCCAGCCCTGAGCTGCTTCCCTCTTCTCCACTGCTCTTCTCTCCCTCTGCCCAGCAGATGTCCGGCCACAGGAGGAACAGCATGGAAGTGTTGTTTTCACTATGGGCACGTGAGCTAGGCAGCCCTGACGCTTTTTTAAAAGGGCTGCTAGCCAGCACATCTGCGCCAACTGCCAACAAGTGCGCTTGTTAAGTGAAGCAACACTTGTTATATGAGGCAGAATCATAGAGAAATTTTTGTTTGTTACGTGGATCACTTGTTAAGTGAGGCACTTGTTAAGCAAGGTACCACTGTAGAGGTCATCTATTCTTTCCGCTTAGTCCAGGGGTTCTCAAGCCCCTGGTTCTCAAGTCCAGGGGGAACTTTGCAGATTGTGATCCTAGAGTTGCCTCAACGGTTCTGTATGGAAGCCCTGTTTTAAATCCATATTGTAAGGGAGGGAAATGGACAATTACTTTTAGAGAACAAATTTACTGAAACCTCCTGCTGTGTTCCAATAATTTCAGTAAGGCAATAAAAAGACACAATTAAGTTAAAACAAATTTTCCAGCATCAACCAGAGCTTTATTGTGACTTTTTCCCCAAGACTTTTGTCTCAAGCTGTCATTGACAGTTGTGTTGATTACATATACATGAAAAAGTGAATATATATGTAGCATATGCTTCTGAACTCTGCATTAATGTACAATGACAAGCATGGCATTAATTATAGCAGCTTGTCTCGAAGATAAGGAAATATTAGAAATCCATCTAGAAATCCCTGGAATTTCCCTGCAGTAAAACTGATCTTTTCCTTCTTAAATGACAGGAAAAAGGCTGTCTGTGTTTCTTGAAAATGATGTGCTCCTCTTAGAAAACAGTTGTGATACGTCAATTGTGTTGAACGCTGATTATTGCAAGGCATTACTGCCACCCCCAACTGACATTTCAATGCTAATTTAAGACTCTAGTGCAGAGTAACAGCCATTTGTACAGGGGTGACAGTAAGTTTAATCCCTGCTCCCAGATTTACATCTTAGTTTCCAGAAAATGGTCTTTTCATCCGCTCTCGACAAGGAAGGCTTGATTCAAATAGGAATCAGAATACTCTTAGGAAAACGTGCAAAACTTCAATTAATACCATTTTGCTATAATGACTGTAGTGGTGCAAGTAGAAATGCCAGAAAGTGGGTTAAAAATACTGGTGCTAATGGACCTGCCACCTCCACAGCTACTCATTTTTGGTTATTACTGGGTGAAGGAAATAGGGGTGGGAGAAGACGGGATGAATGTACAGAAAATGTTTTATTCTCTCTGAATGCCACTTGTGCTGGACAATGTGCAGTCATTCCCAAACATGTTTTATAGGTGAATAGGTGTTTCCCTATTCATTCGTACAGAATGGCAACAAAAGGAGCTCTGGGATTAAGGGCACTGCTGTCCTCACTCAGTCATATGTCTGTAGTAGACAGCTCCTGGTTATGCACCTGTTTTTAAAATAGAAAGCTGCTACACCTTCCTGCCTAAGGAAGTGTGTATTGAGGAGTGTAGCTAAGTGGGAAAGAAATCAGTGAAACAATATTTCCCTGGAAGGTCAAATAGGGCAACCTATTAGTGTTCTTTGCTCTCTCCCTTCCCTGATTGCTTCTGAATAGAAAATCAGTCCAAATCTATTGTTATGATCAGGAGAAAGGGGTTGGGAGATGGGAGAAGCGAATGGTGTCAGAACAGAACATGCAGAGCACTGTCTTCTTATTGGGAGAGATGCATACAATAAATTTGTGGAAGTGACAAATTTCTTATCTTAGAGCTCGTCAGACAGTCGGACCTGAAAGCTGGCTGCTTATCTTGATTGTAATGCACCTTACCATGTGCTGCTGTTAATTTCCTCTTGCTGTGCTCTGTGCGCTAATATATGAAAATGCAAAGGATGTGCATACAGAATTCTTCCTTGCTTCTGCTTAAAGTGAAAAACAGAAATCGCTCAAACCTCTATTACTTGAATGAATTCAAAGTGACTTTGCTAAAAGGCATAGTGCACAAATGTTCACTTGCACTCTGGCTGCAAAACATGGACATACACGAACATGAGCCAGTACCCTTGACTATTCCAGTACTATCAATTGTACTGTTGCAGTTAAACAGTACTATTCCATTACAATCAACTGGCAACAGATCTTCTAGGTCTCAGGCAACGTTTTACCTAATACTTTCTATTTGTAACTAAAATGCTAGAGACTGAATGTAGGACTTTATAGTGTATATTCAAGGCTTGTGCTCGACTACATAGTTATCATTTATTACTAAATAGCAACCTTTCCTTGACAATAGGTTTTTCTGCAAATCTTGTTGTATTTGATCCTTTGTTAAATCTAGCATAGTGTTCTGATTCAAATCCTCATGCAAACCTACTGAGCCAAAGAGCACAATCCTAATCATGTCTACTAAAAAGTAAGCCTCATTGGGTTCAGTGGGCCTTGCTCCCAGGAAGGTGATTTTAGGATTGCACCCATAGGCTGCAAATCCTATCCACACTTCCCTGAGGGTAAACCCAGTAGTGGGCTTTAGGGGGTTCTTACAGGTTCTATAGAACTCTTTGCTAATGAGTGCCAGGTTTGGAGAACCAGTTGCTAATGGAACATGGAACCTGTTGTTAATTTAGGTTATTAGGACATAGTTAATTTATTTGATTCCCACCACTCTAATGTGATTCCCCCATTGACTCTAATGGGATTTACTTATGAGTAGACATGCATGGTGTTGAGTTCTTAGGCTGCAATCTTATACAGACTTTCATAGGACTAAGCTCCACTGGGTACAATGGGACTAACTTCTGAGCCGGTACTCTTGATGATGATAGTTTGTTTTATATCCCACCTTTCTTCCTTAAAATGGAAACCCAAGGCAGCTAACAACATACGGAACAATAAAATATCTTTAAGTCCAGAAGGAAATAATAAATACAATTACAACTAAAATGATAAAATATTAACAGAAATATTGATTTTATCTGAGAATTGAGAGGTCCCACTTCACTTTCCAGATCCAGCTACCTTTGACTTCAGCTGGAGTTGGATTAGCTCATACCCCTCTATTAATTTAAGCCTGGTTCAAGATTCTTCTTAATGTTGAGCTTATGATTTTTGGCTATACCAGAAATCTCATCAGACATACTATGGTTCACTTTGAGAAAAGAGCAGAAGAAAGGCAGAAAGTATCTACCCCATCCTTTCTGCAAAGAGAAATGAGGGATTAAAAATACCTTGCTTTGAATTTTTAGTGGAAAAAGTGACTGTACGTCAGAAGTAAGTAATACGATGTCTCTGCAGTCTAGGGTTTATTTACATGACCGTGTTTACACACTATAAGTGCTCTTTAAAGTTCTTCAGCGTATATTAACATTATGAAGGGTTTAAGTAGAGGGCAAAATAAATGAAAGGGAAAGACACAGAATTATTAACTGTTGTATATCCTGTTTTAGTTTCCTGTCAGGATAAGAAACATTGTAAATGGTTGAGCAGCGTTGTTTATGTGTATGTGGATTTTTGTGAATGCCTGTTCATGTGAGAGCTTATTCATGGTCCCAGGGCAGAACTACAAAGCTAAATGAAAAGCCTTCGAAAGCATACCTTGACAAAGCAGGTACAATTGGCTGCAAATGAGCTTTTGCAATATGCAGACAACTTGCTTTTGATAAGATTTTTATTTTACAACTGTAATATAGCCACCTGACAACAGCCACTTTAATATGTTTTTTTAAAAGTGGTTTTTATATTCCTTGTTGGCCATTTCTGCATTTCTTATGGCTTTCCCCAAGACAGGTAAATGAAAACATATTTCAACTGTCTTTGGCTTGAAATAAGGCTTTCTGTAAAATGACATCCTGCACTTTTTCTGTATTGTAAAGTATTTCTGCCAGCAAGCTGAAAATAAGGTGTGAGATTTTCATTCCATGTGTGACAATTAAAGTAACACTGGGAAGCTGCCCATCTGCTCAGTGTCTGATATCAACTATTGGGTAGGTGTAAATAGACTTCTGAGCCTCAAACCATGGAGTAATAGTATTATTTTAGCTGATGGAATATATTTTTGGAAACTCCGTTCTGTTTTTGCCTGCTGTTGCTTACAAACTAATTTGAAAAATCACTCTCAGAATGAATCATTCCCTTGAGTATTTCATCCTGGTATCAGCAAACTGATTATCAGCCCAGTCCAAACCTCTGCTGGACTCTAGTGTGCCTGTGGAGTTTTTTTCTTACACACTGTGACGGTTTATTCACTTTTGACCCTATCTCCTCTCATTACAGCGTCTGAATGTGTGGCTCCGATTCATTTTGTTGGGTTTCTCAGACAAAAGACTGCTATCAGAAGGAATCCGATAACGATATGTTTGTTCTTTTTATTTGTGATCATTATTAGGATTTTATACTAGTAGAAGTTGGGCATATAAAATGCGCATCCACATTTCTGTTATTGCTGCTTAATGCATTGGCTTAGGGAGGGAGAGGAGCACCTACCTTCTAGTCAGCAGATCAAGTGAGAATTGTGCATTTAACCTAATAAGGTTGTTTAAAATGTTTTATTAGAGGAAACCATCTGTACAGACCCAATGGATCCTAACCAAACCAAAATGAGTAGGAAACCACAAATAAGCGCAGTCTACCCATAAGGTAGGGTGATATTCCACATAAGACCAGGACCAGAAAAAGATAGTCAGTAAGCAGAGAACAAAAATGCAGACAATATCAAAAATCTGAAGTAACCTGCAGATTTCCCATACAGAAATCCTCTGAATTCTAGATTTGAGTCTATATAGTTTCTTCATATACAGCCCAATCCAGAGCAACTAATCTGTCCACATAAGAGCCCTTAGGTTGCCCTATCTAACACTAGGTTGGAGCAACTGCAAGATGCTCCAGCCCAGTTACTCTGAAGGAGGCTTAGGGCAGAGCAAGGCAACATAGGGTGCCCTAAGAGAGTTGGACCTGCTCTGCCCTAACTGGGGCAGCCTAAGCAGCTCAGGAGAGGCAAGTTGAGGGCATGTTTAGCATTGCCTAGGGCAGAGCAGTTACTCTGTATCCAAAGCCTGTTTCCAAGGCAGAAATGCCCTCTTCCAGCCCTCAGAGTTATACCACCTCAGGAGCAGGTATAGTAATGAGTAGACCCATAGGGGTCCATGATAAGGCCCGAGTAAGAATGGCAGTGCAGACCAAAAATCTGAGTTCTTGGCCAGCCTAGCTGCAACCCCTTCCTCTCAACCTCAGGATATGGAACAAACTACGGCTGCCCACAAACCTCAGGATACAGCAGGCCACTCCAAGAAGCCCCTTGTATTCACTGTAGAATTACTGGCATCTCATCAGGGACTCCTTAGAAGGCAGGCACCCAGTGGCGTCACCAGACTGGTGTGGCTGGTGTGGGCTGCATTGGGGATGCGCTCCGTATGGAGTGATGTGCCGGAGGAGTTTGACTGTCCTTTGGCAGGCCCTGGGCGTCAGCACCCCCATTCAGGCCTGCTCCAAGGCGGAGAATCAGCCAGAAGCTGACACTTGTCTGACGAGCTGGCCTGAACGGCCATCTGAGATGCACTGCGCAGAAACACACTGAGCATGCCGAACAGCTTCAGAGGAGACTTCCTTAGAGCAGAGAAAGTCCGCGCCTCTGCACAGCCATTCGGCCTCACTCAGGAGGCGGAGCGGCAGCCAAATGGCTTCAGAAAGAGTACTGCACAAGCACCAACTCTGACGCCTGCACAGTCTCCCCTGAAGCCAAAAGGCTTCAGAAAAGTACTGCGCAGGTGTCAGAGATGGTGCCTGCGCAGTACTCTTTCTGAAGCCAGTTGGCTTCAGAAACAACTGCGCAGGCGCCAACTTTGGTGACTGTGCAGTCCAGGTTGGGGGGGGGGGCGCATCCCAGGGATGATGCACAGACTTCCGCACCAGGTGATGTGCAGAGTCATGTCATCACTGTAGGCACCACAGCTGTTCCTTGTTCAGTGTGATCTGAGGGGTGTCTCCTCAGGAGCAAGTCTTCCCCTTGTGTCAATTACTTAGCATGCTCTGGAGCAGTTAGGGCAGCCCAGGCTTCCTGACTCTCTGGATTCAGCATAACTTTCTGCTCTGGATACAGAATAGTTAGGAGAGTGCAGTTAGGTCAGAGCAGGCTGAATTTGCTCTGGATTGCAGCCATAGTCTTATTACCCACTCCAGTTTGGGTGCCCTCACATAGAAGGAAGCTTTTTACAGGCTAGGCAATTCCAGGGGGGAAGAGACGTGTTTATCTCCTATGCGAAGAGCTTAAAGGAAACCAGGAAAGGGAAATGGATTCACTGCCTGCTTCATTACCATGGTAAACAATTGCTTTTGTTTCATGCAAAAATTGATATCTATGGAGGTTCCTGGAACAAAACCCCTCAAATGTCATGGTTGAATCTGTACAAACGTGCATGGAGTAATATGAATTTGTCCAGGCAAACGCCATTCCAGTGGAATGAAAGGGCAGTATATAGAAATTGCTGTGAGGAATTACTTTCTTATGGCCATCAGCAGAAATGATTCAGATGCTATTCAGGACTCGAAACAGTTTTGATATGAAAAATGAACTTTACAGAAATCCGTTTCTCTTTAATTGCAGAATGTCGCCTATGTTTCTTGTTTGTCCACACACATCTAGTAATTCACAGTGCCACAATGCACTGAGTCTATTGATTTAGCATTTGTTTCAGAAATAGGCTTTTGAGGAACACTAATATCCTTAGCACACTTATGATTCCAGGACCTTCAAATTAGTCTACATTATGCGTGGTGCACTATATATCAAGGGACAGTGCCACTATGGAGTCAAAATCTATATTCCTTGCAACATTGCCCTGTGTATGAGAAGAAAGAGAAAATAGGCCTTCTGGTTTTATTCGGGAATCCCAGAATTTCTCTGCTCCTGATTAGACTGTGGTTTTGTGGTCAACACATTTCCCCAAATAGTACAAAAGTAGCACAAGCAGCATTTTGACTAATAATCAGGGCCAATAGTGCTAAACATCTTCACTCCCCCTTTAACCTTTTCATTCATTTCTATTTATTCTGCTTTGTTTTTCATACAGTACATTTCTCCTCTTGGCCACAGATCTATTATCTCTATTGTATTATGTTCTCGCCAAAGCAGCACCATCTGTTGCACAGCTGCAATGTTTTCTGCAATGGAGATAATATAATGAATCCATTAAAACAATGGGAAAAGGCACAGTGGAGCATTTGGACTTCTGTTGGTAACTCGGTTATGCTACTCTGGCTTCTTCTGTTGTCATTTTGTACTTGGCTACATTAAAACACAATCCTCATCATGCAAAGAAAATTAAAGCAATCATCCCAGAAATCCCTTGTTAATAAATTTTCCTTGCTTTGGGCTAAATACTGTACTTCTAGGTCATTTTACTCTACTGATAGTGAACAGATTAACAATGATTAACTTTTAGATATTTAAAGATAATAGTTACTGTAAACCTAAAGAAGCTGATTATTCTGTTGCTGTGGATATGTGGGGGAGGGGGGGAAGCACCGTGTTCGTGTGCATGTGTATGTGTATGTAACCTAAAGCATCATTTTGCTGGGAAGAAAAACATAAAGAAATCAGTAGCAAAATTATCCCTTATTTCTCCATAAATCATCCTTCACCCTGAATTCATAATTTCATTGATTAAGGGTGTGATCTTAACCTAGGCTGGCACAACTCATCAATCTCCCCGTTCTTGTGGTGATGTAGGGAGGCAAGCACATGTCTAACTCTCACCAAGGAGTGTTACTGAAGTGCCTTACAGCATTTTTGTGGCACTCCCAGGCCAGCATGAGACTTGTGCTGGGGCTTATGCCCGCCTAACTGGGGGGTGAGGATTGCAGTCTATGGGCAAAATCCAGAGTAACTATGGGGAGTCCTTGCTCCGGTGTAAGAACAACTTACTCTGGATTCCAATGTGAATTTCCCATAGGTTTTCACTAGGTGGTGCAGTAACTACAGGTGCATGTAAAGTCTCTTACGTGCTCCCATAATTACTCTGGATTTGGGGGTATGATCCTCTAAACACTGGGTTGCATCCTAAGGACTGCGCATATGTGGAAAGAAGACCACAGGAGTGAACTTCTTGACAGCTTCCTCAGCATACCAGATCACTGTAATAACTGACTCTACTGGATAGGGCACTGAAGGAGATACTTTTACAGCCCAATCCTATCCTTGAGATATGCCAATGTTGTATCTACATATGCCGGTGCAACAGCTGTCCCACCAGTGCAACTGTTTGCTCACCATCCTGCACACCCAACATCAGGAAACCAATATTGATCAACATCAGGAAAATGTCTCACTACTGTAACTTGGACACTGGCACAATTTCACTTACAGAAGGTGGGTGTGATATGAGCAGAATTAAGATGAGTCAATGTATGCCATATTCCTAAGGATGATGGAAGTACTTTTGATATGAGAAAAATGCTGCTCCAACAACAGAGATGATGTAGGAAAGAACAGAAAAGACAAACGGAAAAATCATTTAAAGTTAAGAAGAACCCTTCTTAGCAGTTGCTGAGTTGTTAAAAACAGTTGCTGATTTGTCAAAAACATGTTCTCCAAATATCCCAAAGGCTGCAATCCTATCCACACTTATCTGGGAATCAGCCCCATTAACTGCCAGTGTAAAAAGCAAATACAAAGTTGCCTGTTGAAAATACAGATCTATAACATAGCTCCAAAAGCAGTCACATTCTATAATAGCATCAAAACTACTATATTTTTAAAAATACACATTGAAATGAATGTGGATCCACTTGAAATTGGCTAATGACCCACCTAATGCATCCTAATCCATAATATGAGAAACACTGCTTTAGATTATTTATTAAGGGTGCAGTCCTAAGCCCCACTGTGTTCAATCGGTCTTACTCCCAGGAAAGTGTCTTTTGGATTGCAGCCTATGTTTCTGCAGCACCAATATGGGGATAATACCTCACTTATCGCAGTGGTTCCCAATATTACTGCAGTCAAAGCAGTGTACAGTCACAGTTGCAGTGGTGCCATCTTGAATCAGTGAAAACTTGTAAGATTTTGTCTGATTCAAATGGCTGTGCCCATGTTTGCTTGGAAGAAGAGGCTGCAGAGGGATAGCCCACACTGCCCCGATCCTGTGGACATGACAGTACAGTTTAGGAACAACTGACTTATAGAGTTGTCTTAAGGATATGCATGTGAAGCACTTCAAATACCCTGAAAGGACTATATATGTATTGATATTACTATTGATTTTTGCAGTCAGGTAGATGTTTTATCCAGACATTGTGTCTATCACAAAGACCTGAAATGCCTGTTTTTATATCTTATTTTTATGTATCTGTGTTACCATCATCAACATCATTATCATCATCCTAAGAGAACATGTTTTCTGATTTTTAACTCTAGGGAAGAAAACAGTATTTCTTTTGACCTTTAGTGTTTACTGTACAAAGATGTTTTGTTTTCAAGGAAAAATGTCAGTAGCATTTAACTTGTGCACAGGCTTTAGTTCTGCTCCCTTCCACAAAACAGAATTTCACTCATGTAGACACATTGCTGCAAATCAATTCTTTTCACATAGTCAGGTACAATGGCTTGTGTTGTTTCCTACTGATAGAAAAGCATCATGTCATGAATTCATGTTAGGGCCCCCTGAAAACCAAATGACTGAGCCAGCAACTCTGGAGCTCTGTAACACAAACATTATTTTCCTAATGGTGAATAGCACGTTCAGCAGACCCCACCAAATACTGCAAGTCTCAGCTGGTAAATTGGATTCCTTTAACCCACTTGCATCATGCATGAACAAGTAGTACAGGTGCCTATTTGTAAATTATTCTTTCATCAGTTACAAAAATACTGAATCAAATCCAAGTTTTCATATAATCTAAATTCCACATAACACAACTTCAATTCAGCTCTAGTTTCCAGACATACCCTACAATCCAGAGTAACTATGTGAGCACATAAGAGACATTATGTGCACCCGTAGTTACTGTACCACCTTGTGAAAACCTATGGGAAATTCATAACGCAATCCAGAGCAAATTGTTTTACACCAGAGCAAGGACTCCCCATAGTTACTCTGGATTGCGCCCATAATTAAATTGATATTCACAAAACCCCTACCCCTATATCCAATGTGGTGAACTTTCTTTGAATAAATAGTCAAGGTTTCCATTTTCTACCAAGTACATGATTTGCTAGTTTTATCACAGCAGGAGACCTTGAAATGAATCCAAGGTTGAAATGTGATCCCTACAAATAAAATATTATGTAAAAATTGCATGATGTTTGCCTTAGATGAGAGAACATATAAAAATTCATAAGATAACAAAAAGAGCAAATCTCATTCCCATTAATCAGTATCATTCACTGTGAAAAATACAGATGCTAAATCATTGTCACGGGTTAATGACATATACACCGTAGATGGAAAAAGCAGTGGTCAGTGCATTTTAGCAAACTAAAGGTGCAATCCTAACCAAAATTCCAGCACCAAGAAATGAGGAATGCAGCTCCAAATTAAGAGAACAAAGATTCCCTTATCTTGAGGAGGCGTCAGTGACTGCCCCCAACTGTAGGATGCATAACATGCCCCATTGGCATGGCTGTGTCAGTGCTGGAAAGCTGGTAAAGATTTGGGTCAAAGAGTCCAATTCTTTTCTTCACTGCAAGTGCCACTGCGATTGTGCCAAAAATTCATGTGCTGCATCTAGTTGGGGGTGGGGGGAGAAGGGCAAATGGGAGTTCAGAAAATTAGTTTTATTTACCTTTAAATAAGCCTGGGGGCATCTATGGGTTTCCTTGGAGGGAGGAAAAAGAGACAAGGGTATTTTAAAAAGCCAAGATCTGGCATTTTTTGCCATCTTTCCCCCACTTCAAGTGGGAAAGCTCTGATCCTCCCCTGCCAATGACTATTATCCATCACTCATCCATTTAGCAGCTAACTGAGGTATACCATCTTTAAGTGATGGATTCTGGAGTGACGAAGGAGGCACAAGGAACTCAGAATCGGGTCATTATAGCTTTCTTTAATGCCAAGAAGCATGTGAGTGGTGTGGTTTAATAGCAAAGATAACAAAATTGGATTTCTGTGCTTTTTGCCCTTATAACAAGGCATTTAAACATGGACCTTGTTATTAGTTATAAGACAAATAGTCAAGGTTTCAAGTGGATGCCAAATCAGCTGATAATGAGGCACAACCTGTACATGTGAAACTCAGGGTGCAATTCTAACAAATTTAGGCCAGCACAAGTCACCCATCCGCCTTTTCCTATGGTGGTGTGGGGAGGCCAGTGCATGCCTGTGGGTTAGGATTGCAGACTCAATAAGACAATATAAAGTTTTCTTTAAATGAAAAGTCACTTCTATGCAAGTGAATGTGCAACGCTATGCAATACTGTTGGGATGGGGAAAGAGGGAAAGAATATGCTTGATGACCAAAACAATTTTCACAAATTACCCAATTACCATTACAAATCATGGATTGTATAGATGAGGAAACAAAGCCATGCCTGCAGTCTCCACCTATAATAACTATATTTTTGGCAGAACAAGCAAAAGGAATGTGTATGCATAAATGCCTGAATGAACACATGATTCAGAACCCTGCGTGGTTAGGATTCTCTATTGCAATTGAATGTTCATGTCATATAACTGTGCATTCTGTAGGCCCCCCTTTTGATACATGAAGAGGAACTGGGGACTAATGAGAAACTTAATTCTTGGGTCATACGAAAAGGGAAGTCCAGCTCCTTATGTAGGAGGGCTTTTGTAGACAATCTATGAAACTTAGAAAGGCATCCTGACCAAGGACTACAGTACTGAAGAGTTTGTCCACCCTTTGGTGTATGAATAGACCAGTAGTACTCATAGTGAGGGATGAGACCCCCATTGGAAGTCCTGACCTTTAGTCATGGGGTCGTGGGAAGGTGAGATCTGCCATCTTGGAATCTGGCATTTGGAATAGGTCTCATTGAACACAATGGGACTTACTTCACAGTAGACATGGAGGAGCTTTGGCTTTGATATCACATCCTGGTAAGTTTGACAGAAGGTCCTGGACTAAATGCCTGAGTATGACTTGAATAGACTGCCTCAATTTTTTCTTGCCTTCCCACAAGCACTTCCTCAGAAGAAAACAGATCCAATTTCTGTATTAAAATTCCCATGAAAATAACCATTCTTATCATTATATTTGTGAGGTTTCAGCTGAAAATGGAAGACAGAAATCTACATTATACTAAGATGGGCTGATTAAAACAGGTGCAAGACTGTTGCATATTTAAGGTGTAACAATTTTGTTTCCTATAGCCATTCCCCTGGAGAATCTGGTTCCACAGAGAATCCTTCAGTAATTAACAACAAATTCCTTTATAAAATTATATGTATGTCTTGTAAAGAGCTCCATAGCGACAATTTATTCATTTATACATTCCATTTTTGCCACTCTTCTCCATTAAGTGACAAAAATAACTTTTCTTCCACTGGCATCCTCCAAAAATGAATGTCTTTGTATTCTGAAACTCTCTAAATAGAGTGGAAGTTCTAATAAATGTTTAACCAACCAGCTTTGGAGATTGCTTAATATATGTAAGCTTCTTTTCAAACTCATGGGATTTGCAATATGAATAATGCGAACTGATATAAATGCTGAATCTTTAATATTTCTAGCCAAAAGAAAAGCCTCAAGGTAACTTTTAGCACACTTGTAATCTTGGGAAATGAATTAATCATTATCTGAGTTCCTTGTGCATATTGTAAATCTGATGTTCATTTTACATGCTGTGGTGGTTTCCACCTTTCACTTTAATGGGTTTTGAAATCATATTCAAATTGAGATATCCTGAAATTGAGAGGCAAAAGGGGATTGGACCCCAGAATATCAATCTGAAATGTTCAAAAGATCTCTCTGTTGGAAAGGTTTACAGACCACAAGACATGATGCATGGAGTCTGACCAGTTGTACAATCTTAGAGAATGATAAAGAGTTAAGCCTTCCTGATTTGCAACCTGTTGTCCTGTAATGGACTAAAAAAAGACTTTTAACATTGTCCTAAGCACCTGTTTCTGACATATAGGGTATCCAATGGGGCTTACTCCCAGGAAAGTGTGGTAGAAAGAAAGAAAGAAAGAAAGAAAGAAAGAAAGAAAGAAAGAAAGAAAGAAAGAAAGAAAGAAAGAAAGAAAGCTTTCTTTAATTGCACAGGAAACTTTATAATGCCGATTATCTGCAGAAGAATGGGAAAAAAGAACAGCTTACATTCAGTTAGCATCTCCCCTCCTCCTTTTGGCTGATTTTTAATTAAATATTGTTTGTTAACCTCAAGGCTGTCATTAATTATGGGAGGCTTTTTGAAAATCCTTCAGGAATACCTGGAATGGCTAAAACATTTCTCTTTTAAGGAATGACTTGAAAAAATGTTCAGTGAATATAACCTATCTGTGACATCTTGGAGCTGACTTTATTCAGATGTGCAATTCCTTTATAGTAAGGATTCCCCTTGATGTTTTATTAACGTATCTTTTTCTCTGACTGTAATGGAATCTTATTTTCAACCTAGAAATACATTTTGGTATGTAAATATCGAGAAAGTGGAAGGAATAAGCAAGGAACTTCTTAGTTGTTTCTATCCTATATTTGCAATACACTTAGAGCACAATCCTAACCATGGCTACTCAAAAGTAAGGCCAAAAATGTTCAATGGGTCTTACTCCCAGGAAAGTGTCTTAAGGATTGCAGCCAAAGAAGTGAATGCCTTGCAAAGATTCAAGTGCACAGGGGAAAGTTGTATACTGTGTATGTTTTCAACACATCAAATTGAAGCCCTTAAGATATCATTGCTACTTGGATGCCTAATTAACAGCCTACACCAGTTGATGATGGGATTCTGAACTGGTCAGTGACAAACCTGGATGAAGGAGTAAGCTCTTGGAGAGAGCTGCAGGAAAGTAAGAGTGGACAAACTGGAACCTATCCTCCTTTCTGGGCCTTGGAGCCTGGCATGGGCTCCCCCGTTTACCACCTGAGTTGGCACAGATCCAAGTAGACATATGGGGCTGTCAAGACCTGACATAGGATAAGGTAACCAAATTGCCCCAAGAAGACTGCTAGCTATTTCCCTGGCCCATCAGGCTACAGTGGCTGCATTTCAGTGTTGCTCTACCATTCATCAGCCCCAATAGGATTGGGCTGTAAGTTACATTCTTCAGTTGAAGATAACATATACTATTTTAATTCAAACAAAATAATTCAAACACAGTTGGCCTATATAAAGCTCAAAAATTACATTCCAGATTCAGCACTTAAAACTAAAATTATGCATACTCAAGTTATGTATACTATGTTTAACTTGAAAATAGCTTACATCCAAAAATATACTCTCTTTCCCTCTCTTAAAAAAATGAGAACAGGTAGGAACCTAGACTGCCTGCGGAAATAGTTGCTTTATGTTCTAACCTCATGCTCACTTCAGCACGTATATTTAGTAAATGGAATAGTGAGTGAAATTGCCAGTACCAGTGTTTTTCAACTTTGGGGTCATGACAAAGTTGCAAAGCCTCCATTGTGGAATTGCAGCAAATTATGGGAACAAAATAGGATGAGGACCACTAGACTAGAGCACCACCAGGTAAAGGGAAGCGTCTGGTGTTCCCCTTTACATTTTAGGAGATTGTACATTAGGCTTCAATCCTAAAGACACTTTCCTGGGAGTGCATCCCACTGAACACAATGGGGCTTACTTTTGAGTAGACAGGTTAAGATTGTGCCATTAGTCAGGTTAAATACCTGCTCAGATCCTTAGCAATTATGCTAAAATATTTTATATTAGAGTCAGATTTTCTGTACAGTATTAGTGCTGGGATGATGCAACAAGAAGAGTAGGTGGTGATGGGGATAAGGAGTGGGCAGACTGTATCTGGGAGCTGAATCAACAGTGGGTCCCCTGTCATATATTTCATTTCTTTATTGGGGTTTTGGAATGAATAGGTCTTTACTATCTAAACTGTTGTCTATTTCTATTTCCTAAGGGGGTATAATTCAATTTGTGCCAGTAAAATACACCAAAGATCAGGGCTGACTGTATACTGCACAAAATAGCCTAGAATATCTTCACCTAGTGAGCAGTTTCAATTAAATTGCCATTAATAGTACTTATATTTTAGGAGAACTAATTATACCTAAATATAAACAGTAATTAAATGGTAATCATTAAAGTAAATAATTCAGTGTTGGAAATGGCAACAGAAGTGTAAAACAAAGTCCCTTCATTACATTTCTATTTTCACACAGTCCTAGTAATTCAATAATAGCGTGGTTGGTGCAGAGATCTCCCTCCAAGTTACCACGGAGTGGATGCAGCCTCTATGGGCTGGGACATCTCTTTGTGTCAGCACAGCTTGCACAAGAGGAGGCAAAAACATATTTTACGGCCTGTTTGCGACCCTCCTGGGCCAGTGCAAGTCCTTTTGGATTGTGCTGTGAGGCAATCAGAATGAACTCGCTTGAAAGGCAAACTTAAAATCAACTTGCTTGAAAGAAGAAAAACAAGTTCTATTTTTTTAAAAGCAGGCCAAAAAAAATTCCTCTTGTGGCTGAAAGTAAATGAAATCTCTCTTCCGTCTTCCAACTTTTCTAAAGTGATAGGCAATAACAGAACTGCCAAATCAGAGTAAACCTGAAAAGAAACATTTTGTGGCCCGTGATTGAAAGTGAACATAAAAGGATGTCAGATAGATGGATGCTTTATTGCTATTTCATATTTGAAAGTGGCAAACAAGGACGAAATGCGGCTGAAGATGTGAAATTGCAAGTCTTCCATCTATTTCAGGGGACTTGGCAGATGCAGCTAACCTTGTCTTTTGATCATGATCACACCCCCTGTGCCTTTCTACACATTGATCAGCTGTTCCGCCTGATGAAAGCTTGTCATGGGGAGCACTCTGGGGATTTATAGTTATAGGCCCACATTTTCTAACTTACATTTTTATTACACGCAAGCTATGAATGCAAAGAAGGGGGTTAGTAAATACAGTTGCACAGCAGGGAGTGAACTGATATTCACACCAAGAATGGAAAATCTTCAACTTCTTTGTTTATGAATTTGGAGCAATCAAAATAAATCCCTGGCAGCTTCTTTATCAACTCAATGTGCATGACTTTCTTACCTCTTTTTAGTTCTGTCACGTCTTATTTCTACAGATTCCAATCCATCTTGTTCCCTTCAACACTGTGTGTTTGTTCTTACAAAAAAAAATATGGGCCCTTAATTGGAACAGATTCATTTTATGTATTATTATTTCACTCCCAGTGACAGCAAGGGAAAAGAACATTACAAAAAGATCATAGCGGTAAGGATTCTCTCATACTTCCTCTGAGACAGCAGCAAGAAACATTGTATCACAAGATGGAAAGAATAACTCTATAGCATCTACTATGTTCCCCTGGAATCACATAATTATACCCATGGTTTTCTTGACTTTATGATTGTTAAATCACAAACCTTTTCCTTATGGAATTTCCCAAAGGTATTGAAAAAAAATGACTAATATTATAATCCCATTGTACAAACTAATGGTAATTTGGTACATATCCAAATTATTGTGTACAGTTCTGGTCACCAAATCTAAAAAAAGGATATAGCGGAAATGAAAAAGGTCCCTTTCAAGGAAAGAGTGTAGAGTTTGGGGCTCTTCAGTCTAGAAAAAAAGGAGCTTGAGAGGGAAACATGATCAAGACATACAAAATTATGCAGGGAATGTTTAGAGTTTACATTAATATGCTTTCACACAACTCCAGAACCAGGGAACATCTACTAAAATTGAGTGTTTGGAAAGTTAAGACAAAGGAAAATATTTCTTTATATAGCATGTAAATAGTCTGTGGAACTCCTTGCCACAAGATGTGGTGATGGCAGCTAGACGCCTTTAAGAGGGGATTAAACAGATTTCTGGAGGAAGAGTTTATCACAGGCTACAAGCCATGATGGATAAGTGCAAACTCCTGATTTTAGATGGGCAGCCCAATCCACAGCAACTAATCCGTCAGCGCAAGGGCTCTTGCGCCGACGGAACGGCGTTTCCGTCAACGGAAACGCCGATAGCGTTAACGCAATTACGTCGGCGCATCTCTCCAGCGACACAACAACGTTTCCATTGGCGCAATTACTTCAACGTCGGCGCAGCTATGTAAACCCTCCATCGACATAACTCCGTCAACGGAGGGATTTTTAAAAAAAATTTTCAGGGGGCATTTCGGGGGAGTGTTGGGGGCATGTCTTAGGTTCCTCCCCCTTCCACATAACTATGTTGTATCCTGAACATTTTCAGAGGCTTATGGGCACATGTAAATGCCTCCTGAGTTATACTACCTCAAGAGATAGTTTAGTAATGAGGAGACCCATAGGTCTCCATGTTAAGGAGAAGTAGGGGCTGGGGAAAGTGGGGACTTTGAAAAATTTTCGCACCAAACCTTACAGGCAGTACTTTCCTACTTGCTCTCTCTTTCTCCCTCTCCACAGGTACCCCAATCAGATAAGTGGGGCTGTTGAGCAATGTTTGCATTCAAAAACTCAAAAACACCTATACAGGCAATCTTGCAATGATGATTACCAAGACCATATTTATGTCTCTGCAAGTTGTTGTTTCTCTCTTCCCCAGAGTTACTCCAACCAGGTAAGGAGGGCTGCATGGGGGGTGTTGGAAGCACCTCTTTTGTTTAAATTTCCTTCATCTTCCTCCAGCCTTGCATGTCTACTCTAAAGTAAGCCCCAGTATTCTCAGTGGGGCTTACACCTGTGTAAGGGGGGCTTGCTTCACCAGGAAATGGGCTTGCCCACTTGTTGGGAAATGCTGTGAGGTCCTCTGTAGGTTTGCCTTCCAACCCAACTGGTCCCCCAAGGTAAGGGGGGGCTGTAGAGTGAAAGGGGGAAGGGGTGCACACACAGACCCACCAGGAAACAAGGGCACTCACCCCTCAAAAGTGTGTGTGGTCTCTGTCCTTGCAGCCCCTCTGACTGACTGCCAGATCACACAGCCTGCCAGATCACACAGGTGCTGATTCCACTCATCCCTGCCGGCAAGCCAAGGGGCACAGTTTGGCAGCTGATCTGATTCCATGCTCAGCCAATACCAATGAAAGCTTTGTCTGTGATGTGATGCTTCTGTCTTTGCAGGATGGTGTCTCACCAGCAAGGAGGCTAGCAGGCAGCAGGCTGCCATTCCACTGGGATGGAGACACAGTGCAAGCCTAAATATCCCTACTCAGATGTAAGCCCCATTGTGTTCAATGGGGCTTACTCCCAGGAAAGTGTATTCAGGAGTGCAAGCCACTGGATCCCTGCAAGAAGCCCTGGGAAGAATCTCCCTTCAGACATGTTTGCACAAGCACTTACCTAGAACACAAACCCCACTGAACACAAACCCCACTGTCCCAATCACATGAGTTAAACAAGCACCATTCATACCTAATAAAGTTTGAGCCATAAATCACTTCTCCCTCCACAGCTGATGTTATTAATGATGACAAATTAAAAACTACATAGTCGATGGTATGATACATCACACATGAAGTCCTTGCCTGATGACGAATTTACAATTCAATTCGTCAACGTTGCTGTCGTCAGATACTGTCGTCAGATACGTTGTTTACATTAATGATGTGAACATGTATAGTAGTAGTTATTTTAAGGACTTCACAATGAAGTCCACATGCATATGATTTCTGTCATCAGTGGCTGGGGAAAGCTAGTTAGAGCTCCAGGGATGACCTGAGGATGGGTGAGTGGGGCAGTGCCTACCTAGTTGGGGGGGGGAGACAGGGGTGCCCATCCTCAGTGTAGACCCCCAATGGCATCCAGACCTGGTCCTCTGTTTCTGGAGAGGGGGCTGCCTGTAGCTTCCTTACCAGTGGATAGTCCACAACAAGAGGCCACATGGAAGTAGTGAGACCACCTGTGAGCATTGCAGAGATGAGGGAATTCAGGCAGATGCCAGTGCTGTGTTCAAACTGCCTACAGTCTGAAGATACTGAAAGGTCCAGGCACTGTTTAAAGGTGCAGGCGCTGTGTCATCCCTTCCATGTGCTCAATCTGAATGTGGTTGATTCTGGGGTCCCACTGCATCCTCACTGGAGACTGTTCTGTATCTGGAAGCCCCCTACCCTGTGACCCTCTGAATGAGCAGGAGCAACTGCAAACCTATGAACAAGTACACATGTGAACTGACCCCACTTTTGTGTCTGCATCTTCCTGGGAGCATCATTGCCATGGGAGGGGGAGGCCATCTGGGGTCACTGGGGTGGGCTGAGAGAGGGTTCCTGGGGCCTGATGTCACCCCTTAGGCTTGTGAAGTGAGAGGTTTTGGGTGGGCAGTGGCCCCACAAGTGATCAGACACCCTTGCCCTGTTGTGGGAGCCCCAGGTCCCCTGTGCCCCAGGATGTGCTTTTGCTCCCTGGCAGACCCAGGTGGGCTCCTGTCCCCTCTTCCAGGATTCCCTCCCCACAGATGCCCCTGGCAGCCCCCTTGCCTCCCCTGCTCTGCCAGCTGCTTGGGGGACCCTTGCCCCTCCCCTGCCTGAGCCAGCAAGGGGGTCTGTTTCCTGGGCCTTCTGCCTTCTGGATGGGGTCTTCCCTCTCCTCCCAGCCCACCTGAGTGTGGACCCTGCATCTGGCATGCTGTACCTTTAATGCTGATGTTTCCTCCGGACTGTTACCAAAGACCACAGGACACTCATGTTTATCTGTTGATGTTGTTTTTATTGACAATACACACACACATGTATTCCTCTGTGCATCTTGCCCCTGTTGATGCCTGGGCTTTTCCTGGGGCACCTTGCCTGTTTGGGAGTGCAGGAGGGCAGCTTGTTTCCCATTTCTACCCCTGACAGCCCTGTCCTATCCACCATGCTGGGGAGGCACTCTGACAGCTTGACAGCTACTCTCCCCCCATCTTGTCAGCTGGTTCCCCATGTGATCAGGAGAGCAGCAGTTTGGACAGCTGCTAGTGATTCTGAGTGATGTGGAAGCAGGTCAACTCGTGTGTAACTGCAGGCCATGTAGCACTTACAGGCTGCCTTCTGAGCATGCCCGATGGAGTAACTTATGTGGATCACTGCACCAGAGCAGTTACAGGCAGACCTAAGTTATGGGCACTCCTAAGTTCTCTGCCTCACACATAACTTTGTGTTTAGGATATAGCATAGTTAGGTCAGAGCAAGGAGAAGTTGCTCTGGATTGCGCTCGTATACTACTACAGAATGCCAGATGCAGGGAAGGGCATGTTTTTATGGTATCAGGCATTAAGGGTTAAACCTGAAATGGCTTTGGAATGAGTTAAAAAATTTATGTAATAATTATACTAATTATTAAGGTTTTCACCATAAAAGCTGTTTTAAGAAATGGAATAAATTATGTAGAAAGATAAACTTTTATTGTATTTAACTGCTGTTAGCCACATTGGGCTTTTTACTGAAGGTAAGGAGAAGGGTAGACATGCTTTCAATTAATTAAATAAATGTGCTTTTCTTCTTCAAGACAACATTCTTTTGTGCATGAACATCGGTGCACAAAACATCAGTGCTCTGTGCATGAACATAGGTGCTCTGAAAGTGTGATCATCCACAGAAACCTATTTTTGATGTGGATATCTTTATTAAATTGTAGTAACTAATGATTTTTGCTTGCCAACTTTATTTTTGTCCACATGCAAAAGCCTTAATAGTTTGCATGTGGAGCTAATAGAGTTGATAGGTAAATAGGTACAGTATTTACATTCCCAGTGTTGAATTACATCAGCTTGATAGACATACATGGACTAGAGTCATGTATTGCTACTAACTCAAAAACATTTTGCAGTCCTCTAGATGACTCATGTGGTTCAAAAGCTCTCCTGTACACCAAATACAGGAGATTTAACTTGTGTATGATTTAACTTGCTACCAATTATCTGTATGATTTCTGTAACTTGTTTGTCTTGTTTAGGTGGTTAGTTATGATAAAGTTGAAGTGATAAAGCCAGATTAACTGTATTGCATAACATCCAGAGATCAAGAAGGAAAAAAATATAAGGACAGCACAGATCTGAGGAAGATTGGTGACAAGCAAGCAGTTAGCCAAAGGAATAAATGTCTTCAGACAGCTATATTGGTTCCATTTTTATTTGATAAAAAATGGTGTCATAAATCTGTTTCTAAACTCTTCCTGATCCATTTTTCTAAATGAACACAGTGCAATTCCCAGGAAATACTTTGCTCCCTCCAGAATTTCTGATTTAAGAATGCAGAACTATGTAGGCTATTTTCGAAGCTGTCTTGATATTGTATAACCTTTGAAAATGGGATCAATACATCTATATACAGAAAACTGAAAAGTCACTAAGAGCACAATCCTAACCATGTCTACTCAAAAGTAAGCCCCATTGTGTTCATTGGGTCTTACTCTCAGGTAAGTGTCTTTAGGATTGCAGCCTAACTGATTCACTCACTCACTCATTAATGCCCAGCCAAAACTGCCAGTTCTAGAAGCGTGAAACTTGGGGTGGGTGTTCCTTCCATGATGGAGGCACCCACTAAGAACCGTTTTTTTTGGAAATTCCAACTGGAGGGAGGGTGAAAAGGGATGCAACATGTTTTCCTCCCTATACTTTCTTGAAGAGTCCCTGACTGAGGGATGTTCTGCCCCAACTCCCTGACATAGAAGGGTGAAATTTGGGGAGGGTGATCCTTCTGTGACATCAACATCCACGAAGAACTGAAATTTCTAGAAATTGCAAGAAATTTAACCCTTAAGGGGCTGAAAAGGGGTGCAACATGTTTTTGTCCTGTACTTAACATTGAAAGCTGACTGATCAACTTCCAGCCAATTTGGTGCCCGGTGCCTGATGCATTGGGAGGAAGGGTGCACTGGGGGATTGTGTGCATGGGGTGATCTGCTCACTGGGGTGGTGTACACGGGTGGAGGTTCATATGGGGAGGTGCACATGTGGAAATGTTGTGCAGGAGGGGATGTTCTGCATGGGGGGAATGGTGTACATGGGGGTTGGTGCACAAGAGGGATGGTGCGCACGGGGGTGATGCGCAGGGGGGTGGATGTGCATGCAGAGGGTTGTGGGGGGGGGGGTTTACTCCTGCAACACAGGTATATTTCACTAGTAGTTTAATAAATACGTTCAATAATCCATATCAGAATTTTTCATCACATCATATGTTTGCTGGTTAAAACATATAGATAAAATTCCTCCCTCCACATCCTGGATGCAACCCTCAAACTATTTTCAGTTGAGGAGTTCTACTGAAATGTATGGACTAAGCTGTTATGGAACAGGACACTCACAATTCTAGTTTATGTATGTCTCAATATTTTCACGTTGATAATCTTGCATAATCCTGCAGCGATAAAAAAAAAAACCTGCAATTTGTCACTTGGCATTTCTGAGGCATTCAACACCTTTGCACAGCCAATTAATTTTAGCTGATGATACTGGTAACAGTTTGCTACGTACTGAAAATACTGAAATGAATCATGTCACATTATTACTAGAATTCTTGAAGGTGTTCAATGGCTTTTTGCATTGTAACATGTTACCAGTTTCCAGGTGTTTAGCAAACCTTAAACATTTGTTACATTAAGTCTGGAGGCTCTGGGGTAACTAGGATGTCATTATCACAACCATAATGAGAACGATCACATATTATCATCTGCACATTAAATATTTTAAAATATGAAATGTCCATTATTAAATGTAGTCATATATCTATTACTGGTTTGCTAGCTTGAAAATTGGCTTTTCAATAAAGATTTTCCTCCAAATCTTATTCTCATTTTCACTTTCAGTTACATCACCTTCATGTTTTTGTCCTGTACTTAACATTGTTTTTGTACAGGTTGTTGTACAGGTTGTAGTCAACTGATGTTGACTACAGTTGACCCACTTACACATTTGTAAGCATTCAATTACATGCAATTGACAACCAAACAAAACAAAAAAAATGACAATTTAAATAGTACAATAACAGTCATTCTACCTACTTAACTCATAAGTCTTCCTGTTAGGGTGTGATGTTATTTTGCCTCCTCATAGTGCACCCCAGATAGCACGAAAGTGTGAATTAAATGACTAGCAGCCAGACTATATTAAAGAATTGGCAGTTGGCAACATTTAAAAACCAGACATCATGGAGGTTGTTGCACATGCAGGGATGGTGTGCATGGGGGGTGTTGCGCATGGGGGGGATGGTGCACATGGGGGATGTTGTATAGGGGTATTGAGCATTAGGGTGTTGCACATGGTGTGCATGGGTGGACATAGGTGTTTTCCCCCCTTGCAAAATGCACCATTCCCCCATGCAATGCATTTTTGCACCGTCCCCCCATTTAATGCATTTTACATGGGGGGAGGTGCACATGAATGGTGTTGCACATGGAGGGACGGTGCACATGGAGGGATGGTGCACATGGGGGATGTTGCACATGGGGGTGTTGAATATGGTGTGCATGGGGACAGTGCGCATGAGGGGACGGTACACATGAGGGTATGGTGCTCATGAGGGGATACTGTGCATGAGGGGTTGATGAGCATGGGAGGAAGTGCACATGGGGGTGTTGCGCATAGAGGGTGTTGAGCATGGGGGAATGGTGCATATGGGGATGGTGCACATGGGGGGATGTTGCGCATGGGCATTGGTGCACATAGGGGGAATAAAGCACAAGGGTGGACGATGCACATTGGGGGCATGATGCATATGGGAGCACAATGCGCAGTGGGGGATGGTGTAGGAGGAAATTTTACTCCCGCAATGCGGGTACATTTTCACTAGTTAAAATATATATATGAAAATCAACAAGAAGCTGCTACACTACAGTAATTTTCCTCCTTAGCTCCTACATTTACAGTATTCAGATGCAAACACAGAATCCTGATCATGCTTCTCCCCTTGAGCGGTACTCCCACGCTTCTCAAAAGCCTACGCCTTGAATGTTTATAGGCTTAATGTCTGTAAGACACACAAAAAACATTTCTGCACTCCCAGTTTGAGAAACAATGCCTTAATGATCTGCTCCACAGGAGCAAGGATAATAATAATCATTCAAAAATTAATTATGACAGATACTATTGCTATAGGAAAAATATATTGGACAAGCCAAAGCATTTTGCAATACCAAAAGCTTTTTACCATGAGTCAATACCACCTCCTTCAAAATAATTAGTTGAAGTCTCTGTTCTATAATCACTGTGTACACATTAATAAAATTTTGACCCCCTTGCAAACAAGGCAGCATGCAATTTATGTGATAATTTACATATTTCATCACTGTTGGCTGAGATGAGTGTTGAACCTTATGCTCTTTCGGAATAAACAAGTAGGGACTGATGAAAAGAGACCTTGGTTGAGAGCTCTTGACTTTAAAACTGACCCTTGCTGCAAGTAAGAGGAAGCTGGCTGATTATCTAAGCATAGATTTAAAGTTTGTGTTTGTTTTCAATTAAATAGACTTACAAAGCAATCCTAACTTATGCCAGAGAGAATGCCCTGCTTTGGCAGCCTTAAGTAGGCCATAACCAGAGCTGACACTTATACCAAATCCACAGGGGAAGGAGGCCACTAGGCTAGGCTTCCTAGAAAACTGGAAACGGCCGGACATGTCCAGCTTTTGCTTACTGAACCGGACCATCCAGTCCAATATGCAAATATCCGGCCATGTAGGGGGGTGGGAGAGGGTGCTTATCGACTTTAGTGGCTGCTCTGGCATGGCTTGGCTTAATTTCAGCCATGTGGGAAGTCATTTTTAAAAGTATTAGACTGCACATGCGCATGCAGCCTCTCTGTCAGGAGCAAAGCTTCCTATGGCAGGAGCAGGCATGGATGGAACATCTGCTCCTGGGACGTTGCCGCACATGCACCTCCACTCTCACTCTTGCCGGACCTGGCCTTGAACCTGGCCTTGAACCTGGCCTCCAGCAAGAGTGAGAATGGAGGCATGCGTGCAGATATGTCCCAGAAGCAGATGCTCCACTCATGCCAGCTTGCACCATAGGAAGCTTTGCTTCTGAAAGAGCAGAGACGCTGTGGGTGCATGCGCAGGTCACCAAGCACCAGGAGCCTCCCCAGACAAGGTATACCCCAGTCCTATCCATGGCTTCTCAGAAGTAAGCCCATTAATTCAATGGAGCATATTCTTGAGTCAGGGGGCAATTTAAAGACATCCTACATTTTGTCCTACATTTTCATAAAAAGTCCAGATTTTCAGTCAAAAATCTGGACTTTTGGGGGACCTTGTCTTACATTTTGGCTTCTAGCATCTGGTCACTGTGCTGGTCACTAGGCTGGCCTAACTTCTGCTAAGGAGGCAGCAGCATAAGTATGCTATTTCAGGGTTGTTGGGCTATGGGCTGTTGGAGTTTGGCCATATCCTGAGTTTGACAGGCAGGAGTGGTGCTTAGATTGGCCGAGGACTTAGAACTTTTTTTACTTCCATTTTTCTTTTGTCTTATCATGGACCTCAGTGGGTCTACTCAGATTTGTGCCTGCTCCTGAGGTGACTAAAGTCAGAAGGGCTGGTTAAGAAAAGCTGTGATCCACTGAAATAAGATGTTCAAACTGCAGCTAAGGAAATTAGAAGCTCCTAAATAAAATTTGAAAAAAATGTTTCCTTATCTTTAATGTCATTTGAAACATGCTGCCTAGCAACTGCACTTTTTTAAAAAATCAGAAAGGCTGCATTTTAATGCATTTTGACATAGTCACCTAAAATAGATCAGATTAACTTGCTTGTTATGCAAGCAGTGCTGCCCCACAAATTATTGTTAAGGAAATGTAATTTCACCAAATGACAGACAAAATGTATGCCACTTTCACTCTCAGCAGCCTACTGTTTAATCTGAAATAACATCTGTGAAGTAACGTGTAACTGAGATCCAATTCAGCAGGAAAAAATGGCTGTAATTAAACATATTCCTCAGTTCTGAAAGGGGTTATTCAGTTTCTGAAGATTCTTTCCTTTCTTTGTGAAAGCAAAAGTCAACAGAACATCTGTATTCTCTGATGTCCCTCACTTACTTGAAGCCACCTTCTCCATTCATAATGATTCAGGATTCAGAGCTTCTCCTATTTCAAAAGCAAGTAAATATAGGATTCAAAAATCTGGAATTATGTTTAGTAGCCACAGTCCCATAAAACTACAAATTCTGCTTCCTAATGTGGCCATTTAATTTCTGCACAATTTGAATGAAAACACCTGTTGGAAAAATGGCCCCTTAACAGTCACAGATATTTGTGCCAGCTTCATACGTCTGAAGTCCTGGTGTAGCTTCAGGTGTAGTTTCAGCAGACAGTCAAAATCAGAATAAGTATTTGATTCACTTAGACTGCAAGGTTACCAAACAGAAAGTAAATACATATTTTTTGCACTGACTTTGTAGAGAATGGCTTTAATTAGAATAATAATGCAATTTCTTTATTTGTTAATTTAAAAAATGTGTGCTGCCTTTTAAATTCAATGAATCCCTGGGGCAATTTTACTACAAATAAAAACAATAACAATGAGCAAACATTCTTAAGCTCAGTTTGGAAAATAGTAACCAATTATGAGCATCTTTGAAAAACACTTTGAAAAAAATAATCATCCCCTCCCCCGAGAGTTCTAGATAGTTTCTTAATGCTTGCTGCACTATATATTATCTTAAATTGTACCGTATACCTTTTATACAAGACCTGGATACTATTTGCTGCTCAGACACAACTAAGTTAACACTCCCAAATCAAAACCTTTAACTTAAGGCATCGGGTAATGTAGGCAAAAACCCTGAAGATCCAAAGCTTAGTTGTGCACTCCCTGAGCTAAGAACTGGCAATCTTCCCCCAGTATAATAAACCTAGAGCCAGTGTTGTCCAAAGATGTCTCTGTGGTCATTTGGCCAGCATGACTAAACACTAAAGAGGCAGGGAACCCTTGCAAACAGTAATTGCATGAATAGTCATTGCATGAAAATACCATTGAAGTGGTACCTATTTATCTACAGTGGCACCTCACGTAACAAATTTAATTCGTTTCAGAAGCATGGTTGTTATGTGAAATGTACTTTATGTGAAGTGGATTTTCCCATAGGAAATAATGGAAAATCAGACGATTGGTTCCACAACCCCAAAAATATTCATATAAAAATATTAACTGGATGTATAAATGATGACAAAACACTAATTGAATTCAAAACATGCATTCAGTGTGCATGATCCTATGAAGTCTACTTAGGGCACAATCCAGAGTAACTACGGGGAATCCTTGCTCCGGTGTAATAACAGTTTGCTCTGGATTGCAATATGAATTTCCCATAGGTTTTCACTAGGTGGTGCAGTAACTACGGATGCACGTAATGTCTCTTACGTGCTCCTGTAGTTACTCTGGATTGTAGGGTTAGGCTGCAATCCTAAAGGTACTTTTCCCATTTATCACAATGGGGCTCACTTCTGGGTAGACATGGTTAGGAAGGCTGCAATTAAAGACACTTTCCTGGGAGTAAGATCCATTTAACACAATGGGGCTTACTTCTGGGTAGACATGGTTAGGAGGCTGCAATCCAAGACACTTTCAAAGCTCCCCACTTTTTCCTCTTCATCCTGAGCCTCTCTCTTCCCTGCTCCCTTCTGGTTAGCCCTGAGCGGCTTCCCTCTTCTCCACTGCTCTTCTCTCCCTCTGCCCAGCAGATGCCTGGCCAGGAGGAACAGTGCGGAAGTGTTGCTTTTGCTATGGGCAGGGGTGCTAGGCAGCCCTGTCGTTTTTAAAAGGACTGCCAGCCAGCGTGTCTGCCCCAACTGCCAACGAGTGTGTTTGTTACATGAAGCACAATTTGTTACATGAAGCAGAATTCTAGAGAAATTTTTGTTTGTAACTTGGATCAGTTGTTACATGAGGCAGTTGTTATGAGAGGTACCACTGTACTTGCATTTATATGCTTTAAACTGCTAGGTTTGCAGAAGCTGGACTAGTGATGTGCGCTCACTCGGTCTTGTAGTACTCATGTCTTGAACCACTGACCTTCACTGTGACAAGCACAGTATCTTTAACTACTGAGATAATGCATCTCCATGGGTGCTATTTCCATATAAAAACATCCATACATAGGGTCCAAATCATATGATTAACATCATGCTTAGTTTGGGCTTCAATCTTAAATTGCTCTGAGTTTGCTATGTCCAAGAAACTGCGAATCTTGACTTTTTCTTTTCCTTTACTCATATTTCCCTCTAGTACCTACCTAAGAATTTTAGTCAGCACAGGTTTTTAAATGACTCAAATGCTAAGACATTATCTAGCAGTTCCCTTGCAACTTTCTGGGCACAATCCAGAGTAACTACGGGGAGTCCTTGCTCCGGTGTAAGAACAATTTGGTCTGGGTTTTCCCATAGGTTTTCACTAGGTGGTGCAGTAACTGTGGGTGCATGTAATGTCTCTTATTAGCTCCCGTAGTTACTCTGGATTGTAGGGTCTGTCTATTTCAACCTTTAATAGATTTCACTATGAAGATATGGCTTAGTTTTTCTTTGGCCCAATTTCACCCCATTATTTGAAGATATGGGTTTTTTTCCCTTTGTCTTGCTCTATAATGGCTTTCATTCTTTGCCATGAGTAGAAAATAGCCCGTAATGGAAGCCTTCTTCCTTTGCTCTCTTTCTGCCTTGCAACATTGATAAAATAGATGCCTTGAGTCTAGAGTAGAAGGCGACAATTATAAAAACCAGTCCAAAGTGCTTTTTGATATGAGTCCACTGCTCAGCTTTCAATCATAATTATAGAGCTTGGCCCAAATCCTAACCAACTTTCCAACATGGACACATGTGCCTGGATATGTCGTGATTTTTTACCATCCTCCCCCACCTCCCGACAACAGGTCTGCACATCCAAAAAAGCTTTTTAAAATTGCCATGAAGCACAATCTCAGACACATTTAGTGTCTTACACCTCACTGTGTAAGATGGAATTTATTATTAGAAGGTGGGCATAGGATTGCTGTTTCGGTTGAATTTTGTACCTATGACAGAAAGAGAAACAAATTTATTTATTTAAAGCATTTACAACCTGCTGCTCAAACCAAGCAGGTAGCCACAGACAACTTAGAAAAACAACAATATAAACAAAATAATAAATTCTCAACAATGCAACTGTGGATACAATCCAGAGTAACTACGGGACCTTTTACACCAACATAGTTATGGTGCCACCAATGGGAAACCCATGGGAAGTGCATAGAGCAACCCAGAATAAGTGCCTCTTACTTCTTCCCGTAGTTACTCTGGATTGTAGGGTTAGTCAAACATTCTAAAAGAAAAAGCCTTAATGTCCTTGTTACAGCCTTTTGACACCAGACTGGATCTATTCCTTTGGTCTGACAGCATTGAATAAACAGCAGTTTCTCATTTTCCCTGGTTCCTAAAAGCACTTCCCTTGGTTGTTTCCTCTGAAACAGAAATAGTTTGGAAACACCTCTAATTTTTTCCTGGTGTCTTCCTGCCAATTCCTTTTTTCCCTTGTAAAGCTGCCCTGTTCTACTCCGGCTCAAGTGCTGTGACCATTGAAGGGGCATTGAACCATTGAAGGGCTTCTGCTATTTGGGAAGGGGTGTCAAGATGTTCTTGGAAAGAGTAGATTGAACCACACATGTCCTGGAATGGGTGAACACGTGTCAGATAGCAGCCAGAATTTGACCAGTTCTTTCTAGGAAAGTTTCATCTTTCATTTCTGCATTTCATTTTAAACTACCCAAGTGCTGCTGTTTGGGGATGTTGCTTTCCAGTCCCATGTTTTGGTTTGCTTCTTTACTTCATAGATACCCTAGTACCTCAAAGTTTTAAAAACTGGTTCCAAAAATATATGCAACCGATAATTTATCACCATGAAACGTGAAATGAATTGAAGATTTCATGGCATGGCACGACCTGCAAATTGTCTGCCACAGCGTTTACTCAGCCCATGCAAAGTGGCTGTCTGTTTCTGATGAGAAAGATTAAGGCTGCCCAAAGTGATGAGAAAAAGACGTTGTCTTCCCTGCAAAATATTTTCTTTAAAAAGAAGATAACAATGAGAAATGCTAAGTGATTTGTGGCTACTTAGGATGAAATTTGCACAGTTGCAAATGTCAGCTTCTTTTTTCCCTTTTTCTCTAGACAGGGTAAGCAAGAAAGAAACCCAATGGCAAATAATGTTTTCTCTTCCACACAACCATAGAATGTACTTTATCACCCAATGGCTTTGTGTAATAACTGTTACTGAAAAGGCTAATTTAAGATCTAAATTTATTTTAATTAGGCTTTGTAATCCTGCAGCAGATGTTAGTCTGTTTAAAGACAAACCCGCACTTGCTAAGAATTTCAATGAAGGCCCAGATTTAGATGCCACATTGGAATGGAACCAAAGAATTGAAAGAAGATATATTAGAACAGAAAACAAGACAAGAGAAAGAAGGGGGGGGGCTCACGGAAAAAGCAAAGACTTTTTCATTTTGTTAGACATGACCTCTTATCAGCTACACTACTGTAAAGTTGGGGTCGTGGAGCAGTATTAATAACTGCCAGTTGTTGTTAACTACCAAGGAACACTAGATAACCTTACTGAGAATCTATATCTAGATCTTCGGCAACAGAGTAATGAGTCCCAGCGGATGAAAGCACCAGGCTTCTTTGTTGTAGTTATTGATCTACTGTAGAATCCTGATGTGATTTAGATAAGAGAGGAAGAGATAATGGCATTGATTATTCTATTTAGGAGCCAGTCTGAGACTAAACTCAGGCACAACATGAATACACACACACAAACACATACACAATCCACTTCATCATCCCATGTCTTTTCTTCACAGTTCAAGGGAACACAAAGTGTCACCGCAACGGATAGGGACATACATCTTGCTGAGCGTGTAGCTAAGCCCTTTGATGTCATGAAACAGTGACATTTTTCTCTCCCCCCCCCTTTCTGCATAAGTATGCAATACCCAATGAATAGGGAACTCTGTCACAGCAATGATGGCATGGCGAAAGCAGATCTTCCTCTTGACAACAAAATATGCATAGCGAATGCTGATTTACATTCCCTCCATCCCATTGTGCCAGCCAGCCTGCTCTGTTTAGAAGGTTTAGCAGCCTTTGAAGAGCTAAGTGCAGCAGCTGTTCAGCATTGGACACTGCAGAAAACAGAAGAGAACTGTCTAACCCTTTGAGACACAGTTCTAAAATGTAAAATGGTATATGATTAACTTTAATCCCTCCACACAATTCACGATGCAGGGTTTATTTTAAACCTTTACACAAGCCTGCACAACCTGTGACTCCTCAATCCAACAGCCATGCACTGTGGCCTATCAGGTGTTTATTTTCCCATTTTTGAAGCCCCAAGAAGATACCAAATTTTTACTGATGTCCTAGCAATCTGTCATACATGGCTAGCAAGTAGCATTCAGCTTGAGAAGTCACAACTTTTGTGGGCCAACTTGATTATCTGCATTCATGGAACTTCTTCCACCCAATGTTTTATCAAAATCTCAAGCACCTCCAAGTAAAGGCAATCTTGAAAATGAATACACAAAGTTATTTTGGGATGGATTGGCATCCAACTTCATGTTTTAACATTTTGCTCGTCTTCAATAAGCAGAAATGAGCATCTTCCTGTAGCTTTTTTCACGGATCAGTGGAAAAAGTGTATTTTTTCCAGTGAGTTTTTCCATGGACCAGTGACTGGGGTGCACCTGTGCAATTCAACTCCAGCTTAGTAGTTCTGCTGGGCTAGGACCAAACTATGTAGGTTTGTGCAGTTCATCTCCAGCTTAGTAGTTCTGCTGGGCTGGGACCAAACTATGTAGGTGAGTTTGAGTGATTAGATGCACCTGCGCAGTCCACCTCCAGGCCAGCCCAACAACTGGGCTAGGGACAAACTGTGCAGGCACAGCATAGCTGCTCCAGAGGGGCTCCAGTCTCTGGTCATGATCCAGCCACAGAGGCTTTGTGGATCAGCACTGGGCCACAGACCAGGGATTGATGACCCCTATTTTAGAGGCAGTACATAGTCTTCTTATAGCACAATCCTAACTATGACACGAACTTGCATGTTCATGTTATTGGCATGTTCATGTAATTTTATCTGGCATGCTCAGGGTGTCACAAACAGACCATAAGGCAAATTTGAGCCTACTTGGGAGAAAGCTAGGTGAGTGTAAAGGCCTATTCTGGCTTAGCAGCACCAGATCTGGACACTGTGCTGGGTGGCAGAGGTACGTTTGGGATGACTGGGGCATTTCTCAGAGTGTAACACTTGCTCTCTTAACTTGGCTGGATTAAAGAAAAGCAAAAACTTTTTTTTCTTCCTCACTACAAACTACCAGTACAATTACTTCCAGATTCAAAGTGAAAAGTATTTTTCCCATTCTATAAACAGACTACTTATATCAAACTGCAGTCAAAAGCAGCAGAACTAACTTTGGATCTTGGTCTCTGTATCTAGCCCCTTCATACAAAAAGTCTATACCCACAATCTATCTCTACTCAAGCAAAAGTACTGTATTTTAATCAGTAATTCTGGTTTTGAAATTCTGGAAATGAAAAGGAGAAAGAAATAGGCCTTTTCATGTCCACACACAAACCCATACTACAAAAATTTGACTGCTGCTGAAACTCACACAGCTGATAACATCTTTAATATCATTCAAATATGTTCTTGCTTGAAGGCTATTTATATCATTTCCACTCACTCTTTTTTCTTTTACAGTTTGCCAGATTTTCTAAGATTCTTGTTCACAATAGTTTAATCTCAGATCTCTAATTAGCATGAGAAATAGATAAGCTTGAACACCCCTCTTATTAAAATGGGCACTGACAAGGCTGTAACATTCATATTTGGACAATGAATACTTCATAAAAAAGTGAAAATTAGGTTAACTCTTCCAGCCACCCTCTGTTTTCTCTCTAACTAATTCTAAAAAGAGTTTTCCCCACCTCCTTCAAAACAGTTTAAGATTGCTTTGTAGTGTTTAATTAATGTATTATTCATTGAGAGCAATCAGTTCTGTTTTATTTTAAATACAGCAGGCATTTTGTATTTTATCTCGTTGTGAATGTTCCATTCTCTTTTTTGATCTAAGATGCAAGGATGCCCTATTAGCCTGCATTTTACAAAGATGCTTTTTGTCATTCTGGCTCACTGTTATTCACCATCTGATTTCCCAGATGAAGTCTAAGGCATCAGGAGTTCTTTGCACTGGAACAGAATGCAATGGTCTGTTCTCTTGGCTGGAAAAAAAATATATTTTCTTCATGCAGATGGCAACAACGTTTTGTCACAGTACTTTATGAGAAAGATGATGTTGCACTGATTACAGAATGCACAGTGTGTTGCACTGATTAAAAATCAATAAACTATGGAATTCTGTAAAGTATGCAAAAACAAACCAATAGGTAAACATACTTACAAATTCATAAGTGTCATACCTTCGTTGAGATAAAGATTCTAGTTCAGAAAACAAGGCCAACAGGACGAGGCTTCTTAAATTCATATATGCTAAACAGGGAATTAAGCCAGGTGCTCTGCAGTGGAATTTTTAATAATGTCAGTTAATGGATGGACAAATGACTAGTCAAGCAGTGAACATCAAGTGTGTCCTTAATCCTAGTACAAATTATGATATTTTCAATTGGGTTCTAAGGACTAGTGCATTTTACATTTCCTATACATAATTATATAGCTGTATAGGCACACATACGGCTACAACTGCTACACTATTTTTATTGCACCATCCAGATACATTGTGTTTCACAAGGAATGAGAATTAATAAAAGAAACAGCAAAGGAATAGGAGAATAGAGGAAGGAGTAAACAGAGGACATGGATGCAATTGTTACATTTACGTGTACTTAAGTTTAGTTAGAATAAGGCAGAGGTTCCAAAACTCACAGGGAGTTCGAGATGGTAAATAAGTCTTGGCAGGAGCTGGAGGAGGGGCAGCATCATGATCCCCAGCTTTGGCTGTCCCGAGGGGTCCAGAGAGTCCTTCATGCTTGGAAACAATAAAAAAGTGATTGCAATGGACTTGCAGTTTTGTGATCGCAATTGTGAACCACAATTGCTTTTTTCCTTTTACTGTTTTCAATCTGTGGAGAGTCCTGCAGAGAGCCCCTTTCAGGGCTTTTCACATGCTGGCAATAGGTAAGGCTTGTTAAAGAAAAGCCCAGTCTGCACCTGCAACAACATGATCCTAGGAATTGTGTCACTGCCTTCCCCCTGCCCAGAAAGGGTGTAGAGTCCAGGGCTTCCAGGCTAGGATGCTCCAGTTGGAGCCAGTGCAATAAGGAATGGAAACTTACAACCCAATCCTAACTAATTCTCCCAACCTGAGAGGTGTGTGTTACATCTTGCAGAAGAGGAGTGGTGTCAGGGAGATCTCGTCAGTTCTAGGGAACTTTCATTCCTTCACTTCAAGATAAGCATCTGTTTCTCCAATGTGTCTCCTTTGACCTATACCAGCCATTTTTCTAATTTGCTTAAAGGAGAGGCAAAGGGCTAAGACATTATGATAGGGCAGCAAAAATCACAACAGCAGTGGGGCGACATTTTCAACAATAAAACAAAAAAACAAAGTCATGCATGGAAGCCATGTACATTTGTTTTGGATTCCCAAGTGTATACACAGGACGATGCCTTAGCTGTAGTGAGATTAGTGCTCAATCCAAGCTCAGTACTGTTTACTCTGAAAGCACAATTGTCATTTACTCTGAAACTGGTAGGGTGGCATGCCTGTGCTGCATCCAGTGCAAATGTGGGGCTGCCACTGCACCAGCTTGAGGCAAGAGGAAATGTCTCCCATTACCCTGGCAAACGCTGCAGCAGCCCCAATAGGGACAGTCAGATCCATGCCACTGATTTTGGGGCAGTCCGGGATTATTGCTGGCTGCCTGGGAATGGGGCTCAGATCCAGCATACGTGTCCTGGCTCTGTATCCCACTCCCTGCCTGCCCTCCCCTCCTCCCCCACCATGCATGCCTCCTTTCTATCTCCTTCTAACCCACCCCACATGCTCAGATTCCTGTGACGGGTGAGCTTGGTGAGTGCCTCTTCATTATCCCCATGCTGCACCTAACTGCTTGCTTACAGGGAGATAACGTACACTGTTCATCCCATTCTCATCTGTGTTGTTGTGGAGAGTCTCATCTCCTGTCCCCTAAGAGAGCGGCACAGGTGTGCCTAATGGCACTTATACAACACTACTTGGCCAGCACAAATGCAAAGGGTTTGGGTCCTAAAGCAACCTTAAAGGATGTTTTAGGATTGCACCCTGAGTGGCAGTACCTCTCCAAGGCTTTAGATAGGAATTTTTCACAATCCTACGCAGAAGTGCTGGGGATTGTACAAAGGATCTTCTTCAAACAAAACAGATCCTCTTCCATGGAGTGACGGCTTCTCCATAGATACAGCCTTATTTTTTTTTTAAAAAAACCCTGAATATAACAATGACAAAATGGACAATTTTTATGTTCATGCATCTGTATTTTTGAACATGTGGTGGCTTTTAAGACTACCACGTAACCTACTTGCTTCCTTTACAAGCAAAAGAACTTGCTTTAATCCAAAAGAACTGACTTTAATGGAAGGATTTGTCCATCTGCCTCATTTATGGCTGCATGTTACTGAGATGAGTAACATTTGTTTAAGCAGTGCTTTCTAGTTGTTGGTAGTTATGACTACATAGCAGAGAAAAAAATGAGGATTCTGGCAGCATTAATGTGCCTTTCCGAGTTTTGGACTTATTGCAATATGTAACTTAATTCCACAGAGAGTCTCTCTTTGATTTTAATGGATTTGTTTGGATCAAAGTTTTGGGAATGAGATAAAGATCTGATTAAACTGCTAAAATCTGAGGAAAAACAACTGCCTTTCTTGTCCATTATACTTTTTGAAGAAAAAATCTAGAAATTTGCATGTATTATATACAAACTGCCTTAGAAAGACAGTAGCAAAGGCCAATTCTATATTTTGTGAAATGGACCAGAAAAACTCAGGAGTTTACGAGACTAGAAATTATGTCTGACAAAAAAAGCCTACTTGGCAAAATCAGAAGCTGTGCTTTAAAGCGTGGATTTCTTTTTTATTGCTAAACATGAATATTCATTTTTCAACAGTGATTTGTGTAATGTGGTATGTGTAGATATGCATATGCAATGAAGAAAAAAGGGAGATTGAATCTCTCGGGAACCATATTTTTACTTTATCATGTGAAGACTACTAAATAACTAAAAAGTTAAAAATATTCTTAAACCGAAAGGCTGCCGAAATGGCTGTCTCTGTAGAGAATATGCCAGCCACATTTTGTATGCAGGTAGATTGTTGTAGGAAAGGATCACAAGGTACCCATGTCTTAAGTTTAATAACCCATTTAATATTGCCTTTCAATTCCATTTCATGCTCAGTAAAGCAAGAATAACTGAACCTTTCACTGATTCTGGCATCAGATGAATAGCTTTTGTTTTGAAAGCTCCAGTTACAATACCTTATCATACTCAACAATTAAGGTCTACCACTGCGGTCATACTGGTGATTTGCGGTGATATATTCAAAGCTTGGCAAATGGATCATTCCAATGACAGATACTGATTTTATTCCTTTGTCTGAAACTCGAGGGCTACCCCTAACTGCTTGCTTCCAGGGGGATAATGTACACACTCTCCCAGTCTCATCTGTATCTTTTTTCTATTTCAGAAAGACAGCAATAGTAAACTGGTGCCACATCTGTAAGGCTGAGGCAAGCACAATGCAGTTTACTGTCCCATATAGTAAAGTTAATGGCAATAAGAAGCCAGGCATCGAGACTCATGGCATGTGAAAAACTGCTTTGAAAAGGTTAATGGTTAGTGTTCTCAATGTTTGCTGAAATGGGAAAAAATGTGCTGGAACTCAGCCAACTAAGATTCAGTTATATACATGCAGCAGGATGTGGTGGGCGAGGGCCCACAAACATCCTCTTGGCTTATCAGCCAATTTGTCCCGCAATGTAGACGCACCTCATTTCAAACACACATACTGGAAGTACCTCACAACACTTTCCCCTCACACTCTTGAAGTTCAAGTTCAGTAGTTTGTGTTTCATTCAAATCGGAATGCAATAAAATATACTAAAAATGCCTCTGAGCATTTGAGAAGCATCCTTCCCAAAGAGAAACAGTACTCTGACTCTGTCAACAAAGCATTGGAGAAGGACCTTGAGTACTGTGTTCAGTTCTGGGCACCTCAGTTTAAGAAAGATGTAGCCAAACTGGAGCAAGTCCAGAGGAGAGCAATAAGAATGATCAATGGGATGGAAAGGAAGCCCAACGAGAAAAGGTTGGGGGAACTTGGGATGTTCAGCCTGGAGAAGAGGAGGCTGAGAGAAGACATGATTGCCCTCTTCAGATACTTGAAGGGCTGTCATAGGGAAGAAGGGGCTCATTTGTTCATAGCTGCTTCTGAAAGCAGAACTAGAACCAATTGGTACAAACTGCAAGAAAGGAGATTCCGGTTGGAAATCCGGAAAAAATTCCTGACGGTGAGGGTGGTTCGGCAGTGGAACAAATTGCCAAGGGAGGTGGTGGACTCTCCCTCACTGGGGATCTTCAAGCAGAGGCTCAATGAGCACCTGTCGGGGATGCTCTAGGGGGAATTCCTGCTGCAGGCAGGGGGTTGGACTAGATGACCTACTAGGTCCCTTCTAACTCTATGATTCTATGATTCTATGACTTATAATTAGATGGCAACACTCCTTCATAAGCCTAAATCCATGTCTAAAAAATTCAGTCTGAATGGTCCCAACATTCATCAATTGAAAATTGTAACTCTCCAAGTTTCTTCTTATAGACATGTTTTCATTTTTTGCCCTAGCCTTCATTTGTGCCACAACATGGTCCATGAAGGATCTGATTCTCATGCCCACGTCTAAGAGCAGAGTGAAGCGAAGACAAATGACTCCACAAAATGAATCTACCCCAGGATTTCGTACCTCACCAATTCCATCTTCTAGAATTCCATCCCACCTTCTTTAGAGCACAATCTTAACCATGTCTACTCAAAAGTAAGTCCCACTGGGTTCAATGGTCTTACTCTTAGGAAAGTGTCATTAGGATTGCAGCCTTAATTAGCCCTGGAAAGATAGCAGGGGGAAAGCTGAAAAAAGAAAACCTTTGGGCTCCTGTTCTTTTTGGGTCGGACTGCATTCAGCAAGTTCTCATACAGCATTGTAGACAAGTCCAGATAATGTAGACCAGCCAGCCAGCCAACCAACCAACCTGTCCTTCCATCCATCCGTCCATCCATCCATGGCTGCAATTCTAATCTCCAATTAGGATGGCCTAAGCCCTGGCATAAGTCCTGTGTTGACCTGGGGGTGTCACAAAAGTGCCACAAGACACTTCTGCACCACTCCTAAGGGAAGGTTAGGCCAGTTCAGGTGCTTAAACCTAAAATCACCACAGGACCCTAACCCTACATCACCATGAGACTAGGAAGACTGATGAGTTATGCGGGCCTAGGTTACGACTGCAGCCTATCAGCAGGATTTATATACTGCTTTTCAACTAAAAGTTCACAGAGTGGTTTATAGAGAAAATGAAATAAAAAGATGCAAAAGAACACCAGCCACTAAGACACTGCTGGGGTGAGGAGGGCCAGTCCAGAACAAATGTCAGCCATAGCCTCCCTCAATCCAGAGCAGGTCAATTGCAGTGTACCTGATCTAGGTGAAGCCACCTTACTCACAGCAAGCGTTTACTGAGTAAAAACAAGCATAAATAACACAAAGCATAGTCTGGGCCCAACATTTCATAATGAAAACATTTTTGAGAATCTGGAAAGTGTATGATGAAACAAGAAGATATTATTTTAAAAATTCATTATTTTTTTAAAAAAATTAATGCAGAAATATTGGCGACATCTCAAATGTTTTTATTACAACTTTCTTCTCACTTCATGGCTTCTGTTATTCATTGCAAAAATGCCTCTTAAAGTTGCCTCTAATCATGTGAAATTACTATGTTTTGTTCCACCACACTGTGATTTAAAATAACATGTACATCAAAGTGATGTTAGAACATACAAGTTCTAATCTGGAGATGTCTGTTTTGCAAGAAATAGCTTTCCTCCCTGCTCAGTTACTAAAAGGAAATACCTGCAAAATTCTTATTTCATAGTACTGTAATATTCAGATCTGTTTGTTTTCTCAAAAGAAATAATATCAGGAAGATTAAATAGAAAAGATTTGGGCGTTATTATAACTTTACTACTATATATTCACATGGAACCTCTTCACTGCAATTTTAGTAGTATCAGATGAAAACAAAACTTACTGTAATGCTATAGATTTTTTAATGGACGGCTTAAATATGTTCTGGGTGAATGATAACATTCCTCTATTCTATCACAGTTTATGACCAAATTCCATAAGTAGGATTTGGAAGAAGAAAAGGACTTCATACAAAAACACCTTGCTCTATAACCTCATAGTTTATCTTGCTTAGTAATTTTTTTTCCCATTACGTATGTTGACCAATGTTTTCTTTAATTTATATGTAAAGGTATTATGTTATCTAAGATAGTATATTTGCTATCAATGTTCTGCTTCTTAGGACTCAGTACAATTGTTACCAAAAAAACTATTATTATTTTTTTTTAGTAAGCAACAGTCTCACTAAAGCTAAGTCAGTAGCAGTCAATTGCGGGGTTTTGCGCAAGGGAGAACAACTCAGACCAATGTGATCAATATGTTCTGCTTTATTTTGTCTTCAGTCATCTTTTATAGAGCATGGTTACATAAGCTATTTTTGCATATGTGTCTGCTATACAATTCTCAGGCCTTGCGGTTTCCTCTTGGCATTTGCATTGTTAGTCCGTTAATCATCACACCAAGCTTCTGAGGAGACGTTCTCATCTTTTCTCGGCTCCGGAGCATGTCCTGTTCCTGTTTCGAATCCGGTCTCGTCTGGTAGTACATCATGTTGTATTTTTCCAGCTCAGGGCCTAATCTAGTTCACCCCATAATCTTTAGCAAGAACAATCCGATCTACCACAGTCAATTGTCATGGTGTTAAAAAAAATGATTTCAGCTCAGGTGGCAGGATCAGTGATCACCCGGATCAGTTGCTGCAGCAAAGCTAAGACTAGCCTTAATAACTGCAGCTTCCATGGACTTAAAAGGTTGTGTATAAGAGCCCTCATTTCTAGTCTCCAGGGCTGATGTCAACTTGTGTGCGCGCACCCAAGCTCGTGTATGCACACACATAAGAATCATGTGCAGCACACAATTATTCCCCTACATCTCCATGGAATGGAGCCGAAGAGAGCCCTCATCTGTGCCATCGCTGCAGTGTCACCAAAGAAATCTTCTCCATCTTTCTGATTTACTAGTATTCAATTTTCCGCTCATCCACCCACCCAGGTTAATCTCAGATCTCTGAGTGGTGTTTTGTGTTTTCAAAATGTTATGGCAGTTTGGAGCTAAGTTTTCATCTTCTAATGTTTTGATATTTTTCTTAAGTAAAAATATTGTGCATTTGCGGAAATGTAAGGAATTTGTATATTTTCAAAGCATAATATTGATTTTTTTGTGTTTGGCTACCATTAAGATTGATGAATCCTTGCGATCTAATAATGTCTTAGATGAGCCCCAATCAATACCGCTTGTGCCAATAAATCTCAATATTGGCAACATGAGTCAATATATACTTAGGGTTTTTAAAGTATTGGTATAAAATGATGATATGGTGTATGCAAAACTGTGAAGGCAATTTCTCTGATGTTTCATATTGACATCCAATTTTATTTATCCTTCATAAACCCTATGACTTTATGTGGAACATCATGATTTCACAGAATGGACAGTGCTTGGTTAATCCTAGTGGTCGTAATAAATTATATTTTTTTGTCACAAACGAGTTAAATCTGTATTAAGGAATATCAAGACTGGACACACACACCTTCCAGAATACACAACAAGAAGGGCAAAAATGTATTCAAACCTTGCTATTATATTTTTTATCTAAATTTATACAATGAGCATAAAACTGATCCTATCTTCATTAATCAAACCTCCACAACTTTTTCTAGTGTATTATCACTCCTATATCAATAGGCTGCGGGTGGGCTGTGGGTGGCGCAAGTGGTTAAGACGCTGTGCCTGTTAACCAGCAGGCCAGGGTTCGGCTGGGTTGGCCCCACAAGACAGGGTGAGCTCCTGTCCTTAGCCCAGCTCTGCGACGCCAGCTGGATCCAATTGTATTGGCTCTGCCTTTCCATTGGACTAATTCAGTGGTGTGGAGAGGGGGGTAACAGCCTATCCTCCATAACAATCTAACCCAGGCTTTTGTGCTTCGCATGCAGCGTATGCAGCGCAAAGCACAATACCATAGTCTTTCAAGACTGACGGAGGCCTGCTATCAATAGGCACTTCTTAGTGATGGTATGACTCTTGTCCAGAGTTTAAAGAAGAAAATGCTCTGAAGTCTAAATTTTTGGATTTTTAAACCACAAGCACATTTTACACAGTATTTCACTTTCTCCAACAAATCCCATATACCTACCAATAAAACATCAAAATGCAACCCACAGACCTCTCTATATTACCAAATGACCTCAGCAAGCCTCTGAGTTTGCCACAAAAACATCTCCTGACAATCTCAAACCCTGACATGTAAATTTAGAAATCATTTAAATTTCTCTTTGGAGCCAGTCCTTTACAGTGTATTTTGTTGGTCAAAAGTGTGAACAAATGTACCGCATTTAATTAAATCCATCCAACTGCAATATGATTTCCCATAGGTTCTATACCCTCCCTCAGAACAGAAGGGCTTCTACATTCTATCCATACAATTTCATTTTTAATAAAAAAATATGTTTATATATTGTCAAGAATGAATGCTGACTACAGACCACGTCGGCTATACCAAGTATTGATAATAATTTAATTCTGTCCTCAATGCGTTGTATAACAATACATTGTGCAAGTCAATATTATAATGGGGAAACTGGAGTAATTACCATCACCCTAATATTCCTATTTAAATGCATGAAAAACTGATTAGCTGAAAGAGGCCCTATATGGAGTAGAAATGGAATCTGCTTAATATTTATGAAAATGCAAATTCCATGTTGTGTTAAAGGTTAAAGGTTACAGAAATAGCCTCCACCTAGCATGTTTGAAAAAAAAATTTAATAAATATGATACACTATGGATGCTGAACCTTAGGTTTGTCAGTCTGAGATTATAGGTGAGGTGCTGTTATTTAGTAGAAGTAATGGGTGCAAGTAAATAGCATCTTCCTGACAATAAGCTCTTGCAAGGAGACAATATACAGTACTTCTGCACTTGTTCTTTATCTTAAAAGGGTTTAACAATTTCAAGGACAGATGATAAGAAAAACATTCAGCAAGAAGGAGAATAAAGAGGTGAGAAAATTTATTTGAAAATTTAAAAGTGGTATTAAAAATGTTAATGGGGTATGTTGCACATGTGGGACGATGCGCATAGGTGGACAAAGTGCATGGGGCACCATGCACATGGGTGGATGAAGCGCATGGGAGGATGATGCACATGGACAGATCTTGTCCATAGGGGTTGAAGCGCATGAGGGTTGAAGCACATGAAGGTTGAAGCGCATGGGGGACGTTACACAGGGGGACAATGCACATGGGGATGTTGTGCATGGGACGTTGATGCACATGGGGGATATTGCGTATGATGGGATGTTGTGCATGAGGGAACAATGCGGATGGGGGGACGTTGTGCATGGGGGGGATGCACATGGGGTTGTTGCACAGAGGGGGGAGGGTGTACGGGGAAATTTTACTCCTGCAATGCGGGTACATTTTTACTAGTCTATACTGTATATACAAAACTGAAAAGTCACTCACTGACTCACAGCTCATCAATGCCCAGTCAAAACTGCCAGGCATAGACATGTGAAATTTGGGGAGGGTGTTCCTTTTGTGATGGTGGCACCCGCTAAGAACCGGTTTTCAGAAATTTCCACTGGAAAGGGGTCAAAAGGGGTGCAACGCGTTTTCCTCCCTATACTTTCCATTGACGAAACCCTGAATGAGGGGTGCTCTGCCTTGACCCCTGTGAGGGTTGCATAAGAACCGGCTTTTGGAAATTCCAACCAGAAGAGGTGAAACGGGACACAACATGTTTTCTCCCTATACTTTGCATTGAAGAATTGGTGACTGAGGGATGCTCAGTGGGTGCACAGTGGGGGGATGGCATATGGGGGAATTTTACTCCTGCAACGTGGATATGTTTTCACTTCGTATACTTCTATATATATTATGGCAGTACAGTGGTACCTATCTTAATGAGTGCCTCGCATAGAGAGTGTTTCACTTAAAGAGCAAAAATTCTGTGGGATTTTGCTTCGCTTAAAGAGCTTTTTCGCATGACGAGTGCCCATTGGCTGGGCTCCTTGTCCATCTCCCTGTATCTCCCCAGCATTGGCTGGGCTGAGGTAGTGAGGCAGGACTTTATCCACCTCCCTGCAGTACCAAAGAAAAGGCCAGCAGGGGGAGCAGAAAAGCCTCTTCATCAGAAGAACAAACATGGCTGCCTTCTGCAGCCAGTAAACATGACCTGCCAAGCCTCTGCAAGCCTCCATCAGGTAGTACTCCTCCTGCACCCACTCTGCAGCTCCTCTCAAACAGACCCCTTTCCCCCAAGGAAGCCCCCTGCCTGGACCCCACTACAACCAATCCTCTGCCCTCTACCACCTTCCCTGCCTGCACTTTTTCTTTTCTGTGAGTAAGCCCCAGTGGATTCAATGGAGCTTGATTCTGAGTAGAGATCCCAGGATCTGGCCCCTTTTGAATGCAAGCTGAATTGAATGCAATCCTACGGAAATTGCATCTGGCCCCTTTTGAATGCAAGCTGCATTGAATGCAATCCTATGGAAATTGCCTTAGACTGCAGTGCAATGCAATCCTATAGAATTGGCCCCTTTACTGTTGCAGACTGCCCATCTAGTTTATATAGATCTCACACACAGAGAGGTTCCTTGTTAAAGATGCTCCAAAAGACACCAGTGACTCTTTTAGTGAAAATAGTCATCCTTGGCCATAAATGCTTGCTCGGGATGCTTGCTTGGCACCCTGGCCTCTTCAGTGCAGGGTGCCACAAGGTTCCATTCTATCCCCCATGCTATTCAACATCTACATGAAGCCTCTGGGAGAGGTCATCCAGAGGTTTGGAGTGAGGTGTCATCAGTACGCTGATGACACCCAGCTCTATCTCTCCTTTCCTCCTGAGTCCAAGGAGGCAGTTGAAGTCCTGGATTGTTGTCTGGAGGCAGTGGGGGACTGGATGAGGGTGAACAAGCTGAGATTAAATCCTGATAAGACAGAGGTTCTCCTGGTCCGTAAGTCCTTGACTTGGGTATTGGAATATCATCCTGTTCTGGATGGGGTTACACTCCCTCTGAAGGAGCAGGTTCGCAGCTTGGGGGTTCTCCTGGATTTGCAGCTGCTCCTGGAGTCCCAGGTGGCGGCTGTGGCCAGGGGAGCCTTTGCTCAGCTTCAGCTGATTCGCTAGCTGCAACCATACCTGAGTCACTCAGATCTGGCCACGGTGACCCATGCCCTCGTGACATCGAGACTGAATTATTGTAACGCGCTGTACATGGGGCTGCCTCTGAAGATGGTTCGGAAGCTTCAACTAGTCCAGAATGCGGTGGCCCGTGTGGTTGCTGGGGCTCGTCGGTTCGACTCTGTCGGGCCACTGCTTCAGCGATTACACTGGCTGCCCATTTGTTTCCATTTGAATTCAAAGTGCTGGTCCTGACCTTTAAAGCCCTAAACGGCTCGGGTCCAGGATAACTGAGGGACCGCCTCCTTCTGTACAATCCAACCCGTCACCTAAGGTCATCTGAGGGGGACCTACTGACTGTGCCACCACTAAGAGATGTGAAAGGTGTGGCGGCCAGAGATAGGGTCTTCTCAGTGGTACCACCCTGGCTTTGGAACTCCCTCCCCTTAGAACTGAGGAAAGCTCCCTCAACACAGAGCTTCAGGCGGAGCCTTAAAACTTTTTATTTTAAAAAAGCTTTTTAAATGGGGCAGAGGTTGGGGGATAGTTTTATTGTTCTTTTTTATTGTTTTTAACAAATGTTTTTAGTCTGTTTTAATTGTTCTCAGTTTTTAATCTAATTGTATTTTAATTATGTTTTAATCTATATTTATAATTCTATTTTAATGGTGTTTTATTTTTCTGAGTGATGTTAGCCTCCTTGGGCTCCCTCTTGCAGGTGAGGAAAGGCGGGATATGAATTAAGCAAACAAACAAACAAACAAACAAATAAATAAATGTTTTTCTTTTCTATTTTACTGTACAGAATATAACAGTGTTTTATTACAGTGATTGTGGCCTGTATCATATTATAGTGTTTTGAATTCAATTCCTGTATTTTGTCATCATTTTTACATACAGTTAATATTTTGATATGAATATTTTGGGGGTTGTGGAACCAATCATCTGAGTTTCCATTATTTCCTAAGGGAAAATCCGCTTCACTTAAAGAGCATTTCACTTAAAGAGCATGCCTCCGGAATGAATTAAGCTCTTTAAGTGAGGCACCATTGTATAATCTTATATAATCTATAAGGGTCTTATAAAGAGTTTTTAGGGCATTACAGTATAGGAAACAGGATGCATAATAAAGTTCGTAATATAACTACTGGTCCATAGAAAGATTCTGGAAAGGGCTTGCCAAAAGGCTTGCACAAAAGCATGCTTATATTGAAGAATTTAGCTGGATGTGGGTTCACGACGTCAGTGGTGGGCTCCAGCAGGTTCGCAGCTACTCTATAGAACTGGCTGTTAACGAGAGATAGGACATATAAAGTTTAAAAATAGCCATTTAAAAGTAGCTGCTTGATGGGCATAGAACCGGTTTGTTAATATATTTGAATCGCATCACTGGTTCACTTCTCTTGCACAACATTCTTTTGCGAAGTAAGAGTACTTGCTCATGAGAAGATGCTTTCTGCTAGAGGAAAGGCAACATTGGATCCAAGCCTGTAGGAATATACTTCTTGTGGCTGGAGGGGTATATATGTGGTGTGGGCGTGTGGAAGCACCCTGGGCAAGCCACTTGGCAGTCACACAAGGGGTGGGACGATCATGAAATCTTTCTTCCTCTTAGCAATCTGCATTTTGAAAAAAGGAGTGCCCAGCTTATGTGGCTTAAGGAATCACTTTGAGTGCCAGTCAGTTGGGATGGAAGTATTGCCATAAGGAAAAATCATGTCAAAGCAGAGAAGAATATGCGAGGCTAAGGTGATCCAGGAAAAAAGCCTTGTTACAGAAGTCAAAGGCCTTACAAAAAGCCTTAAAGAAAAAGGGGACTTGATGAACAGAGAGAGAAAGAGATGTCCCAAATGAAAGGAACAGAGAACAAAAGGAGGAATGACAGCTGATGACCTTCTGCAGAATTGCTTATCTGAGAAGACACAGCAGTGTTGATGCAGACCAATACTACCGGCCCAGAGACAGGGAAGCTCTTCATGATGCCCACTGCTACACCCCATCACACAGCCATATTCCCACTAAGGCTGCAATCCTGGCCTCCAGGTAGGCCTGCAAAGTCCTGGTGCTGACCTGGGGGTGACACAAAAATGGCGTAAGGCACTTCTGCCCCACTCCTGGATGAGTACTCCCTCAAAAAGACCCCTATAGTGGATCAGCTGTAACAATCTGAAATAAAAAGTGCCTTTGCATGCTGGCACACTTTGAAAGCTGCAGGAGAGGAAAGATGAAGGGTGGAGAGTGGAGTCAGTGGACAGATGTTGCACTGAATGCTGAGCGAAGAGGCAGAGAATAACATACACCACCAGTAGCAGCCAGATAATGCAGTTCAGTGGTGCACCCTTATCATACCATGCTGCTATCTTCACAAACATGCACAGCATGCTTCAGGGTGCACCTCTGTAGGAGGGTTATTTATGCTCCATGTACTGGCACAGGCAAATGGTGGGAATGGCAGGGTGCCCATATGTTATGCACTTTCTGTAGCTGAGGCTTGTGAGCAGGTCTGATAGAAGAAGGAGCATGGTGGGGAGTGGGGCAGGTGGTCAAGCCATGGGGGGTGGTGGGATCTGAGCCAGAAACTATTATTTAGTTTCTTGAGCAAGACTTAGCAGTAACTCTCCAGCTCAGATTCCCCTGATCAAATATTTCCTCGTCCAGTTTTCCTAACAGCTTATTTATACAGTATTTTCCTCTTGTGCTGAATACATGTTGTGCCTCCATCCTTAGTAGTTATTTTTCATGTAACATATATGTACTTGCATGTGCTATATATAGCATATACATAGAGGTGGTGGTTTGAACAAAGTGCAATTAAAAGAAGTAATCTACGATGGATGAAGGCAGGATGTGCATGAAGCATTAGCATGCAGGTGTGTAATTGTGTGAATATGGACAGAGACAACTGAAGAAACTATTGGACCAGTCTCTTATGTTAACAGAAATATTAACTTACCCTACAATCCAGAGTAACTACGTAAGAGGCATTACGTGTACCTGTAGTTACTGCACCATCTAATGAAAACCTATGGGAAATTCATACTGCAATCCTCAGCAAATTGTTCTTACACCGGAGCAAGGACTCCCCATAGTTACTCTGGTTTGTGCCCATACTCCTGTTAACATAATAACAGAAATAATAATATAATAACAGAATTGTTTCAATCTGCTCTAGCTCCATCCAATCAAGTGTACGTTTTTCACTGTCAGCAACTGACAAGAAATCAGGTGTGGTTTTCAAATGAGTATATTTTAACATTACCATTTTTTCTCATGAAAAATACAATAGCTGTTTTCCCCTGGCCTTATAAAAGATTTTGATTTAGGAAATAACACCACTTTCAATTTGTGTTTAAATTAATCTCTTCTGTAAATCACAGAAGGCCAAGACAAGAATAAAAATTAACGTTCAAGACCACATTTAGTATTCTCCTAATGCATGTGTTATTCGGTATAACTGTGAACAATTTATTTTTTATTATCAAATTGTCAGAACTTGCAGACCAAGTAGGAAAAAAGATTCCCTTTTAATGGGCCAAGCAAAACACTAAATCAAAGTATATCTTCACTTGTTCAGCTTGAATCAATGCTCTTTTTAGTTGTCTGCATTTCATAATCTACCCCGCTTGTAATATAACATACAGTATATGTGATCTGCATCATTAATTGGCAACATACAATAACTGGTGTAGTTTAATGTGTAGAGAATGAAGAGAAACAGATTTATGCTGCAACATAACGTCTGGACAAAAATACAGTGAATATTCAGTTCAAATTATTCTTTCCCCATTCCCAATATTTCCCGTAACTGAGATACAGGGATTCACATCGTTTTTGATAAAGTTTGCCACTTCACCATTTCATTAACAAACACATATTTATTGGGGCAGGGGGGATTCATTCAGTTTAATTTTCCCAGAGGGTGGAAAATATCAGCTTCTCTGATATTTTGAAGCTTCTAAATATTTGAGACCCTAGACAGACCCTGTTAGTAAATCCAGTCTTGATGACTATTCTAGGAATGTACAGCTGTACAGCTTCTGCTATGAATGCTTTTCCATGATTATGCTTTGCACAAAGGAAATACTAGACGGCAGACCAATTCATGATAAGTTACATCCACTTGTTCTACAATACGTCGGCTATGTGGGAATATAAAATTCTATCATCAAAGCAACAGCTAGATACAAACGGAGAGGGTGGAAATCCCACCCAAGTGTCCTTGTAGGGTCTTTCTGGGAAAAATCTATCATTGAGTGGAGAGAAAGGAAGAAGAATCTACTGTTTGAGTCTCTAAGAAAGTCCCTCACCAGTTTTCTACTCAGCCAATGGGACTATCTTCAGAAAGAATAGGATGATGAAATCTAGGGGATGCTCCTGTCTGTAAATGCAAGTAGATAAATAAGTACCACTTTGGTGGGAAGGTAACAGCATTCCATGTGCTTTGGTGTTTAGTCATGCCGGCCACATGATCATGGAGGTGTCTTCAAATAATGCTGGCTCTTCAGCTTTGTAATGGAGATGAGATCCCTCGAGTTGGTCACAACTAGCAGAGTAACCTGCGGGATCTTACTGAATTATTATACTATTATTTTTACAATATTTATATACTGCTTTTCAATGAAAGTTCACACAACAGCTGAAACAGTAACAAACATTAGTTCCATCCATTGGTAAAGTATCTACACAAGTATGAGTGGTTCGGTCTTCTTGAGTTGTGAGAATGTATCACACTTCCAGATCCCTTACGTGCCCTTTAAGTCACCTCTTTATAATTCTTACCATCTATTGTCAGGAGACAATCATCTCACTATTTTTAATATCAACATTATAGCACTAGGCCTGGATAAATAACTAGTCTATTGCAATGAAAATGTTATAGATCCTCCCCCTTTTGAAGCTGAAGAAGATTGTTTAAGCTAAATCATTCCAATAAATAATACAATAATACTATCATCTGCAGATGGAACTATTCTCTCTTATGAGATACCAAGTCCAAATTTCATAGGCAGGGTGTTGGTGGGATAACTAGATTCGAGATTAGAGGTAAGGCAGAGAGATTCTGCTCTGCGAACTGTAAAGTAAGCCTTGAAAGAGACTTGGCAAAGGGACTTAGGCCCTTGATTAATTAAAGTTGAGGCTGTTCTGGTAAACGGTGCACAGTTGGGATTTTCTGTTTGCATAATTTACACTTACTGTGCTGGCTGCATTTCAGTTACAACCTCATGTGGATTTCGTTGGGAACAGCATACTTCTTTTTTTCTTCCTAAGTAACATGAAGTTTGAGCGATTAATACATTTGGAAAAACTGAGGTTTTAAAAACTGATTGGGAGCACAATCCTAACCACCACTACTCAGAAAGTAAGCCCTATTGTGTTCAATGGGTCTTACTCCCACAAAAGTGTGTTTAGGAATGAAGCCTCAAGGACTTCTCTAGTATATCATCTTTAATGGAACCTAACAAAAATAAAATACAGATTACTGTTTCTTTTGCATAGTTATGTCATAATTCCTATAAGAAACCTTTACTACATTGGTATACTTTTTGTAGAAATATTTTCCTACCATGTTGGTATTTAAAATATGCAATACAATTTATCATCTGTTTACACAGTTTTTATATTCTAATCGCGGAAATGTGCAAGTAACAGTATGAAGATGAAAACTATTTTGAATTTTTTTTTTAAATTCATACCCCGAAAATATAACAGGCAAAAATATTGATAATTCCATCAATTGCATGGTGCAAAACAGTGCTATATGATGCATGTTAATCAATGTGCAGGAAGTGGTATCGATCAGCCTTGAATGCAGTGCTCCCATTGTGAGAATGGGAGCCCAATCTTATGCCTGTCCACTCATAATTATGTCCCATTATAGTCAATGGAGATTACTTCCATTGTGGACAGGACTGCAGTCAGGCAATCAATCTCACCAGGACAAGGAACACTGTAACTGGTAGGACTATAACTATATTCATGCCAGTGTATAACCATATTAATCCCAGTGTAGCATCTTTCTCTGTGGGCATTTGCTGGTATGTTTATTTTTAGACCCCTTTAGGACAGGGTACCATGGTCTCATTTCTTTTCCTATATGAACTACTAGGAAGGTTGTTGAAAGGTAATGCATAACTATTCTAAATAATTAAAAAATAAGGCTAGTAAATATTTTTCAACAGATACTAAAAAGAGCTTACCCGTAGGCAACAGAAGCACACTAAAATAAACAAGCTTTACAAACTGTACAAAAGTTTGATCTTATAGCATTGTACAAAAGTGGTTTGGGCTTTGGCAGACCTCCAAGAATACCAAGTAGTCTATGATACCGCAACCAGAAGAGCAGCTCTCTATATGAGCATTATGCTCTAAGCTGTAGTACACAGTGGTGTAGCGCTGAGAGATGTAAGATAAATGGAGTTCTCTTTAATTTCTTTCTTATCTTCCACCCTTCACTGCTATAAAACAAATTATGTGAATATATGCAAGTAAAGGAGCTTAAAAATGGTTTAAACCCTGTTATAGAACTGAGCTGTAAAGCAACCGAAGACATGAAAAGGCAATAAAATGAATATATCAGTAGAAACTATTAATTTTCTGTACAGCATGCTGATCATAAACATATAATGAATCATGATTTACAACAACATTTTTGAAAATAGACTTAAGTCTTTTTGTTGTTTTAACAGGTCAAGATATTTTATATGACTTCTGAATCTTTCTTTAATAAAGAGAAGGGAAAGTCTTAATACATGAACCTTGAGATTACTACTTTGTCATAAAACAAGGTGATTTTCTTCTTTGAAATAAATTATTCTCACAAAGCTATTCCGAAGACAGAAAGAGTGTTATTGCTATTGATCTCTCCCTTTATATACTTTTTGCCCCCATTTCTATAGGTCGTTGCTCAGACAGGAATTTTGCTTGCATATAAAGTGACTCATGTTGCTGCAACATTCACAACCAATTTTCATAAAATATTTGTCTACATTTTTCACTTGTGACATGGGAACAGATGGTAAGGCAGGCTGTTTTAGCAGCATACAAAGGAAGGTGTTGTAACTCAGTGGCAAATGTAGTGGGCTTTTGTTGTTGCTGTTGCACTTGTGAGGTCTCAGGTTAAGTTACTGCCATTTCCAGTTGAAGAAACTTGGGTTACAGGCCTGGGAAGAACGTCCATCTGAGACCTTTCCCCAGACAACTGTTGGCAGTCCTAGATGGATCCATTGATCTGAATCTTCTAAGGCAGCTCTTCATAGCCTTGGGAGAAATATTATAAATGTGTCAATGAATTTTGAACTTTTCCCACTCTTTTACTTCAAGGAATTTCTTTGTGAGATATATGAGCTCTCAGATTCAGTTGTACTTTGGAAAAAAAGAAGATGAGTTAAACCTTGTGTTTCCATGAAAGATCTTTAAAATTACTACAGAAATACAATAAAAATATTATTATTGCTTGGGTGTGTTCAAGTCATTCCACTTAACCCAACTTTTGTAGATTGGTGTTTTGGACATTCTGCAAAATTCCAAAGAATGGAGGCGATAAGATTGAGTGACGTTGTCTGTGCACGTGCAGGGTGTATTGTTGCTGAAGACAAATACTGTGACTCTAAATAATACCTCTGATACCCCTAAATAACCTAACATAAATAGCCATTTCAAGATAGTATTGCCAGGTAGCATGCTGAGCACGGGCTGAGCCTCACTTTTGTTTCTGGGGAGCTCCTAATGGGTTTTAGAATTGTAATGATTCTGCTAAATATTCCAAACCACAAGTACCTCTGTTTTACACTGCTGTTAAAGATCAGTAATGAACTCTAATTGTATCTGTTGGTATAAAAAATGTCACCTAAGTTTGTTATCAAAGTACTCCACAAGCTTAATCTAATTATTTATAGGTTACACCAGGATTTCACTACTTTTAAATATATTACCACATCCAAATGTTTTCCTTTTCATTAACTTCTTATACATTTTTTTTCCAGCTCAACAAAATATAACACATATGCTCTTGGTTCTATTCATATACATGTACCTTAGTAGATTTGTGGTTATAATAGGTTTAGCTGCATTAGTAGGCTACAACTACTACTGATTTTTTTTCTCATCTGCACATTTCTGCTTCATTTCTCCCAGAAATTCCAAATCACCTCAAATGACACAAGCTTTTAAAAATACATGTACCTATTTATAGCCTAGAAAAGTTAGCAGCTGTTCTCTTGGCAGCATCAAATACATCCACATTTTTAGTGTGAATGGATGCTGCTGCACATTATTTAAGGACAGATAAGGCTTGCTGACCAGAAAAACTCTGTCTTTATTCCAGCTTTTATTTCATGCTTCCCCAAGATCTCTATGAGGAAACTAAGGTCAGATTTGAATGATCACATCTACTTGCACACCATTGCAAAGTTCCAAAATAAAGCCAAAATGGAGGACAATGAAGCCCTTTTGGAGGACACCTTTAGGACACCTTTAGTCTCCTTTAGTAGACTAAAAAAGATGACAAATCCACAAATTTTGGGTCATATGGTCACCCTGAGTGAACTTGATCCATGAAATACTGGTGCCATGAATATTAGCAGTTCTGCAGACAGTGCACAATGACATTAACAAATTGATAACAAATCTAAAATTTTTTTTTAGGAAGACCAACCTTCTGTGGTTTCTAAGGCATAGTTCTGTACATTCAAAGGCACAGACCTTTATAATGACCTATCATCAACCTGGTGAAATTTACAACTTTCTTAGTAAAAATTCTGTGGCCACAATCCAGCACAGATTTATGTGTTTTTTTTTTTAATTTCAGTAGGTCTTCAGTACACATTATTATGCAATTGACTGTGGTACAAGAATATAACTGAAGCAGTGTCTTCTGCTTTCATCTGCAATAACTGGGATATTAATTTATAACAATACTTCTCTAATTATATCATATTTCACCCCAAACTGCATCCATTACAAAATAAGGTGCATGGAGGAAAATATTTTCAAACCTGACATAAAACCATCACAATAAAAACAGGAGCTCTGAATTTCATGTACTTTAATACTGCCTTTGAAGTAACGGAAAAGCTATTTTCCAGCAATTGCTTCAAGGTCTTGTGTAATAATGTTTCTCACAGAGGACCTATATTTTTATTAAACAAGATAGTAGGAAGCATTTACCAAGTTTTATTGGCAGTTCTTTCTCTTTCTATTTCCTTAGTTGGTGTAAATTTGTAGCACTTACATACTCCTTTTTCAATTTCCTGCTGCATAGTAATAGTACTTTTAAACTGACTTTAAGGTCAATATAACAAGCAAAAATAATTAAACTGAATAGGAGTCTGTTTTTGTACATTTGTATATAATCCACAAACTTTACATTATGAATATTATGATGACATTCTGTAGAGGTCATTGGGGAGCTTAGGACTGTACTGTCCAAGAATAAGCATCTACCGGACTATTGCAAGTCTTTTAAGAATTAAAAACATTATATGATCTGGTGGTACTTCCAGCTGAAGACTTGCAAGTATAGCAAAATATAAATAGAATGCTAAACACCATGGAAACTTCTAATTATTATAAATAATATCTTGGAAAACAGCTTCTGTACTGTATCTTGCAAAAGAGTTTCAACAGTATCTTCTCGCTGTGGATTAAAGGCAGGTGGGGTGGAATGGGGATTCTCACCTGGACAGCATTACAAAGGCCTAAATAGCCCTTCCATATATTCTTGGGGGACACATCCTAATTCCAATCCATTTTTCTGTCAGAATTTGTGGAGTGATTAATTAGGTCTAAGATAAATGAACAAAACTTGCTGATTAGATCCTTAAAACTATTTACCACAATAATTAACTCAGATGGAGTATCTCACAAACTATCAAACTTATTCACAGCACAATCCAGAGTAACTACGGGAGCTCACACATTGACGTAAGAGTCATTTACGTCAATGTAGTTACTGCACCACATATGGGAAACATATGGGAAATTCATAGAGAAATCCAGAGTAAATTTTCCTTATGTCAACGTAAGAGCTCCCGTAGTTACTCTGGACTGTGCTGTGAGTAATGAAAAAACTTTCATTTAAAAATACTGGAATCTAATTGGCTCATTATCTCCCATATTGATCTTCTTATAGGTCAACATATGCTCATCATCTATTTGGTTCTCCAAAGAATATAATTACAATCTCCGTAATGAGATATCCCCAAATTTTTCTATTATAGCTATGGACTCCATGCTGTAAGATAGTGAAATCCTAGGTGACAAACTTGAACAGAGTTGGTTTAAGCCTATGGCAGGTATTGAAGCACGGCTGGACCAAGATACTTTTGACAACTTTAATGTTCTAATCACCTCTTGATATTAAAGAAAACTCAGTGGACACGTCTTTTCTGACACAATTTCTTGGCTGGAATGAAAGCAACCCTATATTGCTGCTAAAAGCCTGGTAAAATTATTTTATACTACAAAGAATTCCTATATTCTTTTTCTCTTTTCTTTCTTTCTACAACCAAATGTCTCTTGAGAAAATAATTCAATATCAGGTTTCTGCCATTAAGTACACCATTAGCCTGCTGTATTTGATATTCAGGAGTGGGATAATGGACGTGAAACTACATGTTACACATCTCAATGGGTTTGCTAGCAGCATATCATCACCTTCTATGCAGCGTTCGAACACCTTTTTGACCATCCACTGGTTCTCTGGAATGGTGTACTAATATTATTTAAAATTTAAGTTCTAAACCCATCATTTGACTTCAATCCCAGGGAAGATATTAGAACAAATCATAAAACACACAATTTGTGCACATCTAGACAAGTACTCGGTGATCAAAAGAACCCAGCATGGATTTACCAGAAATAAATCTTGCCAGACAAATCTGATCTCCTTTTTAGATTGAGTTACGAGCTTACTGGACAGTGGCAATGCTGTGAATGTCATTTATCTTGACTTCAGCAAAGCATTTGACAAGGTCCCGCATGACATTTTAATTGGGAAGTTGGAAAAATATGGGCTAGACAGGGCAATCGTTAGGTAGATCTGCAAATGGCTCAACGACCGCACACAAAGGGTTTTAGTAAATGGCTCTGTGTCAACCTGGAGGTCGGTTTCAAGTGGGGTACCCCAAGGCTCTGTCTTGGGACCGGTTCTCTTTAATATTTTCATTAATGACTTAGAGGAAGGGATACAGGGGAGCCTGATCAAATTTGCGGATGACACCAAGCTGGGAGGAGTAGCAAACACAACAGAAGACAGGAGGAACCTCCAGGAGGATCTGGATAAACTAGAATACTGGGCTGTATCAATGAATTTCAACAGGGAGAAGTGCAAAGTTCTGCACTTGGGCAATAAAAACCAAAAACACAGGTATAAAATGGGGGATACGTGGCTTGGCAGCACAACATGTGAGCGGGATCTTGGAGTCGCCGTGGATCACAAGCTGAACATGAGTCAGCAGTGTGATGTGTCTGCAAAGAAAGCAAATGCCATTTTAGGCTGCATTAAGAGGACTGTAGCTTCCAAGTCACGAGAAGTTATAGTTCCTCTCTATTCAGCATTGGTGAGACCTCACCTTGAGTACTGTGTTCAGTTCTGGGCACCTCACTTTAAGAAAGATGCAGCCAAACTGGAGCAAGTCCAGAGGAGAGCAACAAGAATGATCAGTGGGATGGAAGGGAAGCCCTATGAGGAAAGGTTGAGGGAACTTGGGATGTTCAGCCTGGAGAAGAGGAGGCTGAGAGGAGACATGATTGCCCTCTTCAGATACCTGAAGGGCTGTCATAGGGAGGAAGGGGCTCATTTGTTCATAAACGCTTCTGAAAGCAGGACTAGAACCAATGGGTACAAACTGCAAGAAAGGAGATTCCGGTTGGATATCCAGAAAAAATTCCTGACGGTTTGGATGGTTCGGCAGTGGAACAGATTGACAAGGGAGGTGGTGGACTCTCCCTCACTGGGGGTCTTCAAGCAGAGGCTCGACGAGCACCTGTCGGGGATGCTCAACAGGGATTTCCTGCTGCAGGCAGGGGGTTGGACTAGATGAGCTACTAGGTCCCTTCCAACTCTATGATTCTATGATTCTATGATATTCAAATGACTCCTCTAAACCTTTTTATTTAAATCCTTTTCCACTCATTTGATGCCAAAATGAGGTCTAGCTTCATATCTTTAAACTCATCCATTATTACCACTCTCATTTCTTTTCTCATCTGTTATTAGTTAATTCTTTATATTCATTATATATTCATTTGTTATATTCATAATCAATATGCATATGTAAATTACTGAAACTGCAATCCTAATTCCTAGTTAGGCCGGCATAAACTCTGGGCTGGCCTGGGTGTGTCACAGGCACTTCTGCCCAACTCCTTGTGGGGTTAGGTCAGTATACAGGCATGTGCCAACCTCCCCACCTACCATGGGAAGTTATGCCAGGTGAATTATGCCAGCCTAAAATGGTTAGGATTTTGCCTTAAGCCTTTTATGGAATGATTCACCAGCTAATTAAACAGATATCCTGCAAAAAATTATTCAGGCACACGTTTCATCAAAATCAATGGAACTTAAGCATAGGTAACCATGTGCAACATCATTGATTGGTTTCCACGTGTTGACCCCAATTTTTACAGATAATTAATCTTTTGGCTAATGACATTGTCTTTTCTTGTTAGTTGCATTTGCACAAGCTGGTCATATTGATTACTCAGAGGAAGTAGAAAATCAACTCTATGATGCACGTTTCATGCTTTCTGGATATTCCATGAATATGATTTTACTGGGCTCATTGCACAATCGGGAGATGAATGTACCTCAACATGCCCAGAATTCATGAAAATTAGTAAATCTACATGAAAATTAATAGCAATTATACAAATTTCCTTTGCATATTATCTGGCTGTTCTAGTTGGGCACCTGTCACATCCATTGAGGATGGATGTTACTCTCTTACAGGTTTGGTAAGGGGATTTACCTGCACTTTGAGAGTCCTGGGACCCTCCTGGTGGATAGAGTAACTAACCCCCAAATCCAGAGTAACTACGGGAGCATGTAAGAGACTTTATGTGCACCCGCAGTTACTGTAGTACCTAGTGAAAACCTATGGGAAATTCATATTGGAATCCAGAGTAAGTTGTTCTTACACCAGACATGGAGTCCCAGAAGTTACTCTGGATTTTGCCCTAAAGTTGACAGCCTTTTTTAATGGCACAGAAGTCAAAATAGGGTGAAATCCAGAGTAACTATGGGGAGTCCTTGCTCTGGTGTAAGAACAATTTGCTCTGGATTCCAATATGAATTTCCCATAGGTTTTCACTAGGTGGTGCGGTAACTACGGGTGCACGTAATGTCTCTTGCGTGCTCCCATAGTTACTCTGGATTGTAGGGTCTGTCAGTACATTTCAGAAGCCATGTTATGTTACAGTGCTTTTTATACAGTCTTATGCTGTTCATTTCACAGTCTTGCTACTCCCATCCTCTACAGGTCCCTGCTGAGCAGCATGTACTCTCCCACCTTCGAGAGGTTGAGATATATCTTATGTTGGGGTTACCGGCGCTCATGTCACCTGGATATGGAATCTGGTACAGATACTGGCTTGTTGCTGGCTCAGTTGTGACAGGAGTGCTGCTGATCCAGGGACCTTGGTCTGCAGCCTTCTCCCATAAATTCTACACAATATAACATTATAGCCATCACTAATTTCATTTATAGATAGACCAGGTCAAAAGTTAAACATTAACTTCTTCCACATTGTGATGCTATTTTCTTTTAAGATATCCCTCAAACTGCATATCTGCAAAGTGTACATCTTCAGAGTTTTGGAGGAACCGTCACACTGTAGGTCTCAAATATTTATTTTTTCATTAAAAAGATAAGTTAAACAGTTATGGCACCTACGCAGAAACTTATAACAAAATCAGTGATCCCCCATTATATCTGAAATATACAAAGATATTGGGCACTTGCACTACCACAAATATTGTGGGTTTAGAGATTACCCAAACAAGAGGTGCCTCAGCCAGTACCTAACTGGTCAAATCCTAGTCAATTCCTGACTGCCCTGCTAGAAATGCATTCAAAATATGGTGTTTAATGGTTAGAAAGCTCCACACTGAATTATCAGGTAGGTGCCTCTTCACATGAAAACAAATGGTGTTTCATACAGCAAGAAAGTTTGTTGTGATCACAAATGTGTAATTTACTGCAGGTTCCCAATGATAAGAGTACCTCAGGAAGCTATTTGGGCTGGCAATCATTTCAGAAAAATGAATAAAAGAAGGTTGTATCCCTGGAAGGTTGTATTCCTGGAGACTATGCAGATGCTTGGTTGCACAATTCTGCAACAGTGGGTACCACTGCAGAATTCTGCAACATTCTGAAGCAGAGTATCTTATAGGTCAGTACTGACATTACCACTCCTATATGAGAGATAAATTACTATTTTATTGTTACAAAGATAATCCTTGTACAGTGACGTAGCTATACTGTGATGTAGACCTTGTACAGTGACGTAGGGGATCAGAGGGGGCACTACGCCCTGGGTACTACCCAGAGGGGGGTGACACTCTAAGGGGTGACCAACATCATAATTACATAAAGGAAAGGAGCAACCCCATCATGTCATATACTGTTGGATTTGTATTGAAGAGCAGAATCCAATGCAATAATCCGTTTTTCAATATCTCCTTCCTTCAGTATCTCCTTCCTATCAAATGTTGTTGCCAAAAAACTAAAAAAAAAAAAAACCTGCATTGAGCTCTATGGGAAAATGGAAGTGCCCCACATTGCGGTTTTACCTAAATGAAGGTGAATGTGCCATAGTCCATCAGAAAGGGCAAGCTGAGAGGAATCCAAGGACACCAGAATAGTCCTGAGACAATGAATGCAGCACCCCAAATCACCCCACAAAACATCCTGTTTAATTGCACTGACCCTATATAAATTGAAATGGAGCCACATCGTGCCTTTACTTGTGAGTAAGCCAAATTGCCTTAATCAGGCTAAGAGGAAGCAGGTCCTAATCCAATGAATGCAGTCCCACCATTCACCCCAGAAGGCAGTCCCTGCTCCAGGCTCCACTGCACTGAGCTCTATGGAAAGTGGAAGTAAACTGCACAGCTGTGTTTACACACAAGTAAGCAACCGTGTCGGGCCTCCAGTTCAGGTCAGGCTCAGAGGAATGCAAGTCCCCCAGGATGGTCCTGATTCAGCAAAAGTAGAGCTCAGCCAGTACTCTAGAAGGTAGCCTCACTCCCCCCCCCCCCAAAAAAAAGAGACTTGAGTGGTAATGGGAGGACTGAAAAGCTTATTGAGTTTTTGTATTTTTAGGGGGTGCTGTTGCAGGCAGGCTATAAGACAGAATTCATTTAGTGGAGGGTGACCATGTGTCCTCTTTTTCCAGGATGTCCTCTTTTTTTTTAGCCTTGTGACCTGGGGAAAAATCTAAACTTTTCCTCTTCCAGACAAGAAGAGCTGGGCTCCAGGTGATGTGGCTGGGTACTATGTGCACGGGATATCGCTGGGTATATCGCTGGGTACTATGTGCACGGGAGTGATATCAGGGGAGGGTACTGACATTCACCCACTGCTTGTGAATGTATTCAGTGCATATATTTTTTGGACATTATTATTATTAATTTACTGTCTCTCAGCCTCACCTATCTCACAGGGTTGTTGCAAGGACAAAAAGGGGAGGAACTACATACACAACATAGGGTGGTATAAAAAGGTGGTAAAATATGAAAATATTAATATTTTATTAAGTAATCAATACTAATAATAATTAAATAAATATTTCTGTAGTATGAGGGGGTATTTATGGGCCCCGGGTGCCAGATGACCTAGCTACGCCACTGTCCTTGTAATATCCTGATCCTGGATTTAAGTTATGGTTAGTAGGTCTCTGTCTCTGTCTCTGTCTCTCTGTCTCTCTGTCTCTCTGTCTCTCTCTCTCTCTGTGTGTGTGTGTGTAAATCTGATGAGGCAATATTTAACCATAGAATAATGTAGGACCTAACCATACAATAGTTTGATATTCTACTCATAACAAACATAAATGTTATCTTACAAAGGAGGACCCAGGCATGCTATCAGCTTATTTTTATAGATCATATTATGAGTACACATGGATATATTTATGACTGAGTGGTTAACCCCATCACTTCAACCCATTAGGTTTATGTTCATGGTAGTATAATATTACATACACATTATAAATGGGTTTTTTAAAAAACCTGAAACCACCAGAATAAAATGCCAACTGATCTGATCTGATTAAACATACAAGTTAACAAACATGAAAATGTGGCACTAAAGAAGCAGCTTGAATTAAACCTTTCAAAACACTTGTCATTGAAAGATGGATTGTTGAAACTTAAGACAGGATAAATGTACACTATGGTTTGAGTGAAATAATTATCTTTCCAGGGTTGCAATTACTCGAGTGTTTAGTTGCCATGGGAACAAGGCAACATATAGATGCTGTCAGATGAAGACATCAAGGGGCAGACAGCGGATTGTTCCAATCACTACATGCCAAGTGTCAGCTGTCATACATTTCACTCTTCAATTTTTTAAAAGCAAGGAAAAAATAAAGACAGCAAGATTAGTATTTCAAAACGAAGTATTAATAACCTTGAGATTTATCCCAAGTACCATAGAAACAGGACCAGTGTTTGAGTTCACTTTTAGTTAATGTTTATCACAAACATGGTGCAATACAAGGAATCAAGGGCATAATGTCAGCCTTAATTCTGGACTGACTTTGCTTTCCCTACCGCTTTAATCCTACCTATTTTTCTGTGTTAAAATGTCCCGCTGTCTTGGGCTTTGATGCTTTTAGTGTGATGCCCCCGTTGACCTGTTCTCCACTTTCTTTCAAACAAGTAAAAGACATAATAGCTCTTACAATCTGTCTATAACAACAAGAACAAGGACCTGTGCTGGGAATGCTCCCTTGGTGCGATGACTGCAAATGCTCCCAGCTGTGATTTGTGGGCAAAAGATAAAAACAGACTGGCAATCTGGTGATAATACAACCTTTCGCTCACCTTCAGTGTAAAATATTTTATGGCTGGTTTTGATATATCATTTCCTTTTATGAACATAATGAAAGCATTTCAGTATTCATTATTTTTTAGATCACTAGAGTTGCAAAATGCATCCCAAGCCAGATCTTTTTCTCGCCAAATCTATTTTAGCTAAACATCAAGTAGAACAAGGATCCACAATTATGCACTTGGCTTAGTGAAGCCTCAATCTGTTCCCCAAAGTCCTCCATTCCACATATACATACACTAAAATGTCCAAAGACCTCAAATACTCATCTTTCCAGATGCTCTCTCTCTCTCTCTCTCTCTCTCTCTCTCTCTCTCTCAGACTAATGGGGCAATCCAGAGTAACAATGGAAGTCCTTGCTCTGGTGTAAGAATAATTTACTCTGGGTTGCAATGTGAATTTCCTTTAGGTTTTCACTAGGTGGTGCAGTAACTATGGGTGCACGTAATGTCTCTTATGTGCTCCCATAGTTACTCTGGATTGTAGGGCTAATCTCTCTAGCATACTCCCTTTGCCTGTCAGTGTCTCAGTAATTTGGATTCATTTCAGAGAAAATATACTGAAATGTCTCTGAACATATGCAGAATGCTGTTCCCCTTCCACTAGGAAGTGCAGTCTGTCTTTCCCCACATGAAATTATGGAGAAAGGCTTACAGAACAGATGACAATGGACACAATGCTTAGGCAATTTAGACTGGCATAACTCACCTGTCCTACCATGCCCATGATGGTTTGTACATGTCTGTGCATGTCTGTGCATTAGCCTAACCCCTCCCCTGCAAGACTGGCACATAAGTGTCTTACAACACTTTTGTGACATCCGCAGACCAACATGGGACTGAGTAGACAGGGCATATGCCAGCCTAATGTGGAATTAGGATTACAGCCTGAGACTCTAATACTATGCAAGTCTGCCCAGAAGTCTGTCACATTAAAATCAATGGAACGTACTCTCATGAAAATTTGAATAGGACTGCAGCCTCAGTTTCTTATCATCAGACTTTAAAAGGTCAAATTTCGGTACACAAAGGAAGACCACTGCAGGTTTTGTGACATCCCAGCCACTTAACAAAAGCAGTTCTGATTTTGGAAAATCCCCCCCTTTTTTCTAAATCAGGGGTTCAAAAAAAAAAGGCCTTGGGCTAGATCAGGCCCAAAGAAGATCCTTATCCAGGCACTCTATTAATTGGATGTTCCCAGTACTATCACTAGCTGCTCTTGCTTATATGATAATTGGATTCTCCCATATCTTTAAAATATGATCAAGTTGTACATTGGTAGCTAATGAGTTCCTGGCCTTCATCTGCCTAATGATGTCACATCCTGTTTAACGAAATCACTTCTGGTCCTCAACAGGCACCATCAATGCCATTCAGCCTGCTGTTTGAAACGGTTTTAATACCACTGTTTTAAATCATCCTGGGGAAGAGCACAAAGGGTGGGAAGAAGGTGGTTCAATGTCAAGTTTCCTTCACCGTTGTTCTGGGTTAGGACATTGTGCTGTACAGTTCCCAGTTTTTCATACAACACAAGAAAGTCCACACTATCCCATTCCTAAGAAAAATCTTGGCTGCAATCCTGACCTCCTTAGGCCAATCTAAGTTCTGGCATAAGTCCCGTGCTGACCTGGGGTCACAAAAGTGCCTTAAGACACTCCTGCACCACTCCTGGGGAGGATTAGGCCAGTGCACAGACACGTACTTGCCTCCCTACATCATGAAGGGAATGGGAAGACCAATGAATTAGTCTGGCCTAGGTTAGGCTTGCATCCACTGGTGGGATTCAAATAAATTAACAACAGCTTCTATGTCCTAATAATCTAAATTAACAACAGGTTCTATGTCTATAGAACAATGGGTTCTATCCCTACAATCCAGAGTAACTACAGGAGCACATTTACATTGTAATTTACATTGAGACAATGTAAGAGACATTTACATTGACGTAGTTACAACACCACCTAGTGAAAACATATGGGAAATTCATATTGCAATCCATGTAATCTTACGTCGGAGCAAGGACTCCCTGTAGTTACTCTGGATTGTGCCCTAAGTGCCATTAGTAACTGGTTCTCAGAACCGGTTCTATAGAACATGTGAGAACCCCCTGAAGCCCACCACTGCTAGTATCCCTTGTTACTCAGTAAAGCTGGATTTCTAGAAAGGCACCCTGCCAACTTATTTCTATCCTGTTTTCTCCTCCCTCCCCAATTTTTCTTTGTTGACATGCATATTTGGCAACAGGATGAAAAGGAAATGAGGGATCTGAAGAACCAATCATGGAAGCAGCCCTTCTGCACTGTCTATGAATCTGCTGATTTGCTGGCATATGTTTTGGCTCTCAAACTGCACAGGGACAGACAAATGGATCAAATGTACTCAGTTACTCCCCCCTTTTGCCAGAGCCTAAAGGAGAGAAATCCCCCTTCTTCTCCTTCCCTAAACTGTGCAGAGAGGCAGTTCCACTTTTTGCTGGCTAGGATATTGCAGGAAAACACAAACAAAAAAAAATTGTCATTTTGTCTGTCCATTCCTTCCCCATCACAGTCTCATATCTGGCCATAGTTTCTGCCTATCTAGCAGCAGTGAAGGGGTCTTTCAATCAATTAATCTCTTCTCTTTTAACAAGTATCTAAAGCCTAAACACTTAAGTCTCCTGGCATGATTCTTATGAAATGAATACTTTTTTAAAAATTTCACTTTTGTGGCTCATATGCACAACATGCTCTGAGACCATTTGGTAAACCACTTCTGTAGTCATGGGCTGTGGGTGGCGCAAGCGGTTAAGACACTGTGCCTGTTAACCAGCAGGCCAGGGTTCGAGACCCGGGTCGGCCCCACAAGACAGGGTGAGATCCTGTCCTTAGCCCAGCTCTGCAAAGCCAGCTGGATCCAATTGTATTGGCTCTGCCTTTCCATTGGACTAATTCAGTGGCGTGGAGAGGGGGGATTTGCTGCTTTGGTAACAGCCTATCCTCCATAACAATCTACCCAGGCTTTCGTGCTTTGCATGCAGCGTGTGCAGCGTTGAGCACGATACCATAGTCTTTCAAGATTGACGGAGGCCTGCTTTTTTCTGTAGTCAGGGAAAAATTCATTTCATATCACAAGATGGTCTTCCAGCAAATTGTATGGTTGATGTACATTGATGAAGCATTTTCAAGTACAGTACAGTGATGCCTCACATAACAAATTTAATTCGTTCTGGAGGCATGTTTGTTACATGAAACGTGCTTTACGTGAAGTGGATTTTCCCGTACGAAATAATGGAAACTCAGACAATTGGTTCCACAACCCCAAAAATATTCATATAAAAATATTAACTGGATGTAAAAATGATGACAGAACACTGAGATTGAATTCAAAACATGCATTCAATGTGCATGATCTTATGAAGTCTACTTAGGCTGCAGTCATAAAGACACTTTCCAGGGAGTAAGACCAGGAAAGTGGGTAGACGTGGTTAGGAGGCTGCAATCAAAGACACTTTCTTCTGCAATCCAAGACACCTTCAAAGTGTCTCCCCACTTTCTTCTTCTCTCCATCCTGAGCCTCTCTCCCCTGCTCCCTTCTGGCTGGTCCTGAGCTACTTCCCTCTTCTCCACTGCTCTTCTCTCCCTCTGCCCAGCGGACACCCGGCCACAGGAGGAACAGCATGGAAGTGTTGCTTTCACATGGGCAGGAGCGCTAGGCAGCCCTGACGCTTTTTAAACAGCCGGCCAGCACGTCTGCCGCAACTGCCAACGAATGTGTTCTTTACGTGAAGCAGTTTGTTACGTGAAGCAGAATCCTAGAGAAATTTTTGTTTGTTTCATGAACCATACTTTACGTGAGGCGCCACCCTATATGCATCCATAGAACTCATCTGAAGAGCCATCCCACGAAAGCAAAATCTTGAGCTAGAATTATCAGTAGTACAAATCTGGATTTCACTGAAAATCCAGAAATGTGACAAACCATTTTGATTTGGGTTGGAAATCAAAGGAAAGATGTTTGTGGGAGGAGCACTGATTCTGAAAAGGAGACAGGGATAGAGCTCCACACATATGGCAGGTTTCCACTTGGTTCCTGTACGAAAAGACAAATTTATCTGTTGTTTACACTCACTCCTGTGGCTATGTGTTTTTTGGCAGGCATCTGCTTCTGAAATGGTTCACAGAAATAACTCCAAAGATAGTAAATTATAAGACAGCTGGTGAATGTGAAGTATGAGCTGACGTCTGTGAGCTGAAAACCGGGAAGAGAAACCAGTATATTTCAAGGTGTTTGCTAATGAAGAGATCACGTTATCAAACTGTTTCCTTAAACAATGTTTAAACAACAGAGGACGCAATCCTAACCTAGGCTGGCCCAACTCATTGGTCTTCCCATTCCTGTAGTGATGTAGGGAGGCAGGCATGTCTGTGAATTGGCCTAACCCTTCCCCAGGAGTGGCGCAGAAGTGCTTTCCAGCTCATTTGTGACACCCCCAGGACAGGAGGGGGCTGGGGCTTAGGCTGGCCTAACTTGGGAGTTAGGATTGCATACAATTGGTCTCACATACAACTCCATAAGATTACCACACTTTCTCCAACCTCCAGAAGACAGATTTAGATCAGCAGCAAAGTACAATTATTTTTTGTTTTTTGTATGCAGTGATAACTATCCAGATTGTTTTAGGGCGCAATCCACTGTAACTATGGGGAGTCCCTATGGGGAAAAGAACAATTTGCTCTGGATTGCAATATGAATTTCCCATAGGTTTTCACTAGGTGGTGCAGTAACTACGGGTGCACGTAATGTTTCTTATGTGCTCCTGTAGTTACTCTGGATTGTAGGGTAAGTCAAGCTCCTGGTATTCCCAAGCTGAACAGTCATGCAAGCACATTGTTGCTGAGCAATAGCAATAACAAATTTTGCACACATACTAAACTTCCATGTCCAGTATCTGCACTTAAAAGGACCCAGAAAATCCCTTCTGTCTGGGAGCTTAAGGGAGTTTATACTCCAAAAGTCACGCACACAGTGGTCTACAGACAGGGTCTGAGATTGTGTTTTCCTATTTGCATATTAAAACATAAATAAGGAAGTGGTAGAAAAAAACTGAAAATGTGAGTTGTCACATTACTGGAACTGCAAGACACAAAAGTGACAAACAGAATGGTACCAAATGTGCAAATTCCTTGCATCAGACTTTGTTACCACAGTATGAGCTTGTATCAAACTGTCATCTATTCAGTCAGGCCATTGGTGTCAGTATTGTCCATACGGAGTGGAAATGGCTCTAAAGATTTTCAGCTGGGAGGTCATTCTTGGAGCTTCCTGGGGCCTTCTGTATGTTCCAAGATATTAGCAATGATAGACTCTTTCAAAGATATTAGCAATGATAGATATTAGCAATGATAGACTCAATGATAGACTCTTTGAATCAAGAATACTGGAAGGTCTATGACTCTGTTTTTCAGTACACTTCAGTACACTCTGTTTTTCAGTACACAATGGAAGAATATCTGAATAGGGCTGAGGTAAGTGGGGAAATGGAATTCTTTGTTCCTGCTTCTCCAATGGTACCCTTGGGAGCTTTCCTCCTCCCATCCCCAAATAAAAAAATAAATCACCAGGTAAGATGACAGAGACTAGTTGCAGAGAACTTTTTATGTCATTGTTTAATACCATATAATCTTTTTTTCTTTTTCTGGTGCATACACAAGGGTGACCCGGTTATCCACAGATCAGATCCAAGGAGCCCCCTAAATTGCACACCAGAGGTTCATCTCCAGAGAGTGGGGAGGGACTTCCCCCATATCCAAGGATCCAATGATCTACAAGGGGTTCTGAAATGGAACCCCACAGATGCAAGGGCTTGCCTGTACTGTACAGTTTGTGAATAATTTAACCACACAAACACTTTGCAACCTAGTCTAGCAGAGGTCTGTAAGCAATTCATAATAGTAAACAATTCCATCGTCTTTTGACAGTGCCCTTTGTGCTAATACTGACTTGCTAATGAATATGGCTGGTAACACAGATATATTCAAGCATTTAAAAAGAAAATGCAGTCAAGGCAGGACTTTTACCCCCCTAATTTTCTGGTTAGAGCAGACACACCAATTTCCATTATCCATAAAGACAATGCCAATTATAGTCATTCTGAACTCCTCTGCTGACAAGTAACATATGAAGAAACACAGGTCACTATAAACTGCTGCAGGAGCTATGAGCCCCACAAAGCTCTAGTATGAGTTAAGCCACTCATAGGAGAGTTGCCTGCTTTGTTAATAATCACAGTGTGGTGGAAGGGGTTGGTGGTTTCAGCTTTTTTCATGGGAAATTCCTTCAGAAAATGCAGACTGTTCACACAGAAGAGATTATTAATTATTCCCAGTACAAAACCATATTCAGAGCTCCCGTCAAAATATCTTTCTTGATTTAGCCTCATTTAAATAATTAGCCCTAGTAAAATAATACCAATAAGAGCAGAATGAATATTACACTTTTAAAGAGCAACTGTCAGTCTTGCAAATTAATTAGTGTGTTACACATGAACAGAGGCATATTTCTGCACATGTATTCCTAGCTGAATGGGTAACCAGAATCAAAAAAGAATGTTATATGCGTGGTTATTTCTCCAAACCTACGACTGCATCCAAACCAACTAAATACATGCAGGACCATCCACTCCTGAAAATAAAGCATATAGGCAATCAGAGGTGAAGACAAAACCTAGGTTTAACACTTCTCTTATGTCTTTCTGACAAGGGCTCAAAACATACTTGTTTTGCTTAGCATGTGGATGCTGAGTGCTTAAGTCATACTGTTTTACTGGAATGTATGCTTCCCTGAACACTGGTTTAATGAATTCGTTTTTTCCTTGACCCTTGCTGTTTCAGTTCTAGTCTTTCACAATGTAATGCAAATAATTTTATGTTTAATGCTAATACTAATGTTCTTTATCTTTTGTGCAACAAAGGCTGCAGTCCTAACCGCCACTTCAGCTGGCCTAAGCCCCAGCACAAGTCCCATGCTGGACTGGGAATGTCTCAAAAGTGCTGAAAGGCACTTCTGAGCCACTCCTCCACAGACATGTGCTTATCTCCCTATGTCACAACGGAAACTCGAAGACCAATGAGTTGTGCCGGCCTAGGTTACGACTGCACCCAAAAAATTTTCATGTTTTGTTTGGGGTTCCCCTCCACTATTGTTAAAACATATGTTCTAGTGTCGTGTTAATGTTTTTAAACATTGTTTTACTCTGTACTTGACATTTTAGAAACCTTCGAAGCCACTTTGGGCATTTCTGTTGGCACGGGAAAGGTGGAGTATAAATCCCTAAAATAAAAACAAGTAATAAGTTTCAGAAAAACATCTAGGTAGAGAAAAACTTCTCCTCTCCAAACATGTAATCAGCTTCATTTATGCTTTTCTGCCAGATTTGTAGACACAGGAGCCCCAGTTACCAATGAGCTCAGGTGAACTGGAAACTTTATGTATGAGTCAGACTTCAGTTGCAGGAATATGAACATAAGAGGAACGTTATATTGAGTCCAGGTCCTTTCTGGTGAAAACATCTACCAACAACAGGACAGGATATTCAGGGAAACTTTAAAAGCTGACACAATTTATCCTGGTTGGTCTATAATGACTTTAGAGAATTAGGATTGGATTTTCTGATCTGACTTTGACAATATCTGACAATATCTGACTTTGACATTTGTTATGTGAATCCTCAGAGTCAAAAGTTCACACTCTCAAATTTCTGCAGGGATCTGACTACCAATTTTACATATCAACAATTTTCCCATTTCAGATGCATTTTGTTCTTAATTCTTCTATCTGCTAAGTTATTTCCCCCAGTGACTCAGAGTGGAGAGAGACTTACCATCCATGTTGTCTTCAGTGACATACTTTATTTGCCTTGCAAAGAAATGGCTGACAGCTACAGCACTCCTCAGGGTACACTTATACTCAAGCAATGCAAGAGCACTAATTCCTGTTTACTCCATATGGGAGAGGATTTTCTCCTTGTAGCTGGCGCAGGAAGGATGTGTTAACCATATCAAATGCCAGATATTCATAATCTCTCATGGGTTGCAAGAAGTGCCAACCTGGATTATCCTTATGCATATTGAACAAGAAATAGTTACACAGAAGACATCAGAATGCTCTGAATTACAATGCAGAAGCTGGTAATGTGGTTGAAAATAGTTCCATAAATTCTTTGTACATTGGTGCAAAGATTTATAATGATGGTTGAAATTTTGGAGTCCCACTGACTGCAACTCTGTACTATTAAACTCTATTAAAATATTGTCATTTTTGGACAAGCTGCATTCTTTGTTGTAAGGCTTGTGTACCAACATCACTATTTGGAGCTCCCTGACCAAGCAAATATGTATGTAGACATCCAAAGTCAGAAGAAACACTGTCTATTACTTCTGATCTAATTGGAGGCCTGGCATAGCTCTGATCCAGTTATGTGCACTACAGGAAGATGCAAGGTGGAAACAGTTATTGCTTTTCTGCGCACCTCCTGCTGCAGTATCATGCAGGCACACAGAAAATCAAAGGACACATAGGATTGCATCTGTGCATAGGATGGCATTCCACATCTGTGTGGTTTTACAGCAGTGGTTCTCAAGCATTTCTGTCCAGGACCCTGTTCTGAGAATGATAATCTGTCCAGGACCTCCAGAAATGATATAATGGATGGAAGTGACATTACTGGGTGCGAGAGCTCCACCATGTCTACCTGGAAATAAATATCATTATGTTCAATGAGACCCCCAGGAAAGCAGCATGAGTGTCCCTTTCCAAGATGATCACAACAAGATTACTTTTGTTGTAATAACATGCTCAATCAGACAAAAAAGAGCTTCTGCAAATCCAAGACCAAACTCAACTGAGAACTCAAAGGGTGGAAAAAATATTGCTGGAGGCTGTGGGATGGGAAAATTTATTTAAGTGCTGCATACATCTGAAATCAAAGGACTATAACATGTAGAAACAATTTTCTGTCCTTCAGCATCTACTACTATTATCTGAACACTAATAGAGGTGGAGGGGGAGAATTAAGAAATCCACTGTGATTTAAAGCAACATTTTTAGTATTGATTTACAAGTCCTCCAATAAGTGTACAGTGGTAATTATATATAACAAAAAGTATTATTTAGCAGATAATCTTTCAATTCATTAAGAAGCTCACAAGTATACATCAGAAGACAAGTGAATTAACAATAGCTTTTCAATGCATTCCAAAAATATAATGTTTAACTAGAATTGTATTTCCATTTTGTATCTTTTCATGCAGTCTTTTTGTGCTCACTATCTTTTACAGAAAGAAAACAGTGAAAGATGGTGGATAAGGAATAATAAATTTTGAAAGCGTTCTATTCCATGGTTATTATATCTCCAAAGGGCCAGCCAATGGAACTTTCCAGGTGGTGAAACCTAGTAAATCAGAATTATCTCATCAAGAAGAGGCAGGTTCTGCCTACTGTGAAAAGCCTGCCTCCTGCTAGGCAGGAAAATTACACTGTATTCTGGACTGGGGTACCCTAGTTTGATTCCAGAGTCCGAACATAGTTTCAGTTTATACAGTCAGCAGAATGAAGAACTAAAGCTTATCCAGAATGGTACCATTTCAGGCTACGAGAGAGGTGAGAGATCTGAATCTCTCTTTCAAATAGTGAAAAACAATAAACAGTGTACCAGTTAAAAGCCTTCTGTTTGACAAGCTAGCTTTCTATAGTAGAGGGCTCTAAATGGCCCTCAGGCTGGAAGAGGGTTTCTTTGAACTGGAGATCAGTCAAACATGCACCCTTTACCAGAAGACTTGAAGTGGTACAATCCAAGATAAGTTAATATGGTCCATATTTTTGAAGCCCAGCAATTCTATCTGAGTCCAAATGTATTCAGGTGTTAAAATGTAGAGCTACTGCCAAAACCAGTCACGTAACGCTGAGTTTTGTTTGGTGTACAAAACACCACTTTGCCAAGTGGCTAAAAAAGAAACTTCAAAGGACATTTGTATTGTATGACTTATGCCCAAGCACAGAAGTAAATATCTTGTTCAGATTGCTGAATCTCTTCCTATTGATGCTCATTTATTTACGCCATTCACTAGCCTATGAGTGAATATAGTGCTTTCTAATTAGCACGCTATGCTCTACGCTTTCTCAAAAACCGAGAACAGTATGAGTCCCATGAAAGTCTATTTCTAAACTTGGCGCAAAAAAATTAATTTGTATATGATGAAAGCATCATTAACACATTACATCTGACTATAACAAACAATAAAAACATACAACTGTGAAAAAATAAGCTTTGAGGAGTTTAAACTTACCACCATTAACTAAAGAATTCATAAAATTCTCTTCTATTCTCAAAGTATGTCATCACATACTAAAGACTGACAACAAAATTCTATTATGTCAAATGCTGTCAAATTCTAAGTGGCTAATTAATACTTGTTAATTAAATAGCACTTTAGTGCCACATCTTTACAGGTTTCCACAGTAAGCCATATGTGTGAAAACACTGCTAATCAATGCTAACAATTTTAGCAGACTGCTAAACTCATAGTTTCCAAATGCCACATAGTGTAAGAGATTTTTTAAAAACTGACAGATCACAGTTGCTAAGCTTTGAAGAAAAACCACTCAGCAATGAATAACAATAAAAAATAGAGGAGACAAAGGGCAGGAGGTCTGGTCAAGAGGGTAGAGCTTCTGTTAAGCCTTAAGATTTATCACCTATCTGAAGATCTCTAAGATCAGTGGAAGTCTCTGTGAACAAGACCTGTATTACTGAGTCTTTTGGTGAGAGTCAAGGAAGTTGGCTGGGAGCATGCACGTGACCAGAATGTATCACTGGATCATACTGGGATCCACCTGGAGCATAGATAGTTTTGAAAGACAGGATTCATCTGCAGTTGTAAAAGCCCCCTTTGGGGTTTAGAAAAAGCCTGCCAGTGTAAACTGCCTTGGAATAAAGCAAAGGAGTAATCCAACGGTAGCAGTAAAAGGAAATAAAGGAATAAAGCAAAAGGAGTAATTCAAGTAGGCAATTTGACTTTGTTGGGCTACTACTCGAGCGACTGTACTGGCTGCCCATTCATTTCTAAGCCCAATTCAAGGTGCTGACCAGGTCAAAGTAAGCTGATCTTCACTTATAAAGCCCTATGCAGTTTGGGGTTGAACCATCTAAGAAACTGTTTACTTCCATACAATTTGGCTTGTTCCCTCAGGTCATCAGAGAAGGCTCTTTTACAAATACCGCTGCCCAGGGAGGTGTGTGGGGCAGCAGCAAGAAATAGGGCCTTCTTAGTAGTTGTACCAACCATTTGGAATTCTCTCCCTTTGGATTTAAAAACTGCTCCTACCCTTGAAACCTTCTGGTGAGGGCTAAAAATATTTCTCTTCATAAAGACCTTCTGAGCTTTCAGCCTTTTTAAATATTGTCAACACTTGCTTTTAAAGATGCTGCTGCATCCTGCTACTTCCACTCTGACCATTTCCTATAACTTATATTCTATTGTTGTTTTAACAGTTTGTTTACTAAATGTGGATTTTTTTATTGTTGCTGTTTTAAGATTGATTTTACTGTTGTTTTTAATTGATGTTCATGTTTTAATGTTGTTGATGTTTTAATGGACTGTTGATTATTGTGAGCTGCCTTGAGTCCTTCAGGAAAAAGGTGGAATATAAATATTCTATTCTATTCTAATTGAATGGTCAGGAAAGGTATATAAATACCTGTTGTTATAGTTGTTGTTATTATTCTTACAGTCCTTGCTTGTGTGTGTCCATCCTTGTCAATATTACTAGACAATTAAACAAATTCATGAAAGATAATATATGTACTTCTGGCCCAATTCAGTGTGTTGTTGTTAAACCTTATAGCATCTTACTGCCCAGCATTAGCATATATCAGGGAATGTTTACCTCCATATTTTTCAGTTCCTCTCCTAAGATCATCTAAGGAGGCCTAGCTTCAGCTACTTCCTTTAGCAGATATTAAAGGGGTGGTGGCAGAAGGCAGATACCTTTTTGTGGTGATGCTATGGATCCTGCTCTCTGATTAGTAATAATCAATAATTTTTATTTTAGATAAAATTTTAGGGTGGGAGTTGAGTATTTTTGATGCTGTGTCATTATGATTTGTATGGCTTTTCATGCTGTTTAATAATATCTCAAGGTTTGCTTTCAGTAGTTTATATTGCTATTAATTTGCATTCTGAACTACGCTGCTAGAGTGATTGATGGAGTGGGTACTGATGCATTGGAATTTTACTGAGGACTTGTGTTTTATTGTTTTGTACTTTATGGTACTTGGTGACTATTGTGTTTTATTCAGTATGGATTTGTAAGCTACCTTGAGCGCTGGAAAGGTATTGGTTGCTATTATTTGTTTAACTCTATTAGGTGAGCTAAATAGAGCCTTCATGTTAAGTGAAAATATATCACAAACACTGTAATTGTATAGACCCTTTCCTGTACACACCCCTTCTTAGATGCACATATCACTATGGCGTAAGTCCCAGTTGCCTCAATCCCTGCAAGCATCTGGCTATTTGATAAACCTTTGATCTGCTGTACTAGCATTTTTGTGTTCCTGTTATCTTCCTTTGAAGTGAGTTATCATAGCACAGATTCTCATGAAGAGCTTATTCTAAATCAAGCCTCATCAGTTTAGGATTCCACCATCAATTCCCTCCCTTTCCTGCTGCTTAAGGCAGCTGATACACTATCCACATTTGACATGCTTGATGAAGGTGTTTATCTAGGACTCTTTGGGACATTTAATGGAGAAAACAATGTTATTGACAGTGCCTGAAGACTAGAAATAGCACAGGATACAAGACTGTTCAGTGGGGAGAACTCTACAGAAAGTGTGAATAAGATTGTAGCCATAGAATCTTCTGTTTGACAGAACAGGACATCATTTATACATTAATCTTCACAAATGTGTGAGAGTGAACCTTCTTGGTATATGTCACAAACCACTTCATGGGATCCACAACAGAATAATTCAGATGATAAACCAGTTCTCTGCAGGAACAGAACTCTGCAGTTCTGTGTCCACCATGCATGCCACCTAATTTATCCTAATTTACTAATTGATCCCCATCCCTCAGTATGCCCAGTCACCGATGGGCCTCCTTGGACCTGTGGGCTGGCATACATTTGAGAAGAGGAAAGATGCAAGGCAACCTGGGATAGAGGGGAAACAATCCTGGGCCAAGTTGCAGCTACTGGGAGCAAAATAAGCAAAGCATATCTTAACAAAGAAAAACTGATAAAGTAATAAGATATTACGGATGCAGTCCTAAAGTACTCTTGGGCTGGTGCATGTCCCTTGTCCCAGCCCAGGGGTGCCACAAATTTGCTGTCATGTGTGTTTGCACCACCCAGAGAAGAGGGTTAGGATGGCACAAGGAGTTAGGATGGCATAGTCGCCTCATGTCATGGGTTCTGGGAAGGAGTGAGTTACACTGGTCGAGCTCAGCCAGTGTAGGACAGGTGTCATCCAGAGTAAGGCAAAAAGTTTCCCCTTGCAAGATGCTGGTGCAGCAGCAGCACATCACTTATGTTAGCTATTGTGTAGGTATGACAGCTTGCCTGTTCAAGAATGTTAGGATTGCACTGTAAGAATCAAAGTAAACGTACATGTTACAACATGGTTGCATTAATAACTAGACATGTCCTCAAAATGCCCTCATTCATCTGGTCTCTATATAGTTACGGTAAGTACAACTACCAGCTCTATATAGTTACCAGCTCTATATAGTTACAACTACCAGTCTCTATTATTATTATTGTTTATTTTTAATAACCAGTCTCTATATAGTTACGGTAAGTACAACTACCAGCCAAATGTCAAAGAACCTGAATGGACACAAAAAAATAAGCATGCAACAGAACTTACAGCATAATCCTAACCATGTCTACTCAAAGGTAAGCCTCATTATGTTCAATGGGTCTTACTCTCAGGAAAGTGTGTTTTAGATTGCAGCAAAAGTGTACCTTAACTATAATGAGAATAGATGAATTTTGAAAAATGAAATTTTAAGGACATTTAACTTAGGTATATCCTCTTATATAATGCAATCATGTTTAAATGATGCATGTTGTATGATGCTTAAAAAGATGTAAATAAAAACTGGATTTCTTTCAGTGAAGAGCATTTTCAATAACACAGAATCACAGAATCCTAGAGTTGGGAGGGACCCAGTATTTCATCTAGTCCAACCCCCTGCCTGTAGCTGGAAATCCTCCTAGAGCATCTCCAACAGGTGGTGGTCGAGCCTCTGCTTGAAGATTCCCAGTGAGGGAGAGTCCACCACCTCCCTTGGCAATCTGTTCCACTGCCGAGCCACCCTCACCATCAGGAATTTTTTCTGGCTATCCAACCGGAATCTCCTTTCTTGCAGTTTGTACCCATTGGTTCTAGTTCTACTTTCAGAGGCAGCCAAGAACAAATGAGCCCCTTCCTTCCTATGACAGCCCTTCAGGTATCTGAAGAGGGCGATCAGGTCTCCTCTCAGACTAATACAACTTTCTGTTTGGCAAACATAACACGTTTTCCTATAACAGATTTAATCCTTTTAGGGATATTCACTTAAGAGACCTCTAGACAGCATCACTGCTGTCACCTGATTTATGCAAACACTTATTCATCATACTTATACCAAATGTCATATGTGGCAATGATTGATGAGTTATTTACTGCCCAGCAGCTTATACAGGGTGATTGAAAAGTAACTCCCTATATTGTAATTTATAAGTATTTTAAAATAGGGAGTTACTTTTCCATCATCCTGTATTTGTTTGTCTTTTAAATACATTCAGACCACAGTACTATAAAACAGCAATATGTTTTCCCCGTTTCAAAGAATACTAATAGATATGCAAATTTTTGCTGAGTGTTGAATCATTTCTAAATGTAGGTATGGATTCCAAGAAAATGAATAGAAAGGATTCCAAAAAGTGAATATATTGCTTCACCATGTTCCTAATTTGAACAGTGAATATGACTTGCTTCCATGCCTACCGTGTCTGCTCTTCTAAAAAAATGTTTCTAATAAAATGAAAATCTGCAGTTTCTGGTGGTAGCATTTATAAACATAATGCTAGTGGAAGAAACCCAGAATCTTTTGCCCAGTATTATAGCATGGTTTCTGGTACACTATTCCAGTATACTGTTTCCCAAAATCCGAGCATTTGGGGACTGAAATTGCTCTGGTTTTGATATGCCAAGAGCTAGGCAGAGGGAGTGAGGTCCAGTTAGTTCTATTGGACTTTTGAACAGTGTTCAATACCATTGGCCATGTCACCCTTCTTTATCACCTTTTGAGAGTTGGATTGGGTCACATGGTGTTGTGTGGTCCCAATCTTACCTGGGAGAGGTTGTGCAGTGACATGAGATTACTGCTTGGTCCTTTGACTGCTTAGCTCTCTAATCTATGTCTTTCAGGTTCTGAATGCCTTGTTTTCAACATCTATATGAAGTTGCTGACAGATCAACAGCAGCATCCTGTGCCACAGATTTCCTGGAGTCAAGAGAGTGTTGTTTTACCTGATGGTCAGCCTCTACAGTGTGGAGTGGTCTATTTAGACCTCTGCAAACGAAATTGCTAATGCAGGTCCATATGGCCCTGGACTGTTGGATCAGATCATAGAATCATAGAATCATAGAGTCAGAAGGGACCAGTAGGTTATCTAATCCAACCCTCTGCCGCAGCAGGAAATTCTCCTAGAGCACCTCTGACAGGTGGTCGTCAAGCCCCTGCTTGAAGACCCCAGTGAGGGAGAGTCCACCACCTCCCTTGGCAATCTGTTCAACTGCTGAACTGCCCGAACCATCAGGAATTTTTTCCGGATATCCAACCGGAATCTCCTTTCTTGCAGTTTGTACCCATTGGTTCTAGTTCTGCTTTCAGAAGCAGTTATGAACAAATGAGCCCCTTCCTCCCTATGACAGCCCTTCAGGTATCTGAAGAGGGCAATCATGTCTCCCCTCAGCCTCCTCTTCTCCAAGCTGAACATCCCAAGTTCCCCCAAACTTTCCTCGTTGGGCTTCCCTTCCATCCCACTGATCATTCTTGTCGCTCTCCTCTGGACTTGCTCCAGTTTGGCTGCATCTTTCTTAAAGTGAGGTGCCCAGAACTGAACACAGTACTCAAGGCGAGGTCTGACCAATGCTGAATAAAGAGGAACTAGAACTTCCCATGACTTGAAAGCTACAGTCTTCTTAATGCAGCCTAAAATGGCATTTGCTTTCTTTGCAGACACATCATACTGCTGACACGCTGCAGACACATCACAGTACTGACTCATGTTCAGCTTGTGATCCACGGCGACTCCAAGATCCCGCTCACATGTTGTGCTGCCAAGCCAGGTATCCCCCATTTTATACCTGTGTTTTTGGTTTTTATTTCCTAAGTGCAGATCCTTGCACTTTTCTCTGTTGAAATTCATTCTATTTGTTACAGCCCAGAATTCCAGTTTATCCAGATCCTCCTGGAGGTTTCTCCTGTCTTCTGATGTGTTTGCTACTCCTCCCAGCTTGGTGTCATCCACAAATTTGATCAGGCTCCCCTGTATCCCTTCCTCTAAGTCATTAATGAAAATGTTAAAGAGAACCGGTCCCAAGACAAAGCCTTGGGGTATCCCACTTGAAAACAACCTCCAGGTTGACACAGAACCATTTACGAGGTACTAAAACCCTTTGTGTGCGGTCATTGAGACAGTTGCAGATCCACCTTACAATTGCCCCGTCTAGCCCATATTTTTCCAACTTCCCAATTAAAATGTCATGCGGGACCTTGTCAAATGCTTTGCTGAAGTCAAGTTAAATGACATCCACAGCATTGCCACTGTCCACAGATTTTATCAGGCTCCCCCGGATCCCTTCCTCCAAGTTATTGATGAAGATATTAAAGAGAACTGGGCTCAAGACAGAGCCCTGGGACACCCCACTCAAAAACAACCTCCAGGTTGATGCAGAACCATTTATGAAAACCCTTTGAGTGATCTGGGAAGGGCTCCAGGATTCTGAAGAATCTGTCCACTTTCTGAAGCCAAACAAACCTTCCCCTGCTGTGTCCTCAAACTCTCTCCGCACATGCCTCTTACCCAAGTGGTGGGCCTGGCCCGGCCCAATAATCGGTTCCCCGGAAGTAGGCAGGGCCAGGCTGGGTCAGGGGGCGGGGCCGGGGTCAGGGGTGGGGCTGTGGGTGCGGATGGGTGGGGCAGGGGCGGGCCAAGATTGGCTCCTGCGCAGTGCCTGTCCTGAAGCTGGCTGGCCAGCTTCAGTGCACCCACTGCGCAAGCGCCAACCATAGTCTTTCGAGACTGACGGAGGCGTGCTATGTTTATTCAGAGATTCACCTTACTCTGTGGATTTCTGAAAATTTGTGGGTTTCCGGTAGATTTCTTCAGGCACTAACAGAGCTAGCAGTCAAGTCCTACAGCATGTAGTGTTACACAGGCAGCTTTTAAAAAAGGTGCTTTTTAGGAGCTCCCCTCAAGCTGAAGTTATGGCATTATTATAAACAAACAAATTAATAAGGAAAAGGTCAAATCACTACCCAGTAAACCTTATAAGACTTTCACTGCCATTAAGTCTCAGCTGAAAGCTTTATAACTTGGAAATATAATTACTGTCAGGAAACATGCCAAAGAAGCAATCAAGGGGAAGCGGAGAGCGGAAGGCCATGTTTAATTCTGACTGCCATGCTCAAGCCAGTAATATAGTGTTTCGTTCTGACCAAAATTAGGTTGGTATTTAGCTCTGCCATAAATGGCAGCTACTCAGGGTGACAGTAGCTCACAAGGTGAGTGAATCACATGCTGTCAAGTAAGTTTATCTGTGTGCATTTTTAAAAGGGTTCCTGATATCCTAAGAACAGGAAAGAGTAACAGCTTGCAATATAATTAATTCAGATAGTGAAGATATTTACCTTCAGCTCGTGTCATTATTCCCTGTAAGCCTGTTTCTAGTACATGTTTCCAAGGGGCTATTACTAGCCAGGTATGTGACACCAGTGATGGGCTTCAAAGAAATTAAGAACCGGTTCTCTGTCCATCTGGCAGCCACTTTTAAATGGCTATTTTTAAACTTTATATGTACTATCTCTTGTTAAGAACCGGTTCTATAGAGTAGGTGCGAACCTGCTGGTGCCCACCACTGTGTGACACCTGACTTGGCACCCAGGGCCTCCAAATTTGTTGACAACACCATATTATCAGTATTCATCAATTACTACAATTAACAATATATCAGTTGAAATTTTTATATAACACCCTTCCTCTAAGGAGCTCAGGGTGGTATGCATAGTTCCTCCCCATCTTTTGTCCTTATAACAATCCTGCATGTTAGGTGAGGATCCTGCATCTTCTGGTGCACTTGTTCAGCTCCACTTTCACTGGATTGGAAGCAACCTGGTGGCCTTTCATTCCTCTGGGCCTGACCTGAACAGAGCGAAGACATGCTTGCTTACGTAGCTGTATAGCTCAGGGTGCAATCCTAAGCCAGTCTACTCAGAAGTAAGTCCCATTGTGCTCAATAGTGCTTAATATCAGGCTGTGATAACTGGATCAGGCCATTTTGGGAGCATTGGATTCAGAGGTGGGATTCAAATAAATTAACATGTTCTATGTCCTAGTAACCTAAATCAACAACAGGTTATATGTCCCATTAGTAATGGTTCTCAGATCTAGGCGCTCATTAGCAAAGGGTTCTATAGAACCTATGAGAACCCCCTGAAGCCCACCACTGGTTGGATTCCTCTCAGCCAGCTCTTTCCAGTAGAATATGGTTTTTTCCCTATTTGCAAGTAAAACCACAATACAGTTCAATTTCACTTTTCACAGGGCATTTTAGGTTTTTTTGGCCATAAAGTTTGATAGGAAGGGGATGTTTCAAAACTTTTTTTAGATTCTGCTGGATTCTGCTGGAACATACAAATCAGGGGTGGGCCGAGCCTCTCCCAACAACTGGTTTGCCGGAAGTGAGAGGGGCCAGGCCGGGTCAGGGGGGTGGGGCCGGGGTCAGGGGGCTGGGCGGGGGTGGGGTGGGAGCAGGGCCTGAGAGGGCACGACGCCACCCACCTGTGGCCAAAAGACCGGAGTCGAGTCGCCGGCGCACACTGTGCATGCCCAGAAGTACACAGACTGCGCATGTGATGTCTGAAGGACATAATCTGTGCATGTGCCAACCTTCGTTGGTTGGCACATGTGCAGCCTAGGGATGCAGTTCTCTACACTGGGCTGGGAGTAAGTCCCATTGACTTTCATGGGACTTACTTCTGAGTAGACCCACTTAGGATGGGGCTCTGTGGCTGCAGTCCTCTCCACACTGGTCTGGAAGTAAGTCCCATTGACTTTCATGGGACTTACTTTTGAGTAGTAAGTCCCATTGACTTTCATGGGACTTACTTCTGAGTAGAGCTGCTTAGGATGGGGCTCTGAGGCTCTGGGCTCTGAGGCTGCAGTCCTCTTCACACTGGACTGGAAGTAAGTCCCATTGACTTTCATGGGACTTACTTCTGAGTAGACCTGCTTAGGATGGGGCTCTGGGGCTGCAGTCCTCTCCACACTGGCCTGGGAGTAAGTCCCATTGACTAAGGCAGGTCAGGGCAGGCAGGGACGGCGAGAAGGTGCCTCGCTCGGAGGCAAAGCAAGCCTGGCTGGCTGAAGAGCATGCGATGTGGCTGCTCGCTCTCTTGCCGGGCAGGTCTGAATAGGAGGCGGGGAGGAGGGATTTCCTCACCCGTCTCTAACTAGCTGCGCGCACAGAATGAAAATGGCGGCTGCGAAGGCTGAAAATGTTCAAAGGGCCCCCAAACCAGTTTGGCAGCCCCCGCAACTACTGGTTCGCAACCGGCGGCCTCAGGCTAACAACCGGTTCGGCCGATCCAGTCTGAACCGGTCTCAGCCCATGCCTGATACGAATTCAACAGTATATAATATGATGGGGTTACTACAAACCTTTGTTATTTTGCAATGTTGTTCACTTCCCCAGGTTCTCATCCCCTCAGGGGTGGTACCTAGGGACTGCCCCCTCTGACCCCGCTAGCTATACCACTGCGCCTGGCTAGGAAAGGTAGTTAATATGGAAGGGAAGCTTGTAATCTACTGGGCTGAACCACTGTTCCCTCTAAGATGTGTTAATTTATGCATCCAGTAGTTAGGGTTGAGTTTGTTCTAAAAAATGTTATCTGATATTAGCAAAAAATTAAATAATTTCAAGCATCTTCTGTAGTGAAGACAGATGCAAAAAAATCCATTCAGCTTTCCTGAAATATTTATATCCTCTTTATCTGAATCCCACTTTATCTGTTGCTATACTGTTTTTGCAGCAACAAACACAGGTACCTCACTGGAAGGAAATAATATCCAATAAATATATAACATCAAGAATAAATATATGTTTAACACTAGCCTTTTTAGGAATATTTTCACCTATTTGGATTTAGCTTTCAAAGAAAACATACATCAAAAACACATGTTTTAGCTAGGTAATCAATTTGACAAAAGGGCTGGATGGGAAAGGGAATAATAAATCACTATGCAATTTTACAATTCTTCCTTTAGGCTACTTCTCTAAATTTTGGATTTAAACTACCAGTATAAACAATTACTCAACTACATTCAAAATCAAAAGAGCTATACAGTATATTTAACATTATCAAGAAAACTCCATAGGAAAATACCTGCAGCAGCATTTACAAAAGGTATATGAGTTTTCAAATTGCTCGCCCAGAAGCAATGTCAAGATATAATGCATTATAGTAAATTATCAACTCTGCAGACAAAACAGCTCAAGATGAAAGTGCCAGGGCTTATATAGGTAAATTCAACAGTCTGTTTTCAGTGTGAACAGGGCATCATGAAATGTGAACGTGATTAACTGAACATGGTTAAATCAACAGAGACACCCAAGATATTTGGGATTGGTTGATGTTCCATCTTATTATTAAAGATTCTTCTGAGGCAAAGAGGGATTTAGCAAAGAGGGATTTAGCAGGGATCCCCCTGCTAAATATAAGAGGAGCACAACTTAAGACCCCGTTAGCAGGAGTAACTGTATTATGATATATGGAAATAGGAACTGACTTATATCATGACTTATGGCTCTCAGAGCAATTTGTCTCATGGACAGGTATGAGTTCCATAGACAGTGATGTTTTCATTTTCTGGTTAATTGGCCATACCTTTTGATAGAATTCAGATATTCCAATGCAGTTTGTTTCATTGCATTCTGCAACAAATTACCTTTCCAACAATATACAACATGATGGTATTATTATTCATACATATCCAGTTTTTCACAATTTTAGTCACTAGTGTCAATTTCAGCTTGTTGCCCCCTAAAGCTTGCCAACTGATACCTTAGCTATGCCTGGAGATGTGACAGAGACTTTGAGTACAATCCTAACCATGTCTACTCAAAAGTAAGCCCCATTATGTTCAGTGGGTCTTACTCCCAGGAAAGAGTCTTTAGGATTGCACCCTTTATCTTCCATAACTTCACTACAAATACTTAAAACATACCTTTAGAGCCAAATCATATTCTCCTTCTACCAACATTTTACTGGTGTTGTTGCACCAAAAAGGTTCACTGTATCAAAGGGGCTAGACAGGGAGACAGAAGAGAAGCAATTCTTCCCACTGCCTTCCCAAATTTGCTGAGGCAGGTGTCTTGCATCAGGATGCAATCCTAACCAATTTAGGCCAATGCAACTCACCCATCTCCCTGTTCCTTCAAAGGTGGGAGGAGGTCAGCACGTGTCTGTGCACTGGCCTAACTTTCGCAAAAGTGGCACAGAAGTGTCTAATGGCTCTTTTGTGAATCCGCCGGGACAGAACAGGACATATTTCAGGACTGGTGCTGGCCTAACTGGGGATTAGTATTATGCTGTCATATATATGGCTTTCATGTGGTTAATTTAAACACTATATTTTTATTGTTAGATTTTTAAACTATTATTTATTATTTAAGCCTTCAATCCTAACCTCTAGTTAGGTTGGCATAAATCTTGGCCTCAGTCCTGTGCTGACTTGGGGATGTCACAAAAGTCCTGTAAGACACTCCTGCGCCACTCATAGGGGAGGATTAGGCCAGTGCACAGACATATGCATACCTCCCTACATTACCATAGAAATGGGAACACAGAAGAGTTATGTTGGCCTAAGATAGGACTGCACCCTTAATTCAATAAATAATTACAAGAAAGCCACATGCTGCCTGTTCACCAGGAAAAGGAGTACAATGAAGTTTCTTTTTTCATGACACAGGCTAAAAAAAAGGACATGTCCTGGAAAAAGAGGACCTATGGTCACCTTGGGCAAACTGAGATAGCGCTTCCTGGTGGTTTAATTACATATCCAACCCTGCCGGGTTTGTCCCTTTCAAGCACCATAATAAATGAGCTGGCGGGCAACTTTCCTTGCTCCTTTTGTGTTTGTGTTGCTTTATGGACAGAGCAGAAAGGAGCAGCTTGGTAATGGCAAAGGTAACTTTATTTTAACGTTTTGGGTCCTTGACTTTTTTCTTTTTAATATGTTCTGCTCTGTGAAGCTTTGCCAGTAATCACTGCATGTCACTGCATAATATGATAATCTAAACAAAACAAAATGTGTATTTCTTGTATATATACTGAACCTGAATTTTCTTCGTTCTGAAAATAGAGAACCGCAGAAATCATGATAAGCAAAAAGGAGCACAAATTCAATGCATCAAAAGGAATAGAAACATCGCAATATCAATAGCAGGTCTCAAAGATCATGTAGTATGAACATTATCCTGTTTTCCTCTTTGTATGCAGAGAAGATTCCTCAAAGACAAACTTGAGGATTCATGTGTGCATGCTGCTAGGGACTACATGCACACAAAGTCCTTCCTTGTTTACCTCTTATGTGGCCATTGTGTACCTGAGCAGAGAGGCCTTACCTTAGCAGCAATTGAAGACCATCCCTACAATCCAGAGTAACTATGGGAGCATGTAAGAGACACTACGTGCACCCGTAGTTACTGCACTGCATAGTGAAAACCTATGGGAAATTCATAATGCAATCCATAGTAAATTGTTCTTACACCAGAGCAAGGACTCCCTGTAGTTACTCTGGATTGTGCCCTATGCGCATTTCTTCAGGGTTCAGCAAACACCTTTCTCATCAAGCCAGGGGTATGGATGAATCCCACCTGATCCTAAAGGGCAGAACAATCCTATTGGGCTGCCCTACTGGTTAAACAAATGTTCTGCTAATGCTAACTGCCTTCTGGTAGTCATACACAGCACTCCAAGAGCACTCAGAGGCACATTCTGCAGATCCTACGCACTTGCAGGGAATGAATAGTATTGGGCTGATAATCAGTTTAAACTATACAGGATTTGAATTTCTTTTCTTTGGTCAAGATGTTACAGTTTTACAGTGTTTTCAAAGTGTTAATTCCAGTGAGTGAATGGCGCAAGCAGTTAAGACGCTGTGCCTGTTAACCATCAGGCCAGGGTTTGAGACCCAGGTTGGCCCCACAAGACAGGGTGAGCTCCTGCCCTTAGCCTAGCTCTGCGACGCCAGCTGGATCCAATCGTATTGGCTCTGCCTTTCCACTGGACTAATTCAATGGCGTGGAGAGGGGGGATTTGCTGCTTGGGTAACAGCCTATCCTCCATTACAATCCAACCCAGGCTTTTGTGCTTCGCATGCAGCGTATGCAGCGCCGAGCACGATACCATAGTCTTTCAAGACTGATGGAGGCCTGCTTTTAATTCCAGTTCATAACGCAATGTAACATATCTTTCAACTGGTTCTCAGCCCATTATTAAATACGTAACAAGTGTATGATCTTATTGCTAGCAAATAAAACATTTTTTATGCAGGCCAACTGACCTCACAAATGGGATCTACAAACATATAATTTCAGGATCCTATAATGAGAGTTTGATTGGTACAAATTAGTGCAGGTAAATACTAGCACCCTCAGTAGAAACCCAATTAACTCTAAGTACTATTGTTTAGCAATATGAGGTGTCATTGCTACCTTGCCATATGCTGATTTTATCAAAGGGACATTAAGCAAGCCAAGTAAAACAAGGCTATCTAAAGTGTATCATTTGCGAACTCAGTGTTACTGTTGTCCTTATTGGTTCTATGCACTGTAGCATGAAGACAGAAGTTCAGAGCTGAGGGTTGTTTGCATTCTTTCCTAGGATTATGTTAGCCATTTCCTTGCAAAAAATTAAGACCTACTTGGTAAGGGCAAAGTAGTGAAGCTAAAAGCTCATTATAAATCCTTTTATATTAAATTTACCGGTCTATGGAGTACAGTGATAAGCTTTCTGACCTCAATCCCTCTGGATGTGACTTCACAAATGAATGCAACTAATGTCTTTTTGCTTTATGGAATGTGATTCAAGCTAATCCTGCACCAAAAAAAATGATGAGGTGAAGGTGAGGTCATGGACTATAGGCAATAAAGACATGCGGTGATAGAATACATGTGTGTGCAAAAATCAGCACAGTAATTTAATACTTGTCTGAGAACAGAAAAGGAAGAAACTGACTCGGTTAATTGAAATAAAGGAAAACACGGAAACAAGAAATATTTATTAAAAAGTCTAGTGAAATTCAACATTGTTGGGAAAATAAAAAATAGGATAAGATTCTGTAGTAAAGCAAAAAGGATGCAAATAGTCAGGCTGTTGTCTATTAATGTTTAATTTGCCTTTGTATTTTTAAGAAAATAATTGAATAGCCAGTGGCAGTTTGTACGTCAAAGATAATACAAACCTAAACTGAAGAATTTGCTCTGAAAAATATATCTAGTGTTATTTATGCAAAAGAAACACAGTTGACATAATTGTTTTTATTCAGCAGTTCAATTAAAATAAGAATCAAGAAGAAGAATACTCAAACTGGATAAACGGGAGCGTCTGTACAGAGGTTGCAACATGGGCATGTTTTCATCTCCATTTGAGAGATTAATACAAATGGTCTTGCTAAAATTAAGCTGTTAGACTGTGTAGAGAAAGACAGTGCTTATTTTAGCAGCTATATTTCCTATACAGCCAGAACCATCCCAAGCTGCAATCCTATCAACTTTCCAGCACAGGCATAGCTTTCCATCTCTGCCCCCCAATAGCAGAATGTAGCATGTGCCCCTCTAGCATAGCTTTACCAGTGGGGCATATGCTAAATCTTGCAGTTGGGGGGTAGTGACTGAGGTGCCTCAAGATAAAGGAACATTTGTTCCCTTACCTCAGAGTTGCATTGCCGTCACCCCAGAGCTGAAAAATTGGAAAGGATTGCATCTCCAGTCACTCAGGTGTATAACCTGCTCCTCTTTTTACTCCATTTGTGAGGAAAGTCCATAAGAAAGAGGTATTCTCAGTCATGGATATACACAGTTATATCCATGACTGAGTTTTGCCTGATCTTTTACAAGTGCTATGAAATATTATTATTTGTCTCATAGGACAAACTGGAAGCAGATCACTCTAATTTGACATTATAGTTGATGTTTATTTGATACTCTATTCATTCTTTTACTCCTTTCAGAGTGTTGATACAGATCCCAAGTCTTCAGTGTAAAAATTAAAAATCAAATGGAATAAATCACAGAAACTAGAAATAAGGAATATTTTAAAGCAATCACTACCGTTGTTTTGAAAAATACCATCTCTTATATGTAGTGTCTCAAAGTGAATCTGAGTAATCATGAATATTTTCTTTCTTTCATGCTGCCTCACACATGAAAGACATGTTAGAAACCAGAGGCTCCTTCTCTAAGTTGCCATGTTCTCCATGAGAGAACCCTACATTAATAAGTTTTTAAAGAAAAAATGAAAACAAAACTGTTTTATTTGGTCACTAATACTATATATTGGGCTTTGGACTGGCAAAATGCAACCCAGCACATGTCTGAATGGGACAAGCCTGATGGGGTGAACCAGCGAACTCTTCAAATCAAGGACAGCTTCATGCAACAGACTCATCAAAGGAAATTTTATTCAGAAATCAGAGCAGTGACTGATTTATATATTTATATATTATCATGAAACAACTACCAAGCATGGTTCTCACAAGTAGAAATCTAAACTTGAATGTGTAATGGAGTAACCCAACCAGGGTGATCACATGGTCAGCTCCTGATATGTTTGAGAGTATAACTCAATTTAATTTGATACTTAAAAACCATATTTCTAGTGCACATATGTGCTAAGGATACCAGGGAAGTGGCTTTAAAGAAGGAGAGAACATGGTTTCAACAGAGGAAACAGCAGAGGCTGCAAGTAGGGATTGTGGAGCAAGCCACAGTAGATGGTGGAGAGAGAGATTACAACAGCTTTCTTAGGTATGTGGAATGAAAGGGAAATAAACAGTTAAAAGGCTACTGAATGTAGATGTGTTCCTTAGATCTATGATTCCAAAACTGAGACACTGGAATAAATGCACAGCATGTCACTGGATATTTTTTAAAATGCTGTGGGTGTTTTAAATTTTCAAGGTAAACTCAGTGAAGAGTGCCATGAAAAAATTGCAGTTGTCCCAGGTATGCCATGAACACCCTTTGGGACCTTCTACCTTAAACTGACAGCTGGAGTTTATGGAAGTCATTATAGACACCTCATGCTCCAGCTTTCCCCTCTTATGATGAAAATGGAAAGCTCTTGAATTCTAGATACTCAGAGCATAAATATATACTGTAAAGGTTTTCAAGTCTCAATATTTGCTTCAGATCAAAGGAGTTTAAAATAATTATTCTGTTTCTTTTGTTTCTTTGTTATTTTATAAAGAGCTCAACACTGAATAAATCCATTGCCAAATAAGACCAATGGTATATCTTGCCCTGGAACTGAATCTTTGTGCAGCCCAATAGATATCCAGCAAATGACTAGTGGCAGTCCTGCAAGCAGCTTACCAGATATTAGATCTTTGATAAATCAATCTGATCGGCAGCCTGTCTTTATCTAAAGTAGGGGGATGGATCTGGGGCTTGGGCAAACCCATATGTCAGGTGAGTGGACCTTACCATTCTCCTGGGTTTCCATATGTATTCCTCCAAGATCTTGGGACAGGGACGCTGTGGGCAGCTGCATCTACCCAGTGTCCTGTTGTGCAGCCTTCCTAGATGGCAGTCAATGGAAGTTACTTCCCAGAGCAAACCTGTCTCTAAATGTAGGACGAATATACATGGCAATCTGGCGAAATAGTAAGATGCAGTCTGAACAGGGACCACATTTTTGTTATGCAACAGTCATGAGTTTGAGGAGCACAGATCTAAGGCCCGGGCATATCAGCCAGCTATGCTATAAAGTACAGTAGTCGCAGCTGATAATAACAGTTTCCTTTTCCCATATCTTAAGAAAGCTAACTCTCTGTCATGTCCAACTTGTTTAACAAGAACTGCACCTGTATATATGTAAGATTAATTCTAACCTGCAATTTTAACCTCAGCAGTTTATAAACAGTCCTGCTGTTTATCTTCTTTTCCTTCTTGCACCAGCAGTACTAAATTTATACATTGAGTTAAAAATATTAAATACACAGAACAAAATCTGTCATAGCAACTAATGAATAATAATGCACCACCACAAAATAACAAAGGCTAGATCTCAATGAACCCTACAGTGTGACATTTACAGTACACTAATATTATAATTAAATACATTGTATTTCTAGACAACAAATTATAAGGCAGGCATTCAAAACCAGGCAATATACAGCCAATCTGAACCAGTAATTTGAAATCCAGATGCCAAACTATGCTGGTTTATTGCTAGCACAAACCATGGTGCTGTGAGCAATACTCCACATTCAAAGCAGTAAACATTAAAAGCTTTTCTTTTGTATAATAGCAGGATTCATGCTATCCATTTTCTTTTTTAGATACAGAAAATCTTAAAAGACCAGTTATGAGTGAATTATATTTGCAGAATTCCAAAAAGAAACCTGTGAAAGATGAAATCTTTAAAGAGAAATACCAGCACAGACAAAGGGATTTAGTAAGCTTTAAGTAGCTGGGCTCCCTAGATAGCACTAATTTGTATAGAGCAGCAGATCAGTATAATCACTCCATGAAGAGCACTTACCACAGTCATCAAACACTCTCAAAGCAGCAATGAAAAAGGAAGCTTCCACTTACCTGGAAAAGAAAACAAGAAAAAATTGTGTTTTATATTAGAGCTTCAGAAGCAACATTTTGATAACCACAGTGGCAACAACAAAAACAGGGAAAGATACCTGGTTGGAATTTAACTTTACAAGACACCTTCAATAGGGCAATATGGACACCATACCACACTCAACTAAACTTTAACTAAATTAGTCTTAAAATGATGTGTGTGAAACACCAAGTGAATGAAAAGCAAGGCACTCTCATTACAATATATCTACAGGTCCTCTTCAACAAATTTAGGGCCCCATCTTATCTTGTCCTACCACCAGCACTGACCTCCTGCATCAGTACTGTGTGTTGCAAACCAGAAATAAGGTATATCTATGGTACCAGGAAATGATGGGCTGCTGGCACTGGGACTCTCAGTGCTGAACAGAGGGCCAGCTGGTGCTCTTCCAGCATTGGCCGGCAGTGATCTACTTTTGGGGAGAGGAGAGGTAGAATGGGAGGAATGGGGTAGAGGAATGAACCACGGCAGGAGTGAGGTGGGAATGGTTGAACTCTACTCCATCATATCCTATTCTCCATAAGTGGTCCCTACAAAGAGAGCTAGATCCAGCAGGAGAGTGAAGTTTGGGCTACCAGAAAACAGGACTTTCTTTTAAAAAGTGGAACACCGGGACTTAGATGGATAACATGACATTTTTAGAAAGGTTAAACTCCTCATTGCACACATCCTTCTACTACCCTTACAGTGCAATCCTAACTTGTGCCGGATCAGACAGTCTGACATGCATGAGCTGCATCCAGCGCATATTTAGGGGTGCTGCTGCACAACTCCAGGACAGGGAAAATTTTCTCCCTACCTCAGATAATGCGGCAGAAGCCCCAAGAAGATGATGCAGATGCAAGCAGAACAGTGCACCGGCATGGCTTTTCCCCAACGAAGCATACATGTGCTTTACAGTATGTTTGCAAACCTCCCTGGCCAGTGCACGGGTCTCAGGGCACAATCAGGATTGTACCCTTGGTTGAATAGGTTGCGGATATATGTGCCACTTAAAAACTGTACAAAAACCTGTTTGACCAAAGGTGACAATGGGGCAAGTAAAAGTAACATGCACACACAGCAATACTTCAAAAATACATCAAGTTATTGCCTGACTCCAGTCACAACGGGAATCTTCAGTTCCTCTTTGGAGACAGAAAATGCATCGCACTGGCTGAAACATTAACTTCAACAGGGAGCTGTCCATTGAGACCTTACAACAAGTGGTGCTGAAAGCTACTGACTGCTAACCATGAAATTCTTTAAGGCAGAATCACAGGCTGAAAATTCACACCAATGCAGCATGGGGCCATTTGTGATTTCATTTTCCTAGCTCTGAACCTGAGAAAAGAGGGACTGTATCACAGAACCTGAATTACACATTACATTAGCCTTGGGTCTTACTTCCATTCAGAAGATGTACAGAGTTGCAGCTCGGATTTGTGCCACGATAGTGGGTTTTGAAATCTTTTGTCTCTATGCAATTTGCCTGAATTGAAGATGCAAATTAACCCTTCAAATTAAACAATGAAAGTTAAGGGTTAAATTCCTGTTTTTCATTATAGTTGTTTTGAAGTGGTGTAACTGTAAAAGAGTAAGGCTGCAATCCGTAGTTAGGGCAGCGAGGAGTGCCCTAGCTGGGCTGCCCAACTATTCTGAATCCACAGCAGAAAGTTGTGCTGGATCCAAAGAATAAGCAAGCTTGGGCTGCCCTACCTGCTACAGAGCATGCTAAGTAGGCACCATCAGTGGCACCTGGGGGGCTTGCTCCCAAGGAGACCTCCCTCAGATCACACTGAACAAGGAACTGCTGTGGTGCCTGCCTTATAAGGAGTCCCTGACAACCAGTAACAGCTGCAGCATGAGATTGCAATACATTTTACAGTGGATTCAAGAGGCTTCTTGGAGTGGCCTGCTGTATCCAGAGGTTATTGGGCTGCCGTAGTTGTGCCTTATCCTGAAGTTGAGAGGCAAGGGTTCCAGATAGGCTGGCCAAAAACTCAGTTTTTTTGTCAACACTGCCTTATCATGGACCCCTATGGGTCTCCTCATTGTTAAATCTGCTCATGAGATGGTATAAATCAGAGGAGCTAGAAGAGGGCATTTCTGCTGTGGAAACAGGCTCTGGATACAGAGTAACTACTCTGCCCAAGGCAATGCTAAAAATTCCCTCAACATGCCTCTCCTGAGCTGCCTAGGCTGGCCCAACTAGAGCAGCCCAGGTCCATCAGTCTTGGGGCAACCTATGTTACCTTAGGCTGCCCCATGCCTTTTCCAGCTGCCAATCTTAGAATTGGGCCACCTCAGTGATAGACAGGGCAGCCTCAGTGCACTTCTGGATTGCAGCCTAAGTATGCTATATACAAATTGTGCATTTGTGCAATTGCGACATGGCATGTAGATAAAAGTAGGACCAAAAGTAAAAAAAATTAAGGATCTAACTAATGAAAGGAAGGTGTAGTATACATATGAGGGTATGATACATCACTCAGCATAAGGAAAATGTAAAAATATAATATGGTCAGGAGTAAGAATGGGATGCAAAAACAGATTGATCTGTGTCCCATTTAAAGTATTTAAGGCTGAAATCCTAAAGACACTTTCCTTGGAGTAAGACCCATTGAATAATAACCCTGGGGGTTATTTTTGAGTAGTCATTGTTAGATTTGTGCTCTATGTGATCAATAAAATTAACTTCCGAAGGCTGAAGAATGGCACACCTGTATCACACACAATTACAACTTTCTGAGTGAATGAACACTGACAATGCAATCCTAACCTGCACTAACACAGTCAGGCTTCATGTCCTGCACTGTATGATAGATTAGGAACAGGATAGACATCACTTTGAGATAAGGAATATTTCCCCTTACATCCTTCTAATGCTGCAGCTTGCTGTATGAGATTACTCTGAGCTGAAAAGGCTGTGTAGGGCTCCCTTGGAATGGGAATTAGGATACAGTATGCGACACCACCACCAATCCCGAGCCCATCCTATTATGTGGGTATACACATATTATAACATATTATGAGGGCACAATCCTAACCAATTTAGGGCAATGCAAGTCACTCATGTTGTTCCAGCAGTGGTGTGGAAGGCTGGAGCATGTCTGTGCACTGGGCCTAACCCCTGCCAGGAGTGGTGCAGAAGTGTCTTGTGGCACTTTTGCGACACCTCAAGCTATCACAGGATTTGTGTCAGGGGGTTAGAATTTCACTGTGAAGTTCTTAATCATCGTCCTCTTTCCTTGAACGAGCATGTCTATAATGAAGCATGCTCCTGGAAGGTGACATGATCAGATCAGACATCTTTTGAAACTTGCTGAAATTCTAATGGGAGAAGTGGACCTGATTTTCTCCATGCATTCCCTACAATAAGCTAGTCTTTGGACAGAATAAATTCAAAGTACACCACTTATGTGTGATCACACTTATGTGTGATCATAGAAAGGCTGATTTGTGAATTTCGGATGTAATTTAGTTACAGGTATGGCTTAGCCTGTTGCTTCTTATTCAGAAAGCTAAAATATACAAAAAGAAACGTATTAGAATGCAGAGCAATCAACTAACTGACACCAGAGCTTAGGCCAGCCTAACTGGAGATTAGGATTGCAGCCTACGGGTGCATGTAAGAGACATTACGTGCACCCGTAGTTACTGCACCGCATAGTGAAAACCTATAGGAAATTCAAATTGCAATCCAGAGTAAATTGTTCTTACACCAGAGCAAGGACTCCCCGTAGTTACTCTGGATTGCGCCCTATGTTACTAATTTACTTCTGTTGACTATTTTTACTATTATTTGCTATAATTTACTATTGTATTGATGTAGCAGGAAATAAATCGGAAAAGATTCTACCTCCTGTGAGCATTTAGTAGAAAAGCCTCTACGGATGTGGTATAACACTGACTTTAGACAATTAGATTTTCCACATGATTAAGACAAAGTCTTCCTTGTCACAGCTTGCTGACCGTAGTTTAGAAATCACATGTTGCCTTCCTTGCCTGTAATGAAGAATAATCAATAGAGGAGTATGTTTTGCAGAGCACGCATGTGGAGATAAGAATCTGAAGTCCAACAAAAATCACTCCGTTTCTAAGGTGTACATGTTTTTCAGGGATGGGAGCATGTTTAAAGAAAGCTGTATTTAGATGTTTTGGAACTTATGAAATTCAGGTCTGGTCTGCATATTCTGCTAGGGCATGACGTTATTATGTTTATGTTAACCTTGATAAAGTCTAGGGTACAATTTGCACCATTCATAGATTAGATAAAAAAAAATCAACAGCTGAGATCCATGAATTATTGTCTAATACATTTCACTGTTTCTATGGAAACAGACATGGGAGTGACTCCGACATTATTCTTCCTATAAGAAAACATGGGGTGAGAAGGGACTAATATTAAGGTTTTCACCATTATATCCACTGCTGGTACCCAATTTTAATGGAATAAGATTGATTTTAATGTTGGAACCAAACAGAAATACATTTAACGGTGAAGACTGACTAATAGGTCTGGATTCATTTGTATCTTCAACATACCATCAGGTACACTCAGATAACCTACTTCCTGCTTGCAAGAAAACTGTGCAAAGAAAGAGGGTTAGAGGCAGGAAAATCTCACCAAGAATCTAGGTTGGACATGTCTTTGATGCACTCTCTCTCTATCTCACACTGTATATACAGCGGTACCTTGGTTTACAAGTATAGGTCATTTTGGAAGCGTGCCTGTAATCCAAAATGCTTGTATATCAAAGCAAATTTTCCTATAAGAAATAATGGAAACTCGGACAATTTGTTCCACAATCCATAAAGTCTTCATATAAAAATGATTACAATACTGTAATAGAGTACAAAATAATAAAGAGAATACAAAAACATAAAGAACAATAAAACAGAGTAACCTGCACTATGGCTACAATCCAAAGTAACTAGGAGACCTTTTACACTGACATAATTATGGTGCCACCTATGGGAAAACTATGGGAAATGCATAGAGCAATCCAGAGTAAGTGCCTCTTATGTCTTCCCATAGTCACTCTGGATTGTAGGCTTAGGCTGCAATCCTAAAGACACTTTCCTGGGAGTAAGTCCCATTGAACATAATGGGGCTTATTTTTAAGTAGACATGGTTAGGATTGTGCTGTAAGTCTCTCAGATCTCTCATGCTGCAATATGCCTCCCTTACAAAGGAGTGAGCACCCTGATTATTATAGGGCTTATTATAAAGTAGACCTGAAAGGCTAAGGCTGCAATCCTGAAACCTGGTATTTTGCATCTACACACCCACACACACACACACCCTTCATGGCTTGGAACCCGTGATAGTCCTTTCCTCTAGGAATTTGTCCAAACCATTCTTAAACACACAGAGGCTAAATGCCATAACCACATACTGACCTGTGGCAAGGAGTTCTACAGACTAATTACACACTGGGTAAAGAAATATATTTTTTGTCTGTCCTAACTCTCCCAATGTTCAATTTTATAGGATGTCCCTTAGTTCTGGCGCTATGTGAGAGAAAAATGAAAAAGGAGAGGCTTGACTCCTTCTCCCCCACGTAGGGCTATAGTAGCCTCTAAAGGTCTACTCAGCCATAAGCAACCTCCAGAGGGATAAGGTAAGGTTGCTCTGCCAGCTGTGACAGTCTGCAGGTTGCTCTGCTACCTATACAGGCACCAGCCATAGCTGTTGGTTACGGTGCTCATCCCTGATTCAACTGACAGCCAGCACTGTTCGAAGATACTTCCGTGCCAGCATGGCTGCACAGAATGATGTTTATTTTCTCACTGAGGTGGTACCTATTTATCTACTTGTATTTGAATGCTTTTGGATTGCTAGACTGGCAGGAGCTGGGCTAAGAAGAGGAGCTCACTCTGTTTTGCAGAACCCGAGTCTCAAACCCCAGCCTGCCAAATGACAGACACAGTGTCTTATTAACCTTCTGAGCTACTGTAGCCCACAGAAGTAAACAGCCACAGTCTGCTCCTGGATGCCCAGGAACATAAGAACATTAGAAGAGCCTCCACTGGATCAGGCCAAAACCCCATCTAATCCAGCTTTCTGCATCACACAGCAGCCCACCTGATGCCTCAATGACACCTCCATCCAATTTTGAGGTTGTCCATATTTACCCTTTCGCCTAGGAATTTATCCAAGCCTTTCTTAAAGGCATTAAGACTAGATGCCATTGACACATCCTGTGGAAGGGAGTTCCACAGACCAACCACATGCTTGGTAAATAAATATTTTCTCTTGTCTATCCTGACCCTCCCAACATTCAATTTTAGTGGCTGTCCCATAGGAAGCATGTCTAAATGTTGGATCTGAGCCCCGTCTCAGGCTCCCTTTCCTTCCATTCCATCTCAGAGTAGACAGATTATAGTTGTGAAATACAAATCATTATCTGAGATTAAACTCAGATATCCTTAACAAATTTTAATGTACAATTTTTAAGACGTTTTTTTAAAAGACCAACATTGTATACCATTTTCTAGTGATATTATTATTCATCAGTTGTAATATTGCTTTGTTGTCTAGGCGACATGCTGTGATAGAAGTAAGGCTTTGTTTTAAAACTTCTTTCTGCGTTAAACAAAAATCCTGAAAGTCTAGTTGAAAAGAGTCAAAGGATTCATTACAGCATATTTATACTCTACTGGGAAATATGTAACTTCCTCTAGAGGCTTTTTACCCTAACACAAGAATAGATTTCCTTGCCTAGTATATATTTTCTAAAGTGCTTTGACTTTTTAAAAGTAGAAAAAATATCCCATTATTTTGAGACAAAAACGAATTTCAGCTTTAAGCTTGAATGATGCATCTCTTGCTATAAAATGCAATTCAGGTATTTTTTCCCCCACTTCATTATAAGAAAGCGAAGAAGATGAATGTAAAATATCATCACATATTTTAACATGAGTAGAGGGGAGAAGTACCTTATTTACTTAAATCTAATGCACACTCCAATTTTAAATGGCTTGAGATTAAAAAAAAGTTTATTGATGATTATGTGCAGCTGCAACCCTATGAAGGTGCATAATTTAATTTTACTTCATACAACAATGAATTATATGACAATAATAATATGACAATGGGTTTATGTTGTGATTTTTACCTATTTGAGCTACTTTATACAACAATGGGTTTTATTATTACAATGGGTTACAATATAATAAACTTAAAATAAATACTGACCAATTCTTATAATCCAAATACCATATTTAATTGAACCTAATGTCCCATTGAATCTAATGCATACTCTGATTTTGGAGACTAAATTGCACTGAAAAAGGTGTTAGATTTGAGTAAATAGGGTACTTTCTAGCACTTGCTAAAGCAGCTGCACCTAAGTGGTTATCACTATATTGTATACTGGATACACTATATTCAGTGGTGGGCCCAGGCCAGTTCTTTCCGGTTCTGTAGAACCAGATGTTCCAATCCCTCCGCTGCTGGCAATCCGGTAGTGGCGGGGGGAGAGGGATAACCGGGCAGACCAGTTCGGGGGGGAAGGTGGAACGGCAGCCAGCCAGGCACTTTTAAATTTGCCACTTCCAGCGGCAACCTGGCGAGGTGCCCAACAAGCCCTAGCGCCAGAGCGTCCTTTCCCTGGCCACTGGGGCTTGTTGGGTGCCTCGCCGCTGGGAGCGGCAAATTTAAAAGTGCCTGGGCTGGCTGCCGCTCCAGCTGCCCCTGCTCCAGCGGCCAGGCTTGCTCCCAGGAAAGTGTGGCTGGGAGTGCAGCCTGAGAGCCCTCCTATGCCTGACTACTCAGAAGGAAGTGTGACTGGGAGTGCAGCCTGAGAGCCCTCCTTTGATGACTACTCAGAAGTGTGGCTGGGAGTGCAGCCTGAGAGCCCTCCTATGATGACTACTCAGAAGTAAGTGTGGCTGGGAGTGCAGCCTGAGAGCCCAATCCTAGCATGACTACTCTGAAGTAAGTGCCATGACAGTCAATGGGACTTACTTCCAGGAAAGTGTGACTGGCATTGCAGCCTGAGAGCATCCTTCCTAGCATGACTACTCTGAACTAAGTGCCATGACAGTCAATGGGATTTACTTCCAGGAAAGTGTGGCTGGCACTGCAGCCTGAGAGCATCCTTCCTAGCATGACTACTCTGAACTAAGTGCCATGACAGTCAATGGGACTTACTTCCAGGAAAGTGTGGCTGGCACTGCAGCCTGAGAGATCAATCCTATGCTGACTACTCTGAACTAAGTGCCATGACAGTCAATGGGACTTACACCCAGGAAAGTGTGGCTGGCACTGCAGCCTGAGAGCATTGTTCCTATGCTGACTACTCTGAAGTAAGTGCCATGATAGTCAATGGGGCTTACTCCCAGGAAAGTTTGGTTAGGGTTTCTGGGTGGCACTAACAAAATCTTAGATTTTTTTAAAAAAATTTAATTTTTTGATTAAAAAAACATTTTCCCTTTAAATTCTCCCTGGCCCCGCCCTTGCCCCACTCACTTCTGGGGAACTGGTTGTTGGGCCAGGCTGAGCCCATCACTGACTATATTGTATTCAGGGGAAACCCAAGCCATACAGTCAGGCTTCTCAAGCCTGTGTCAGCTAATTTGCCAGCATAGACTTATGAGACCGACAACAAATTTAGACCAGCATAAAATTTAGACTTGCTCTCAGTTCTCATGGTGGTGAGGGGAGGCCAGACCATGTCCCAGGAGTGGCACAGAAATGCCTTATAACACTTTTGTGATACCCCCAGGCCAGCATGGGACTTGTGCCAGATTTATGCTAGCCTAACTGGAGATTAGGGTTTTCAGCCTGATATGGAAGTCAGGATATGGCAGACTAGAGCACCACTAGACTCCCTCCTGCCCCATCTTTGTTCCAACCCCCCACTCCCTAGAGGCCATACCACTGCCCTGTGATTCTCACTCCTATCAGCAATGTGTCCTCCACCTGCCAACACCTTCCTGATGCAGAAGGTGCTAGTTTTTCCTACTTACCAGCTGAGTTTAAGACAGAATGACCAGATGCCCAAACCACAAAAGGAGGACAAGTTCTTGGATTCCTCTCAGTCTGGCCTTTCCGGCGGACAATGACATGTTTGCCTACTCATGAGTAAAGCTGCAATATTGGGCACTTTCACTTTTCCATAGAGTTCAATGCATATTTTTGGTTTAGTTTTTTTGGTCATACCTTTAAGGAGATATTTCAAAACAATTTTTGCATGGATTCTGCTCTTCAATACAAATCCAACGAAACGACAAGATGGGGTACTGCACACCACTGCAAAGTTCCAAAATGAAGCCAAAATGGAGGACAATGAAGTCCTTTTGGAGGACACCCAGACAGGAGGCTAAGAAAGAGGACAAATCCAGAATTTTCTGGTCATATGATCACCCTGGTTTATGATTGGACCCTAAGTACAGTACTTAGAGTTAGTAGTTTCAGACAAATTCAGGTAACCACACTTCCACAGGAAGTTTTAAGCCTGAAATTACCAGATCAACATTGGTACATTTTAAAATCATGAATATTCTCAGCAATCTGCCTTTGCTTCTCACGTTACCAGCTCTTGATCTGGTGCAGAAAAGGAGACACAGTGTAATGGCAAAATGCCCTCCGCATAGGAACCTGTCTGCCTGCCTGACCCCACCTCCCACCATCTCGGAAACCTCTGTCTTACTTCCCGCCACACCTCCTTCAGCTTCCCGCCTTTCATGGGTCCACACAAACCATCCAGCTGCATAGAACTGAAGTTTATATAGTGCTAGTGCAGTGCCTATTAATGCTGGGCTAGCTTCTGCTCATAGGCATGCCTTATGACACATTTGCAACATGCAGCCACACAATGCCTCCATGCTGAGCCCTCCGGTTTGGGCTCTAAGTTTGAATAAGCCACTTCCAGAGAAGGATGATGTATAATAAAAAGGTTAAGGTATCAGAATGCAGTGTTACTGAATTCAAATTCATAAGCCATTTTCTGTCTTTGCCAGAATTTATTAAAAGATACTATTATGTTGACAAGTTATTGCTCAACATTTAAGTGGCAGATTCATGTTGACAGGTGTTTGTTCTTACACTGGCAATTATGCAGAATATCTGCTTATCCCCACTTTTGCTTTTTTTCCCCTTTTATTGACTACAACAGTGCACAATCACATTACATTTCAGCTTTAAAGCCCCTCATATGATAATGACATAAAGTCTACTGTTCACTTAAAAGAGTCTACACTGAACATGTGTACCCTGTACAAAGTGCAGTTCTATTAGGGTGAAATCCAGAGTAACTACGGGGAGACCTTGCTCTGGAGTAAGAACAAGTTACTCTGGATTGCAATATGAATTTCACATAGGTATTCACTAGGTGGTGCAGTAACTATGGGTACACGTAATGTCTCTGTAGTTACACTGGATTGTGCCCTAAGTCTTTGAAAGAAGTGATTGTGCAAAGGTGGCATTAAGTTTGGGTGTATTGGAGGTTTTTTTAAAAAGTTTTTAATAAGTAAAAAGGGTAGGGATATAAAAAATCAGAAGGAGGAAGCTAATGCATTCTCTTTTTCATTTTGAAGAAAGGGCCTTCAGTAAGGAACACTAAAGAGCATTGTTGTAGTTTTCTTGTTAATCTGATCGCAACTGTAGCAAAAGCAACCATCTTTCCAGCACCTATACACCCCAATATAAGGGAACAAACATTCTCTTACCCTGAGGAAGCCTCTGTTAATGCCCCCCCCCCCACCTAGAGGATGCAGCACACACCTTGTAGGCAGGCAGGGTGCAGGCACCACAGCTGTTCCTTGTTCAGTGTGATCTGAAGCAGTTCTCCTCAGGAGCAAGCTCTCCCCAGGAGCCACTTACTTGGTCCCCAGTAAGCATGCCTACAATAGCCAACTTTTTCTACTGCCTCCTCAGCAGCAGTTAGACCACCCTAGAGGACTCCTTCAAATCCCTGTGGATTTGGCCTTAAGTATCAGCTCAGGATATGGCCAACTTCAGTCAAACTTCGCTGGGCCATTCTCTCTGGCCTAAGTCAGGATTGCACTCTGAACTATAGAAAATGATTGTAATCTCTGACTGATTGTATTAACACTGCAAGCTCTTCAGCACAATGTCTGAATTTTTTTACTTGCATTTGTGAAAACTCATAATATGTAGTTGTATAAAATAAATACAGGCAAGGCTGTTTTGGTCTGCACATCTCAAACAAGCACTGGAAATTTTTCAAATGTCAATCCAATCCAATTTTATTTATTTACAGATCTGCTGAACTAACAGCGAGGAAGTTATGAATAATCATAAACGTTTCAGAAATTGCACACTCTATATGAGCCATGACCGCTAGCCAATTTGGTCAAACTATAATGAGCCTCATCCCTGTGCAGAGGAATTCAGAGGCTTGATTTAAGGAGCAAATCATTCTGCATCACACAAACGTCCTCCAAGATCAACAAAGCACCACTCATTTCAGTGAGGTTTCCTTAAAACAAAAATTAAAACATGATCAGGACAATCCAGTGTTTCTAATCTCAACTCATTTTCATGGGAGAGAAATAAACGTAGGCCTAGCTCTCCCAAGGAAATCAGAATATTTAACCTTGGCAGCATCAAGTTTTTAATTTTTTTCTGCAATTTTTCTGTATAGAATTGAGGTGATATCATTTAAAATGTACAGTAATTTTCTATAAAATATGCTTAATTACTGCACACATTTAGATAAGAGATATCCTCAAAAGCATTATTGTCTGCAGTCATGTGAAGTAACGAGCACCCCTGCAGCAGAATAAAATGACTGTACAAATCAGCAGCAGCTCAAATAATTAAATCTTTTCATGCCCTTTTGGGGTATTTATCAGAGCTGAAAACAGGCAGTGAGTAATCCATGAATACTCATCACATGAGGACTGAATGCATTTTTGGCATTTTGTAATGACTATTTCATGTGCTTCTTGATTTAAAGTGAAAGTTGGCAAGAGGTTATAACTATGAGCGGTTTACAATATTATAAACAAAGCAACAAAAATCAATCTGATATCAAAACATTGTAACAATATAACTCCCAACAATCCAGCTATAATAATACAAATCAGCAATTAAGGCTATAATCCTAAAGCCAGCCTAAACCTTGGCATAAGTTTTGTGCTGACTGGGGGTGTCACAAAAGTGCCGTAAGGCACTTCTTCTCCATTCCTGGAGGGGTTAGGCCACTGCACAGGAGTACGCTAACCTTCCCACACCATCAAGGCAATAATCATTGTACAATGGACAATAATTTCCCAGATATTCTGAAGAACCACCAACTTCCCTAAAGCTATTGGCTAAGCAACAGTGTTTCAAGAGATGTTTTAGAAAAGCCCCCATAGTCTCAGTAATAGTCAGTTCTTCAGAAGACAACAGATACTTCAACTGAGTATTGTCTGAACAATCTGCCCTCTTGTTCATGTAAGAGGCTACATGTTTTTTGCAAGCTGGTATAATAGTTGAAGCGTACAGTTCAAGATCGCATGAGACAGAGATTCAATCATACTCGGCTCACACCTACAGCACCTTTCTTATATGGGAGTCTTGTTAAATCTTCCATACAGCAAAGCCGAGGGAAATATATTACACCTGGCCAATGAGAAGTACCACTCATGAGGGCACTTTAACAAAGTGTCAGAGTCCCTAGAAAGTCTTTTTAGAGGCTGTTCTGATTTAAGTTGTAATACAATCAGACCCTACAATCCAGAGTAACTATGGGAGCACGTAAGACATTACGTGTACCCGTAGTTACTGCACCATCTCATGAAAACCTATGGGAAATTCATTCTGCAATCCACAGCAAATTGTTCTTACACCGGAGCAAGGACTCCCCGTAGTTACTCTGGATTGTGCCCTGAGTCAGAATTTGCAAAGTCTTATTCAGTCTCAATTTATAGCAACCCATCTGTAGGCATAGGGTAGCCTGTGTAATGCTTCTTGGCAAGTCCAAGATTTCCCTTAGGAAATCACCCTAGATTTGTTCCAAAGGATGAGTTATGGGCTGCAATCCTGACTTTAGGACAGGAAAAATGGACCAGCTAAGCAGCCCTAAGTAGGCCATATCCTGAGCTGACAAGTTAGGCCAAATTCACAGGTCTAGAAGACCTCTGACTGGCTCAACTGGAGCTGAAGAGGCAGCAGCACAAGGGCAGCCTGCTCACTGGGGCTGGTGTAGTTGTGCTGTATCCTGAGATGAGTTGATGTACAGTGGCGCCTCACGTAACAAACTGTGCTTCATGCAACAAACACACTCGTTGGCAGTTGGGGCAGATGCACCGGCCGGCAGCCCTTTTAAAAAGTGTCAGGGCTGCCTAGTGCGCCTGCCCATAGTGAAAGCAACACTTCTGCGCTGTTCCTCCTGTGGCTGGGCGTCCGCTGGGCAGAGGGAGAGAAGAGCAGTGGAGAAGAGGGAAGCAGCTCAGGGCTAGCCAGAAGGGAACACGGAAGAGAGAGGCTCAGGATGGAGAGTAGGAGAAAGTGGGGAGACACTTGGAAAGTGTCTTGGATTGCAGAAGAAAGTGACTTTGATTGCAGCCTCCTAACCATGTCTACCCAGAAATAAGCCCCATTGTGTTAAATGGGGCTTACTCCCAGGAAAGTGTCTTTAGGATTGCAGCCTAAGTAGACTTTATAGGCTTATGCACACTGAATGCATGTTTTGAATTCAATTCCAGTGTTTTGTCATCATTTTTACATTCAGTTAATTTTTATATGAATATTTTTTGGGTTCTGAGTTCTTTATTCATAATATTTGGGTTTTATATGAATATTTTTTGGTTCTTTTTTGGGTTATATTGCTTCACTTGCTGAATTTGCTGTCTTCTAAAGCAGGTTGAAAATCATCTTCTTAGGTTGAAAACTCCTGTCTGGGGGCCAATTGTGGCCCTTGGGGATTCACAATTCAGCCCCCAGAGAGTCCCCAGTTTTCAATGAGCCTCTGGCCCAACAGAGATTGTTGGAGCCTGTACTGGCCTTATATTATAATTCCCCCTCTTCCTCTGGACAAATTATGTCTTCATGTATTTCTGGCTTGGTTTGTATAATTTCAATTTGTAAGAGATATGTGGGGAACAGTTCATAGTTCTTACGTGGTTCTGTATGCCTATATCATAGCATTCATGTGTATTATGAGTATAAATAAAGCAATTGAGAACCACTGATATGTAGAATTGCAGCCAAAATCATGTAACTTGGAAATTTAAGACTAAAAGAACATTCAGATGGTTTATCCAAGTGGTAATCACAAAAAAACTGATCATTGCCTAATAAACATTTGAAACATACTCCTGAATGAATTACATTTTGATTTAGGAAAGACTGTGCACATTTATTAATGGGGGGGGGGTGTCTTTGATGTTGCTACCAGTTACTATGAGTGGTCTAAAAAGCCACTCTGTGGGCAAAATTAGCTGACTCAGACTGCAATCCTAATCTCACTTTCTTGGAAGTAAGCCCCAATGACTATAATGGGGTTTACATCTGCGCAGAGAGGGATAGGATTGCACTGATATACTTTTAGAGATTTGTACAGGGAATTTTTAAAAACAAATTATTATTTTTTAGGTTAAAATTGTTTAAGACCATGTCCTGCCTTTATTTCAGAAATAAATATACCACTTTGATGACAGTAATTTCACACATTCTGGTTATAAAGTGATAATTGCAGTCATCTTATAAAAAGGTAACCTGTGAACACATCTAAGTCAAAAATCACTTTGGAGCACATATTATGGTTGCTATAAATAAAAACCAAATAAAGCATTTTCTAGATTTGCCTCCTGTTCTGCTGCATGCAACATAGCCAGGAAAGCAACATATGCTCTGCAAATGATGTGGAAATAAAAGAACAACAAAAGAAACTGTTACCATTAATTTGTCTAAAACTAAAGCTTCCCACTTATAGACAGTTGCATTCTGAGAATGGGAAACAAATGGATACTGATTCTTTTCACCAAAGTTATGGTACAGATCTGGTACAAAGATCTGGCTGAATGCTATAACTGAACATAAAAAAGAAACACAAGTTGACATATACTTTTGTCTGGTCAGAATATCCCAAACACTAACAATTTATCACTGTACATCGTTATCATTCCATTTTTGTTCTCATTAAGTACGGCGTAGGGCTGTAGAAATAACTTCAAATCAAACCCTGGGTGAACTTAAAAATCTGTCGGTGGGATGAAGATGGATGATGACCTCAATTGCTTCTCTATTAGTTTGTTTGCATGGTGGATGTTTTTGTGATTATAGTTACTCTGAGATTTAACAGTGGGGAGCTAATGGAAATGTTGTTCACTGCCATGGCAGACTAAATCAGTGGGGGGAGAAAAGAAATGTGTTTACACTTGAAGATGTCACATAAAGCAGCTGGAAACTTTTAGTTCCCTAGTCCCAGACGTACATGTTCCTTGAAGAACTCATCGGCATTATTACATACTCCTTCACACTTAGAAATCTATTAATTTACAATTAGTAGTATTGATTTTCTGGCAGGTTTGTAATTTCTGTAATAATTTACAGACTACTGAAGAAATTAACTATGCTCCTTCGAAAGATAACCATTACTGAGAAACAGAACTCTGCACGAGTTATTGAACACATCATTGACCGTCTGGATTCTCTGCTTCAAATTCTACATTAGTTACAGCAGAACTGATTGGTAGATTTTATCTCAACGTGAATGATTCTGTCTTTATCACCCACGCAAATCCAAGAGATTAAACTATATGCTTGGGATGCATATGAGGTGCTTGAGGTGCTTGATTTGAATTAATGCATGTGAATTAATGCATCTGGCCACAAATCCCAATGCTGGATGTTATAATATGTCTAAGAAATATTCTTCTGCTTACAATAGAGATGTGCTAAATTAAACAATAGCAACAACAAAAATCTCTAAAGCTGCAATCCCTTGTACTCTTTCCTGAGAATAACCCCACTGATTACTGTAGTCTTACTTCTGAGTAAGCATGCACAGGGTTGCACTGTCAGACTGATAAAGTTTTATTTTATATATTCCCAAGGTGCTCCTTGAAGATCCTATGTTATCCTATATGCTTAACTGTAATGTCTCTGAGGTCAGCAAAATGTACTGCATGAAAATGTTTTCTTGTAAAATTAGCAAAGCAAAGTTGAAGAATCAAAAGTTCTGCAAATGCATTCAGTATCTCACCAGTTGTGATGGCATCATTTAGACCAGTGACTGCCAGCTTCAGCTAAAACGTCAGGGATGGGTAGAATCTGATGTCTGATCATGTGTTGGGCATTAGAGGAATTTGTGATTAGTAAGAAAGCAAGAACTCAGGATGAGATTGGGATTCATCATCCTTGGGTCATACTGGGCTACTCTATCATTCTGTGAACTACACATACAATGTCTTAACTGGATGGCTTCTTGGAGAAACAATTCTCATTTATTAAACACTAACTTAAAAGCCGCACTCCGTGTGGTACTTTTAAGCCTGCTCCTGCAGAGGGTATTCTGGGCCTTAGGCCCAAGACTCAAGAGACGTCTGGTCCAGCTTAGAAAACAGCAATTTTGAAGAAATAACTTTAAATTCCTCTATTCAGTCCATGGAACTTGAAAACCTCACTGTAGGTTTTGTCAGTTATTTCCAAATTTGAATTTTTAACTGTTTCCTCCTCATCTGGCCACAAATCCCAATGCTGGATGTTATAATATGTCTATGCAGAGCAAGTGTGGGTGGAGCTAGAGGACATGTGTGGAATTGTGTTGTGTTGTGTGTGTTTGTGGAATGTGGGATTGATTTATGTGTGGGAATTAATCCCAGGATCATCCTGATTCCAAAAAGGTATAATATGTCTATGTGGAGCATTTGTGGGCAGATCTAGAGGGGTTTAGGTTGTGTGTGGAATTGTGGGTGTGGAGGTGTGGGGTGTGGGGTTCGGTTGTGTGTGTGGGTTAATCCCGGGATCACCAAGATTCCAAAGCGGGGGACACCTGTATTCTGTGATGACTTCAGAAAGATTGATTAAGAAGAGCTCAATAAATACTCTGTTTATGGCTACAATCCTAAACACACTTTTCTGGGACTAAGACCCACTGAACACAATGGGGCTTATTTTAAGTAGATATGGTTAGGATTATGTTCACTGATAATTAACAAACATATACCAAATGAAATGTAAATAGTTCTGACACAGAGAGCACAATCCTAACTATGTCACTCAAAAGTAAGCCCCACTGTGTACAACAGATCCCAGGAAAGTGTGTTTAGAATTGGAGCCAGAAGCTTTCAACTCGGTACCCTCAAAATGGCTGGTGAAAGCATGAAAAGACCCATTGCAGAGCTTGGGTCTCCCTCCAAACCATCTTGGGTTTCCTTTTTCAAGGAAGAAAGGTGGGATATAAGTCAAACAAAAACAAAAAGACCTCTGTCAGCTGCTTCAAGCCACAGTGGTGGCTGCTTTGGTGCTGCTGCATTTGCCAGTGGTAGCACTTTAGGAATGGACTGTCAGTGAGTTAAGCAGAACGCCAACCAGTTATGACAGATAGGAAAGCACCCAGCACGGCTGTCATTGTAGGCTGCCTTCCAATGAAAAACAGACAGGGTGACTGTGACAGCAATCTCTAGGGAGGCAGCAAGCAGAGTTGCCTCCAGCAGGTTAAGATGCAGTCATAGCTGGTGTCCAATATTTTAAAAGCTGGGGGGTCAGGCTTCTAGACAAAAAATCTACTTGGAAGGGGTTTTTCAAGAAAAGTACTGAGCATAAGAGAGAAAGGAGAGGCTGGCCGTGGACCTCATCACATGCCAATGCCTATAAGGAATGGTTTACTTTACATAAATGGACAATTATGACTAATTGACAGTAATTTCAATGCTGCCCAGCAATTCTATGGATGAATTGAGATTTCTAGGCAGATCATGTCTAAACATTCCATAATGAATTTAGAAACGATACTCATGTCTATGTTGAAGGGCTACATAATTTTTCCAAATATCAAGCTGATAGATGCTAGCGGTTTCTTTATATTTACAGATAGTTTTTTTCAACACTGAATTTTCAAGAAGCTTTGGATACCTATGACAACAATGACATGAAGTAATGGCGAACATCAGTATGATGATGTACAGATAAGGTTCAACTCATCTCTTTGGTGCTTTCTTCAGCTTACAGAGACTGTAATGGATTCGAGAATCACCATGACTGTGTACCACATATCTTTTTTTCATTTGTATTGCTAGGTTTTTCATTCCTTAACCAGTTTTGTCATTTATTTGGTTACAGGGGGTGCTTAAATTAGTGATTGAACATATTTCTTTTATTGAAATTTTGCACATCTTACATAAATATTGTGTAATACCACCATTAAGGAGAATTTTGTCTATATAAATACATTTTTGTTTGTTAACATAAATGTTTTGCTCCAGATTCATTGCTACTTTAGTATTCTTCATACTAAAGAAAAAATATTCACACTCAGCAGAGCAAAGGAGAAAAAATGTTTGTAAAATTATTTAGACAGCATTATCCTATGCTTTGACAGATTTTGCATGAACATTAATGAATCTTATGTAGTGCCTTTGTGCTGGTATCACACAGCTACATACACTGTATAAGATGGTTATGGGAGCAATCCAAACCAATTTTGGCTGGCCTAACCCAGCCAGCATATCTTCCTGTGATGATGTGGGGAGGTCACCATATGCCTGAAATTAAGCCCTGTGGAAAACTGAACTGAGCTACACAGCTGCATTTACATATAAGTAAGCAAAGGTGCTTGGCTTGCATCCACGTTAGACATAGAGGAATGCATAAGCACAAGAGCAATCCCAATCCAATGACTGTGGAACTCAACAAATGCTCCAGAAGGCAGCATTATCCCCCCTCCCAAAAAGAATAAAACAGAAGCTTAATTGATAAGGTGATTTTTAAAATATGAAAATATTAATTTGATTAATATTAATAAAAACAAAATATTAATCTGATTATTTAATTAGATGTTAATTAACTTCTAATTAATTGCATTAAAATTATTTCATTTTCTCTAAACAGCTTTGTGAACATTTGTTGAAAATTGGTATACAAATACAGTTAATTGATTGATAACTTGTTTTTTGGGCCCACTCATGTACACAAAATAATAAACAAGTCTCCACAGAGCTCCCCATGCTGCAGAGACAGTGAAGATAACAAATGCAATCCACTTCCAGTTTCATGGCCACAAACAGTAGCAAAAAAATCCTGGGAATTATGTTGCTCCACTTTCCTCTTCCCTGTAACAACTTACCGCAGTGCTCAAACTCTGGGAGAGTTTTGAAAACTGTTGTTTTAAGTACATACTTAGTGTCATCTGCCGTATACAGCTTGCTGGCATAAAGAATTTCCTCATGCTCTTATTTGCTTTCACTAAAAATAGGTAATAGGGTGTTTATAGGCTCTTTGGTTAGACTAGAACAAAATGGAATGCACACTTTTGACAGGCTGTGCTGTCAGAAGTGCCACTTTTGACAGGTTGTACTGACCTTGCAAAATGGAAGGCAGTAAACCAAACAGAACAAAAATGTGATGCACATATAGTCACAAAAATAGGTCAAAATAGGATCTATGGATCAGACTGGATAGCTGAGCAAAGGAAGATGTTTCATCTTCATCTTCACTGCCTAGCTAGGAGAGCTGCTGCAGAAACACATAGCAGGGCTATAGACAATACAATACTCTCTCTCTCTCTCTCTCTCTCTCTCTCTCTCTCTCTCTCACCAGGCTTTAGTTTGGGAAGTCATGATTTATTAGAAGTTGTGGAAAAGATTTGGAAGTGGACTTTTTGTGACCCCATGGACTGCACCATGGCAGGACACAATCTTTGATTAACTTCCAAATACATACAAATGCCTTTATGCAAAGGAAGTAGAATGCTTACGCCTATACAAGGAATGACACACATACAAGGAATGACGGCACTCTGCACTGATCAGCAAAATTATCCTCCTATGTCCTGTTTAATACTCTAAATATTTGTCCCAAAGGTGCAATTCAAAAACCACTTTGCAGTTCAAATATTTTGTCTAATCTCTGAAAACCTATAAAGCGTAAATGTATTTCACTGCTTCATTTCTTAGCTGTAATGCACTTTACCAACTTTCCTCATCATTTGTAGTTTTGGTATCACTGGTCAATAAGAAATGAATGCCACATTTATAACAAGGATTTCCAGCAGTAGTTCCCCAATTCCAACTCAGACTTTAAGGAACTCTGTAAGGATTAGCAGTGGAGAGAGCAAAGGAAGGCAGGGTGAAGCAACACAATCAATATGACTGTGCTGTTATTGAGAAGGGAAGTGTTTTTTAAACCTACCCAGGGTTCACTATGGCTCTCCAGAGTTCCTGGGGTCCGCTCCAATGGTTTCTGGAAACTTATTTCAAGCCAAGGGGAACTCTGCAGAAATATGCAGACCCCCATAAGGCTCCCTGGACCGTGGCATGACCCTGGGGAGGCAGACGGTTTCTCTGCAGCACACAACCTTGACAGTCTCTCTGCTGCTTTTCCATATTCCGCCACCACTTAAAGGAAGCAGGAGGTCTTTTCACAAATTTTACACAAGTAGCTCTTGTGTAATGGGAAATTTGTAACATTGTTTTTATCAGCTGTTTTCCTTATGCCTATCTGATACAGGTAACTATACAGGTAACAGGAAATCTATACAGGTAACTGTTTTGTGACACATCTGCCACTTATGAGTACAATCCTAACCATGTCTACTCAAAAGTAAGCCACATTGTGTTCAATGGGTTTTACTCCCAGGAAAGTGACTTTAGGATTGCAGCCTAAATCTCATGCTAAAAAAACACACAATTTTGTACTGACAGTAAACAGATGGACTATAACTGTGAGATATAAAATTAACTCGCTGTTTCAGTACACAAGTATTTTTTCACTAAACAGAAGTGTCCTCAAACATCTATTACTGCTCAGAACATATTGTACTGTCCTCTGGGTAAGGATTATTTCCCATGACAGGGCTGACCACACACAGGTCCTATAATAAAGACACCTGTTCATCTGTTTTTTGGAACCAGAACTAATCATTTTTTGCCCAGAGGGCACATGCCAATTTATAGAACTAGTGGTTTTATCTGTGTCTTAAAAACTTGGTATAGTGCTCTTGGGAGCCTTCATGATAATGAATTATCTAGAAAATTCTCTCGCTTCCTCTTTTTAGATATGCCTGGCAGGAAGATTGCCTGCTGAAAGCCAAAAACATTTGACTTTCAAAGAAAGAAAGAAAATCATAAAATGCTGGCATCCTGTGAAACTTGTCACTTTCACCTGCTATCACAAATAAGCAGGCTAGATTAGAGGAGAAAATAGCATCATGCCGTACAAAAATAAGGGGTATGCTATTTACTTCCTTAAGATTACATAGCAACTGCTAAGAGTTCTGTGCTGTAGTTTGACAGGAAAAAAGAATATTTAATATTTTGGAAACTGAATATGCTTTAAGCCACTTAGAATACAACACTTGTAACCAGCATGTAGGAGCCTGTTTTTGACAACACAACCTGGATGCATTTAACGTAACACAGGGTAGCGGGAAACCATTACAAGAAAAGGCTTTAATTTATTGTGGCAGAATACTGTTGCTTTGTTTACTTGATTTACCACTTTTATTTCTTGTGCTGTGTTTTGTATTTTATAATATCATTTTGTTAAGATGCTATTATATAATTATTTTTTAAAATACGGAAGAAATATGAAGCAGTGGGGAAAAGAGCTCTCCACATCTTTGCTGCTGATAAGCAGGCATTAGCAGTTCTACACCCAGAAAACGGAGTTAAATACAGTGGTGCCTCACATAAAGAGCTTAATTCGTTTCAGAAGTATGCTCTTTAAGTGAAACGCTCTTTAAGTGAAGCAGATTTTTCCATAGGAGATAATGGAAACTCAGACAATTGGTTCCACAACCCCCAAAATATTCATATAAAAATATTAACTGGATGTAAAAATGATGACAAAACACTGTAATTGAATTCAAAACATGCATTCAATGTGCATGATCCTATGAAGTCTACTTAGCTGCAATCCTAAAGACACTTTCCTGGGAGTAGGACCCATTTAACACAATGAGGCTTACTTCTGGGTAGACATGGTTACGAGGCTGCAATCAAAGACACTTTCCTGGGAGACTTACCTGGGCTACTGCTGGAGGTTCAAGGTGGTTAGTGGGGGCACTTGGGGACAGTTAGGGGCAGCTGCCTCTGGCACCTCCAGGCAATTGTCCCCTAGTTGGGGGCAGTTAGAGGCAGCAGCGCTGGTGGGCAGCCCTTTTAAAGAGCCTCTGTGTGGAACATCAAGGCTGCATAGCATGCGTGCCCATAGCGCGCTTGCTTGTTAAGTGAACCGGAACTTGTTATGTGAAGCAAGAGTTCTTGGAAATTTTTGCTTGTTATGTGAAACGCTTGTTAAGCAAGGTACCACTGTATTCCTTTGCTTTCCATTGTAGCAGATTTCTTATCCGAGTGTTTAAGAAAGAGTAATAAAATCATTCTATCAAAACTTTAAGATCTGAGATAGGGAACTTAATGAGGAATGAACATTCATATATAAACCTTACATACAAGAAAAAGGTTGCAGCTCACATACCACTTACCTGAAGCGCCTTCACAATAATCCCATGGAAAGCTCCAGGATTCCTGCATAGCATGTGGTTTGTGAAATACAACCTTTTGATGCTAACATTGATTTCTCTGATGAAAGAAAACTATAAGAATAAAATCATCTAATGAAGTTTCCTGTACAGGCTGTCAGCAAACCTAAATTTGTAGAATTGGTAGTGAAACAAACAAGGCAGTTATTAATTTGTTGATTTGATCATGGTGATCACACATTTTAGTTATGGAAGACATGCATCATGGCAGAGGTATGTTATCTGAAAAACAAAATAGTGCCCAATGACTTCGGCCAGGGATATGAATCTCCCACCATCACAAGGTGGAATTTGCATGGTCGAATGAACAAACTGATATCACTCCCATGTTTGTTTCACTGATGGTTCCATGAAGCATAGTTCTATATATTTGCTGACAAATATATGACACATTACGGGACTATATATCTACACATTTTATGTGGTTGGCATCTCTACACATTTGCCATTGTTTTCTCTGGAGAAGACTGGAGGATTACAATATTTTTGAACGAACTTATTTGTTTGGACATTTACAAGCTAGACAACATGGGAGGACAACAGCAGACACAACACATGTAGCAGCTAGACAAGTTAACAAGCAAGAATCTCAAGGGAAGTGCTCACACCTGTGTTTCTTTACAAGTTTTCCATTCAAAAATGGAACCTCACACACTGTTCTTTGAATGTTACTACAAAGTTGCTTGGGGAGTTAGGCATGAAAAAGAGACCCAGGGGAACATCTTTCAGACACACCAACTGGAAGCATCTCCTTTAAACTACATAATATTTGGCTTATTTTTAAATAACTTTCCTTAAGTTTCTTTCTTTAAGGTTCAATGAGGAAAAATAGGGAAATGCACTTGGGCAAGCAAGAATTGTTAGGGAACAACCAGAATAATCTACAAAGGCTTGTAGATTGGCATGCAGGTTGGTAAACCCTTAAGCTGAAGTTTTAACATCACATTTAGAGACTGCCTAGTTCAGGATCATGACCTCCATCACTTCCTTAGTTGATCATTTGAGGGCACAATCCCGAGTTAGGGCAGTGAGGAGAGCCCTACCTGGGTTGCCCCAACTATTCTGAATCCAGAACAGAAAGTTATGCTGCATCCAGAGAGTCAGGAAACCTGGGCAGCCCAAGCTGCTCCAGAGCATGCTCAGTAGGCACCAAGTCAGTGACACCTGGGGAGGGCTTGCTCCTGAGCAAACCCCCCTCAGATCACAGGGAACAGTTGTGATGCCTATCTTATAAGGAAGCCCAGATGTTCCTGAAAAGCAGTAACAGCTGCAGCATGAGACTCCAGTACAGCAATACCTCTAGTGGAGAATAGATGCAAGGGGCTTCTGGAGTGGCCTGCTGTATCCACAGGTTAGTGGGCTGCCATAGTTGTGCCATATCCTGAAGTTGGACCACCCTAGTTATTCTAGAAAAGGCTTGGGGCAGCCTAGGCAGTTCGAGATAGTCTTGTGGAGGGCATGTTGTGCATTGCCTAGGGTAGAGCAGTTACTCTGTATCCGGAGTCTGTTTCCAGGGCAGAAATTCCCTCTTCCAGCTCCTCAGAGTTATACCACCTCTGGAGCAGGTATAGTCATGAGCAGACCCATAGGGGTCCATGATAAGGCAGAGTAAGAATGGTAGTGTTGACCAAAAATTGGCCAGCCTTTCTGAAACCCCTGCCTCTCAACCTCAGGATAGGGCATAACTATAGCAGTCCACTAACCTGGGGATACAGCAGGTCACTCCAAGAAGTCCTTGTATTCACTGTAGACTGTACAGGCATCTCATCAGGGACTCCTTCTGCGGCAGGCACCATTGCTGTTCCTTGTTCAGTGTGAACAAGCTGTTCCTTGTTTTAGCCGGCCACTGGGCAAGCCCTGAAATCTACTCCAATATATTCTTATATGTAAATTTGTATAAATATATTCAAATTTGAAAAGTAAATTAGTTTTTTTGATCCCTGACACAGTGTCAGAGAGATATTTGGCTCTCCTGCGAAAAAGTTTGACACCCCTGCTTTAGACCAAAAGTGAGGCATTGAAAGAGCAGAATATGCATTGAATAAATGACTTCTATATATAAGTAAAAGATGTTGAAAGAGCAGATAGTCAGAAAATGAACCATCAGAAAACCATCAGTTTGTTTTTTTTAATTCCATTTTTATATTTTGCTTGTATTCTATTCTGCTTTCCTAACATATTCTACACACTGACACGGGAAAATGAGAAAAAGTCATCCATAACTCATAATAAAAAGACATTGTGATGGGGATAGCAATAAACCATTTACACCTTTACAGGAATACTGCTTGGAGGTCCCTTATAGCCCATCAAAGGTGCTGCACATTGCTGGTGATAAACACTCTCTTGTCTGTTCTTTAGGAGTATTATTTAAAGTGCAGCTGGTGTATCTCCTCCTTAATTTAATTCCCTTTTTACGATACACATGTGAGAGAGCTATCTATTTAAAAGTCATTCACATTAGTTCAGGATTGTTAGGTAGCAACCATTCTTGCAAAAGGGTTGGTCTTTTTTTGTTTTAAAAATACAAAAGAAAAAGTCTGAGGAGGACGTTAAGTAATATATGCTTATACAAACAGCCGTTGTTCTGCAGAGGCAGCCCCAAGGGGTCTCCTGGAACTGTGATCAGTCAAATGTAACCTTTCAGCTGTCAAGCACAATGGCACCCAAGTTCTCCCTCGCTCACCAGAGAGGCCACTAAGATCAGCACGTCTTCCAAGAACAGGTACAGCACATTCAGGCATCTGGCTAAAAGTACAGAACTACAACTAGACCAGAGACACAAAGCTTACAGGGGATCACATCAAAGGGAGAAGACAGAAGCAATTCAAATGAGTGGGCTCAATCAAATCAATTCTCCCCGCACCATTTTTCAAAACAATTCAAATCAATTTTCCCTGTGCCTGCCTCTTTGAGCTATATAATGTTACCAACTTTATCTGGCAGGGCTCCATGCCTTCGACATCTGCATGAAGAAGAAAATGATGTGTGCTTATCTATCTGCAGAGAAAGATCTTCTGTTTTCAGAAGCTGTTAAAGATATGCTATTATAAACAAAAATTGCAAGATTTTTTTCTATAAGTTATCACGTGGGGGTGTCTTTGAGGTTATCAGCGTGTATATAAATTTGTTTTTGTACTTCTGGGATACATGAAATAGATTATTCCCATGAAAACATAAAGGACACGGGGTGGATGTACTCATCCTGCAGGAAGATTGATCAAACGAACTTTACATCGTAACCATGACAGCATGGGATGCATATGTGCCGTTCTGTTAGATCCTGCTCATGGAGTGGCCCAGATTGACGGAAGGTTAGCCAGAACACAGTACCATCAGGAAAATGTCACATTCTGGCTGAATGAAAAAGCCATTTCCTTTCCTGTCATGGAAGGTGGAAGAATGACATATCCTTAAAGAATCTGAGAAGGGGTGGGAGGAGGGCAGGCAGAGGGAGGGAGAGAGGAGAGCAGGGGATGAGGCTGGGAGATGACCTTCGGTCGTATCCAGAGCCTATTCCACAGGTCATCCTGGCTTATGGCCGCTCTGATCTACTCACATTTATACCACTTCTAGATGTGAGGAGATCCATAGCTGCAGCATTACCTTGTGGTAAGGAGTAACCTCCCCTCCCCAGCATGGAGTAGCAACCTCTAAAACTTGCTCTGGTTAGTCTGTCTGCACCACTGCAAGTCAGGATTGCACACTAAAACTGTACACAGTTGTACTGCTGAAAGCAATTCTTCGTGAAACAAAACCATTGCCTTCAATGCAGAAGTCTGAATTATTCACATTATATCCTATTTATTATTACCATTTTAGAATTCCTGAAAATAAGAGCACCATGCCAATAATGCTTCATAAAATTCATAGCTGCTTACTGAAGAATTGTGTGTGATGCTCAGCATGGTTATGAATTTAAGTGCATTTTTAAGGACAGGGTCAATAGTAAAAAAATAAAAGTAGGAAAGTTGTATCGTTTGCACAGAAATTGTTTGCAAACAAATGTACTTTGATGTTTTCCACAAGGTATTGAATGAATAAGGATTAAACCTCTAATGAAGCAATAAAACAGTTTCCTAATTGCTATGTGCTTACTGAGTCTCTAAATAGTAGTTGAGTTCTCAACTTGTCTTTAATGGCTTCTCATCATTAGATCTTTAAATAATAAAGGATAAACATACAAAACACATGGTGATAAAAACTCCCTTACAAAAACTTCACCAGCTAAATCTGCCTATGTACTGAATATGTCTTATTCCCAAAACTACTTTAGTATACAATTTATGTTTTCCTTCTACTACACAAGTAGGATAAAAGAAAAGGATAATGAGGGATAAAATTGAGGTTGCTCTCTAAATTACGCTGATGGCTTTCAGAAGCGTCAATATGATTGGACTGTTTAAAATCTCCACAAATTGCGGTATGTGGAAAGGCATGGTCTCTAGAGATACAGCCACAATAAGGAATTAACCTCTGTCTTTCTGCAACAGAAGACGCAATCATTTTGTCAGTCATGTACTATTCAGTCCTATGAATGATTTTAGAAGTAAGCCCCACTAAGTTATACACACCCCATGTAAGTATGTATCGAATTGCAGAATGATTCACAAGTGCTGAAACATTCTCCCAGGCTTGCATGACTTGTCACTACTCAATAATGGTTGTATCTGGAGATGCATTATGGCCATTTCCTATTTCTCCAATATTTATATGGTAGTTCCTGGTAGTTGTTTATGGTCTATTTATATTTATTCTTCAGTCAAATTCAATTTGATTTTCTAATATGTCCAAGGTCAAATCAATCACATCCTTTTCTTCAGCCTCCTAAGTTGTCTGTGTTTAGGCAATAGCGCAACTCTCCTGACCTTTTTATTTTTATTAATGATTGCAGGAAAGTACAAGGAGAGTTTAAAACAACAACCACCATATACCATACTTCTTATACTATTTTACAGTCACATATGGGCTGTGGGTGGCGCAAGCGGTAAAGACGCTGTGCCTGTTAACCAGCAGGCCAGGGTTCGATTCCCGGGTCAGCCCCACAAGACAGGGTGAGTTCCTGTCCTTAGCCCAGCTCTGCGATGCCAGCTGGATCCAATCGTATTGGCTCTGCCTTTCCATTGGACTAATTCAGTGACATGGAGAGGGGGGATTTGCTGCTTGGGTAACAGCCTATCCTCCATAACAATCCAACCCAGGCTTTCATGCTTTGCATGCAGCGTATGCAGCGCCAAGCACGATACCATAGTCTTTCAAGACTGACGGAGGCCTGCTTTTTTTTTTTTTTACAGTCACATAGCTCCAGAAAAATTAAAGGTACAAGTAAGAGGTAGGAACGGCCATGGACCATATCATATCTTGGCCTGTTCTTTCTTAGTCAAAGCTGAAAATCTCTTCCTCTTTTAGTAAACATGTACCAGCAACAGATTCTATTTTCATTCACATCTTCATTTTTCATTCTGTGGAGTCACCAACTAGCCCTGACAAGAATACATATATGAGAGACAAAGAAACAGGAAAACCTGAAAATGTTTTACTTAAAGGCCCTCTGGGGCAACAATAGCAGTAGCAGCAACAACAGAATAATTCTTATGTCATTTTTTAGCACTTTTCACAAGGACATCTTCTGGAAGGAAAAGAAAGTCTGAGCACTGAACTAGATGCAGTAAAAGTTTAAGTGAATATGCATTACCTTCAGGAAAAAATGCAGGAAACAAAGAGCAGAAATTAAATGAGTGAAATAGAACTCTTAGACCAAATCTGTCATTGTAAACAAACTTGTCAACAGTCAAAATGTTGGTCATGTGCTTTGTTGTTTGCCTCTAATGTAAATGCTGTTTGATTCTGATTTTCATCTGTTTAAGTGGCACAGGTGCAAGAGGTGTCACCAGGGGAGAAAATAACATGAAATGATGCACACAAATCTGTCTTTCTTTCACCCATGTTAGTTACTACAAAGAAAATACAAAGAGTAAGAGCTCAGTCCTATCTGTTTTCAGCCCCTGAAAACAGCTGGATTGTGCTAGAATATTGGAAAGGATTGGATTCCTAAAATTATTAAAACGGACATCCTGTCATTGATAAGAAAAATCCATACATATTGTTAATTTGTATAAGTAGATACAAATTATGAAAAGCTGGACCTAGATGTGACAGTATGGAAATCAGTTAAGGTTTCCTAGATCTGAACACTAGATGTTCATACTTGAATATTAGTAATCTCAGAATATATATAGGGCAATTGTGAAATACCGGCTGCTTCAAGTTTTATTGAAATATAAATGTAAAGATATCACAATCCCTTTAGTTAGTCATAATTGTAAAACTGGTATCCTTTGGGTGCAATCCTTTTCATTTTGCAGGACTGATGCAAATGTGCCAATGGGACATTCCCTACCATCCAGAGTAACTATGGGAGCACATAAGAGATATTTCGTGTCCCCGTAGTTACTGCACCACCTAGTGAAAACCTATGGGAAATTTATATTGCAATCCAGAGTGAATTGCTCTTATACCGGAGCAAGGACTCCCTGTAGTTACTCTGGATTGCACCCTTAGAAGATCTTGGGGGTGGGAGTCACAGTAGTACCCTCAAAATACAGGAACATTTCTTCTCTTATCTAAGAACTACACCTGCATCAGTAATGGAAATTTGGGTAGGATTGGGTCCTTCCCCTATTATTTGGGTTAACAGTTCTGGGAAGGTCTTGGTATCATCACAGGGGACAACGACAACTAGATTGAAATTTCCAAGTGCCATGTTTAAAAAACTCCACTTGGTATAATATATGAACCATCTTTTTTCAGTTTAGAATCTAATCCTATTCCCTCCCATCCCATCCCTTGTCAAAAAGGTACCTGTTGGAGGGGAGTGGATCATTTGGCTTCTGAGGAAAGAGGAATAATTTCTTCTTATTTTTTCGTAAGCCTGCTGCTAAACAATGGCTCTCCTTGGTCTTGCACCATTTCATGAGCTAGAACTGTGCAGTGACTCTGGAGTTGGATTTGGAAGATCCAGGTCCAAATCCCTGCTCAGTCATGAAGCTTCATGGGTGACATTGGGCCAATCGTTATCTTTTAGATTCACCTACCTCACATGGTTGTTGTAAATACAAAAGCAGCAGCAGAACTATGCATACCATCCTCAGCTTCTTGGAGGAAGTGTGGTGTAAAAATGCAACTAAAGAAACAAACTAGATCAGGCCAGCGAGATCTACAGGCTGTGGAACTACAGGGACTATTTGTTCCTGCAACCTATGAAGAGGTCTTCAGCTGTCAAAATGTGGTCAGGTTTCCATTCTCACTCCCAAAACCATTAGTTTGTTACCAGGATTGTCACTAGGCTTTGTGTCACTCAGTGCAGAGACTAGCATGTCACCCCATGCAGTGGGCAGGGCAACAACCTGAATGATGGTTATGTGTCATCATACCCCTCCACTGGTATTCCACTATGCATTTTGATAGAATAAATATATTTCAAAGAGGTTTGTTTCATTGCATTCTGCTGTAAATTATGCATCCAACTGTATATAACACGATGGGATCATCTCCTTCTGGGATGATTTGTGGGGGCTGCCTTCAATGGATCAGGACAACGAAAATTCTGTGTCCTTGAATTCCTCTCAGCCTGCCCATTCTGGTAGACGATGGCACATTTGCCAACTTGCAAGTAAAGCTGTGATATTGGTCACTTTCACTTTGCATAGAATTCAATGCATTTTTTTAGCTTTTTGGTGTTATTTCTAAAAGGATTTTTGCACTGGATTCTGCTGGAAAATACACATCTAAACGGTATATGACATGATGGAATTTTCTGCAGCATCACAAAGTTGCATTTTTGGGGTGCGACAGACAGCTCTTCAGTGCAGGTCATACCCCTAGATGCCTCACTTGGTGCGGGCGGCACACTCCCGGGCCCTTCCTAGTTATACCCATTTGTTACCCACATAACTGAATTCTAATTTCAAGCAGCACCTAAACAAGGAAGTTGCTGAACAATATTATTTGTCTGCACAAGCCTGTCATTTCACTAAGACTGGACATGCATTCATTCATTCACCACCAATATCGGCAGGATGAAAAGCTGGATTTGAAGATTACCTGGAATAAACAGAACAATAAACCAGCTGTATGTAATCCCATTTAAGACCTTAATGGAATAATGAAATATAGTAACATTCAAGGGTAACTGAGGGTTAAAAAAGAAGATACACAAGAGAAAGGTAGTCAGTGTTAAAACACACATATACTATGCTAGCTAAAATAGCAAACATTTTTTCCCTACCTGCTGGAGTGAAAAAATAACCACAGGTTTCTATGTATTTAAGCATGACTGTCTTTTACATACAGCCCCACAGGCCTTTTGTCGTTTGTGGGTTTAAAGGCACAGGGCCAATCTGAATGCAGAATGTGTACTTCAAAGCATCCATCAGCAAAGGTGCACGATGCTTCACAGCTCAGTGCACAATACAGACTGCTTGGCCTCCTGAAGCCAACATATGGATCTGCACATATTGCTCAAGCTGATAGTACCACTTCCAAAGCCCCAAAGCATCTGCTGTCACCATCTTGGTGGCTGGGTTTGGTATGCTGCTCTTTGCAGGTGACTGTGCTGCAAGAATACTGAATTTTCACATTCCCAGATGGGGAAAATCAATTTCAGAGCCCCAAATGAAGGAAGCACTGATGCGGAATGGCACTAAACGCTACCTGTTCAGTGGGTCTGAAGCCATGAGGGAGATTAAAAACACACACACATACACATTTGGAATAGAATCTTGTCATTGAATTGCTGCTCTAAGTATTGCACAAGGACACACAGGAGAACTGAAAAAGAGAGGGATTTTTTCCCTTTGAATTTTTTACACTTGACAAATTTGTTAAAGGAAAAAAAATGCAGCCGTTATGCACAAGAAATGGGATAAAGCAGAAAATCAGATCTGTAACTGTTATGTTCCAGATGTTTCTCCAAAGCTGTCCTTACTCCTAAAGGGAATTAAGCTCTATTATTGCGGCCAGTGAGATTTCCTTTGAGATATCCCTTACCACATATACAGGAATTTTTCCACAATATTAATAGGGAGGAAACTGCAAAGTATAATGATGTTTTACTGGCATTAGAAGAGCTCACCAGTAGTTTTGGATCACTGCATTTTAACATGCTTTCTTTCAGCATTTTTGAATTCAACCCAATTATTCCCTTCTGGGAGAGGCGCTATTTCTCCCTTTTTAATCCACCTGTATTAAAGATGCATGTTTCTTCAGTATGCAGGCAGTGGTGTATGTACCATGAATAATAATTTAATGTTAATAACTGTGCTCAAACTCCAGCACATTTTGATGTGAATAAAGGCACACTATAATTGAACGCAGCTCAGAATACATACAACATGTTTTCTAGTTCTGGCAGACCTTATAATTATCTAATAGGTATTTTACAATACGTGGACTTTAATCAAAGCTACAGCTCACACATTCAAGATCTTGGGTTGAAATAATATACTTTATCTCACAGTTTTGAGAATTGTGAAGCCACAGCATGAATATTTATTGACAATAAAGAGCCAAAACTGCAAATTAAATGAAAAAATATATAAGTAGAACTTAAGATAGTTCATTCTCCTTTTGAATGTAAATGTACTTTGGGGATGCTAGTGTTTTTCTAACTCTTTAAGCAAGTATATCTCAAACTAGCAAAAAGTGTACCTGCGTTGCGGGAGTAAAATTCCCCTGTACACCATCCCCTACTGCACATCAATTCCCCATGCACATCAACCCACATGCACACCCACCCCCATGTACAACATCTCCCATGTTCATACGCATTATCTCCCCATGTACATCATCCTCCCATGCTCATCAACCACCCATGCGGAAATCCCCCATGTTCAACATCCCCATGCGCAACATTACCCATGTTCATCCTGCATGTGCATCAACCACCCATTTGCATCAACTCCCCATGCGCAACATCGCCCATGCGCAACAACCCCCATGCTCATCAACCACCCATGCGCAAATCCCCCATGCATAACATTCCCCATGTTGCATCAACCCACCATGCGCAACTTCCCCTATGCGCATCATGTCCCCATGCACATCATATCCCCATGCGCATCATATTCCCATGCGCAACTTCCCCATGTGCAACTTCCCCCATGCACAATATCTCCCCTTGCGCATCAACCCCCCACGTGCATCAGCCCCCCATGCACATCATGTCCCCATGCACATCATGTCCCCAGGTGCAACTTTCCACACATGAACATCATCCCCCATGCGCATCATGTCCCCATGTGCAACATCACCCATGTGCAACATCCCCCATGTGCATCAAACCCCCATGTGCATCATGTCCCCATGTGCATCATGTCCCCACGCACATCATGCACAACTTCCCCCATGCTTGCGCATATCACCCATGCACATCATGTCCCCATGCGCATCATGTCCCCATGCACAACTTTCCCTATGAGCAACTTTCCCACATACACATCATGTCCCCATGCACATCATTCCTCCATGCTCAACTTCCCCATGCTCAACTTTCCCCCATGCGCAACTTCCCCCTTGCGCAACTTCCCACCATGTGCATCGTGTCCCCATGCACATCATGTCCCCATGTGCAACATGTGCATCAAACCCCCATGCACATCAACTCCTCATGCACATCAACGCCTCATGCGCATCAACTCCTCATCCGCATCATCCCCCTATGCGCATCATCTCCCCATGAGCATCATCTCCCATGCGCAACATCCCCCCATGTGCATCAAACCCTGAATGCACATCAAACCCCATGTGCATCATTCCCCCATATGCATCAACCCCAATTGCAACATCCCCCATGCGCATCATCCCCCATGTGCATCAACCCCAATGTGCATCTTCCCATGTGCAACCCCCCCATGCGCAGCATCCTCCCCAGTGCAACTTCTTCCTCTGAACAATATCCCCCCCAGTGCACCAGACACTGAGTCATCAATTCTCCAAAGCAAAGTATAGGGAGGAAAATATGTTGTGCCCCCTTTCACCCCCTTCTGGTTGGAAGGAACACCCACCCCAAATTTCACGCTTCTAGGCCTAGCGGTTTTGGCAGGTTTTGGCAGGGCGGTGATGAGTCAGTGAGGATGATGAAGATGCCTTTTATATATAGAGAAGATTAGCTCCTTCTTCTTGCAATTAGTTAAGAGGTGAGCACCCCATGATTACCCACATTCCACCCAACCATCCTTCTACTATGATGTGCAAGTACATAATTTAATGCCCAGTCCAATCCTCTGACAAGTACTGACAAATTGTGCATGGTTGTGCACTGGGGGTTGTGCACTGTGCATCAAACGGTCTCTTTGGATCCATGCTAGCTCTTTTTCTGACAAGAGTCCTAGGAAAGGAAGGGGAAGTTGAATAAAAAGGGGGTGGTGTTATCCTGGTGTGCCTATACCCAGCCTATACCCAGCCTTCCCTGCTTCCCTTCTCAAAACTCCCTTAAGCCATCTATGACATCCCTACACTGGTACCTTACTTGTGCTGATGCAGTCAGGGTCTATTCAAGGTCAGTGTGCTCTGCCACAGGGCATTTGCACGAGCAGCTAGCATTCACACAACAGCCTGTGTACCATTTATGGTGCTGCAGATGCAGTTATGATGGCATGTCATGAGACTGACTGTTGTAAATCCCAAATATGATTGGGTCATTAAACAATATTTAGAATGTACTTGGAGGGGTGATTCAGACAAAACCATTGCAATGCAATTGGGCAACAGCACCATGGCACGCCAGGAAAAGATAGGACTGGTCCACTTATGTCACAACCATATAAGATGCGTTTTCTGTGGATAAGCATCAGCCAGACTGGCACTTCATAACTTAAAAGGAAAAGCACTAAAAGGTATATCCTGCAGAAATTATGGCAACATTAGATGGAAATATGTAACAATATGTTCAGAGGGATTTTATATGTCTGTCTTGGAAAGCAGTGGCTGTCACCAAAATTCCAAAAGCCTATAAATTAAAATATATTGTGAGTCTCCAAAATATGGATGTTGATATTTACATTCAGTCTGACAACAACAAAAATAGCTTTTGAGCTATTTTCTGTAACCCATGTCTAATAATAGAAACTAGCTTGATAAAATACTAAATAAAAAATGCCCAGCAAGGGAAACTTTAGAGAGAACTTTGGCTTCAATCAAAGCCTCTGTTTGTCCCCCTCTCCACCGGGTTTTGCCCACTCCTGCACTTTGTCCATCCTCACAGCTGCCTTATCTCTGGCAATTGCAGAGGGGTTAGAGCGCTACTGCATCCTCTGTTGTGATAAAGCCTCCCCCACTCACAGCCCAATTCTGTATAGGATTCATCTGTCGAGTACTTAATTAGGAGATGAAGATTTTTTAGAGTAGGCTATTAGTACTGTAGATATATTTTCCTTTTACTACCCAAAGGATATAAAATCATTACATCAAAGAGAATTTCATATTCTTACTTTGTATATTTAACATAAAGCAGAATCTACATCACACCTTAAGCTACTTTCAAGCATACTGTGAAAGCTAGTTTATAGAAGACAGCTGAGAACAATAAGCAGATTGTGATTTATTTTTTCAACGTGGTAAAAGACATGACATGCAAAGGGGCCTTTGGAAATTATATCTTAATCTGCAATTTCTCATTCTCTATCATTATTTAGTATTTTATTTAGCTATAAAAGCAATTCCAGTGATAGGTTACTCTGTAACAAAGAGAGAGCTAATTTAAAGGCCCAAGGTGACATGTAAAGGGTATAATTTTTCTTACTGTTACGAGTAAAAAATTATTCTCTTACTAAAACACTTTGCTAGCTGCTGCTTTGCTGGTAAGAAATAAGGTCTGTCACAAATGGCAAGCCTCGGCTTTAGTGCACATTTTAGAATGCTTCATTAGGTATGGGATTTTGCTGTCTGATAGAAGTTCTCCTATCCATCAATCACTCCATTTCTAGCTTGTGAATGATCCATGGGAACTAACCTGAGGTCAGAAGACCGCTCAGTTATATAATTACTTTAGGGACGCTGATTCATGAAGACAGGATTTTGCCAAAAACTCTGCTAAAAGGCAAATGAGAAAGCCACAACAGTTTAACATGTCAGAACAAAAACATATTTAACACAAGAAGGCATCACGACTATTCATAATTACATGTGGACTTGGTCCAGCCAGTAAAGCATTTTAAAAATCTCAGTGGTTTCAAAGAGAATGAGTTAATCATCTGTTTAACACTCACTTCAAAATCAATGAGATTTTATAGTGCTTGTCTTCAGATGGATTTGCACATATTGTAGAACATTTTTAAAGTTATACTGAATTGCAGCTGCATTCTATTGAGTGTTGTTGAAAAAATAGAATTGCGTAGCCTTGCACAATTGAAGAGGCCAAAGAAAAGGGTTAACTGTTCGAAGGTACAGTTTTTCAAGCTGTGGGTTGCAACCTTAATGTTGGTAGGTTGTGAAGCTGCAACTGACAAACTTAGAACATACATCTACGTGCACTAAACCCTATGGAAAGTGACACTGAGCCACAATGAGTTTTACTCATGAATAGACAGATGTGTGTTGGTCCACTACAAAGGGCAGGGCAAAAGGAATCCAATGGTTCCAATTCTATGAATGCAGACATCCCCCAAAACAAAAAATTTGCAATGGACATATAAAGAGGTTTGGCTGTGACTATGGAGAGACATGCACAGTGGTCCCATTCCCCTGAGAAGGAAGTTCCTCCATCCAAGCTGATGAATGTATTGAGTCATATGGAAAGCGAAACCAAGATACATGGTCACATTTTCTCAGGAATAAGCAACTGTGTGGAAGGGGAAGGGAAAGGGGAAGGCAAAGGGGAGGGCAAGGAAACCACACTGGTCCCAACCCAATAAAAACTCCACAAGTTATCCTAAAAGCAACAAAAAGAAGCTTGAATTAATAAGACGTTTTCTCTTTTAGTCTTGCAAAGCTAGGTGGGTCCTGATAGCATATAATTTTTAAAAGTAGGTTATGGTATGTTTTGGCAAATTCCCTTTCTAAACGTGGTTTAGATAATTTATAACTACTTTAAGCTAATTAGCCCTCTTCTTTCCCCAGCAATGGCCGCAGTTCTTCATAGCAATGGTGCAACACTGCCGGATTCTACCACCAGTGTAGCTTGCTTGTTCAACCTCCAGAGCAGTGGTGGGCTCCAGCAGGTTCGCACCTACTCTATAGAACCGGTTGTTAACGAGAGATAGGACATATAAGGTTTAAAAATATCCATTTAAAAGTGGCTTCCAGATGGGCAGAGAACTGGTTGTTAATTTATTTTGAGCCCATCACTGCTCCAGAGGTCCTCCTTCCTCACTTCCCCTCCCAGCAGCTTCTATAGCCACCTTGGTTCTTAGCAGGTCTTGGGCCTGACAGCCATACACCAATTGCAAGTGATCTCTATTCCAGTTATCTCCTTTTTAACAATCCTCAGAAGTCTATTTGTCCATTCATCAGTCTTGTAGTCTACTAGTTGATTATTTAGTCAGTCAGCAGGTCCAGTAATCCCTCAGCCAGTCCATTAGTCCATCAGTTCATTAATCAGTCAGCTAGTCCAGAGGTGCCCAAACCCTGGCCTGGGGCCCGGATGCAGCCTGCTGTGAGCCTCCATAAGGCCCTGGCAAGCTCCATCCATCTGGCCTGCATGCAAGCCCTGTAATTCTCCAAAGGCAAAGGAAGTTTTGCTTAAATCAGTTTTTTATTTCTGTGTAGATCTTGAGAACCTAGCCTATATTTAAGAAATGAACTTTCTATACATTGTCTAATAAACAAACATCAACTGCTTATTCTAAAAATTAAAAGATGCCATTATTAGGATTCTACAAAGTATCCATAGATGATTTCACTATGCAGAAAATCTGTAAGCTGATATAACCCATTTGTAATGTGATTTCATAGCGATAAATTTTATATCCATATAAGTTAACTAGAGAAATGTGCCCATATTGCGAGAGTAAAATACCCCCGTACAGCATCCCCCACTGCATATAACACCCCCATACACATCTCCGCCATGCGCAACAACCCCATGTGCATCAACCCCCATGTGCATCATCTGCCCATGCTTATCAACCCCCCATGTGCAACAATCCCCATGTGCCTCAAACCCACCAAGTGTATCAACCCCCCATGTGCAATGTTCCCATGTGCATCATCCCCATGCGCATCAACCTCCAATGCGCAACATACCCCATGTGCATCAACTCCCCAAGTGCATCAACTCCCCAAGTGCATCAACCCCCATGCACAACTTATCCCCATGCACATTAACCCCATGTGCACCAAACTCCCATGCACATCAACTCACCCATGCAACTTACCCCCATACGCATCAACCCCGCATGTGCACCATCTGGCCCATGTGAACCATCTCCACACACAATACACACTCCACGGGGATATCTGGACCAATTTGTAGGATTTCAGAGCAAGTATATACGTTCTTGACATATAATGCTACTCCGCCTCCTGAACAGCTGATAGCCTTCCATTTGTGAGTTCCAGTCATGGGATTCATTCCCCCAAGTTTCAGTTATTCCTATCAAGTCAAATTTCCCTTTACTTGCTACATGTTCCAGCTCATCTTGTTTATTTCCCGAGCTCTGTGCATTTGTGTAAATGCAACATAAGCCCTGGAGGTTGCAATTCAATGTGTGTTCCCCCCTTTTTTTTAAGGCTGCGCCCCTCAAAAGATTTTCGAGTTACAGCAATGCCCTTATTGATTTCAGATCAATGTGTTGAGGAAAATGCATCCAATATCTAATATGTAGTGAGAACTATAGAAAATGATTCAGGAAAAAGGTACAAAGTATGATACTATTACTGGGATGACTGTAATAGTTAAAACAAACATTGCCTTTATTTTCTTTGATAACACAAAGCACAGCTATGACCAATTAACAGAAAAATCCAATAAAGAAATATTAATCCTTCACTCTGTTATAAAAGGGATACCATGTCCTGGCCTCGTAGCAGCACCTATGTATATACATGTTCTGATACACTGAAGCTGTAGGCCCTGGAGTTCCTTCCCTATTCATCTGTTATACCTTCTATGCCCTTACATTCACCTTTCTATACATAAGAAGTATGGCAGCAAGGAAGACTGCAATCCTAAAGATATTTTCCTGGGAATAAGACATATTGAACACAGTGGGGCTTACTTTTCAATAGATATGGTTAGGATTGTGCTCTAAAACAATGTATTTCTTCATGCCACAGAAAACCTACTTTAGCAAATTGATGCATCTTTGAGGGAAGTCATCAAAATCCATCATCAGACAATAAAAACCTCTACAAAGCTGGCAGAGTGGATGGCCTACAACTTGTTAAACTTTAAGGAGATTTTCTAACTCTAATGGATTCTTATACATTAAAATAAAGTCAGATTAAAATCATTGTTTAGTAATAGATTTTGCAGCTTACCCTGTAGAATCATAGAAAAACAGTAATATAATGCCTTATTTTATTTAAAATTTAGCTGCTGTCTTGTAACACATACCTGTATGTGTGTTTTATCTGTGTTTTATCTGATCATTGATTTGGAAAATAAGATAAAAGCAAAATGTTATGAAAGCATGTTGGCAACTGGCCTTTATTTTTTCTTCCAATTCAGTGATCACTTGAGAATAACAAAGATATATAAACATGACAATAGAATAATGTTTTGAAGACAGCTTCTAATTTATCATACTCAAAATAAAACGGTAGTACTGTAAGTGTTTTCCCAATGGGGAGAATTATCCTGGAAAATGTCACCCACACAAGAGAGGTTAGCTGGTGTAATTATCATCAGGCGAGAAATTCAACCCATTAGGGGTCATTCAGTGGAGTTCAAGTCTATTCACCTCAGATATTTTACAGCTGACTTTGTTCCAACAATTTCAACTATTTCACAAATTCACACAGCCCTATCATAAGGCTGATACAATATAGAAGAATGTAATTTTTACAGTCATTTTCATGTTTCCACAAGAGCTGCTTTTTAAGTGGGCCCTATCTACTGAAGGCTCTCACCGAGTTTTCCTTTCCAAGCAGAATTTCAATACTGTTAAATAAAACATTTGCAACATTTAAAAGAAATGTATGTATATTATCAGTCTTGCTTGATTTTATTCTGGGTGAGGAAAAAAATAACACTATAGAAGAAGGTATTAATGCACTTAGATTTTGTGTGCATGCAGACAGGATGCATATGTGCTGCAAAGACATATGGAATATGCAACAGTATAAGATTTGCATGTAGAGACCCAGTAAACTGGCTTCCATGATCGGAAGCAGGCCATTCCATGTCAGTGGTAAACAGTGATGGTCCAGTCCTGTTGTTGAGCTCTGATACCTGAACTAGCATTTCAAAGGTAGAACACACTTTCTGATGTTGAAAAAGGCATATCAGAAGTACAGAGAGCTGTATGCTTCTGAATCACCACTGGAAATGTTGCAAAGACAGATCATGCTGTGGTAGCAAGAGAAGAACCTGTGGCTGATAGTGAGTTGAAGGCAGGGAAGTAAAGGGCAGGGAGAGTGTGGAACAGGGTGCAAGGTGGGAGGCATGCTGGGGGGGCTATGGCACCCAGTATCCCTTTCCTTCCCAGTATCCCCCTTCTTGACATGTCTCCTTTCTCTCAGATGTTCTGCAGTAAAGAGCTGGCATAGGTCTGAAGAGACCTATTGGTGAGCAAGAGGCTAAGGGGGTGTCTTATATTTACATCTCCCAAACTTCCTAATTTGCCCCTTCGCACAGTATATAAGAAGTGTTATTTTGGGAACAGATGTTGTGCTATGGGCGCAATCCAGAGTAACTACGGGGAGTTCTTGCTCCGGTGTAAGAACAATTTACTCTGGATTGCAATATGAATTTCCCATAGGTTTTCACTAGGTGGTGCAGTAACTACGGGTGCATGTAATGTCCCTTAAATGCTCGCATAGTTAATCTAGATAAGTGTTTCTCAAAGTGGGGGTCGGGACCCCTTTGTGGGTCGCCTAGAGCATTCCTGGGGGTCGCCTAAAGACCCCTGGTGCAGGGGGCCAGGTCAGGCTTGCCAGACCTCTGGCTGTAGCTGTGTACGCACTGGGGCTGACTGACAGCCTCAGGGCCCAATCCTATGCATGCGTATTCTGAAAAAATCCCATTATAGTCAGGGGGGTCTTTACTCCCATGTAAATGTGGATAGGATTGCAGCCTCAGGGCCCAATCCTATGCATGCCTACTCTGAAATAAATACCATTGTGTTCAGTGTGTGCATAGAACACACATTTCATTTGTAACAATGAAAATACATCCTGCATATCAGACATTTACATTATGATTCATAGTAGCAAAATTACAGTTATAAAGTAACAACGAAAATAATTTTATGGTTGGGGGTCCCCACAACATGAGGAATTTATAAAGGGGTCATGGCGTTAGGAAGATTGAGAACCACTGATCAAGATTGTAGGGCATGCCTGCTTCCTCCTCTGGGAAGGTTATGAAGAAAGCATAGGGTCAATACCATTCCTGCTTTTGTCTCCAACTACAGAGGGGGAAATGTTGCCCCTAAATATGGGGATTCATTTGCTTTCAGCCTGATTCCATGCTTTAAGCAACAAGATTTGTTCAACTTCATCCCTCCATCTGTATAGCTGCAACTTATGTTCTGTTTCTTGGTCACACGTGTATGACAAAAGGTTGAGGGAATGAAATGCTGAAAACTGGCTTTTATTGAAAACTGGCTAGATGAAAAATACTCCTATCACTGATCTCCTTGGGCAGTGATTTTCTCTTACTATAATTGCATTTGCAATGGCAAAATTTCCCCGGAGTAATACTATCATCTCACTCCCATGGTAATATCCACTGCAGTTATTTTTGCCTCTGATTTTGTTTCCTTTCCTGCCCCACTGCCTTCCCTCTTTCTCTTTCTGATGCTTTTCTTTCCCTTGCACATATGCCTTTTGAATACTATTAGTCTGGATCATGCAGCACAAGCCTTTGCATGATTACACAGAAGTTTTCACTGTTTTAAATTGACTCCCTCTCCAGCAACCTGTCCACATTATCACACTGTGATAATCTTATTACCCAATCTCATGCATTGGGTAATCTACAGATTACAGCTGCAAAGAAGTTAACAGATTTTTAAATTTGGGATCAGCAAAACATTGTATTCTTATTTACTCAGTGATTAAAAGTGGGAATTACCAGTCATAATTTGAACATTTTTTTTATGTTCCCTTGAATAAATTTCAGAAACAGTTTAGTTTTAAACCAACATGCCTTGAAGGAAGTTCAGAATTAGAGCAGGGGGCAAAAAACCTATACAGGTAACTGTTTTGTGACACATCTGCCACTTATGAGTACAATTCTAACCTTGTCTACTCAAAAGTAAGCCCCATTCTGTTCAATGGGGCTCACTCGCTGGAAAGTGATTTTAGGATTGCAGCCAAGATGATTTAAACCCATATTAAGACATTTTTAACCATGGACACTGTCCATGTTTATAGGGCATCAAAAAGTAGGCTGGAAATGGTATAACAACAATCCCTTAACAACAGTCCCTAAAGTGGAGCAGATTGTCACCCCTGGCATCAATGATTTAAATTCAGGTGCACTGAATTTATGCACTGCTGACACACATGGACTGCCGACACACAGTGGCTCTCAAATATTGTTGGGAATTTTGAAGCATAATCATTTGTGGAGGCTAAGGCACTAAGCAGATGCCCTTTGCCAGATCAGATCATTGCTGAGTGTACACTTTTTATCAATAAAGTCATCCCAATAAAAGGTTTCTAGATGGCAGGTTATGTGAAATCCCATAATAACTATTGTTTGAAAAAAGAATCACTATGAAGAATGACATGTTGTTGATATAAGCTACTGCATCATAAGGAATTCTGATACAACCTACATAGAAAACACAGCTCAGCTGGGGCCACCCTATCATCCACAACTGATCAAAATCAGTTACTCAACTCTGTACATTATCTGTAATACTTTGGATTCTTTCACTTTTGCTGATACCCCAACATTTCACATTCTCATGTTCACTCCCCTTCTTCAGCATTTTTATAAACATATTTCCTAAATATTTCTAATTCCGTCTCATGTGCTCACTTCCATTGGAGCCCCACATAATAGCGCAGTAGAAATGCTACTGAATAGCTTTCTGCTTAATATGCATTTTTAGGAAGCAACACTACTTCTTTCATTATGAATGTAAATATTATATGTAAACATATCCTTATTATGCTCATCACAAGGGTATTAGAGAAATCCTGATATTTGTGTGTTTGGGGGATGGTACAAGTTTCATGGGCTGGATACCCTCGTGACAATTTGGCTTTCCCAACATCCTAACACCATCCTCTTCTCTGATTCACACTGGTTTGTCCCTTCCCCATACCATCCCATGCCCCATGGCATTCCTTGCTGCCTCCTCTTAGAGCTGTAGCAAAAGCAATGTTGTGCAAGGGCACAGCTGGGGATCCCAATTGGTAACAATCCACAGACGTGGATAAGCATTCCTGTAGGCCATATTCCACCTGTGATTATTACATTTGACACTTCTGATTTAGAACGTACCGGTATATAACGTACAAATTTTATTCTTTTTCTCAATTAAAGTTTAGGAAGAATCTCATGAATCCAGTCATTTCATATGATGAATGTAAATTCCTGATTTACAGACCTACCATAAGCATGTTCATTTACAAGTCTTAAGTAACCCTACAACCCAAAGACACAAGACATAAGAGGGAAGATGTAAGAGGCACTTACTCTGGATTGCTCTGTGCATTTCCCATAGGTTTCCCATAGGTGGCATCATAACTACATTGGTATAAAAGGTCCCGTAATTACATTGTATTATAGCCTAAGGGTGCAATCCTAACCATGTCTACTCCAAAGTAAGCCCCATTGTGCTCAATTGGTCTTACTCCCAGGAAAGTGTCTTTAGGATTGCAGCCTAAGTCCCACTGAGCTCCTGGTAATGATGCTTGAGTGCAGCTTTAATAAATATACTGTCACTTGTATCATGCATCATTCATTGGATACCAAACCATGATCTTTAAGAGCAAAACAGCACAGCCAAAATCAATGCACACTGAATGGGTAACCCCAGAGCAAAATGTCTGGGGGAAAATTAACTGAAGGGAAAATTAATGGGCTTCAGGCATTCTCTGAGACTATCCCTACAATCCAGAGTAACTACGGGAGCATGTAAGAGACTTTACGTGCACCCGTAGTTACTGCATCGCCTAGTGAAAACCTATGGGGAATTTATATTGCAATCCAGAGCAAATTGTTCTTACACCGGAGCAAGGACTCCCCATAGTTACTCAGGATTGCGCCCTAGGGCTGCAATCTTAAAGACACTTTCCTGGGAGTAAGATCCATTGAAAACAATGGGGCTTACTTTTGAGTAGACATGGTTAGGATTGTGCTCTTGGACTCTGCTTTGAACTCAGATTGCGGCCTTAATAGAATTCCACTGTCTTTTCAGCCTCAGTAGACATCTGTAAAATGGATGCAAATGAGGTTGCAAAGAAGCAACTCTGACTTTTGAGTTCAAACCATATCCTCAGATCCTGTCATTTTGGGCAAAGTCATTTGCTTCCCATTAGTTCAGCTTTCTTTTTTGAAGATTGGTTCACTTTTTCCCAACGCTTCCTGTGGGAAGCTTATGAGGAAAGCATAAGGTCAATACCATTCCTGTTTTTGTCTCCAACTACAGAGGGGGATATGTTGCCCCTAAATATGGGGATTCATTTAGCAGAGATGGAAACTAGAGTCAAGTTATTTCAGTTCGAATTGTGAAAACATGTGCTTTTTGCTGACTCCTCTGTCACTAATTCGAGTCTGAAGCCAATGACTCAGAAATAAGTCCTCTCATTTCTCAGTGCGCTTGCTTACTATTTTGAGGCATGTGAAAGACCTTGTGGGTCCAAGACCAGATGGGATGAACAGCAGGGAAGTTCCAGCTTAGGAGGAAGGGAAGGATTCATGTTTTGGTTTTGATACAAGCAGGAGGTAGGGGTGGGAAGGCATTTTACCTCCTCCTGCCTTGCCAAACTCAGGCGCCTCACAGACCAGGAATGAAATGTTTTGTGTGTGAGGCACTGCAGCCTTCACTCAAAGAACAACAGACCTTTACTTTACACTACATATTGGATGGGAATATCAGGATAAATCACACACACACACACACATACTGTCAGAAGCTCCTCTTTCCCCACAGAGCTGCAACTCATACATGCATCAAAAAGTCTCCTGACTCAAGTCATACAGAGTCCGCAAGATACTCTGAAAGAGTCCCCTATGGTCACCCATTAAGGCTTGAGCTGAGTCAAAGGGGTTGGGGACTTTGGACTTGACTCACATGTAGCCATGCACATCATTGCCATTTAGTGATCATAATGGAAAGGAGTTTACATAGGCAAACATTTAAGCTTGTAAAACGAGTTTTGAGCGGGTACAGCCATAAGTAATTGCTATGAGAGTAGCTTAGGCTGCTGAGGCGTGTAGCATTTCCAGTTGTGAAAATGGCAACTTCCAGCTCATGAACTTGAAGTTTTTTCCGCTCCTGCATTCCTGAATGTTCTCTTTCCTGTATCATCAAGGTGACAATTTTTTCATGACAACTTTATTCATGAAATTTATGGATTTCATGGGTCATGGATTTACTTCTTTTTCTTTTTATCTATAATGACACTGCTCATCCTATAATGCCACCCTTAGCTTTCAGTCACGGTATTCTTTTTCAGGATTAATTTATGATTCAAAACACTCCTCTGAGTGACATGAGGAATAAGTCACACTATGAATATTTCTGAATATGTATCAGCTGATTTGGAAAAAAATTCTAACACACGGGTTTCCTAATTCCATAAAGTATGGCTAGAGGTTTTCACCCAAATCTGTAGGATTTGTTTTTACCTTTTCCATAGGAACCAAGATGCATAAGTCCTGAACAAATCAGAACTTCATACGGATGAACAAATTGGAACTTCATATGGATGACTTTTCATGGATGCAATGTTAGCAGAGAATATGCTTTTTGCTGCCACCATCACCAGAGAGTTGACATTAATATGGCTGTAGCCCATGTTTGGTCAGACTCCTCTACTGCTCAAGACAATGTGCGTTTTTATTTTATCCACCTCTACACAAGGCATCTGCCTATGCATTTCACCGCATGGAACCTCCTTGGAAAACCAGGGAGCTACCCCAATGATAAAGAACAGGTCATGTGCAGTCACATCATTGGCCCTGGCCATGTCCTCATAGAAATACCTTGACAGAATCACCAACAGCAGTAACATTCCACAGACACATCAGGAATCATTATGAAACTATAAGTCTCTAAGAGCAAACCATGTGAACGAACCCCTCTGAACCTTTGGAAATGAGGGGCTATGATTAGCATAAATCTGGCCAGAATTTTTTTTTTTGCATGACAAAGGACTGCCTTATAATAAAATCATGATTCATTATACCCAAAATGCAATGTGTATCTAGTTGCATACCCAGAAGCAGCAATTAATTGAAATAGGCCTATGGCAGTCATGAAATCCCAGTCCAGATCAAGGACTTTGAAGTTGCCCAGCAATAACAATGAATGAGGAAGAGTCCAGTATTATGGCAGAGATCATCTAAGTCAACCCAGACAAGAAGACACAACAGAACAGCCATTTTCAAAGTATTTCTTCACATGGCATAAAACAAGGTGCTAAAATTGTTAAGGCACATCATCAGTTTTTTAATCATTGACATACTGCTGGTGGGGGGTTCAAACTTCCCCAAGTTCGACCTTCCCCAGATTTCCATGGCACACCTGAGAACCACCTGCAGCACACCAGTATGCATTGGCACACTGGTTGAAAATCAATTGAATAATGGGTAAAAGCAGGACACATTATTGTTTTAGCCATTATTTTTCTCCCTCAGTGACACACATTTCTTTTTTTAGAATGGCTTCCACCCTCTTCGGTCCTGAGGGTCTAATTCTCTCTCTCTCTCTCTCTCTCTCTCTCTCTCTCTCTCTCTTGAATTTCCAGTCTAATGCATTTATAGAGTTGAGAACATAGCAGACGTCCAGAACCTTGAAGATAATTAATTAAGTCCCACTGTTTCCATGCTACCCAAAAAACAATTTGTCATTACACGTAAAATTGTATAATTGAGTATTATAAATGTTTTCAGGCCAAGTTGTGCAATGAATTATTTAGTTAATCTGTACTAATTAAAAACCTATTGGAGGATTAATGTCTCGTAACCTGACAAACTACTTTACTAAGTAACAAATTATCCATTTAATGACCTCAAACAAAATTTAAAGAAACCCAAAAGTAATTTATATGGGTAAATACAAAATTCGCTCTACAGAGTACTGCACTCTAAATACTAATTTCAGCATATAGTTTAAGTAAAAATATAGTAGAATCAAATATAAATTACACACCAAGAGCCATTTGTCAACACTCTGTACTCAGTTTTCCCACTTTATATTTATTTTTCTGTATTACTGTTTAATAAAAGAGCAATCTAGCAAAGGCAAATTTTATTAAACTACAGAATGTGGGTTTACCCCTTCTGCCTCAGATTCGGCAAAACTACATTTCTTGAGCACTGCCAATACAGTGGTCCCTCTCATAACAAGCACCTCACATAACAAGCCGAAATTTCCAAGGAATCTTGCTTCACATGACAAGTTCCACTTCACTTAACAAGCATTTATTCAGCCCTGACGCCCCGCGTGGAGGCTCTTTAAAAGGGCTGCCAGCCAGTGCTGCTGCCTCTAACTGCCCCCAACTTGGGGGCAGTTGCCTGGGGGTGCCAGAGGCAGCTGCCCCTATCTGCCCCCAAGTGCCCCCACCGGCCTGCTTGAACCTCCAGCAACAGCCCAGGTAAGCTTCCCAGGAAAGTGTATTTGCAGCCTCCTAAGCATGTCTTACTCCCAGGAAAGTGTCTTTAGGATTGCAGCCTAAGTAGATTTCATAGGATAATGCACACTGAATGCATGTTTTGAATTCAATTCCAGTGTTTTGTCATCATTTTTACATAGTCATTATTTTCATATGAATATTTGTGGGTTGTGGAACCAATCGTCTGGATTTCCATTGTTTCCTATGATAAAATCTGCTTCACTTAAAAAGCATTTCACTTAAACAGCATGCCTCTGGAAGAAATTAAGCTCTTTATGTGAGGCTCCACTGTACTTTCATGAAGACACACATATATGATCATCTTTTTTCTTCAGCACTCAGGAGTAAGGACAGTATGATCCTATATAATTTCTGAGTGCATGGTATTTTACATCTTTGTACCACATAATAGAAAATGGAAGCCAGCTTTACTTCTGCTCATTCTTCTGCATGAGCCTGCATTTCTCTATGGTGGCAATGGTGGACTCTTATTGTGGCTGGTATGTATCATGTCCTTCGTACAGTACCTTGTTTGGCAAGCAAGACAATTTTACTGCCAGTTTGATGGCCTGGAGAGACCTTCCACTTCTTCTGCAGGCTGTGTTCCTTTGGCTGCCGTGTTCTTGGGACCAAACACAATGAGGTGGTGCTTTGTCTCTGGGAGCAGTGCCATTTCCATTGCCTGTTGCTCAGGTCAGAGGTGTGTAATCTTCAAAAGTTAAAGGCAGAGTATCTTGAATGGTAATTCAGAAGTTGCTTCTTTGAGGAGCACATCTATGATACTATTGCTTAGTCATGAGGCAAAACGAATCAGGAGATCATGGAGAGCTCATTCCCTCCAGGAAGACTCAGATCATTTGACCATGCCTGAGGAGGGAGGAGCTCCACAGATGCCAATATGGATCCCTGTAACCACTGGAAGTGCACAAGCAGTTGCAGCATCAGCTACAGGCTTTTGCCTTTTTATTGATTGGTTGGGTGCACATGCAAACTCTTCTGTGGGCACAGACTTCTGACATATGTCCCATTAGACTTCCTTGTGGAATCATCCTTACTTTTAAAATCATAAAAGCTGCATTCAGACCTTAGTTATCATCTTCCTTAAGCCTCAGTTGTGTGAGATTCCACCAGATGGGAAGAGAAACAAACTTAAAAGTATAACCCATAACATCTAGCCATTAAATGACAGCTGCAAATTCAAGGTCGAGTACATAAGTGAAAGAAAGTTTATCCAGAGTTTGGCTCTTTCAACAAGATCTCTTCTTATGGAAATTTCCATGTGATCAATATGACAGCTGCATGTTCAGATCAGAAGCAGGAGGAAGTCCTCAAGGACTTTTCTTTCAAAGCACTTCCATAATCTTAAGGATACCTTTGATAGCACTTGAAGGAAGAATATTTTGACTTTGAAAATGGAAAACAAAGAAGAAATCAATGTTGTTAGCCTTTTGCTTTTAACGTCTGTTAATATCTTGCAGTGACTTTCAGTGTACTTTCTCATGTTCCACAACACAGTTGGTTTTGACATTTGGCAAAATATGGTTCCCCCAAAAAAATGAATCACAGAATACAGCAATTGTATTCTGCCTAGAAAGGGCAGCACAATTTACCCCTTGCCCCAGTATCATGGAAGTGCAGGGAAGCCAGTGCATGTCTGTGCACTGTTCTATCTTCCCCAAATGTGACACCATAAGATACTTTTGTGACATTTTGAGGCTGGGGTAAGTTACTTGTTCCAGCATCAGAGCATTTCTAGATTGCATTCTAAGTGCTTTACCTATTAAAGCATGATCTAAGATAGCGCCACCATTACTAAGATATATAAGGCAAAATCCAGAGTAACTACGGGGTGTCCTTGCTCCAGTGTAAGAACATCTTACTCTGGATTCCAATATGAATTTCCCATAGATTTTCACTAGGTAACTATGGGTGCACGTCTCTTACGTGCTCCCGTAGTTATTCTGGATTTGGGGGATAGTGTCCTTTCTTCAAAGAGCTCAAGGTAAACTACATGGCACCTCTATGTCCATATATAATGATCCTTTAGGATAGGTAATGCTAAGAGATGGTGAGTTGTCCAGGAAGCTTTATGACTGAATGGACATTTGAATTTAAGTCATGATGGTTAGGTAAGCCCAAACTGAAATGGCAGACCATTTCAACTTCTATGTTTAGGTGACAACCTGGGTTTCTACGACCCCTCTCTGTGTCTGTGTTTTAGGCTGCCAAAGCACAGAGCAAGATACCCTCAGGGTAAAGGAGACAGAGATGTCCGCAGTTATGAACTCCTTCATTTGCATTAGAGAAATAAGCAGATAAAAAAATAAGTGTGTAAAAAGGTTGCACTATATTGTTTAAAAATGTAAACATAAAAATACAGACACTTTGGCAATGCCAAATGAAATGAAACATTCAAATTTCCCTGTACATACATAAAATCACAAGTATGACAGTGTAAAGAAAAAGAAACCAACCAGGGGCTTCCTAGTTGTAAGCTATAGAACAGGGAAGAATCCTGGGCACTTGGACAGATCTTTCTTCTGCAACCTGCTTGGAGGAGCCCCGTGTAGTTGCAAAGTTCTGTCTGGATCGAAGCCCAGATCTCTGTATTCCGAAATAGAAATGTTGCGGCTGGCTGTCAATTATGACCACAAAAGGATGTAAATAGTAAAATATAAACCAATTCTGACAAGGCCCATTAGCTGACGATGAGATAGGGTTTTCTTCTTTTGTATACAGACATAAATTAAATTACACAAAAGCTTGAAGAGTAGTGATGTGTTTAGGAACTCAGAACTGAATACAGTGCATGTAACGTCACCTCCTCCTTGCCTTTAAACCTTCTAGTTGAACCCTACCTTCCACTTAAACAATGCTAAGTCATGTAGGATATCATAGAAATGTCAGCTGATAATCAAATCAAATAGCTCTAGGAGTTTAAATGGCAAGTGCCTGAGGCAGCCGCTAACAATAGACATCTCCCAAAGAAGCAACTCATCTGGACAAAGAAGTCAGGATTATTGGAGCTAGCTGTCATGCGGCTCTCTGAACTTTCTACGTTTCTGTTAAGCGGAGGGTATTGGCACAAGCTGACCTTCTGTACTCTGCCGAAGGCAATTACATCAAACTCTTTTTCTGATGACTGAAAGTGATTGGCACCCATTTAATGAGCTGTGCACCATGCTTCAGGATTCATCACAGTCCTGTCCAGAGGAACTACAGATCCCCATATCCTTTGTCCACAGTTAATTAAGTCTTTCCCCTTTTAATTCTCACCCTCAATCTTAATGCTAATTCCTAAGACTTCAAAGTAATTGATAGCCTGCTATCCTCTTTTAAATGCTAAAGCTTGTAAAACAAAAAGAAAAAAAATCCTAAACCTGAACATCTCCATGAACATGATGTTCTTGAACATCTCCATGGAAGACGTTTTTGTGGCGGTGGGGAGAAAGCAGTGATGCAGTCCTCAGAATCGCACTTTTGTTGGGGACAGAAGGGAGATTTTTGCACATACCTCTGCTTGTGCTGGTCACTGGGGGTAGGGGAGTATGGGAGAACTGCAGACACCTCTACTGGGTTCCCTAAGCATTGGAAAAGTTCAAAATAACAAAAGGAAGCCAGGAAGCCACTTCTCTTTTTCGTTGTGAAAACCGAAGTGGTTTCTGACTGCTATTTTTTACATTTCTGAGGCCAGCACAGGTGGGGGTAAATGCAAAAATCCTCTCTCTGAACCCAGAAGTGGCACAATCCTAGGGATCACGTTGTTGCTTTCTCGCACCTGTTATGGGGCCAGGAACAAGTGCTTCCCAGGCTAGTGGATTGCAGAATATGACCAAAAATTTCCTGATTTGTCCACTTTTTTAAGTTTTCTGTCTGGGTGTCCTCCAAAAGGGCTTCATTGTCCTCCATTTTGGCTTCATTTTGAAAATTTGCAATGGTGTGCAGTACCCCATCATGTCATATGTCGTTGGATTTGTATTGAAGAGTATAATCCAATGCAGAAATCAGTTTTGAAATATCTCCTTCCTATCAAAAGTTATCGTGAAAAAACAAAAAAATAAAGACTATGCATTGTGCTCTATGGGAGCTCTATGGGAAAGTGCCCAATATCACAATATTGGCTTTACCCGTGAGTAGGCAAATGTGTCATTGTCTGCTGGAAAGGCCAGGCTGAGAAGAATCCAAGACCTTGTCCCCCTTTTGAGGTTTGGGCATCTGGTCACCCTGATGGATTGAGACCTACCTGTTTGGGAACCACTGACCTATACACCTTCATACATTGCCTTTGTTAAACTCACTTTTTAGTTAAAATAAATTACTAATACAAAAAATTAATATATAGATGACTTCACTAACAACAATGCTTCCTTACTACCCAGTGAATGCATAAAAGAAAGATGAACATTATTTACTTAAGAGCCAATATTGCATTGTGGTAAAAAGCTTCAGCTGTGATTATCCCAGTTCAAATCATGGTTATGCTATTAATTCAATAGATAGCTTCAGTTTAGACAACCTGTTATCTTTACAGACTTGGTTAGGATTGTGCCTCAGTTCCTTATTGGCAATAAGAGGTAATTATTCTGGCTGACTTTTAAATAGGTTGTAAGCATAGCGTATTACCTGTGAAGGCTTTGAGTAGTTGAAATCTTCAATGGCAGGGGTCCTCAACCACAGGGCCAGGACTTGTGTGGTCCATGGCCTGTTAGGAACTGGGCCACCAGGAGGTGGGCAGGCAGCCACAGGACCTGGAACACACTCATCCTTGGTCCATGTGTGCACCTTCTCACAGAGGTTGCTGTTTGGGAGCTCTTAAGATCTCCCCAAATTTTGGGTACATAACAGTACTCCTTTCCTCCCCCAGCACACACTATGCTTCTTGCCTACCACCATCATCCGTGGAAAATGTTTTGTTTTTTTATTCAACCATTCCCTGGAGCCAAAAACACGGAGGGACCCTGCTCTATATATTGATGATGTTACATCATCATCAGTCATACATTCATTATTATTATCAACATCAGCAACCAGGAATTATTCACAATCCTCAAATAAAATTTTTCCAGACCATGTTAAAAGCAGGCCTCCGTCAGTCTTGGAAGACTATGGTATCGTGCTCAGCGCTGCATACGCTGCATGTGAAGCATGAAAGCCTGGGTTATGGAGGATAGGCTGTTACCCAAGCAGCAAATCCCCCCTCTCCACGCCACTGAAATAGTCCAGTGGAAAGGCAGAGCCAATACAATTGGATCCAGCTGTGTCGCAGAGCTGGGCTAAGGACAAGTGCTCACCCAGTCTTGTGGGGCCGACCCGGGTCTTGAACCGTGGCCTGCTGATTAACAAGCACAGTGTCTTAGCCACTTGCGCTACCCACAGCCCTCAGACCATGTTAACTCCTAAATTAACAGCCAACCAATACGTTGACATATTCCAGGATGCATTACTACTGTGCAAGATCTTGTTTCCATTTTTCACGAGTAATACCATGAGCTCCCCCCTGGGGCAAATAGCTTCCAGATGGAACTACCACAGATCAAAGTACCACTATCACTGTTTGACTGGTTGCCATTTGGGATGGTATTAAGCTGTGGGCTATGTGGTCCTGCTCCTGGCATTTCAGTGAGCAGTGGGAGCAGGGCTCACATTCCCCTACCTGAAAAAATCCACTGGTTTTATAAAAACTAACTATTGCACAAACACATCTATTTTATGCATGTAAACTATGTGTGTACATAGATTTGGCTGTAACTCCACTTTGCATTTCTCCCTTCTATTGAAAATAAGCAATTTATTATTATTTTTAACCAAATTTTAATTTTTAGCTTTTTTTTGTTATCTTCTTTTTGGTTATTTTTCCTCCCCAGTCTCTCAGATATCAATCTTCCTTTGGGTGCTTCATAAGACAAGAGTAAAAGGTACCTACAATACCCATGCTTCAGTATGCATCTAGGGCAGTGATTTTCAACCTTTTTCATCTCACGGCACACCAACCAGTTGCTAAAATTGTCAAGACAGACCATCAATCTTTGCACAATTGACAAGGCACAGAGTGCTGCTAGTTGAGGGTTCAATTCCTCAATAGTCCTATAAATTATGTTGATTTAATAAAATAAAAAGTAAAAAAAAATACATGCCAGTACTCCCAAATACAGTCCAAACTCCCATGGCATATCTGTGAACCACTTGTGGCACATCAATGTGTCATGGCACACTGGTTGAAAATCACTGATCTAGATGAACTTACATGGGCACTCAGCATACATAGTAACAATACAGCATGCAGGGTAGATTTTCCCCCTAATATAGTTTGACATGCCATATGGAAACTGTAAAGATTATATACATTAGTTTAGAATTAAGGAATTCAAGCTCAATATTAAGTGAGGATTTACTGAAATCAGGATTTCTGATATCTTGAAAAAGATCAGAATTTCTTGAAAACTGGACTGAGCTTCATCTGTTCAGGAGGTGTCACCATGTTGATTCAACTCAAGAGTGTTGCTGTCTGTCTGAAATTGCTTATTTTCTTTTTTAATTTACCTTTGGACACACTAAATAAATTGATGACTATAAAGAGTGCATTGCAATGTAAAATCTTTACTTAGATCTATCACAATCACATTGCTTATTTACCTCAGCAGAATTCAATCTCTAAATATGCAATTTATACCACAAAGAATAGCTTGTTTTGACAGAGGTATAAGGATTCATGAGTAATTATTAAAACAAATCAATAAATACTTAAAAAAAAACATTGATTATCCATCGACCGTTAGTTTTCTTGCAGTATATTCCAACACAGTATGTTGTGTCTAATTTTAACGCTATTTGTTGACTGCCTCATTTACGTTAACCATCTCAATTAAGTTTGACACTTTATTACAGTCAAATAGATCCTCTCAAGAAAATGAGAAAAATGCAGTTATTCACTTAATTTAACACACCTTAATTAGAGGGTGAAACAGGATGGCCAAATGTTATGCTTATTTATGGCATGGAAGTCTTCACAAGAATCTTTCATTCAATTTTTAAAAAACATAGTTTGAAATGTATGCAAACAGTTTAAAAAAATCATATTTTCCTTTTTGCCCACACTGACAACATGCTACTAAATATTTCTATAACTTCAGCAGTTACATAGGGCAAAATCCAGAGTAACTACGAGGAGTCCTTGCTCCGGTGTAAGAACAACTTACTCTAGGTTCCAATATGAATTTCCCATAGGTTTTCATAGGTGGTGCAGTAACTACGGGTGCACAGAAAGTTTCTTACGTGCTCCTGTAGTTACTCTGGATTTAAGGGTAACTGAGCAAGAGGCACTCTTTCAAGTGGGTGTTCCTCTTTTATTTAGCAGGGGGAGAGTAACTGGCCCTACACACCCCAGCAGTGTCTGTTCAAGTGGCTTCTGCTGGTGTTCTTTTTTGCATTTTAGATTGTGAACCCTTTTGGGACAGGGACCCATTAGCTTTTAATTAGCTATTATTATTTTTCCATTTTCTTTGTAAACCGCCTTGTGAACTTGTTAGTTGAAAAGCGGTATATAAATACTGTAGATAGATAGATAGATAGATAGATAGATAGATAGATAGATAGATAGATAGATAGATAGATAGATAGATAGATAGATAGATAGATAGATAGGGTAAGTCTAGCTGAAAGAAACTGAATTTAACCCTAGAATATTTAATATAATAGTCAGTCTTTGCACTCATTTAAGAGAGATTATGTGCTAGAATGTTTTGTGATATCAAATCCCAACAAGTACAGTTTTATAATCTTTGCAAACAGGAGGTCGAAGCTGAGTAATGAAACATGGTGTACTGGGCAGTTTAAATGCAAATAGATGAAATTCACTGCAGGTGATGTTTCAGTTCTCATTTCACCTGCTGGAGTTTTAATTCCCTGGTGTGTAAAATACCATCAGTCACATATAATGGCATTAGCTATCCTTTTCAATTTGGTAAGGAAAGTGAACAGTGATCTTCTACTATGGAGGCCAAGTTGCTGAAGTTTGCAGTTCCCGCAACTCAAATCCAGGCTGCTATCTTAGGCATATGATGAGGCAGAGCATAAAAATGCACACAGTTGGAGAGCATACAAGTGGAGATGTATTAAATGGTTTCACAGCAGCCAGTCACTTGACAGAATGAGTAAGGGATAAATCCAGAGCAGTTACGGGTTCACATATAGTGTTATCTTATGGAAAGTCATCTTAACTGCTCCAGAGCAAAGGGCTTAATTTCACTTTAGGATATAGGCCTATGGCCGCATTCTTAAGGACACTTTCCTGGGAGTAAGACCCATTGAACATAATGGAGCTTACTTTTGAGTAGACATGGTTAGGATTGTTCTCAAAGTCAGTTTTCAGTTAGTCTGGCTCCTAACACAGCTGACTTGCTACAATAAAAACATCTTGGGGATGTAGTATGGTTCTCCCCATTTGCATATACAACTTGTCTGGGATTATACATGGAATTGTTTCTATATTTAAACATATTTTTTCCTTAATTAAAAAGCTTTGATGAAACCATAGATTCATCACTTCGGATTGGTGGTCTGGAAACTTCAATACAGTGATTTTCAACCAGTGTGCCATGGCACAATGGTGTGTCGTGGATAGTCCTCAGGTGTGCCATGGGAATTTGGAGACTGGCATTCATTATTAGGAAAATTGGCTATTAGAACAGTCTGGTGTGCCTTGTCAATGGTAAAAACAACTAATGGTGTGCCTTGACAATTTCAGTGCCTTGTTAAGTGTGCCATGAGATGAAAAAGATTGAAAATCACTGCTTTAATAGAATAATGTAGTATTTACTGTTTAATAACCAGGTGCATATACATTGTGACTCCTCATACTTTGAGACTATACAATACTTTCAATGTGCAAAAGCTGCATTGTGCAAACTACTGACCTTGACTCCTGTGGCAACTCTGGCCAATAGGTGACTAGTACAGTGGTTGTCCAACTTCTCCTTGTAATTTTGGGAAATACTAAGTCCTTGAGGGGCAGGAAGAAGGCAGTGAAGTAATCTCCAGGATTGTGCTGCTACCAGGGATGTGGGAAGTGGTTCAGAAGCAATTTCTTATCACTATTTAAAACTTTTTCAAGGCTTGCGTAACTCTGCAGAGCCTGGAGGTAGAGGTAGAGGTAACCCTCACTAGCGTGGTGCGGATGATGCAGTCCGCACCAGGTGACATGCACTGGGGGACTTAAAGACTGCAGCTTCACGATAGTGCATCAAACCACATCATGTCATATACCGCTGAATTCGTATTGAAAAGCAGAATCCAATGCAAAAGTCCATTTTGAAATAGCACCTTCTTATAAAAAATTATGGCCAAAAAACTAAAAAAAACACCAGAACTGTCCTGTTCCAATGAACATAGCCCCCAAAAATTACCCCAGAAGGAGGTCCCTGTTGATTGCATTGAAATTCATTGAAAATGGATGTGAACTGCACAGCTGTGTTTACTGGTGTTTACTGCAAGCATGCCTTGGCTGGTGTGGAAGGCCAGTCCAGGAGACTACAAGACTTCCAAAATGGTCCCAATCAGAGACATTACTAGGGCATTAGAAAAGGGGCACGCTTGAAGGGGGTGGCAGCCCTTGTGACCTAAATGGCTAAAATCATGGTTTGCAGAAATAATCCCATCATGTTATACACCTTTGAATGTGTAATTTACAGCAAAATGCAGTGAAACAAACCACTTTGAAATATCTTTATTCTATTAAAATCTGTGGGGAAAAAACCAGTGGAGGTGGGGTAATGGCACATAACCATGCCCACCATTCATATTTTTGCCCTGCCTAGTGTATGGGGATGACGCACTGGCCTCCCACAACAGGTGACATGAACCCTAGTGATGCCCCTTCCCACCCCCATCTGTAGCAACTGCACAATCCTGGGGATCACTCACTGTCTTGCCTCCCAATCTTATAAGGGCCAGTATCAAGTGCTTCCCAGATTGGTGGGTTGCAACCCACCAGTTTGGAAAACATTAGACTAGTGTATAAATCAAACAGTTCTTGATTAATGTGGTTTTAATTTGCACATTTTTGAAATAACACTATTCACAAATTAATACTGGCAGTACAATTTGCATAGGTTCATTTTTGAGATAATGAGGTCAGTTATTAGTTTCTAATGAACAACTCCATTCCACGGCAGGGGAAAGAGTTGCCTGAAATGAAATGTAAATTAATTCTTTTTTTCTGGCCCACGACACAGTGTAAGAGAGATGATGTGGCTCCTCCTGCCAAAAACTTTGGTCATCCCTGTCTTAAACAATGTTGGATAAAGAGTAGTCGTCAGTTGCAAGTGTGAATATTAATTAAATGACTTTTCCTTTAACTCAGACTCATCCCAGTATTTCCTGTGGGAAAGTCAGATTTAATTAATGCATTTTTAATATGTCCATGTTTTTCTGGGTACATTGACACTCAGTGAGAGCTGCCTATGCTTGTTCTAAGGACCCAGAACTGTGACTGAAAGAGAACCCCTATGTCAACATCAGGCAGGTAGGGCAGTAAAACCAAGAACCTTTGTTCATCACTGGACCATATGAAAAGATATATGCCCACCTATGATTGACCCTGTGGGCTCAATCCCGAGTAACTACGGGGAGTCCTTGCTCCGGTTTAAGCAAACCTTAATTTGCTCTAGATTGCAATATGAATTTCCCATAGGTTTTCACTAGGTGGTGCAGTAACTATGGGTACACGTAATGTCTCTTACGTGCTCCCGTAGTTACTCTGGATTGTAGGGTGTATCTCTGTATTGGTGAAAGTAATTGTCGTAGGGAGAGGAAGTACAGACTTTGTTCAAGAACACTCAATACCCTGATTTTGCCCAAGGGCACAATCCTTAACCAGTTTAGGCTAGCCTAACTAATTTGTCTTATCTTCCCATGGTGATGGAAGTCAGTGTGTGCACATGGAAGTCACATGGAAGTCAGTGTGTGCTTGTGCCACTGGCATAACCCCTCCAGGTGTGGGGCAGAAGTGCATTATTGTACTCTTATATATACTCTTGTGACAGGTCAGCAAAGGACTTTTGTTGTGGCTTAGGCTGGCCTAACTGATGGTTAGGAGTGCAACCCAAATTACACATAGTAAGTGTAGATGAAAAACATATTTTCATGTACTAGAATAACCCAATGCTTTCTCGTTCAGCATTTTGGCCAACCAGACACTTCTAGGAAGTTCACAAGCAGCAAATGAGGTTTTCTTCTCATCCACTATTTCTTTCCTTCATCTGGTATTTTATTACTTCCCTATAACAGTTAAGAGTTGAATCAAGGTTTCTTCAGAGCATTTTGCTCTCCATTAAATCATTTCGGCTTTTGTTAAAAGACACCCCGGGGAATACTTGGTATCTTGCCTTCACATTTTCTTTGCCTCCCTTTAATCTACTGCCATACCCTCAGCAGCAACAATTACTAGGAGCTGGTTATCAAACCTACTATACGTGTACACCCTTCTCATATCATATCTCTGCTATATATTATATTTGTAAAAATACATTCACTGAAAAAGGTTTTTAAAAAAATTAACTGCTGCTAGGAGCAGTAGATCCCACCCAGCCTCAGAATGTTTGGAACGCGCTTTTACACCAACATAAGTAATGCTGAAAACTCTGAATGGAAAAATCTGCCATATAATTTGTCTCAGAGATGAATGGCAAACTGACTCAGCTGATGCCACCATAAAATGATGAAACATTTCTGAAGTGAATGACTGCTGCTGGAATCAGGCTTCACATATTTTTTCCCCTAAGAAAATCTCATTTAATAGAAGTCTTTTGAAGCCACTTTTAAAAATAATACAAATCTTTCTTTTCTGGGGAAGAAGAACCACATCTTGGATCAATTTCGGAATGTGCAATAGAAACCTAAGAGCTCTCTTTAACGAGGAAGTCAACTCCAATTTCTATTTAGACACTGCAAGCTGGCCAAATTCCCAGCTTGTTAACCACCCTATTCATTCACATGCACCAGTCTCAAAGGACGGAGCCACTATTGACGCTAATTGCTTCACATGCAGTGTGTTGTTAGATGCCATGACTGAATGAAGCCGTAATGAATGCAACAGAACTTGTTTCTTAACATAGCCATGCCTCACTTCATATTAAAAGTTTTCAATAGGAACATTTTGATAAGTATGAAACTGTCAACATTACTGCATATTAAACAACTCTCAATTCACTGTTGAATAAAAAATTCCTGCCTTGAAATGTGATTCTACAGAGAAAGAGGGATCATATACAGTCATTACTTACCTTATGAATGGGAATACAAGGTCATGGACAGCAGGAGTGTGCAGGTAAGCCTCAAAGCCAAGGTACTCCATAGATCTATTTGCTCCCTACAATCACAGCATTTGACTTAAGAAGCAAATGTACTTGAAAAAAGAAGATCCCTAGATTTGGAATGCTGATTTTTTTCTCCGTGTGCAGCATTTGCCTTTTCACACAAAGGCTGGAAAAGTGGACAACAGGGACACAGCTACAAAGTGGGGAGGCGAAGGGGAGGGAATAACACAAGTTCCTGATGGCCATGGCCATGTGTTCCTATTCAGGAGATGATTGTTACTGATTAGAGCAGGGTTGTCCAAACCTTTCGGCAGGAGGGCAACATCATCTCTCTGACACTGTGTCAGGGGCCAGAAAAATGATTTACATTTCAAATTTGAATATATTTACTTATAAGAGTGTATGAGAGACAGTTCTGGAGCATTACAAGGCTTGTCTGAGGGCCAGATGAAGGGGTCTTGCCCTGTGGCGTCACCAGGGTGATGCGGTCTGCACGGGGTGACGTGACCAAGGGAGGTGACGCACACAGGGGACTTACTTTGTGGATGGTGCATCCAACCCCATCAAGACATATACTGAAGAGCAGAAGTCCAATGCAAAAATGAAATAGCAGTTTTGAAATAGCACCTAAAATATGCATTGATCTCTATGGAAAGTGAAAGTGACCCATATTGTGGCTTTACTTGCGAGTAGGCAAACATGCCATCATTCATTGGAAAGGATAGGCTGAGAGGAATCTAAGACACAGAATTGTCCTGATTCAATGAACACAGCCTCCACAAATCACCCCAGAAGTAGGTCCCTGTTGATTGCATTGAAATTCATTGAAAATGAATGTGAACTGCACAGCTGTGTTTACTGGTTAGTAAGCAGGCATACATTGGCTGGAGTGGAAGGTTAGTTCAGGAGAGCACAAGACTTCCAAAATGGTCCCAATCAGGGACTTTACTAGGGCGTTCAAAAGGAGGCACCCTTGACAGGGAAACTAAATGGCTGAAATAATGGTTTGTAGAAATAATCCCATCATGTTATACACCTTTGAATGTGCAATTTACAGCAGAATGCAGTGAAACAAACCACTTTATTAAAATGTATGGCAAAAAAACCAAAGGAGGCAGGGTAATGGCACATAACCATTCATATTGTTGCCCCACCCAATGTAGTGGGGTGACGTGCTGGCCTCCTGCACCAGGTAATGTGCACCCTAGTGACGCCCCTGGTCTTGCCACATTGAGGCTCAAAGTGGGCCACATATAGACCACAGGCTGGGGTTTGGATAATTCTGGATCAGAGCTTTAGATTCTGTTTGGAGTCGGAATTTCTAGTACCTGTATTTCTTGAGAATTTATGTCAAATAAGATTTGACACACCTTTCACTGACTGTTAAGTGACAATTCATACAGTTTCTTTTCAGACATGCTCTCCTTCCCTCCTCCTGACAGCTCATTGTTCAGAATTTTGCTTCTTCTGTTCCGAACCATCACACTTCAACTCCTTCTGTGCTTGGGACATATCCATTAGCAGTGGATTCTTCATTGCAATTTACTCCTCTGTGTCCAAATAGGTCCATGTAAATTAATATCTTCACAAATCATATCTAAGCTATTTTGGGTCAAATTACATGTTATACATGTTATAAACAGAAACAGAAAGTGAACCAAACTATCAGTCAGTAGTTCTTTATTGGCATATATAATAATTTGCACATAAAAACACAGAGAATCTAAATATTTAAAATAATCAGTGTATAAGTTTTTATAAGTTGATGAACATTAGAGTTTAGATATCATCTTAGAAATAAGCCGGTGATGCTGGATGACTGCCAGGAAGTAGGATGCAGTTTGCCAAACTATTACATTTAGTTAAAAATCAGGGAACTGATCTGACTCACATCGTGCATTTCTAACCCCTGGTTAGGCTGGTACAAGTCCCATGCTGGCCTGAGGTTTTTGCAAAAGTGCCATAGTGTGCCACTCCTGGGGGGATTAGGGGGTGCTGTGCAAGGCATGCACCAGCCTCCCCGTGTCACAACGGGAACGGGTAGATGGGTGCATTGTGCTGACCTCAATTGGTTAGGTTTGTGCCTTCAACTGATATGTCCTTTGTACTGTTTTCCGACAAACATCCCTTCTCCTCATAGTACTAACAGTATTTGCATCAGACAAATGCAGAAAAAACAGCCGTTTTAGGACAGCAAATTTCAGTACACCAATGTTAATGAAAAATTGTTACATACATCACAATCCAGAGTAACTATGGGAGCTCTAACATCGATGAAAGAAACATTTACATCAACGTAGTTACGATGTCACCTAGTAGAAACCATATGGGAAATTCATAGAGCACTGCAGAGTAAATTTTTCTTATGTTGACATATGAGCTCCCATAGTTACTTTGGATTGTGTAAATTCTGTATTTTGCCCCTTACAGCCACAAGGTCGATTGGTTCCTATATCTGCTTTTTAACAAAAACTAATAACCAACTCAACATGAACTAAGGAACATGATAAAACCTCATTTAAACTTTCAAACCAACCAAATCTTCTCCACGCTAGCAACAATCAGTATGTAAGGACAGCTTTCGCTACATTAAGCAACATGAAATGTACATTAGTTAGAACAGCTTACTCAGCATATTCTGCCACTGATAACCTCTCCTAAAAGTTACAAGCTATTATGCAGTCTTATCCTTGTCAAGAATGTACATACTCATTTTACTATCATAACATACAGCCTTTTGTTTAATACAGTGAGGATTACAACCAGCTTATAAAATGTTTTACGTGTACAAGCAAGAAAATGCCTGTTATTTATCTTCCATACTGTATTCAGACATTCATGAAATTGAAAGTTAATGTACCAGAGACTTTCATTATCTGACCTATTCTATTCTAGCCATTAGAATCCCACAGTATTGGAGACAGAGGACCAATATGTCACTAACACAAGATGTAAAAGGTCATCATCAAAAATAAGCATCAATAAAGTATAACCCCTATATTAAATTTCATAATGATCAGCAGAAAATAACATGATAAATTCAAAATTTTTTTTTACATAGCACAGCTGAATGGAGAAAAATATATGTTTACCTATGCAAAAGGATAGTGATCAGTTGTCTATTTTTTTTAAAAAGGCTTTATTCCTTGGTTCTTCCTTTAAACATATTTTTCTTTAGTGAAAGATAATATGCATTGTTTTGTATTTTTAATTCTTCTGAAAGTCATATAAATATAGGTTTGAATATCAGCAGCCAAGGGGATTCCATTCCAGGAACTCTGTGGATGCCAATTTTCACTTTATACAAAAGCAATTAAAATCTAAAAGAGATTAGGCAGCTACTTAAATAGCCTGCTTCCCATACTAACACAGCAGGTGGCCAATCAATCAATCTATCAATCACCCCCCTTTGGATTAGAAAGGTTGCCAATCAAACAATCAATCACCTTCCTCGGATTAGAACAGCTTTGTTTCAGCTGATAGACAGCTCCTTCCCCTCTCCCTGGAATACCCAAATGAATGCAAAGTAATAATTGCTTCAGAATTACTTTGCATTCATTTGCTTCACCAGGGAGAATGGAGGGATCTGCCTCCAGCAGAAACAAAAAAACTGTTCTAAGTCAAAGAAAAGGGGGAGACTGACTGGTTGCTTACTTGCTACAATACATAGGAAGGAGGCTTTTTTAATTTAAGGGATGCTTGTCTTTTAATTTGCAGGGCCCGTCTCATTCATCTATATACACTGGTGCCTAACATAACCAGTTTAATTTGTTCCAGAAGCATGCTTGTTATGTGAAACACTCTTTATGTGAATTGGATTTTACCATAGGAAATAATGGAAACTCAGGCGATTGGTTCCACAACCCAAAAAATATTCATATAAAAATATTAACTATATGTAAAAATGATGTATGTCAAGCACTGGAATTGAATTCACAACATGCAGTCTACTTAGGCTGCAATTCTAAAGACACTTTCCTGGAGTAAGCCCCATTTAACACAATGGGGCTTACTTCTGGGTAGACATGGTTAGGTGGCTGCAATCAAAGAGACTTTCGAAGTATCTCCCCATTTTCTCCTTCTCTTCATCCTGAGCCTCTCTCTCCCCTGCAACCTTGTGGCTAGCCCTGAGCTGCTTCCCTCTTCTCCACTGCTGTTCTCTCCCTCTGCCTAGAGGATGCCCAGCCAGAGGAGGAACAGCATGGAAATATTGCTTTTGGCAATGTTGCTTTTGCTTTTTGCTATGGGCAGCCGTGATGCTTTTTAAAAAGGCTGCCAGCCAGCGCATCTGCCCATAGCAAACGAGTGTGCTCGTTAAGTGAAGCAATACTTGTTAAGTGAGGCACTTGCTAAGTGATGTACCACTGTATAAAAAACTGAAAAATCACTCACTGACTGACTCATTCATCAATGACCAGCCTAAACCACTGGGCCTAGAAGCATTAAATTTGGGGAGGGTGTTCCTTCCGTGATGGAAGGAAGAACGTGTTTTTGGAAATTCCAACCAGAAGGGGGTGAAAAGGGGCACAACCAGTGGTGGGCTTCAGGGGGTTCGCACAGGTTCTATAGAACCCTTTGCTAATGAGCACCTGGTTCTGAGAACCGGTTACTAATGGGACACAGAACCTATTGGTAATTTAGATTATTAGGACGTAGAACCTGTTGTTAATTTATTTGAATCCCACCACTGGGTGCAATGTATTTTCCTTCCTATACTTTACATCGAAGAGTCCCTAATTGAGGTGTCTTGTGTGCTCCCTGAGGTACCTGATAGGCTGCTATGAGATACAAGAAGCTGGACTAGGTGGGTCTTTGGCCTGATCCAGCAGGGCTCTTATTAAGTTACTGTATGTCCATGTCCACAAACCATCGTACTGACCTTTGCGGTCTTCATAAAGGCCCACAGACTGGAAGCAATTTCTGATTTGCAGATGACATTTCTGACTCAATTGGAGGTCACTTATTGTCACTTTCATAAGCAATTCTAAGGCCTGCAGAGGCCAACAGTTGGTTGTTGGCCAACTTGGAAGTGGCATCTGGGGTCTCCAATATGGTACTGAAGTACAATAAAGAGCATTGTGCCACAATTATGGTGAATGAGGTGGATCATGGCACTGAACATTTTGGGAAGCATTTCTGTAAGGCAGTGGTAGCAAACCTTTTGGGCAGTGAGTGCTGACTGACAGCACTGGTGCCCAGTGCATGTGCCTGTAATTCTGAGCACCCTGAGCTCCTTGCACATGCCCAGAACTCTGGGCATGCGCAATGGGGACTCAACCCCTAATTGCAGCTGCTCCCCTTCAGAGAAGAGCCAAACTGAGTGTGCCTGTGTCCAGTGTGCATGCCCAGAGCTCTGGGCGGCATGCTGGGCACTGATGCTGGGCTAGGAGTGTGTGGCAGTGCTATGGATGCATGCCAGCAGGGATGACTCTGAATGTTTTCCCTGGCACACGTGCCATAGGTTCACCACCACTGTACTAAAGTGTTTAAAACTTTACTTTAAAAAATCTAATAATGCAAAAATAACCTTATTAATATTTTAAGATATATTTAGGATTTTAATTTTAATAAATAACAGCTGATGAGTAGATTTAGGAAAATTTGCCATTAATGTGCTGAATGGAAGAGTATAAGAACCATAAAATAATAAGAAAAAACTCAGAGGAGTACAGAAACACAGTGAAGATGTGCCTCCTGAGGTTTAGGCCAGCCTTCCTGGGTCAAGAAATGTGAGGAGAGATTTTGCTTCTCCATGTCAACATCCCTAAGTGGAGTATTTAATTTTTGGCCATTAGACATTCAATTAAAAAAGAAAAAAAATCAAATAAGAATATGTACTTAGAAACAGGAGTGAAGACTATATTTGCTGTAGTACTCTAGGGTCTTGGAATGGGGAGAAAGGTTTTTTTCTTCTTCCTCTTAATAGTGCTGCCCATTGCAGCCTTTTATTCTGCTCTGCAGAAAGAACTCAATGAAAGTAAATAACAGCCAAGACTGTGCCTATTTTCATATTACTTTCCCTTCATCAACAACGTCCTACGCTGTCATGGTTCTTGGAGCCAGTTCACACTCGTCTCAGCATGCCTCTTAATAACATCATCATAAATGAAGTCTCCATGTTCACACTCCTCAAAACTGCTGTAATAATAAGAAAAAATAGGTCTAGCCTGCATTAATGAGGGATACAGAACTGCTATAACAGAATGGTTTTGACCCAGCCTGCTCTGTAGAAGAGAGAAGAGGTGCTTTTGGAAAAAAATTTAGATGTAACTTTTATGTATAGCAAGGGGATTTCAGATAAACAGTAAAATCCCTAATGCATTTTAATCTGAAAACCTTTTCATAACTGTAAAAATGGATAAACAGCTCCTCAAAAGTTGGAGTCAGTCCTTCCATAAAGCTAGTGGAAAGGGTCTGAGGCCAAGATATCCATTCTGCAAGTTACAAAGGCATGAAGCTTTTGCTCAAAGTGAATGGATAAGTTTCTTAAATAACTTACACATACCTATACTGTAATTACCTTTACAAAAATATGACCAATATAGAAGGCAATAATTATCAACTTCTGGTGCTATTATAACAGCCAGCACATCCAAAAATAGTGCCTTATACACAGCCTGTAAACACCCCAATGAAGGGTTAAGGCTATTGTAAAAAATCAATTAAAATTAAAAGCAATGCAAGTGTTACGATTTGGGCAAGGGACTGAAAAAATGCAACACTATTTATATAACTTGTTTCCTTTTATTGCTATTTCCAATGGCTGCGATTTCAAAGTTAAGTGGATCTTCCTGCCAGCTTTTATTTTAACAAACCTGGCACAGCAAAAAAGTAATAAATGTGGATCAGCCATAAATTGTTTTAATTTACTTTGCGTTTCAGATAAAAGGAATGATATTTCCTGCCTCTGGAGCTTATTTTTAAGTGGTTTTCAGAAGTAGCCAGAACATTCTTCAAACATTACACATTCAAAGCAGTAGTGGGTTAATTTCTTTTTCTTTTTTAAAAGTTTACTGGATCCAAAGTTGCAAAAACACCCACAACCTGCATGCACATTATGCTCTGTAACTGCACATGTGTGTGCAAGTGGGGGGCTGCCTAGAGGGAAATGAAGCTGGCATAAGATGAGGCACATTCTCTTCCAGGATGAACCCTGAGACTGCAAAAAATTATGTCCTGCCTTCACAACAGAAGGCTTCAGGTAGCCAGGAACTGAAACATTTGAATGGATCATAATGTTAAAGCTGAGATTACCTGGGATCTGAAATACTACATAAGAGTTATTTTAAAATAATTTATTTTACTCAGAAATAAACCCATTGTGATGTTTCCAAAGCACTAGATGAGTATTTCGGTGCTTCTGGGAGATCTCAGCCTATATATTTTTTTTGTCATACTGTATATCTAGTGATTTTGTATTCATGTGTTTATCTCTGAAGGGATGGAGTATGACCACTGCAGTGTTATACTGGGAGTGAGAATATGCTTCTATGACTCCTATTTCTTCAGTGACGCATTATTAATATATGGAATTCACTGGCAGTACCCAAGGTGATGCCACTGGCTTGAAGATTATAAAAGTGGATTAAACATATTAAACATACTAACAGTGCAATCCTAAGCATGTCCACTCAGAAGTAAGTCCCATTGTGTTCAATAGTACTTACTCCCAGGAAAGCGTGTTTAGGATTGCAGCCTAAGTCCTGGTATACAGTATTGGCTGGAATCCAAAGAACTACTCTATGCACATCCAAAATGTGTACATCTAAGCTCATCCAAAGAACTACTCTAAGTGCATCCAAGTTTTGAGCATGACTGTAGGGTTTGTTAAATGTTCTCAACCCATGCATATCACCTTCAGTTTTAAAAGCAGGTAGCCTAGAGATCTACAATTCAAGATACAGTATATAGGACCAGAATCCCCTTCAGGTGCATAGAACTGCGAGAGTTGCAAAATTCTTTAAATGCAATCCATATTTTGTTTCATATATGTTACAAAAATCCTTGTATGAGATTTGAATGTTGGCTTCTTATGGTCTGCATAGAAACTCCAAACAATAAAATCACTAACTAGAAACTAAAACCACAAACTTAATTTACTAGGTATATCTTTCCATTGAATGCCATTGAAATAAAGAGAAATTAGATAGGTGCAAACGCATGCCCAACTGCACCTACAGTTCATTGGAATACAGCATGTGTAGATAAGATCACTTTTTCAATTATGCCCACAGTGAGAGGAAAAATAATTTAAAGAGGTAACGCTGGACTGGTAATGAAGTATAGATTTTTCCACCTCCTAATACAATCTAGTTAGACAGTGGCTGAAACTACTCAGTGTTGCTTGGTGACCTATATGAATGAGATACAAAGATACAAGCAATTGCATATATATATCTACAAAACGGCAAAAGAAAATATCATAACCAATACCCATCAAGAGCACCCATAAATAGTGAAAGAGAAAAGGGGCTCAAAAATCAGAGTGGAATTATCAAGAGCTAAAAGTACTTCTGGACATCTGATTAACAATTTATGAACATTTGGGTCTTGCAGTGCCATACCATTCCTTAAAAAAACTTGAGATACACTTGAAATGTTATAGATGGAGCTTTTTCATGGCAATATGTGTGAGAACTTGCTTAAGTGAATGAATTAAATATTAGGAGATACCAGTCCAGCACCAATGAGGTGTCAGTAAAAATTCACTTTTCTGTTTAAAATGAAGAAATGTCTCTAGCTGGGCTTCCAGATGACTGAACTCTGTAGGTTGAAAAGGACTTGATGTTGGTTAATCATTTCAATTTTAAATCTAATTGTATTTTAAGTGTATTTTAAGTATGTTTTAATTTCTATTTATTATTATTTTAATGGTGTTTTATTCTTCTCTTATGTTAGCCGCCTCGGGCTCCCTCTTGTAGGGGAGGAAAGGTGGGGTATAAATTAGGAAATAATAAATAAATATAAATATTAAGAATAAAACAAAAGAAAATGGGAAATGCTATTGTCAAAGTTAACCTGACCACTGTGCTTAAAGCAAAAATACATTCAAGCAGTATAAGGACTGCAAAATTACTGGTGTTATTTTCCACTTGTGCCTGAAATCTTGTTCAAACACATTTTCCTCAGTACTATAATTATTTCAATCATCAAGATTCAAGATTCAGGTGGGGAAAAGGGAGTACAGAGAAGAAATTTATCAAGGAAATAAAACAGAAACAACCTAAACCAATTTATAGTAAAGGTGTGCAGCACAGAACTTACAGTACAAGGCCAAAAATTATTGTTTTGAAAATATTGCAACGTTGCTTCAACTTTTACGCAACTTTAGCATTACTGATGGTTCTCATTATCGAATAACGATATTTCATCAAGTCCATTTTGTTCCAAAAATAGTGACCAGCCAGACTTGCCTGTTTTTGAGATGCACAGAAGAAGAATATAAGGACTCAGACTTTCTCTATTGTTGCCTGTAGAAATTTAGGTATCTTTATACAAGGATCTCTATTGTATATTATATGCCAGTTCTATCAATATATATTTATAAGCAAAGGTAAACATCCATAGTTACTACTGCCTTATGTCCCTTGAACATTTGAAGAGAATATGGAGCAAATAAGGGAGACCATCAGATGGGTGGCTGCACAGCCATGGTTGAAGGAGTTAGTGCAGTCATGTTCCTCCAGTATTCCACCTGATGCACCTGCTTTACCATGTCTCATGGGCAGGTTGCACCTATTGAAACTTACCTGCAAACTGAGGAAACCAGGATGAAAGGCTAAAAATATGATAAATATTTAATTCCTGGACGTTTCCAATATGTTTCAGTAAAAACTGTCAACAGTTAACAGTTATGCAAATAAATGCAACATAATGTTCTAGGGTTTCTTTAATAAAATGATTGGAAGCTTTTCATGCACACACAAATGCACACAGAGACACAAGTAATGTTTTAAATATATGTAATTCAAGACGAAATGCAGATCTCTGTCCTTTTGAAAATCCTGGTAGTGTGAAAAATGTCAGGGAAGTGAGCTGACATGCAATCTCCAAATCTACAGAGGATGGGAAAGAGATTTTCCTCGCACTTCATCAACATCAGAGAAGAAGCTAAAAGTGCTTAAAATAGACAATATTTCATCAAACATATCGCTTCCCTTTGAGAAAACCACAGTGAAAAGGTCAGAAAAGGTAATCCATTAAAATAATTTTCAAGATCTGGAGAGGATTATATAATTTTCACATTTGGGTCATTCCATATGAATTCAAGCAAAGTCTTAAAAACCTTGCACAGTCTCTGACTCAGATTTGACTGAAAATCATTGGGTTGGTACTTCTACTTATATAATGGCCACATGCCGAATATTAGATGAAAAATCAAAAGGGTTTGTATGCTATGGCCCTTCACAGAAAGGGTGTCCTACTTTTTTGATACTTGTGAATTGTGTATTTTTCTGTGTGCCCATCTCTGGATGTGAATATCTCAGAAGTAAATGAAGTTTTCTGGACAAAAATTTTTTAGCTCAAAATTGCCCTCATCCGTATGATTGACTTATACTCAAATATCTATAGTAATTTCTGGCCCATAATGCCTTTCGCAGAAGCTTTTATAAAACAAAGAACATGCATGCAAATCTTTGGAACATTAAAATCCTTTGCATGAACAGAAAGCTCTTTCCATTCCTGGCAAAAACTCCCAATGGTATCATTGCAATTCAGGATGTTATTCACCAGTAATATCTTTCTAGAGTTCAGGTTCCTTTTGTTACAAATATTATACTTGTCTATCACTTCCAGCATCTCAGTCTTAAAACAATGTCTTTATTATATTAATGGGACATTGTCTGACAAAAGTAATTTTGGGAGAAGCTCAACTGTCCACAGGGAATAAGCAAGTAGTGGTTAGCATTGCTTTCTTCTTTCTTTTTACTTGACCATCAGTTGAACAGAACAGGTAGGGGGAAATCTGGAAAATCTTTCAGGAGAGTACCGAACCTCAAGGATTTTTTAAAATTTAAAATCAATTCCATAGTAATGTCTGATGGGTGAAAAGAATGTGCATGGGCCAGACAAAGATCAGGCCAGGTCACCCATCCTTTCCTGCTTATGATTTTGCTCTTTCACTTGCCCACCTCCCCTCTGTTCCCCAGATTGCCCATCCTTTCTTTTCTCACTGTTTTGCTTGCCTGCCATCCACCTTTTCCATGGGAGCAGCCACAAGGGGAAAGGGGGAATGCAAAATTGTGGGGGGAATTCAGACACTATGAAGGTGTGGACCACCACTGATAAAAGATCACACTATAGGGTCTCTTGTTATATTAATCTCTTCCCTTAAAACTTCCTAGGTTTAGATAGTTGAGGACATGCTGCTTATTAGTTTATTGGTAAATATCTCATTCTCCAATTTCTTTTCCTAAGGGAGCAGGATAAACCCTCCAAGTGGTGCCTCTTCAACATGTACTTAAGAATTCCCATGCAATTTGTCCTTTCAAGTTGCCTATTTACTGAGAGTGTAAGAGACCTGGTGATCTCTTTGCCAGTTGTCTTACCACATTCTTAGCTACACTAAAATGAAAGTTTCCTTCTTTCCAGGGAACCTGCAGTTAGCTTGGAATGGGCTGCCCGTCTCCCTCTACTGCTCTTAAATAATGTTTAAAAAGTTCTCATTTCTTACCAAGGAATCAATAGACAGCACAGTATTAAAATACAGTGATGTGTACTATATTACTTGGAGTGTAAGTCATGATTCAAACTTTATTGGGTGTCAACAGTCTAAGAGGCTCTAAGGTATATACTAGATAAGATATATATTATGCAGGTACCCAAAACTGACAGGAAGATTAGGCAGTCATTGACAAGGATATCTTTTCCAGAGTAATTTTTATGTATCGATTGATTTAGATTTATGAACTCCCTTATTTCTAGGACTTGGCAGATGACAGCCATTTTACATTCAAAAACAGATTCTAACCTCTGCACAGTTCACAACCTAAGGGCACAAATTATTATCCCCAAAGAAATAAAACAGAATAAAAATAACCAGAAGCATGCACCTAAATTTCCATTCTGACTTAAACCGATATGTTTTAAGCCCAGATATGCTGGCTCAGATCCATCAAGGCCACCCAGATGGCTCACATCCATCAAGCAGCCAGAACTTTTAAGATAGCCTGTTTTAAAAATTGTGCCAAACATTTTCTTTGATATGAAAGAGAAGTAGAGGTCCAGACCCCATCTCTCCCTCTTAAACAGTCAACCGTTTAAGGCAGTCAGAATTGGCATCAGAAACTGGAAGAATGTTAACTTTTTAATAGGGTTTCACCACTCAAGACTTCCCTGCTCCTAGATCCAGGAAAGGAAATTGCATCTGCAGAACCAGCTTCTGTGCACATAAAACCTATATACTGGATTAGAATGAAGGCATTTAGATATTATAAGAACAAGCCATTTTATTTTCAAGTTCTCACCTTCTTACATGGGTGCCTAATAACATTATTACCTAAGAACATTATTTTTTTTAAAAAATCTGGCCTTCTGGTTTTCCTTTCTTTATAAAAGTGTTGTTGTATTTTCCTATCCTACAGCACACAATTGTTATCTGGGGCACATGAGGTTCCTTTGGCCTATTAACTACTTTTCTTCGGCCTATTAACTATTCTAGGATGAGGGGCTTTTGTTTGTTTTCATAAGGAAAGTAAAAGATAAAGTAAATCTGCATATACCCGGTTAGTATGTAAATGATTGTTTTGAAAAGAATAAAGGGCTGTAAATATTTTGAGAAGTGGGCCCCTAGTGCCTCCTTAAGGATTCCAAACGGCTCCATGTGCTGGGTAATTATGTAATATATAGTAAACCAGCTGGTCTGAATTGTTCTCCAGGGGTTTGGATGATATCAAAATGCTCTGCTCTCCCAGCGAGAGCTATAATCAAGCAGGCAATACCATAAAGTCAGATCACAATGACATTGAGTTGTTGGCTTTTAATGCATTTTAAAGCAGATGTTACGCTGTACACCATGATTTTGAAAGAGGATTTAGAGAAAACCAAAAGATTAGTTCTACAACAAATTGAAGGTATTCAGCAGTGTTTCATAGGAAACAGTTTTCACAGATAGTTCAGTGTTAACTTTTGCTGTTGGTGCAAAAAAGCAAGCAAGAAATGGAGGTGTTTGATCCTATAATAGTTTGGTCAGCTACTAGTTTTGCTGAAGGAGCACTTACAGTACAATGATGAGAGCTAAAGTCTGCGCATGCTCCTAACCAGCCTGTCATCTGTTGCCACACCCAGATGGTTCTTGCGTGAACAGCTGCCCATCACACACATGCATAAGGAAACTGGCCCCAACTCACTCAGACCTAAGAGGAAGGGCCAGAGTAATATGCAGTGTCACTCCACATACCTTTTCACATGAGTAGTTTAACATTTTTAAATGTTAAAATGTTAATGCATTACATTTTTAACCCAGCACGTGTTGGGTGACTGATATATTATCTAAACTGATATATTTTTTCTACAAGCAACCATCTAAGTACATTGTACACAGACTGTACTTGCATTTAATTGAACACGTGAATGCTTTTGAATACAGATTAACTATGATTTTGCAGTTTAACAATCCACCCTTCAAATGGGTTTTCATTCAATGTTAACTATAGTTTGTGTTGACACTCTTTACCACAAAGTCATTTAGAGCCCATCCTAGAATTAGGAGACGTGGAACATATCAACTTTCATGCAATATTCTGATGCTTTAACCCAGTGGTCCTCAACCTTTTTGGCCCAGGGACCAGTTGTGTGGAAAAGAAATTTTCCAGGGACCAGCCCAGAGGTGGGGGAGAGTGCTTCCTCTGGCCACCTGGAGGGAGGGCTTCCCCACCAAGAGCACAGCACAGCTGCCACTAGCTGTACATCCCTTTGTAGAGAATAGAGCTATTGCTAGTTTATGTGGATGGGATTGAAGGTGAGAGCCCAATGTCTCAATGCAGGTCTACTTAAAGCAGGATTTTCAACCTTTTTCAATGCATGATGCATCGAAGATGCACAAAGCCATCCTAGTCACTCTTATTGGAGAGTAAGCCTCATTGACTATAATGGGAGTTATTTCTGAGTAACGGGCATTGGATCGGACTGTGAGGCAGCAATCTTATCCGCGCTTTCTTGGGAGTAAGCTCCATTGCCTACAATGGGACTTATTTCTGAATAGACAGGCATAGGAGTACGCTCTGAGGCTGCAATAATGTTCACACTTTCCTGGCTCTACTGACAACAATGGGACTTACTACTGAGTAGATAGGCATAGGATTGGTCTCTCTGAGGTTGCAATCCTCTGACAGAACCCTCCTGCTGTGAGGAGGGGAAGATGCACTTAGAGGAGTCCTCTCATGGCCAAGGACATCCAGTGGTCCCCGGACTGGGGATTGAGAAACCTTGCTTTAACCCACTGAAACACATGGAAGCACTGAAAATGTCTTGGATTAATAACATATAACATAAATGCTGTGCATGCAAACATCATTGTCCAGAATTCCCCCCTGCCCTGGTAGACATATGGGTGGGGCTGGGTCATGAAAAAGGGTCTTCTCAGCAGTCGCAACAATGTTAAGGAACTCTTTCCCCCTTGATGGACTGCTGTCTTACTGGAAATGTTCTGGCAGGCCTGAAGACATTCCTTTTTAGATGAGCCTTCTGAATTTTTAGGCTTCCAAACATCTTTTAATGTCTGGTTTTTTTATAGGCTTGGGGTTTTACAAAATTCCTTTTACTGTAACAGGGTGTAATCCTGATCAGTTTAGGCTTACACAACTCACCCATTCCCTATTCCCTGTGTATGACTATGGCACTGGCCTAACCATCACCACCACCCCCCATAGTGGCACAGAAGTGCCTTACAGCACTTTTGCAACACTATCAGGCCAGTACGGGACTTGTGCCTGGACTTATGCCAGCATAACTGAGGGTTATGATTACAGCCTCAAGTCTGATTGCTGCTTCTAAGATGTTTTTAATTGTGACAGTTTTAACATTTTAATATTTGTATTTCAAGTTATGTTGTACGCCGCCTTGGGTCTCTTCAAGGAGAAAGGCAGGAAACAAAACTTGCTATTACTTATAATGTTTTTCTCTTGGCAGCATGACCAAGAGTTTGTGTATCCAAATGCCAATAAAAGTTTCCAAAAAGAAATGGAATAGAAAAAAAATTCAGAAAAATTAGGATCCATAAGGAAAATTCAGGATCCTTGTACATACTAGTCCATACTGCAATACCCACATAAAAATTGAACTTGATGGATTACTGTGACCTTCCTCTTGGAAATCAACTTTTCCAGTTCAATGTGGTAGATTGTTGAATTGAATGTGCTACTGGCAAGTCTCCCAGCTGACCTTGCATGGTTTCTTTTAGAATAAAATGTGACAATTCCAAGCACTCCCCCACTGAGGTGCTTAGGAGGAAAGCTTTATATTCTTGAAAAGTAATAAATTTGCAAATATTATAAGGGCTGCATTTGGCAAAAGAGAATATATGCATTATAAAATAAAAGGTTAGAGATCTAGTATTTCTTGGTGAAATTAAATAATCGATCATGAAATCTGAGCAAATCATTGTGATGCAATTTGGACTTTGCTCCTGGACTCATCTGTTAATGACTGAACCAGGGTCATCTGTCCAGAAAGGTCTTGTAATTCCAATTTATTTTGGACATTTTTTAAACCATTTTTATCCAAAATAGCTAGAACATAAAAATGTTAGAAATATAGCAATAAGGTGCTATATTTTACATCAACAACCTCCTTTTCCAAACCTGCCATTTTCAAGCATTTGCCATGGCACATTGGTGTGCTGTGGACAAACTTCAGATGTGCAGAAACAGTTTGAGGAGCGCTTTTGTTAGTAGAGCCACTGGGGAAGGTGAGCTCTGGCTGTTAAAGTGTGCACCTTGTCAACTGTCAAAAAAGTGATGGTGTGCCTGGACAATTTTAATGCTTTCTTAGGCTGCAATCCAGAGCAAATTCAGCCTGCTCTGCCCTAACTGCACTCTCCTAACTATTCTGTATCCAGAGCAGAAAGTTATGCTGAATCCAGAGAGTCAGGAAGCCTGGGCTGCCCTAACTGCTCCAGAGCATGCTAAGTAATTGACACAAGGGGAAGACTTGCTCCTGAGGAGACACCCCTCAGATCACACTGAACAAGGAACAGCTGTGGTGCCTACAGTGGTGACATGACTCTGCACGTCACCTGGTGCGGAAGTCTGTGCGTCATCCCTGGGATGTGCGCCCCCCCTACCTGGACTGCGCAGTCACCAAAGTTGGCACCTGCGCAGTTGTTTCAGTTGTTTCTGAAGCCAACTGGCTTCAGAGTTGGTGCCTGTGCAGTACTCTTTCTGAAGCCATTCGGCTGCTGCTCCGCCTCCTGAGTGAGGCCGAATGGCTGTGCAGAGGCGCGGACTTTCTCTGCTCTAAGGAAGTCTCCTCTGAAGCTGTTCGGCATGCTCAGTGTGTTTCTGCGCAGTGCACCTCAGATGGCCGTTCAGGCCAGCTCCTCAGACAAGTGGCAGCTTCTGGCTGCTGCTCCGCCTTGGAGCAGGCCTGAATGGGTGTGCTGACGCTCAGGGCCTGCCAAAGGACAGTCAAACTCCTCCGGCACATCACCCCATATGGAGCGCATCCCCAATGCAGCCCACACCAGCCGCACCAGTCTGGTGACGCCACTGGGTGCCTGCCTTATAAGGAGTCCCTGATCAGATGCCAGTACATTCTACAGTGAATACAAGGGGCTTCTTGGAGTGTCCTGCTGTATCCTGAGGTTTGTGGGCAGCCGTAGTTTGTTCCATATCCTGAGGTTGAGAGGAAGGGATTGCAGCTAGGCTGGCCAAGAACTCAGATTTTTGGTCAGCACTGCCATTCTTACTCGGGCCTTATCATGGACCCCTATGGGTCTACTCATTACTATACCTGCTCCTGAGGTGGTATAACTCTGAGGGCTGGAAGAGGGCATTTCTGCCTTGGAAACAGGCTCTGGATACAGAGTAACTGCTCTGCCCTAGGCAATGCTAAACATGCCCTCAACTTGCCTCTCCTGAGCTGCTTAGGCTGCCCCAGTTAGGGCAGAGCAGGTCCACCTCTCTTAGGGCACCCTATCTTGCCTTGCTCTGCCCTAAGCCTCCTTCAGAGTAACTGGGCTGGAGCATCTTGCAGTTGCTCCAACCTAGTGTTAGATAGGGCAACCTAAGGGCTCTTATATGGACAGATTAGTTGCTCTGGATTGGGCTGTTAGTGTGTCATGACATGAAAATTGCTGCTTCAAAGTAGTCAAACTCGAGGCAGTGCAGGGCATGCAGGACGTGTGCAGGACATGAAGTCACAATGTGTCCTGCACTTCTAGTTTTGTTGAAAGGGACTCTGCAAGGAAAGAGTGAGGTAAGAAGCAGTGGTGGGCTCCAGCAGGTTTGCACCTACTCTGTAGAACCGGTTGTTAACAAGAGATAGGACATATAAAGTTTAAATATAGCCATTTAAAAGTAGCTGCCAGATGGGAATAGAACCGGTTGTTGATTTCTTTGAATCACATCACTGATGAGGAGGTAGGTAAATGGATCAGTGCCTTCTACATGCCTTCTGAAATTTGATTTGTTTTTTTCAGGTTTTTAAGGGCAATCCACTTCCCTTTCCTCTGACCTCACTCCTTCCTTGCAAGTTCCTTTAAACAAATCAGGAAGTGGTTAAGTATTTCAACAGGCATTTGAAGGGGCTATAGGTGATAGGCTGACTTCCTCCTCAGTCCAAGCGGATCTGGATGTTTTGATCATCTGGAAATTATTGTCAATCTTCTTCCATTTTAAGAAGAAAACAACCATGGCAATTTCTTCTATGTGATGAATTGCAAAAATTTATCGGAGGACACAATGGTCAAGAATAGTGAGGGAAATAAATTTACTTAATTTTATTCAGGGTGAAAATCAGGTCTTTAAAAATTGACGGAACACAAAATAGACACTTGACCTATAGGTTACTCCTAAATAATTCTGAGAAATAAAAGTGGCCATTTTTATTTGCATAAACACAGACTTTCTATTGTCATTATAATGCTTGTTCAAGGCTTCCCTTCAAGACCCATGGTTCTAATATTCACATTTATTTTTATAAAACAAATGACAAGAAAGGTCTATTTGCCAAGGTTTTTCTTTCTTTCGTTTGTATCTTCTTGTAGTACTGCGCTTCATTGATTGCCTGTTATTCAAGGACATGGCCATGCAGGAAATTCATCACAGCAGGCTAAGTGGGCAAAGTACTCAATTTATGTTGTAAATTGCTCAGCCACAATATGATAATGTATGTGGAGACCAGCAACAGAGCAGCCTTACAGAGCTCACATAATGCATCAATATCTAACTTTCCGTTAGTACACACAATATCACACTTTCCGTTAGGCACATACACACACAAACACACATGAAATATATAAGTCAGAAGAAAATATATCACCATTGTTTCTCAGTCACAACAATGATAAACAGGAATAAATCCAAATAAATAGCTAAGATTGTGTACTGCAGATAATGGGTTGGTGTGCAAACATGGGTTGGCCCGCTTTGCCCCCTGCTGATAGGAAACCAGCAGGGGCAGATGGTAGCCTCTGATTGGCTGAAAGGCTGGCTGGGGGCATGACCGGACCGAATGCCAGGGCACATGCCCCGGTATTTACTCAGTCCGGCCAGTGGTGGCTACCCTCGCTCCCTCCCTTCCTTTCTCACTCTGAAACAGGTTAGGACTAGCTGGTTGCTTTTTATAGGGGCTGGTTAGGAATTTTTTCGGGTTTGCTCAAATTGACATCTGGAGCTAGCCTTTTTTGCCTACCCTAAGCTGTGGAAGTTGTAAGGTCAATTAAATAATCAAATGTCACATATTTAGCAGGCATTGTGCAGGGTGGTAGGTTGGCATAGGCCCAGGTGTACAGCCTGAGGTGGGAAGGGTCAGAGGTGAACCAGATCCAGCCTGTGATGTCCGACCAGCTCTGGGTATGTGCTAGCCTTTGTCCTGGAATTAGGCAAAGCCAGCTGGGTATTTGGCTGGTGGAGTATCCAGCTGCTTCAACCCTGTGGTTGGCATCACCCTTAACATTGAGGGTCACCCTGAGCCAGGCTGTTTTTCCCATTAAAAATCTGGGGTTCCTGAGGATAGCTGCTTCCCTGCATAGATACCCACATGCCGTTTAGTTGCAGTCCCTGTTTATATTTTTGTGTTAATTAGTTAATAAAGTGGCCCTTAATTCCATATTTGTCTCTGCTGTTGTTATTTGCCGGTGGGGGATAAATACATTGAAAAGCTCAAACTTAATTCCTAGCATGGATCAGTTTTATCACCAGCTCTGTCTACAAATTGTACTTCCAGCTCTGCCCACATATATGCCTCCCATCGATTTTACACATTCTTCCGATGCACTGTTCTTTTTGTAAGATACAAAATTATTTTTGTATATGATGCAAAATGCAAATTGTATTTGCATTGCAAATGCAAGAAAAGAAAAATGTTGCTTCAAGTAACCTCTTTCATACACTTTAGAGTTCAAACCAAAATACTGACAACAATACAGTACGTAGGTTTATCTAAAGTAATCCTTGGAGAAGATTAACATGCTGAAAACTATAGTGTATGGAAAATCAGTCCATCTTCAATAAATAGCAAATGAACAAAGAGCGTATATTACTTTGTATACATATATTCCTTTGTATATCATCCTAAAAATGCATCAGCAAAAGCAAAACGACAGACCTTGCCAGTCACTTTCTTAATCTCATGAGCTATGTATTCACTTGTATAAAAAGCAATGCCTTTGAGTTACTTGCACTAGATTAGGCAGGCTGCCCTAGCCTGTGCTGAATCCAGCGCAAATATTAGCACTGCTGCTGTAATACCACAGGGAAGAGAAGCTCATCCTCTTCCTTGCAGTACAGCTGTAGCAGCCCCACTATGTTAGGCCATCCCTGGAGGTGACCTACATCTGAGAAGATGGAAGCAGCCAGAGGCCCTTTGGTAGATGAGGTTTGGATCTTGCATAATTGCTGGATTTGAGCCTTGTCTCCCTTTCCCCCACCTGACCACCCCCAGGCCACCTTCCACCGCCCTGAAATGCTGCCTACTTCCCACTGTTCCCTGACACTGTACTGGCTTGGAAAGGCCAGCAGAAATCTTCTTTTATGCTGTCCCTGCAGAAGAATGGGGTGGCGGAGAAAGGATGCTGTATATTCATGTGCCATTGGGTGGCATAGGAATGCATTACAGCTCTTTTATGACACCCCAGGCTGGCCAAGGGATTTGCACCGGCCTAAAACAGAGCTAAGATTTCTGTCAGTTGCTTAAAAATACTTGGGAAAAACAGTTTGTTTTGGCCATGACTTGCAAACCTGGCTAGGACTCTGATTATGACAGACTGATTAGAGGTTATCTGAGCAATATGTGCTCAGATAATCTCTAATGAGTCTGTGATACTCATATCTGCTCAGATACTAACTTGGACTGCAATCCTATACATAATTACCTGGGAGTGATTCCCACTTCCCTCAGTGGAATTCACGTTTCAGTAGATATGCTTAGGACTGCATGGTTATAGAAGAGCAGGTCTCCTCTTGCTTTGGTGAAGCTGAAGTGAAGCAGGGGCAATTTGTTTAAGACATATGGTCAAGGATACTCCATGCACAAAACCCATCTTTGACAGACTTCCTATTCATTTCCATGGAAGGAACAGTGCATAAATTCCTTTCTTATCAGACTAGCATCTTCCTCTGAAATGAATGGGATTCACCACCCAAGTATATAAAAAATTTCTGGACAAACACACTGACTTCTGGACCGGACTAATTGACTCCAATAAAAGTCATCTAATTTTAGAGAGGAGAAATAAAATATTCACAATGGACTCCCATAGATACTGAATCAATTGCAATGGCTGCAAATGGGTAAATGATTGGGCAGATTTGCACTTTCTAATTAAAGTTACACAACACAGTGTGCCGATAGGAAAAGTATAATTAAATGGATTAGTATGGAATTTACTGCAAATGCTTTAAAATGGAATTAGAATTCCCTGTATCATCCCTTTAACCTTTTCCCTAAATCAATTACTCAATATGCAAAGGAGAGACTCTTAAATAAGCTCCATGTAACACCGGTGCAGAATTTACCCACCTTGTTGTCCTTCTTTTTATGTTAAACTCCTCTTGCCTCCATCAAATATAGCTGCACAGCTTGTAAAGAGCAAGATTTTGAGAAATGTTGACAGCTGATATTTTAGATGTTGGACAGATGGTGTCTTTTTAGCATTCTGCAGACAGGCTTCGTGTCTCAGTCAATCATTTTTTACATTTACCCTTCCCTAAGATTCAACACTGTAGTTATTCAGCTCCAAGAAATCATGTCTGAGCTTTCACCTTATTCTTCCATCAAGAATTTTTGGGCTAATCTAGGCGATTAGATTAGTACTGCATTATTTTAGGGTTACTAAAGGGAGCATTCCTGCTGCAACAGAATTCAAGTGCTTTGCTGTCACATTTTCCCTGCACTGGTTACTGAATGAAAATTCTGGCCTATCTCTCAGCATCATAGGAAATTCTGCCAGCAGATACGGTTCTTGCTGTGATGATGAAGCTCCTGTCGATTCCCTCTCTTATCTGTTCTCCTTCAGGGAAGTTTTAAAGCAAGGTTGAACAGGAGAAAGTTTTCACACATAGGGTCTGGACGGGGTAGGCAACATTTGGTGGATTGCCTGTCTTCATTCTCTGGGTCCAGCAAAAGCAATACATCATAAGCAGCCCATCTGCTGCGACTACTGGCAAGTTCTCGCTAATTAGGTGTCCAAACCCACCTGCAATTGACGGTACCTAGCTTCTTACAACAACCCAAGCCACTTTGAAAAACTATTCTTGCCTTTTCTCTCTTTATTTTTCAACTCGAATAAATTCTGTTTTAGAGTTTAAATCTTCATCTGCATGCAGCTAATTCTACCCCACCAGAGTTTTGCGTTAGTCCTCCTGGACATTGACTACGTGCTGTAATATAGATTTTTGGGAATTTTCTCTATAAGTGGGAGGAAAGCTTTAGAGGTTGAACTTCCTTTGTCTGGGTTTGTCTGCACTCTAGCAGCAAAATTCACTATATTTGACCTCGAAAAGGGGCAGTACCTTGAAGAAGGTAGGAGGCACTGACAGCAAGGCTTCTGCCAAATAACCGCACTTGCAAATAGAACTACTACTAGGGCTGAACTGATGGCCTTCTAGGTTTCACAGATCTATCCATGGGCAGGAAAAAGTTCTCCTTTTTCAGCAATTCTTCAGAAGCTCCTTGTTTTTCTGATCCATGGGTCTCCAAACTCCTGCCCTGGGGGGGGGGGGCAGATATGGCCCTCGGCGAGCCTCCTTACAGCCTTCACGCAAGCCCTCTAGTGGTGGGATTCAAATGTAAATTAACGACAGGTTTTATGTCCTAATAACCTAAATTAACAAGAGGTTCTATGTCCCATTAGTAACTGGTTCTCAGAACCAGGCACTCATTAGCAAAGGGTTCTATAGAACCTGTGAGAACTCCCTGAAGCCCACTACTGCCTCTAATCCTCTAGAGGAAAGAGGGGCTCTGCTCTCCACACCTTGGGAGGGTGTTTTGAGGGCTGAGGCAGCTGTATACGTATATGTATGCGTATATACGTGTGTGTGTGTGTGTGTGTGTGTGTGTGTGTGTGTGTACACACACACACACACACACACGTAAGGTGTTTTGGCTACCACAGCTGTAAACTAATTATATACTTAGTATATACTTCTGTCCCCAATCTTGGGCATTAGGCCAGTGTACAGGCATACACCAACCTCTCCACACCATCATGGGAGGATGGTCCAGGTGAGTTATGCTGGCCTAAATTGGTTAGGATTGCACCCTAAGTCTTCCCAATGTTTCATTGCTATCTCAAGTCCCAAATTTTTCACCCATTTTATCATAGCCTTTTAACTTCTTGTTCTTCTGTTTCATATTTTAATAACCTATATATCCTAAATAGTTTGCTTTTCTTCTGTATATAATTGACACTGCATAGTATCTTCAAAACCATGCATTTTCTTCTCAGTTTTAAATTTCTCCAAAAGTTGTCTATACTGAAATCACTTACAGTTCCTCCCCTGTCTTCATTCATTTTGTGTAAAAGTTATTAAATTTCTATAAATAACCAGGTCTCTGTTTGCCCCATGTTATCAAACAAAGAAGGCTTCTTGAGGCTTCTTTTTATGCAAATTTTATATTTGTATAAAAATATTTTTACGTTAATTCCAAACTCTTAGCTTGTCTATTGCAATGATTCTTAAATTCTAAACTTGCTTTTATTTTATCTTACTATAAAAATGCATGCCATCCAAACCTTAAATCTGAACCTTCTAGCATCAAAATCTCATATTTTTCAACATCAACCATTCTTTCAACCAGATAAAGACAGATGCTGCATAGTATGGCTTTAGATCTGGGAGGACTAGACAACCACTCTCTTTCACGTCCTACAAAATCTTACATTTTATTCTTATTTCTATTACCAAATATCATTTGAAATGTCTTTCTGCCATAATTTAAATGGACATCGGCCCCTGGTCCAACATGGCAGGCTGAATTTTCCATAAGGAAAATGTGGAAAATCTCCTTATATTTCAAGGACAAAGGTGGGATAGGAGTATTTTTAAATAAAAACCATAAGCATGAGCCAGCTAACTTTTAGCTGAAAAAAATGCTCAAATTCTATCACAACTGAGTATTACAAGTTCAGAGAAGCACTATTTGCGACTCACAGCGGCAAGAAGAAATTTGTGTGTATATTTGTCTCATGACAACAGTTCATCTTAATACAATCTGGTTACAACAGCTACTGCGGAAAATTGTTAGCAGTTTGCTGGCACCATGGGAGACTATCATTACTGACAAGATTGAGAAACCCATCAATGACAATTCAAGGCTTTGTCTAAGTGTGTATGACCTGAGTGCTATTCTTTGTCTTATATATAACAGTAGTGCTATTTTCTCACATCTCTTTAATTCTTGTCATCTATTTATCCTTCAATACATCAAATTTCACTGAAATGAAGGTTTGACCTCCATGGAATTCAGAAATCACCATTATACGAGTCCTTTAAAAAATCCTTACAACTGCTTCCAATGGTAGCTGAGACAAAAGAGCACAGTTTGTTCACATCTTATAAGAGCATTACAGTGCATGAAGCTAAAATTTTGTATACTCCTTATATATTTTTAAATTGTGAACTGTCTTAAAAAATTATAAGCAGCAGGAAGGGACTAGAGGTTCTAGAAATCCCGTTTAACTCATGTTGCTGCTTAGAGCTCTTACCTTTGAATATGCTCTTGTATAATTTTTTTAAATTCTTGATTGTTTTAATTGGTTTTACTATACTTTTATTTCAATGTTTTATATTATGGCTGTTTTATCTCTGTGTTGCACATTGGTTTGAGTTTTAGAAAAGTGGCATATACTTTTTTTAAAATAGAGACCAACTGAGGGAACAGAAACTTCATTCACTGGTCTCAGGCACACTCTTAGGTATTTAAGTACATAGAATAGCAGGTGGAAAATCCAGCAATATTTAAGCTTCTGCTTTTTTCCTTTTTAAAAATTTTGTTTACAGCAGTTGAATGTGATCAAGTGCACCCAACATGTGGGCCAATTGTATTGTGTGTTTTTGTGCCAATGATTAGGGGTAGCCTACCAATACTGCAGTTTTACTGTTCTACCTGTGGTTATTTCTGTTTTCATCATGAATGTTTGGCAGAAATAAGTCCAGCAATCTCATCTACCTATGTTTCATTATTGTTTTAAGAGGTCTGTTTACTCTAGCTGAAGCTTCGGGATCAAGTAGAAGTCATTTTTTATTCAAAGGACAATAAATCTAGGGTTTATGATCACATATTTTTTCATTACTACACTATAAAAATCTTGCCTGGAACAACCACACTTTTAACTTAACAATCCAACTCCTATTAAAGACAGAGGTGTTTCACCTTGCCTCAAATCTTTACTGCACCTTTGCTGTTTTAATTTTCAAACCAGGAGTCATAAACAAGAGGCTGAAATACGTAGCTTCCAACTTTCAATCCTATCCAACTTTCCGGTGCAGATGTGGCCACAATACATAAAAATGAACCATGGAAAGGACAGCCTCAGTGGCAAAATAAACAGCCCAATTCTGTTGAAACTCCCGTGCTGATGCAGCAAAGCCAGTCCTATGTCCCATGGGATAATTTAGTTAGTCTGGATGGATCCTTAAGGTAAGTGGACATTTGTCCCCTTGCCAAGGAAACCCCCAGCCACAACAATGGGTCAGCTCTGATCTGTACCTGCTGATTTGCTGGTGCATATCTGAGTGGATCCATATTGACAGATCCATATTGACAGTTTCCCATATTGGGAAAGGGGTTATGATACAGTGCATGCCAGCACTGCTGATCCCACTCCCTCCTGATTTGGTCTGTCTATCCCTACCCACCCTTCCCTTGACCTTCCATTGCCAGCATGAGATTTATCTGCTTTGGCATACATTGCAGCCTGCACCGGTGGGACAGAGTACCTGCTGCTGCCACCAACTCCTACACTCTGGCAGAATGCTTTACAGTAAATCCTCGGACTGAGAGTAACTAAGATTGAGAATGTTTTGCAAGACAAGCAAGCATCTATATATAGAAAATTGAAAAGTCACTGACTGATTCACTCACTCTCTCATCAACGCCCTGCCAAAACCACTAGACTTAGAAGCATGAAATTTGGGGAGGGTGTCTCTTCCATGATGGAGGCACCCACTAAGAACCAGTTTTTAGAAATTCCAACCAGAAGCGGGTGAAAAGGGGCACAACACATTTTCCTCCCTATACTTTCCATTGAGAATCCCTGACTGATCACTGCCCTGTCTCAATCCCCAGACCTAGAAGCATGAAATTCGGGAAGGGTGTTCCTTCTGTGACATCAACACCCACCAAGAACAAATGTTGAGGTATTTTACCCTTAAAGGGGGGAAAAGAGGTGTAACATGTTTTTGTCTTATACTTAACATGGAAGACTGACAGATCAACATCCAGACAATTTTATGCCTGGTGCCTGATGCACTGGGAGAGAGGGTGCACTCATGGTGCACATGGGGGATGGTGAGCATGGGAGTTGGTGCTCATGGGGGGATGGTGCACTTGGGGGAATGTTGCACAGGGGGATGTCATGCATGGGACGGATGGTGCACATGCAGGGTTGATGTACATGGGGGGTTGATGCACATGCAGGTTAATGCACATGGGGTTAATGCGCATGGGAGGTTGATACGCATGAGGGGGTTGATGCACATGGGGGAATGATGCACATGGGGGTTTGATGCGCATGAGAGTTTTCTGTATTATTTTATAAATATATATACTGTATATATGAGAGCAGTGATTTTCAACCTTTTTCATCTCCTGGCACATTGACAAGGCACTGAAATTGTCAAAGCACACCATCAGTTGTTTATAATATCAGACTGTTCAAATCCCCCAATTTTCCAATTAATTAATGTAAATCCCCAAATTCCTGCAGCGCACCTGAGAACTGTCCGCCACAGCACACTGGTTGAAAATCATTGTATTAGAGTATTGTAATCATTTATACAAGTATTTTTGGGTTGTGAAACAAATTGAGTTTACACCTTGAGGAATATCTAAGGAACCAACAATTTACCACTGAATACAAGGCTAGAAATATAGTCAATAATGTCAACAATTGGAAGTATATCATGAATGACATATGGATCCCAACAATACCTACAACAGTATATTGGTTGAGAAGATCACCTGCTCTCCAAGCTAAGGAATAAAGAATATACTTTACTAACAAATACTGTATACTAATCTGTATTGTTAAATCAGAAGGAACTCCCTTTTCCATGGAGGTTCCATTCTGGAACCCCCTACAGACAGGTGAAACTATAGATATGGAAAAATAATCTCTTCCATGATCCTGTGGGGTAGCTGTCCCCACTCAGAGCTGAGGGAAGTGATGCTCCCCTCACTTCTGGGAAGAAATTTGAGCTCAGCAGGAACCAAGAACATACATCTCCCACCTCTGTGGAGCTCAGACTGAATTCTAAAGCTAATAAAAAAGTGAGATACCAGTCATTTTTAATGACTTGGCACTTGGAGGCTTTTTAAAGCCTACAGGAGGTGCAGGCAGGGATGCATATTTTGGGGAGCCTGTATTAGTGACTTTGTGGATATAGGACACCCTTTAATTAACACTAGAACATTTAACTAACACTAGTACAATCTTCCATGCAACAGCTCTCTCCTATCATTCAAAGGGATGTGTGTAGACCAATTTGGCGGATTGTCTTTGGAGGATTATACTGGTATGTCTTTGGAAGATTATACTGGTGTGTCAGGGATGCTAAAGCTCAGTATGAGCTGAGGCTGGCCAGGGGAGTCAAAGATAACAAAAAGAGCTTCTTTAGATATGCCCAAAGGAACAGGAGGAGAGACGAGGGGCTGGGGCTGCTCCTGGACAAGGATGGACAGCAGGTGTCTGGAAACCAGGAGAAGGCAGAGCTGCTCAACTCCTACTTTGCATCCGTCTATTCACAGAAGGAGGGCTGTGCAAATGGGGGTGCGGGATCATTGACTGATTCGGGGATGTGTTTACATCCCCAGAGAGGTAATGAAAACATGGATGGTGCAGAAGAGCAGATTAAGATTGACAGAGAACTGGTTCGAAACCACTTAACTGGCCTCAATGAATTCAAGTCATTTGGACCGGATGAGCTGCATCCTAGAGTTCTTAAGGAACTTGCAGATGTCCTTGCAGAGCCTCTGTCGATCATCTTTGAGAAATCCTTGAGGAGTGGAGAAGTGCCACTGGACTGGAAGAGGGCAAATGTAGTCCCAATTTTTAAGAAGGGGAAAAAAGAAGACCCGGGAAATTATAGACCAGTCAGTTTGACTTCAATCCCGGGCAAGATATTAGAGCAAATCATAAAACACACAATTTGTGCACATCTAGACAAGTACTCGGTGATCAAAACAACCCAGCATGGATTTACCAAGAATAAATCTTGCCAGACAAATCTGATCTCCTTTTTTGATCGGGTTACGAGCTTACTGGACAATGGCAATGCTGTGGATGTCATTTATCTTGACTTCAGCAAAGCATTTGACAAAGTCCCACATGACATTTTAATTAGGAAGTTGGAAAAATATGGGCTAGACAGGGCAATTGTTAGGTGGATCTGCAACTGGCTCGATGGCCGCACTCAAAGGGTTTTAGTAAATGGTTCTGTGTCAACCTGGAGGTCCGATTCTAGTGGGGTCCCCCAAGGCCCTGTCTTGGGCCCGGTTCTCTTTAACATTTTCATCAATGACTTGGAGGAAGGGATACGGGGGAGCCTGATCAAATTTGCAGATGACACCAAACTGGAAGGAGTAGCAAACACATCAGAAGATAGGAGAAACCTCCAGGAGGATCTGGATAAACTGGAATCCTGGGCTGTAACAAACAGAATGAATTTCAACAGGGAGAAGTGCAAGGTTCTGCACTTGGGCAATAAAAACCAAAAATGCAGGTATAAAATGGGGGATACTTGGCTTGGCAGCACAACATGTGAGCAGGATCTTGGAGTCGCCGTGGATCACAAGCTGAACATGAGTCAGCAGTGTGATGTGTCTGCAAAGAAGGCAAATGCCATTTTAGGTTGCATTAAGAGGACTGTAGCTTCCAAGTCATGAGAAGTTATAGTTCCTCTTTATTCTGCATTGGTCAGACCTCACCTTGAGTACTGTGTTCAGTTCTGGGCACCTCACTTTAAGAAAGATGCAGCCAAGCTGGAGCAAGTCCAGAGGAGAGCGACAAGAATGATCAGTGGGATGGAAGGGAAGCCCTACGAGGAAAGGTTGGGGGAACTTGGGATGTTCAGCCTGGAGAAGAGGAGGCTGAGGGGAGACATGATTGCCCTCTTCAGATACCTGAAGGGCTGTCATAGGGAGGAAGGGGCCAATTTGTTCATAGCTGCTTCTGAAAGCAGAACTAGAACCAGTGGGTACAAACTGCAAGAAAGGAGATTCTGGCTGGAAATCCGGAAAAAATTCCTGACGGTGAGGGCGGTTCGGCAGTGGAACAGATTGCCAAGGGAGGTGGTGGACTCTCCCTCACTGGGGATCTTCAAGCAGAGGCTCGATGAGCACCTGTTGGAGATGCTCTAGGGGGAATTCCTGCTGCAGGCAGGGGGTTGGACTAGATGACCTACTAGGTCCCTTCCAACTCTATGATTCTATGATTCTATGATTCTAACTTTAGGCAAAAAAACTTATTGGTTGTAAGGCTGGAAAAAGAAAGGAAAACTGCCTTTCTAATCCAGTTCAACTCACTGCACTTACTGCTATATTTACAAACTGATCAAGCAGCACAGAAATGTGGTAGCCCTGTGCCATTATACAGAATTGAATATGAACAGATTAATTCTCCTGACAAACATGGTGTGCTTGTTTGGGAACAAATCATGCTAACCAATTATAAATCTTGGCATTAGAAAATAACTATATAGCAGACACTGTGTATGCTAGATGGATGCCTCCCACAGAAGGTTAATGTAATGTTGCATTACATCAAGCCGCTATAGTTCAAATGCCAGGACTGTGCTGTTCCAATGCGTCCCTTTCCTCTGATGAAGAGGGAGGAGATAATAAGCTTCCTCCTATGAGTTTCAATTGCTTGGCCTTCCATATGCTAATGTTTTCTTTAGTGCAGCTGCTTGTTCCTAAATATGGCTAACTCAGTCCTTTTTGTCAAGAGTAAAATACCAGGGTGACAAATGAGTGACTACTAAAAAAGCAGCTATGGAGAGGAGTATTAACCAAAAGGAAAACAAATTATTCTCCTGATGCCATAAATTACAACTGCTATACACACCAGGGCAACAGCCAAGTTCATTCATTGTTCAGGTTAGGTTACTGGTATGTTTTTGTCGACAGTCTGTAGATACCTGAATCTTATCTCACCTGTCAGGAAAAGGAGCAGGACTTGCTTGTTTTATAAGCTAAGTAAATATCACCAACCACAAATGTTTATAGCTATAAATCTGTTGGACTTTGTTCCAACACCATTCCATTTAGGTCTAACTGCTCCAAAAAAACTTTGTAAAAAATGATGAGACAGCTATAACAACGCATAGCTCTTGTGCAACAAATGTTGGAAAAACAGCAATTCGCATTGTAATGCTGGTTCACAGAACTCATCTCATCAGGAAGCACCGACTTCCACAGTGTGATTGCCTGAGGAAAGTGTGTAACGAAGTTACCACATCTTTGAAAATGGGAAAGCTGTATTGAGCAGTGTTTCTCGACGTTTGTCAGTTCCTTGCAGGTTGAGAGGCTAGATGCTCCACAACAAACATCTCATGCCATGAACATAAACATGCCCTGACACTCAAGGTGGATGGAAAGGCTTTTTCAAGCAGATAAAAAGTGCACACTAGAGCTCTGTCTGCTGAAGCTGCTGCCACTGCTTCTTGCATTGCACTGCTGGTGTCCCTTGATGTGAGCGTCACCAGTGATACGAGTATACCATGGTATGGTATACCACTGATTAAGAAACACTGGTGTAGGTATTAGTCACACTGGCAAAGAACACATTCTTCAAAAGGGACCCATATTTCCACTAATAATCAGTAATACATGGTATTTTTCAAAATTTCCCTAAATTATTCAGATACACCCAAGCACAGCAATGATTTGTCAAAATAAATTATAAATTAGAAAATAATATTTCATTTTTTAAGCTAAATTAGAGATAAATTTAGGGTTGACTCACCTGTGGAAACCCTCCTCTTCTCCCACGGAGTAAATGAGGTAAATAAACTGTAGGGATCATGTTTAAGCATGTTTCTGCTGATACACAATTTATGTGAACAAGCATCTTCACATAAGTGATATATACTCAGTTTCGAAGATGTGTTTTTTTGGGGGGTGGGTGGGGGTGGGAGGTAATGCATGGCTCTTAACTGTACAGCTATCATGTATATGCTTCCTATTTAAAGCCACTCCATTACACTAGCATAATGTCTACAGCCTGAAACTATGCTTATGTGGAAGTCACTATCATGTGTGAAGAATTTTTCTAACTCATTTTCAAAATTTACATAATTGTTATAATTTGAAATTCCATTAATATCCTAGTAGCAAGCCAACTCTTAAATGAAGCTAAACTGAGATAACTGGATTCATACCTAATGACTCTAGTGGGATTAAATTATACAGACATGAAAAAATGGTAAGTTTTTTTCTTTATTACAATGAAACTGGTAAAACTATGCATTTGTGATGTATTACTTTATTTTCCAGTTCAAGCTCCCATCAGGAAGTGTGCAAATGCTGAATCAGGAAATCAGTGAAAAAGCTTCTCTCTATGGCAGTCCTTAGACTTTTTGTATAGTCCAGTTCACCTTTTTTGTCTCCTCACTGAACTATGTGACATGCTTTCTATTTTTTCCCCAAACAAAGCCTTTGCTGCCTGCCATAAATCTTTTCACATAAGCAAATCAGCAGTCTTTTTAATCACTAGGATTGATACTACGATTACTGGTAAAGCATCAGATGCCATCTGCCAATTTCACAACTATCAGATCCATGACAACATGAAAGAACAAGATAAATGGCATCATAAGGCATGCCACAGTTGGAATTAAAAAATTAGAGCCATCAGAGTGGAGATGGATTACTGTTTTATTGTACTATAATCCATACTGTCATTAAATCTGGACATGCCATTCCCACTATGGCATCTTTCATTTCTAATTGCACTTTTAAGCAAATGCACATGAATGAATTTCTGCTTATTGGGTGACCATGGGAAAGGAGTGCAGCTGTGTACACATTTACAGGACATAAATATGTCTGCATTCCTTGTTCTTTACAGTAGTAGCATAGGTTTGACTTGCTTGCTAAAGAAATGAGAAAATTAAGAAAATTGTAAAAAGGCATCGGATTCAAATGATGTAAGAACTACAAACTACACTTTATACGCTGGAAAGTGCTGTAGAAAACAATCAACCATCTTTAAATAATTTAACTAAACCCAAGCAATACCAAGCATTGATTTATTTAAGTTTAACACTAATGACAAATCTTCATTTAGCACTTACAGATTTTTTTAAATCTGTAAATTGCATTTTAAAACTGCATTTCATTGTGCCTGTTTAATAATCCGTGATCAACTTAGCAGCTGTGATACAGGAGAGGAAAGCAGGATACAAATATTTTAAATAAATACATACTGGTAGCAAACTTAGGTGGTTAACAGTTCTATTCTTCCATGGTGCACAGGGCAAATGCCAGTGCCAAAACAGTGACCACTGTATCCCATTGAGCCAGGGAAGTAGTACCAGATTTCCTTGGGGAAAGGAAAAAAAATGTTCCCTTGACCCATGTAACACCCAAGTGGGCACCAAACTAAAGAGCCTTGGGATGAATTCCCTGGCACAGGACAGGTGTTAGGATATAGTGGCAGAGTCTGCCACAATCTCCATCCCCACTCAGACCTGCTCCTCCACCCACCTTCTCTCTACCCTGTTAGGCTCTGCTGCTGGCCAGTGGTATGCCTGCTGCTGGGCGCCATCAGTGTTCATCTTCAAGTGTTGGGCCCAGCCCAACTCTGAGGATACAGAGCTTCCTTTTCAATGCTATACAAGTTTCAGGAGGGAAGATGCACTGCTATGATCATCTCAGGGGCTAGAATCTTTGCAGCATTTTGTGGCTTACAATGCATCTATTAGCAAGTATCATTTAACAGGAAAAACCTGCTTTCTTATCTGAATTGCACACAGCTAAAATGTGCCAAGTGGTATCTTATAACATGCAGTTATTTTATTCTTCCTTATGTGCAGTGAAGAACTCTTAAGATCAACTTCGAGCATCCTCCTACCAGGAAAACCATCTGTCTGAATGTCAGCATCATATTCAGAGACATTCTCTTAATGGAACTTCTAATGTTCAGTTGCAACCTACATTTACAATACAGTTCTGAAGATTAAGTCCTTATCACACAATTAGTCATAAGGAGTAACTCACCTATAAGGGATTGTTGCTAAATTTATGCACACATTGATTCTACCACTAGCAGAGTTTTGTATGAACTGTGGGTAACATACAGTAGAAACAGAGGAAAAGTCCTGATGGATCAGGTCAAAAGCCATCTAGTCCAGCATCCTCTATCTCATAGAAGCCAACCAAATATCTCAGAGAGCACACAAGACAACAAGTGACCTGCATCCTTTCCATGCAACCGGCATTCTGAGGTAACCTACTTCTAAAATCAGGAGGTTGCACTTATAATCATCTTTTATCCCACTATGGACCTTTCCTCCAGAAATGGTATAAAGGGTTAATTGGTGGTTGTGTTTTCTCCTCTGTCCCCCAGGGATTTATTTTCTGAGACATTCTAGAGCAGTATTTCTCAACAAGCAGTATGGGTACCATCAATGATATTTGAAATAGTGCCTGATAGTACTTGCAGGACCCCTAGACCACTGCCGCAACAACAATACCAACAGCTGTAGGCAGGCAGAGTTCCAAACCATATTTTTTCCATACTCAAAAGAGCTCTCCTATATATTTTACCCCCTATATTTTACTGATTGCTTAGGTTCATCCTGAGCAGCTTACTGGTACGTCATATCTGACATCCCACCCAAAAGAAATTAGTGCTTATGGCTGCAATCATAACCTCTACTTAAGTCCTCCAGCATAAGTCCTGTGCTGGCTTGGGGGTGTCCCAAAAGTGACATAAGGCACTTCTGTATCATTCCTGGGGGGGGGGTTAGGCTAATGCACTGGTGTGCACCAGCCTCCCCACACTACTCAGGAACATACGTCAGGGGAGTCACACTGGCCTAAATTGGTTGGGACTGCACCCTATATCGTTAGCAGTTATTTATTTCAATTTGCTACCATAAGTATTTCAAATAGGTACCATAATGTGGTACAGCGGAGAAATACTGAGAAATACTATTCATCTAGGGACAAGACTGGCAACCAGCAGGAACTGTCTACCAGGAAACGTAGTGACACCTGAACTGCTGAAGTCACCACTGTCTTCAGAAGCAGGAAAAAAGAGTTTTAAAAGATAGAAAAATGCTTCCCCATAGCACTACCACCTCAGCAGCTAACAATGAATGCTGGCAAGTATTCCACATCCTGTGTAAATGCAAGGACTTCGGATTCCCGCCTCTGTTGTAAAACCCCATGAACAGTCACTGGATACATGGTGACAAAATGAAAACAAGTCAATTTCAACAAGAAAATGTGACAGTTATGGTTTTCCCTCAGGCTGATACCCCAGAGGAGACATCGTTTGCAGAACTGAAGCTATTTCAATTGGTACAGAGAGTACACAATTGTAAAAATGAATGATACAGTCAAGCCACCGAGCATCTGAAAAGTGGAGGATAACAGTCCATTCTCCACATTAGAAGCAATCAGTAAAATAATTGGAAAGCAGACCTTAGAAGATTGAATTGCTTTCTGTACATTGTACTGAAGTGGAAGCAAGTAAAGATGTCTTTGACATTAATGTAACACAATTCTGCACTCTCTGAAGGGTGACTTGGAACATATTGCCTAGTAGTTGGAATGCAGTTTAAAATGCCCCATTAGCGAAGGGGCAAGAACGAAACATGTCATTCCAATAATTTATCTGGTCTTGTTCTTACTCCTAAGTTACAGCTCTATATAAATTATTGAAGATTCAGTCATGTAATAATAATCCAGAGTTAAGCTTCAAATGCATTCAACTATGACATAACATCATAGTGAGTTTCAAACAATATCATCCTGCCCCAGTGCTGCTAACATATATCATATACAGGACAAACAATTAAGCTTATACTTTATCAGACTATATGAGGGAAGTTATCTGGAGCTGTAATCCTAACCTTGTTAGGCCAGCACAAGTCCTGGCACAAGTCCCATGTTGGTCTGGGGGTGTTGCAAAAGTGCTGGAAAGCACTTCTTCACCACTCCTGGGAGGGTTAGGCCAGTAAATAGTCCTGCGCCAGCCTCCCCAGAATGGGGAGACAGGTGAGTTGTGCTGGCCTAAATTGGTTAGGATTGCACCCCTTAGGTTACCTCCAAGTAGTGCTTCTGATGTAACTCGTTCTGCAAATGGAAGCTTCCTCTATGAATGGAAGGTCTGCTTGGGGAAGTGGTCTTTGTGTAGGGCCTCAATCACACATGGGGAGCTCCTTGTATTAATGGAGAAACCATCCCAGTGAAAGCACTGGTGGATGTCTTCAGATCCTATAAAGCACAAACCTCTGGTCTCCCTGCGCCAGAGAAGTGTGCACTCCAACAACATTCACATCCTGATTCTAAGGGCATCACAGCTCCAGATTTGGAAACCACTACCTTAAGCTCATTCATGTTGTAGCATGATTTAATGTTACATCTTAATCAGACCCATACTGTCAAAACAATGTTGCAATTTCATAGGTCTGTGAAAGAACCATATGCAAGTAAATTTAATTCTGACAATGAATACTACCTCTTATTTTCTCTTAAATGTTTCACCATGACAGTTGTCTGGCATATCACCACCAAGTTAGTTGTGGCTAATATACAGTACTAGCAATTTCTTTTAAATTTGACAAAAAGTACAATCAGCATCTTACAAGAAAAGTATACTGCTAGCTACTTCTAATCTTTAAGGGGAAAAATAATAGCCCAAGTAAAAAATGTTGCCTGCTGTGTTTTACTAAGCACAGTTGTAAATAAAAATGAGAATGGCAATAAAGAGAGGAAATCTATAGTAAGCTCCCCTGCCTGTCTTAAGTCTAAGAAAGTAGTGTCCAGGGGGCCGCTGTTTAGAGGGCCATTAAACTGTTATTGTGTTTCATTGAGCCTTGATATAATCTAAGTTTTTTTCTTTCTCCCCCCTCTGGCCTCTTCTAAACCACCAAGAGAAACTATATTTCAGATATATCTTGCTGCACATATTTCATGAACTGTGGAAGCCTGTATGACTAGCACTTTGCCCTTAACTCAACGATTAGGGCATATCACTGTTTCAAAAGGAGCCCCTATGGTGCTTCAGTCAGTGGCAAACCTAAATCAAAAAACTACTATCTCTGTCTTTGAAATATCTCACACAACCTGCCACACTGCCATCTTTTATTAGTCCTCCGTATAGCATCAGGAGTCTCATTCCAGTAACAAATGAGCTTTTTCCTCACTCTAAGTACGAAATGAAGTCATATTTTTACTCTTTATAATCTATTCAATAAAATATACCTGTATAACATAAACATGAGTCTGTATATTTTATTTATTTAAACCGTTTATACTCCTATGCCCAAGACATCTTATAACCATTTTTTTAAAAAAAACATCATCATTCAGGACTTATAAAAGCAATGGAAGCAAAACTAGAGAGGAGTAAAACAATAAAACAGCAAGAATTAAAAATTCAAATAAACTCAAGTCTGCAATGCCTTTTTGAGTACAGTATTTCTCATTGTTTGTGCCATCCACCCTCAATTCACTATGTCCCACTCTGTGCTTTACCGGTACTACAACTTTATTCCCCCATCTTCTGGAAGCCTGCAAAAGCATGGAGTAATGTCTCCAATGGTGCAATGTATCTATGATCTCTTTCTATATTTTTAATAAATTAGAGACCATACTGTTCTTAGGTAACAAGTACTGTAGGTTATTTTTCAGGATTTAGCCTCAGGTAAAATCAGAAAAAGACATGTCTGTAAACACCCAATTAATATGAGAGTTATGAAAATCCCACATTTTTTTTGCTCATAACTTGCCCCTAATGTATCTGTGAAATTGACTTATACTTGAGTATTTACAGTAGTCCTCAGCCACTATTTGCCCAAAAAGTTAATAATAAGTCCTTAATTTCCATCTGTCCTCTGGCCATTCTCTGAACTGTTATCGGCACAAACTGAATTTATATTAATTTGAAAAAACTCCCAACGGTTTCCATGATAATGATAATAATTAAAGAAAACATTATCAATACAAGTAATTGGTTGAAACAAACCCCATCACAGAAAGCATGTTGGGTAGTCAGCAGGATCTCTCTTCCACAGAATGAAGTTGAAGTACATGTTAGCTCAAACTCCAAAGAATGTGTATCTACACATTCCCTGAAATAAAGATTTGGGTACAGAAAAAAGTTGGACAAAACCAAATATTACCAGAAACAATGCATTAAAAATTCTTGTAGATACTAAAAAATGAATGTGGCAGAAACAACAATGTAGTTCACAAAAACAGCCTTTTTGAGATGAATAGTACTATAAATCTTTCTTTATTGAAATCCATCACTCCTGTACTGACATGTACCAATAAATAAATCTGACTGGCCTCTCTTCCTCAACCATTAGATGGTATATCCTGCCTATGCCATATTGTTATGAAGAACTTACTTGCTTTACAGAACATTGCCAATGTGATTTATGGCTGTTAGATACCTTTTAAATTAAGATTTCTAAGATTGTCTCTTCCTATTAAGGCAGCCATAACAATTTTCCTTTTCAAAACAAATGCATTGCATTGTATAGCATCCTATAGCCACTCAACTGGGACATGACAGTGATTAATTTCCGCTGCTGAACTTCTTACTTCCCATAACTAATTTAAGATAGTCACCACTTTTTAATAACAAAAGAATATAAATTCTGCAGGGTATTTCTGCTTAAGTAATTGATATAATATCTTCATATTAATGACTATAAATTATTACTTTTATATAAACATGTCACACAGCAAGATTCTAGGACAGCAACATATCACTGCAAACTGATGTGTGTTGGTGCATAAAATTATACCATTAAGAAAACAGTATAAAACAAAATTGTTTGAGAAAGACATAGAGCACAATCCTAACCATGTCTACTCAAAAGTAAGTCCCATTGTGTTCAATGGGTCTTACTCCCAGGAAAGTGTCCTTAGGATTGCAGCTATAGTATTTTTTTAAAAGCTTCCTATTTCATTTTATTTATATAATTAGATTTTGAGAAGCTTGTATCTTTTCAGAATATACTGTATTTCCGCATGGTTAAAGAAATCTGCACACGCAGACACATGTGAAAGGAGCAATGTTATCCTTTCACATGCTTCTTCTAACATGGAATTTGCCACCAGCAAAATGTTTTTACATATTTGTACTGAACTCAGATCTGGAATTTGATTAGCCTGGGCTTAATTTAATTTTATCAAAAGGATTTTTTAAAAGGATACCACTGCAACCTGCCCTTTCCCCATAAATTTGGTAGCATAGGTCTGCACTGTACAGGCTTTCTCCTCCCCATAAAGGAACAAATGTAACCTATTTTCCAAGAAAGGGTTTATCCATTTATTATGGGTAAAATCAATGTAAACATCCGAAGTGGAGATAGGTCTACTTGGACTTACACTAGGAAATTTGTGATGCAGGTCCATGTGGACCCAAGCTGCAGGGGTTTCAGGAAAGGGGCTAGAATTTGGTTGTTGTTCCCATTGATCCTACTTTTTCCACATCATTCCATTCCACCCTTCCCCATTATGGACTCCCTTACCTACATTGCTGGATCCAGGAAGCTACTCTGGTTTGAAGGCTATGGCCCTTCTATCTGCTCTTTAGCAGTACATGTGCCCATTACTGCTGGATGTGTTTGCGTGCATATTGCCCATGCACTGTTCGATGGGCAGAACGGCTGTAAAGCAGTTAGCACTGGCAGAATGCTATTTTTGCCATTGCAAAGAGCCTAGGGATTGAGTTGCAGGCAGATCATTTACTCCAAACCCTGCTCAGTACAGAGATTAATACAATTATTCTCAAATTGTAGCTGGGTAGCTCAGGCTGAGAGTGATTTGGCCAAGACCGCCTAATGAATTCATAGCAGAAGTGAGATATGTAGCAATATTTTTTAGCAATAAGGGAGGGGATACTCAACACGAAGGAAGGGTACTCATCATGAAGATGTTATTTGTAATAATAGGCATGCCAACTTGGGGGCACAGAGGTGCCAGTACTCACCACTGAGGGTGCCGGTACTCTGTACTGGTGAGTAGCCACTTAAAAGATCCCTGTAGATATGAATGGACAATGTCCTACTTCACTGTTTGGTGTCTTGGCTACTACATGACACCAGCATGTGACACCATCTACTACATGACACCATCAAATCCTGACAAGTTTTCTGTCACATTAACTGATGAGGCATACTCAAGAGAAGCTCAAGGGCAATTTAATTGTTATAAATTGGATTTAATGCAGTCTGCAGCATGCTTATCTTAAAATGTTCCACCGTAATCAAAAGATCCTAAACATGGTTAAGACTGAATTGCAACTGTATCTGTAAGACGTTTCTGACTGTGTTCATGTACTTTGATTCAATGTACCCAATTCTGCAGCTGCATTAATCCTTCTGCTGACTTACTAGTTCATTCAGAACATCACAGAAGTTACATGGGATATTTGGATGGCACAACTCATCTTGTACAAGCAGCAATATTGTGCAAAATCCAAACCAGAAAATATACCTCTTGACTGACACTGCAGTTCGCAGGAACAATACAGCAATCTGTAGACTACATGAAATATTTGAGTATATAGTTTTATTATCGTAACAAGTCTACATTCCAAATAAATGTTAAGAGCCACTGATCTGAATTAAGCCTTTTGGAGTCAAGTACCGCCACAAAAGGCTTACCACAGGCGCCACATTTTGCCAGAGTCAATTTTGCCTTGCCCCCAGGATAAATGTCGTGTGGTTAAATTTTAGTTGTGATCTTGCTGCAATCATAAATAATACCTCATTTCTGTAAATTATAATGTAATACAAATGCTATGATGCAGCAGTCTCAAAACCATAATTTACATTTTTTTCAAGGAACATGTTTTAGACTATCATTTATCCAATACTATAATTATCTCTTTCCCTGTTGAACAACAGTACTGCTGGTGCAGTTTGAAGAACAGGCTTAGAAGAAAAAAAGCGAAGAGAGGAATTAAAGCATGCTGTTCTTGCTACAACAAAATTCTTTATTTCTCAAAATCTCAGAATTTTACAAAAGAGATAGAGTGAAAGCTGAGTAAGAGTGAACATTCTCTGTTTCAGAATGTGCATGTAAATCAAGTATATGTTTCTTCAAAGGAAGGTGAATAACTCAATAAATCCTCAAAAAATGTATGAATGCGTAATCTACATAATACAGATTCCAGTAAGTATAGACCCATGATAACTATTTGCCTAGGCTATATTTTATTTCTTTGTACACCTGTCTTTTTCCTTTGTGGTCTCATTCACTGTCATTATGGAGATTCTAATCTTGTGTTTAGACCAGGGCTATTCAAACCTCAGCCCGGGGATCAGATCCTGGGTTCAGACAGATTCATACGCCTGGTGAGCAGACCTTTGTGTTTTGCTTCCGCATGGCTCCTCTTCTGGGAGATCTGAGCACCAGGATGCTCTGGGCAGTCACATCTTCCTGACAACCTGTCGTACAGTCTTTTGAGACATTTATGCAACAGACATGGCTTCTGAATGAACTTCCTGTGGCCCTGGTCTACCAGAAGGATGAGTGGCACAGGGGGTGGGATTAATACGTAGCTACGGTCTGGATGGGGACTGAATTTTTATAGTACTGCAATCATGACTTTTGACACTGCTGCCTTAGACTCTATTTTATCCTTCAGTAGGTATCCGAGTATTACATAGTAGATAAATAAAAAACAGCTAACTTCCTTCTTGGGGTAAAAAATAAATTTTAAAGGAAAAAATCTTATCAAATCAATGTGAAAAAGAAATGCCACATATATTCTGGTTGTTGTACTGAAATAACCATGATTCCCAGTCCTCTTTAGCCCACCCTCCATGACTGAAGTGTGACAAATGCTCCAAATAAATGCATTTGAAAAGAAAGTGAGGTGCAGCAACAATGCAGCATGTATTCTGGGCAGAGCCTTCATTTGTCCAATGACTAAAACCATCTTCCTTCTGTGTTTATTAGATATCTTCTAGTCCCCTTCAAGTCCACATTGCATACTATCCTGCTGCGTACGTCTCTCTCCCATTCACCACCATTGAGGTAAATTTCTTAGTGTCTTATCTTGTCTTATTTGTCCCATATAAAAATGTCCCTCTGACAGGGACCATGTAATTTTTGTGTTCTAGAAATTGTTAAATAAATATAATGCATATTTCCTATTCCTATTTCCTATTCCTTTGTATATGCATATTTCCTATTCCTATTTCCTATTCTTTTGTAGATGGATCCGCCAATATAAGCTTTGCACAAAAAAGCATGCATTTCACAACAAGGGCTTGAATTGTTCATGTTTGGGGCCTTTCATCCCGCTTCAAAGTAGAGGAGCAGGGCTGGGTGTAAAGCTGTCAACCTTCTCAGGGTAAGGATGGTGGGGATAACTCCTGGCTTCTTAATTTTTAAGCCTCCAAGCCCAGTAGTGTCCACTAAAAAGCATTATAGTCAGTGGCGCTTATATTGTGTAAGTGGGCAAAGGAAAGGAGGCTGAAAGGTCAAGCCTCTGCATGCCTAGCTGAGAAAGGATGGCTGCTTGGATCACTTAGACATGTGCTTTTTTGTTTGGTGTCTGGTCTGTTGCAATGAGATGTGTGTAAAAATTAAGTACAGGAATGCAATACAAGTGTTTTTAGCTTTATTTTAACATGTCCTACATTTGTGGAGTGTCCTACATTTTTTTAAGCAGGTAGGAATTTTGGCTTGGAGAACAGGAATTTTGGGGAACTTGGGGGAAATTTTGTGTTCAGCATCTGGTCACCCTACCTGTCTCATCCTCTGTGGGTTGTTACAAAGAAGCAGATCCTCATCATAAAAGGTGGGATAGGCTATTTGTGTTTACTTGGAAGGCATCATCATCATCTGCATCACTATTTTTCTTTCACTGCAGAATTATGCAGTTGCACCATTGGACATTACCCTTGGACCCAACTACTGCTTCCCTGGCCTATGGGTGCATACAGTACTTGTGTTTTTAAAAGGAATGTAACACATGGAACCAGTAAGAAAAACATTTCTTTGATACTAATGTTGCAACTCATGTATGTTTTTTACCACTTTTAAACAAGTGATCATATGCAGAGCTGGATAATTAATTTGGGGACATTTAAACATGCAGTGAATACAAAAATCTGTCTGGTGCAGTGTAAGCAATTAAAGGTGTGGAAAACCAAACAGATGGTGGAAAAACAGCCCTCACTTCCTTTTTCGTATTTATTTTTTAGGATAATTTTTTTCATGCTTAGATCTAGTTTTCCTTATCCAACATAACCACTAGAAAACCAAGCCAAGATGTTGTAAATAACTTTATAACCACTGATATTTCTTATTACTCAATTCAAAAACTCCCAAAATTGTAGACAGTAAAACAAATTATTCTCTGTTGAATGACAGAAGACAAAATACTAAAAGTTAATGCAATTATTAACTATTGCAGCATGGCTTCACATTAATTACCAGTACTTCAATATTCCCAATGAATTTTTATCAATACAGTACTTGCATTTTCCTAAACCTTCATAGCCACCCCTACATTTATGAATGTTAATTTCTAAACAAGAGGAACAACCACCGTTCAACTGACACTTTCACTATCTTTAGGTTTTCTCAAATGAATTTTCAAAATAAGAGGCCTTTTACAGTTAAGGTAACTAAAAAAATGGCGTTGTTCAGACAAATCCATCAAATAATGGTTTGGCCAACAGAAAAGCATCTTATGTTTATACCACCTTGTCTCTTTCTCATGACTTCCCTGTCATATTCATCTTTTGCAGAAAACATAATTTGCCATGATATCCAAATTAGCAAATTATGTCTAAATTTGCCCTACAAAGCAGAACTGGAAAGTACAATCTCAAATTTGAATTTGAGTCACCTTATTGAACCATGAAGTCCATCTGAGAACAGAAGATTCATAAATCAAATTTCTCACTGCCAAGGTAAACCAGGGTTAATGCTACCATTTAACTCAGGTTATTTTCTGCTGTTTCTAGGTTTTCAGAAATCTGGATTTAGACACTCACTGTCTAAATCCTTCACCTAGGTCTCTTTTTCTGTTGTCAGCTTCCTCGCCTTAGGTGGTGGCACCAAACTACATATATCCATCTCATTTACAGTTTACAAAGTAACAAGAATAAAGTAGAGAAAGCAATCACAAACTACTTGCTGTTCATTCTCTAACAACCCCTTTTAGAAGAATTAGCGACAGCCAGTTGTTTCTTAATTAAAATGAATTTAAATGAGAAATCTACGTTGCAAATTTTTATATCCCACAGTTTGGTTTTGGTTACCCATCATGGAAAGTAGTACGGTACTTTGTGTAGGACTTTGAGAAGACATAATAATCACAATAATCACAAGAATTTTAATTCTTAATAGCCATCTCATGTTCTACCAATTCTTCCTCCTCTCCTCTTATACTTGTAGCTCTTCATGGAAAGAGATTAGTCCAATAATTCAGCATGGTTTTTCCACTAAGGAACATGTAACTGTTGCCAGATCAGCCAAGGCACATCTGCATTTTTCAGAAATCTGACTCATGTACCAAACAAGAAGCTGGAATTGAAGTTGCAATTTATCTTTAAATTGGATTGCAACTTGTCTTTAAAGCCATGGTTTGGAGAATTGTCTGAATCAGAACATTTGCTTTCTGAACTCATGAAACACTTGAAAGAGGGTAAAGGATTATCTATATGTCCATGGGGGTTGTTACACAAGAGGGGTTGTTGCGCATGGGAGGATGTTGTGCATGGGGATGTTGCACATGGGGGTTGATGCGCATGGGGGGTTGATGTGCATGGGGGGTTGATGTGCATGGGGGATGTTGCACATGGGGAATGTTGCACATGGTGGGGATGATGCGCATGGGGGACTGATGCGCATGGGGAGTTGATGCGCATGGGGGATGTTGCGCATGGGGGATGTTGCGCATGGGGGAATGTTGTGCATGGGGAAATGTTGCACCATGGGGGGATGGCGTACAGGAGAATTTTACTCCTGCTAGTTTAACTATAAAAATCAGAAAAATTGCTTCTGCCATGATAAGAAAAGAAACTTCAGCTGCAATTCTAAACAATTTAGGCCAGAACAACTCCCCTTTTTCCCCATTCCTGTGGTGGTGTGGGGAGGTCAATGTATGTCTGTGCACTGGCCTAACCCTCCCCCCCCCCAAGTGGTGCACAAGCTCCTTACTGCACTTGTGAAGTTTACAACATTTCTTTTACTACCGGTAATATATAGTAGTAAAGAGATTGTTAAGGATCACTAGTAGCTTGTCTTCTGAATAGTGCAAACAATTTCAGCTACATTTGCTTTATTGCTAAACTTGCACCTGCTCCTCTGGGTCACAAGCAAAGCAATAGGAAACGAGTGCTGTGCATGAAGGAACAGTGCATGAAACTGGACCCCAAGTATAAATTGGCAGTTCATGTAAGAACAGATCGGTTGTTCTGGGTATGTCTGTTGACATGTACATGTGAATTCATGAACTCTGAACATATAAAGATTATATATCTTACAAGTGTTTATCCTTGGGGCAGACTGAACAAAATCTCCATTATATTGGAATAAATTGGAACATTGCACTGTTTAGAATGTCAATATCTAACTAAGGCACAAACCAGACCAATAACAAAATCCAAACTTGTCAATATAAATTTTAAACACACTCTGTTTTTGCAGTTAAGCTCTTCATTCAGTAGCCTGGACATGGTCTAGTGTCTGACCACCAAAATTCTGTTTTCTGTACCTAAAGGCAATAGGTCTGCCAGGGTTTTTTTACTTGCTTCACTAGTTCTTTTCCAAACATCTGGTAAACTTTACAACTGACTGCTTGCTTTGTCTCATCTAGTTAGTTTATAAGCACTAAGACTTTAGTTTTACTTATGACTGAACAGCATTTTCGGACTCAATCTTAGAAATCTGTCCTACAACAGTAAAGTCAAACTATTAAGACAGAAGTGGTGAGGACATGGAGGGAAAAAACCACTGATTTTGTTCTAAAGGACTGCCATATTCATGCCAGTCAATTAAAAAAGGAGTACCACCTAAATAAAAAATGTTTTCCTTCTGGCTATTGTGTAAAAATCTGTTGTTCAAAATATACTATCAAAATGCTCAGAAAAAATAAATTTCACACAGAAATATACAAAATCAGGAAGTTCAGGCACATCTTCAATGTAAACAAATCATCACAATTTCTGTTCCATTTAAAGGAACACCAAATATTAGCTGAACCAGGTATTAGAAATATTAGATCATTATTAATATAGATTAATATTTCTAATATTAAATATTAGAAAAACCACATAATCAAGGAATGCCTCAGTTGAATTACGCTGTGGTGACCTGACTCCTAAGACTCATTCTCAACCTACCAAACATGCATTCCTCAGATTCCTGTGGACTTGAGACACATGTGCTTTGAAATAGAAGTGACTCAAGATTTTTTCTCAGGAACAAGTGGTATGCTGCGGTTTGTAAGGAACTGAATGGCATTTTCTGCACTGCTGCACTCACTCAAAGAACAACTCAGCTCACAGATGCAATGGAGGAAGGTTAAACAAGAATTATGACATACACACATACATACCACCAACAGCTCCAACACTTACACTCCATTTTTTCTACAAAGCTGCACCTGATTCATTTATCAAAAAGATTCTGAATTGAGTCAAATAGCGTCCCCAAAAGGCTCTGGCTGAGTCCTGAAGGCTGCCCATTAAGACTCGTACATAAGTTGAACAAAGGTGTTGGGGAATTGGAACTTGACTTGGGTCTCACTGTGGTAAGGACAGAAGAATAGACAGGCTGGTGGACAGCCTGTGGACAGACAAAGGCCTATTGAGTCCAGCTTCCTATATCACACAGCAATCCATCAGATAGCACATAAACACCTGCATCCAGGTGTTTGTACCTCTGTACCGGGCATTTTGAGATTAACACATCTACATTTATCTATGTACACATACACACACCTCCCAGGGCTTGGAACCTATAATGACCCTTTCTTCTAAAGGCATTGAGGCTAGATTCCATCACTACATCCTGCTGGTATATGAATTCTGGTGGCTCACAGGCCATTAAAGATTGAACCCATAGTGCATGACTGTTGCATGCTTTCTTAAGAGTAGACTATAGTTTTGATCTGATGGAATAGAACGCTGCCTGCACATGATTGTAATAGCAGATGAACAGTGCCTATGGCAATGTCAGGAGTATATCAAACTTGGGAGTATATCAGATTTGGAGTATAACATTGGCACAGCTGTGGCAATGTTGCTGGTTAGAAGATCCCTCCGTTCCACAATCGAATGTTGAGCTTATTTATCAGATCTATCTATGGAGACTTCCTACTTACTGAATATGTCTCGGAAAGGCTGTAAAATGGTTGCCACGCCAAAGGGTGTTGTCCTGCCCCCTTCCTGAGTTGGCATGAGCCACAAATGGGAAAAACACAGCAGCCCATAGGCAGCAGGGCCAGAGTCTAGAGGAGGCACTGCAGGGACTGTTATTTGGTCCATTCATCTGTACCTCCAAACGCCACTCTGCCTGTCCACCAGCCTGTCTTATCTGTCTGAGAATATCTGGCTGCCTTTGGGATCTGAGTAAGAATTTTTTGGAGTCAACTAGGATTGGCTTTGTGGTTTTTTTTTCACCTACCCCAGCCAGGAGGCAGGGTTAGGGTGCTAAAGATAGTTTTGGTCACTTTGGCAGGAACCATGCGGATGGAAGACCACTGGCATCCATCTTGAGTCAGTTCCATTAGGGGCTGAACCAGAACTGTTCATGGGTTGCTTGTCCAGCTAAGAGGCAAGCTGGCAACCCCCCTGTCAAGTGGCCAGGGACTAGAAGATGGCTTATAGGCTTACGTGCTACTTCTTCCATGCTGCCCCAACCTGCGGGGATCAGCAATGACAAGATGACCCTACCTAAGGCCAGTTGTCATGCTTTGAGGCAGGTGGCACACCCAGATGGCAACTCTATTGGGGAAAGCGGATGATTGTGGCCATTCCCTGCATTACTGCCACCGTACAGTGTAGGGGTATTGAGGCCCTGCTGCCTATAGCTGTAATCTAATTAATGGTGAAATATTTATATACAATTTTGTCTCAATGTATCAAGTGGTGAGGAAGTACCGTACTTAAAAACATTATTGGAAGTCTCCTTTGCCTCCATTTGCAAGCAGTTCTGATACTGAAAGCAAGGATGTGCCTTACACAGGTGCAGAAATAGCCCTGCAGCCAAGAGTGTCCTCAAATCACATGTGCAGGTGCAGAAAACACAACAGAAACTTCCCCACATCATCCCATACCTTGAGGGCTCACATTACTTCGGCATGTTCAGAAGCAAACCACTCCTTCCTTAGCAAGTTATCTCCAAGTTCTCCAGAGTCTTGGCCACTTGCCCCACTCTGTTATTTTCAGTGCCTGTACATTTTAATGAGAGCACAAGCCTATCCCTGGCTACGCATACATAAACTCCGTTATAGTGCATAGGACTTAGTCCCAAGTTAATTAGGGTACTACAGTAGTAGCCTCTAAAACTATACTGGAAGCAGTGTAGGCACGCCAGCCTGGCTGGATCCAGTGCAAGTGAGGATTGTGTTGTAAATGTTAAAACCTGGCATAATTTGCATAAATTACTAATATTTTTATGGAAATTGTGTAAATTTACACAATGTGCATAAAGTTACCATATTTTTCTCTCCATAAGATGCACTTTTTCCCCCCAAAGTGGGTGGAAATATCTGTGCATCTTATGGAGCGAAGGGGCCAATCCTGGAGCACCTTCTGCAGCTATCCTCTGCCCCCCTGGGCAGGGCAAGCCTATCGGAAGGCAAGGGCAAGCTAGGGAGGAGGGACAGACTTCCCCACAGGCTCCTCCCATAAAGAAACAAATTGAGCCCAGAAGAATAGCAGAGCATGGAGGCAGGCAGGCAAAAACAAGGAGAACTGGTGAGAAGAGGGAAGGAGGAAGAAGCCCAGGGGAGAGATCCCTGCTGCTGCGTGCCTGTGCATCCTTCCCTGGGTTGGGAGGAGGCTTACACCTGAGTAGACATGCACAGGATCTGGTTCCTAGGGCTGCAGTCTGATGCATCCTTTCCAGGGGTGGAGGAGGCTTTCTTCTGAACAGACATGCACAGGACCTGGGCCATAGAGCTGCAAGGCTAAGCATCCTTTCCTGGGGTGGGTAGACATACATAGGATCTGGTCTCTAGTGCTGCAATCCTATGCTTCCCTGCCTGCCTGGATCCCTCCCCACTTACCTGCCTCCCTCCCCACTTACCTTCCTGCCTGGATCCTCCCACCCCCCATAAGAAACACCCCATCCTTCCCTATCTACCTAGATCCCTTCACCCTCCCCTACCTACCTGGATCCCCCAACCCCCAAAAGTAACCCCCTTCCCCAAACATACCTGCTTGCCTGGACCAGATTTGAGATTTGTACTAAAGTCACAAATCACTGACACTAGCAATGATGAGTTCTTGGGGTTCCCAGAAAATTAGAAGAGTGCTTGAACATTAAAGTCTTTCCACTGTTGACTTTACACGGTTGAAATATTATTCTGCTATATTTTATTAAGTATATTAATTTGGTTTATTAAGTTCATTAATTTGGTTTAGTAAGTATACACCATTTGGTTCCGAATATTTTTTCTTGTTTTGCTCCTCTAAACTTTGGTGCATCTTATGACTAGGTGCGTCTTAAGCAGGCCTCCGTCAGTCTTGAAAGACTATGTTATCATGCTCGGCACTGCATACGCTGCATGTGAAGCACGAAAGCCTGGGTTAGATTGGTATGGAGGATAGGCTGTTACCCAAGCAGCAAATCCCCCCTCTCCGTGCCACTGTATTAGTCCAATGGAAAGGCAGAGCCGATACGATTGAATCCAGGTGGCATCGCAGAGCTGGGCTAGGGACAGGAACTCACCCTGTCTTGTGGGGCCGACCCAGGTCTCGAACCCTGGCCTCCTGGTTAACAGGCACCCACTTGTGCCACCCACAGCCCCGGTGCATCTTATGGAGTGAAAAATATGGTACATCAAGAAGTCATTTCCAGTTCTGACCTGTGTTTTTTTTTAAATACCCACAAAGAATGAAGCCCCATGAATAAAAAGGTTCAATTTGTATTTTGATGTTAAAAATTTTCCTTGGTGAGGGGTGTAAAGGTAAAAAAACCCATTTTGGTCCAAAGTGTACATAAGACAAGCATACTGAAAAAAGAGGGATAGATATGAGCTACCTGCTCTGAATGTTGAATATTTCAATGTATTCTAGTTTCACACTGAAAAATGGTTTGAATGACAAGAGAAGGTTTAATGCACTCAGATAGATCAGGATCTTGGATGTCGCAATGACAGCAAATTAAATAATAGTGGGAGATAAAAATAGTACAAACAGAAGTTACTGCGGCTGCTATTTTAAGCAAGAACAAAAGCCCTGTGAGTGATTTACAGCCCTAGCCTATGCAGATGAAGACCAAATGAGAGAAGAGAGTAAAGAAGTCAGAAGACACAAGAGGATAAAGAAAAATTACAGAAGAACAACACTAAAAGTGAGTTATGTCTTTTTAAGTTGGAACTAAAACCCTGACAGTAGGGTGTGAAGAAAATCTGAACAATTACTATCATAAATGTTCCTTTTCATCAGTATATCTCCCCTACGATGTCAATAGAAATAGTAGCAGTGGATGCCTTCTGTATATTTTAGGAAGCACAGATTTTCAAAATCAGTTGGCACCTACTAGAATCACAGTCTAGTACTGACCTTAAGCAAATAATGAATCTGGAACCTACCTATGGGTGTTGCTAAAATATTCTAGAAAATAGCTGAGAAATCTTTACTTTTCAACAAAATTCCACTTCTTCCTCCAAGACTTTTTGAATGGATCAAAGTATATTTCTGGGAACACCTAATTCAGTTATCTGCATCTACTGTACAACAGCTTTTATTATAGTTATTTTATTCCTGATGCAGCCGCAATCACCATCTGTGACAAGAGTAGGGTACTTGGAATAATCTTGTTATGTACAAGAATGTTTTTTAAAAGGAAGCCCATCATAGCATTGCTGCTGTCCATTCACTAGCTAAACAACATGCTGTGGCTCCCCAAAAACAAAAAAACCTGCTCCTATGACATGTCAATACATCTCCTAACAGCCAAGATCCAGTAGTATGGGGCTGAAATTATTAAATTCACAGCTTCAATAAACAGCACACAAATTACCTCTTGAAGAGAGCTGCATAATAATACTTGAAGCGTAAAGAGAGGGAATGGAGTTTAATTAAGTGCTGCCCAGCTAAATCACACTGGAAAAAAATTACAGACCAAGTGGGAAGAAGAGTTTAGTTCTGCACTGAGATGAGGACACTGAGTACCATGTAAAGCTGCCTGAAAATGGGCTGCAACTCCTATGGGTCACACATCAGCAGCATTTTGACAAGTAAAGTGCTGTTTATTCTCAGAGTTCACCTTCACACAGCAGCTTTAGGACAAAAAAGAAACCTTGGAATATGTGTGTATTTACTAAATGTGTGTATTTAGTAAATGTGAGTATTTAGTAAATGTGAATTTACTAAAATTTCTTTTAGTAAAAGGAAATGAACAAAACTTGTATCTACACAGATGAAAAGAGAGGACAGGACTGACTCTGCTCAATTCATGCTCAATATGTCAAGAGTACAAAACAATATCATAATAAGTTTTTCTTAAGATATAATGTAGGCCAGAGAACATAGACGACAGGCAAATCAAGCAGACATATACAGTGGTACCTTGGGTAAAGAATGCCCTGGGTAAAGTGTGTTGCAGGTAAAGAACATACTGTTTCGCTGGGCTTCTGACTTGGGTAGCGAAGCTGATTTGGGTAACGAAGGCAAGCTGGCAGCTCTTTAAAGTTTAAAGAGCTGCCAGCCTGCACTTGCTACCTGAATGAACAGGTCAGGCAGCGCAGGTCCATCCCTCTGGGTCGGATGGAAAAACCCGCTTCATGTAAAGAATGTTTCACGTAACAATGTTTCATGAAACTCCAGAACGGATTAAATTTGTTACATGAGGCGCCACTGTATAAGTAAGGATGGATGAAAGAAAAAAACATTATTCAAACTGAGCTACAATATTAAGATACGTTTCTTAAACTAAGTAGTGATGATAGTTTTAACATTTCACACACTATCTTTCTGCATTTTTGAAATTTTTTTCAAAGCTGTTCTTTCAAGCTTGTCAGCAGAATGGGCGTATGAAGAATACAATGAATTATTACCTGCAGCATTTCCTTTAGGGCTCAAAAACACTTAAAACAATACTTTTTCAGAAATAGGTGGGATGAGTTTTGGTACAGAATGTTCTCATGTACTATATTATCTGGGGGACATAAAATTAGATTTTAATGGGTTAAGCACTGTATCTATCAATAATCTTTGACTCAAGCCATTAAACTTTTCATTAATTTTTTTTGGCCCTATGTAATTGAGCTTTCAAGAACAGACAATAAATTAGCACCATGCCCAGATCTTAGCAGCTGTTTTTATTAATGTTACTCATCCTGGTAACATCTTTAACAATAAGAAGAAATATCATTCTCCAGGCTTTCATTAACATTAGAATGTGTTAACATTAGAATCTGTTAATCATTAACATTGTTAATCATTAACATTAGAATTTGTTAATGAAAGCCTAATGCACTACATCCTCTTCTGAATGTATGCTGACTATAGGCAAGATCAATCACTAAGGATTAAGACAGGGGAAGCACTAAACACATGTACTGTGAACTTGTCAGCCAAGTTTATTGGTGTATCGGTGACACATTATTGGTGTCACCAAGAATGATACTTATATATGAACAGAGAATAATATAGAATTATCCCAACACCAATCAAAGCGTAGCATATATGGTCACAGGCAATGTTCAGGATTCCAAGAATGATGCAAATTATTCTGGGAGCCAAAGAAAGTTTTTGTGATGTATTCCTCAAACTAAGGACTCAGTCTGCTCCACCATGTCATACAGCAAATTGCTCCTGAAAAGCAGTTTTGTAACAGGGTATGGAACTGGTCTCTAAAATTAAAATTAGAACTTGACAACTGATTCTAAATTAGTCATGTCCTGCTGGCAGAACAGAACTTGGCACCTGGAAGTAGTCAATGGTGATACAATAAGATGGTATCACTGCCTCTTCCAAACTGAAGACGTTGATTATGGTTAGAGGCTTGGGGTAGGGTGGCCTGTGAAAACCGCCAACACCAGAACAAGTTAGGATTGGGCTGGCCAATCCCTTTTCTGCAACAGTGTACACATGTGTGCATGTAAATACACCCCCTCCACACACACAAGACAACTTATCTTTGGTTAGTCAAATAATGACCCAAGGTCATTCTATATATTGTGGTAGCTCTTGAATGATCACCAAGAATGATACTTATATATGAGCAGAGAATAATATAGAATTATCCCAATTGTAGTAGCTCCAGGCCAAGTAAAAAAAGCAAAAAATACCTCAATGTAAGATTTATGCTAATTATAAAGACAAACAATCATCTGTTAATTAGCAAAGCAATAATTGAATATTGATCCCAGTTTTCCAACAAAAATAATTGAAAATCACCCAGAATCTATTAAAGATTTTAAGGTTAATGATGACTTTCTGTTTTCAAAATGCTTCACAATTTCCTGAAAGCCCCACTCAGGATGCTTTAAATAAATACCTTGTTCTGATGATTTTCAGTTCTTATAAAGAGACACGTGACATTGGACTCAAAAGTATCTCTTTGACAGGGACAGTTATTTTAAAATCATATTAGTTAATCTTATTCAGTTCTAACAAAACAAGTATTACAATATAGGATCAAAAAGCCAAAGCTAGATCATGTTTTGGCCTTTCAGCTTTAGTAACCTAATTCCACGGAAAGCTTGGAAGCAAGGTATTATGATGATAGTTAAGAAATAGTTAAGCTTCCTGCATCTGAAAAGATGAAATCGCGTGGATATATAATTTGGATATATGCTTTGGACATAATGGTTAGTACTGTCCAATAAGCCCATCTTCCATGTAATTATCCAATTATTTTTCAAAGCCACAGTGGCAATCATAACACCCTGCAGCAATAAATTCCATAGGCGAACTGCATGTTGTGTGAAGCAATTATTCCTTTTGTCTATCTTAAACCTGCTGGATACTAATTTCAGTGGGTGATGGCAATGTCTCTATAACTTGTCAGACACTGAATAATTTTCAGTAGCACATTAATATTAAATGGAAGGGCTTTCTATCCTTGCTTTTTTTCTGCATTTATTGTTTCCAATCACACATTTCAAATGTATTCTTTCACTTTCTTTTCTGATAGTTTTGATTCAGTGCCTTTGGATCTTGATTTGTCTGGTTCAGCATAAGGTAAAAATACCTCTTCAAAAATAGGATGCCCATAAGCAACCATTGAAAAATCATATCATTTGCTCAAGATTTCTTTGGTAATTACCTTGTGGACAGAAAGGATGTTTTGGCTCAGCCATGAAGTTGGGAGTTCGAAATTCTGTCCCACAAAAAAGACACAAATTCCCCAAACTCAACCTCTGAGCCAGAGATTGTAGAATTGGGGCTTGGACACCCACACGTAGCAAAAAGTGTTGCTTGTAGAACAATTTGTTAAATAAATACCAAATCCACTGAGTTGGGAAAAACAAAAAATGTTCTAACACTGTGTAGCAGAAAGGGTTTTTTTTTTCAAAAATGATCATTATGATAAACTCAGTTCTTTGTCATATCAAAATAAGTCAGATCCATCTTAAAACCCGGCTGTAAAACATCTGGGAAAAATGCAAGGATACCTTAGCAATTGATTTCACTCTCATTTTTGCTACTGGAAATACAGTACTATAATGATACTAATTGGGCTGGCTCAATTTCAAAGAACATGTTTCATTTTGATTCATTTTGGCACCAAAAGAAGCTTCCTTCTTGGGGTTAATATCAGCATTGAGGGCATAATTACTGGGAAGTAAAATGCAGCCAGTTACCACAGCCCTTATCCTGGTCATCTACTTGAATCTATTTAAAACAGAGGGCATAAGTAATTTAGTATTTGTTTGGCCTTTAGCTTTCAGTCTTACCCTACAATCCAGAGCAACTACGGGAGCACGTAAGAGACATTACGTGTACCCATAGTTACTTCACCACCTAGTTAAAAACTATGGGAAATTCATACTGCAATGCAGAGCAAATTGTTCTTACAATGGAGCAAGGACTCCCCGTAGTTACTCTGGATTGCACCCTAAGTTACGCCACCAAGTTTCTTACCTTACAGCTGCCATGATGTGAGGATGACTTAACTGTGAAGCATGAAATAAAACACAATCCTAACCATGTCTACTCAAAAGTAAGCCCCATTGTTTTCAATGGGACTTACTCCTAAGAAAATGTCTTTAGGATTGCAGTTTTTGCAGTTTATCAATACTATCTTTTTGTGCTCCAACTAAAAGGAGGAATCATAAGATGAAAGGAAAGATGAAGCAATGTTAGGCATTCAGGAACTGCTGATGCTGGTAGTGTTCATGTGCTATATGTCACTTGAGATATTTGTCAATCAAGACAATATTATTCTTGACACCAAATAGTATTATGTTGACTAGCTTGTCTCAATAACACCAAAATTGTGCAATCATAACAATGTTTTCTTATTATCTAGTACTAGGAGAATGAACCTGCCATTGTAGGAGCAAAATTTCCAGAATATTTGTAGGCCACGGGCACAGCTGGGGACCAGCGGACACTGCTGGGCAGTGGTACCAGGTAGCAGGCATCAGCACCAGAAGGCACTGGGCATGGCTGGGCACTGACAAACTACCAGGAGGCACAGCTGGGCACCAGTGGGCACCAGCAGGTACTGGGGATCCCTGCTGGCACCATCGGGCAGTGGGCACCAGTGAGTAGCAGAGAGCAGCAGACAAGTCAGAAGGTGTGGTTTGGTGCAGGTAGGGGTGTCACTAGAATTCATGTCACCCCCATACAGTGGGCAGGGCAACAACCTGAATGGAAGGTGTGGTTATGTCCCTTTGTCCCGCCTCTACTGGATTTTTAGCCACACATTTCAAGAGAATACAGATATTTCAAAGTGGTTTGTTTCATTAGAAGAAGAAGGCCCATCTAGTCCAGCACTTTCCATACAGTTCAATGGATATCTTGGGCCTTTTCTTTAGGTTTGTGGCCATACCTTTTGATAGGAAAGTGCTATTTCAAAATGGATTCTTGCATCGGATTGTGCTCTTCAATGCAAATCCAACAGTATATGTCATGTTGGGATTTCCTGCACCATCGCAAAGTTGCATTTTTGGGGTCCTCCAGTGCACATCACCCCCTTGGGTGCATCACCTACTATGTCCTCCACCCTCCACAGCCCCTAGCAATGCCCTTCTGTGCAGGGCTGTTGAAGTTAGCTAAGCAAGGAAAGACCTAGACAGCTGCTGGATGTGAGGCTGCAAGCTGATAAAGTTGTCATAAGTCTTGAAAGCCAGAAGGTTTTGCTGATTACCACTTGGCTGACCTGAAAACACCTGCTGAAAGCTTGGAAGCCATTTCCTGATACATTTCCTGATGGACCACATAGAGAAGGATTCCACCTGGGTGAGAAGAGGTCTACAGCTGCCTGTAGAACAATTACCTACCACACAGGGTTGTTGTCGGGACAAAAAAGGGGTACATGGAAGAACTGCAAAGACTACTGTAATGTGGAAATGAGATTCCCAGCAGTCAGGAATATCCTGGGCAACACTGGAAACTCCACCAGTGGCTAAACCACCACCAGAAAAGAAACACCTCTGGACTAAACAAGCAAGCAAACACTACCAGGCATCATGTAGCAGGCACCAGCAGGCAGTGGGCCCCACCAGGCATTAGTGAGCATCGAAACCAAGCACTAGGTATCCTTATTGGGCATTGGGTACCACAGCACTGTAGGCAGTGGGCATCAGTGGCTCACTGATCAGTGGCACATTCCTATCAGGCCTCAGGTACCACTGGGCACCAAATGGGTTTTTACAGGAATATACTCCCTGAATTTCATGCTTCTAGGACCACAGGTTGTGGCTGGGTGTTGATCAGTCAGGCTTCAATGTTAAGTATAGGACAAAAATACATTGCACCCCTTTTCACTCCCTTAAGGGTTAAATTTCTAAACATTGGTTCTTAGTGGGTGCTGATGTCATGGAAAGAATACCATCCCTAAATTTTATGCTTCTAGGTCCAGTGGTTTCGGCTAGGCATTGATAAGTGAAGAAGGGAGGGGATCCAGTGACTCTTCGATTTTATATTTATAGATTCTCCCACTTTTCTTTAGAACTTCCTTGTCCAGAACAGCTGTGTTGGGTAGGACACAGATAGCTGAGTTATGATGAGTTATGATGCTAACTTTAGAAAAAGCTTCAACCTACTCCTATCCCTCATGATATGCTGTATAATCACCAGTCTATAAATTTGCAGCCTAGAATAATGACTTACATTTACCTTTACACATGTGACATTAGACTATTTTTAAAAAAAATGGTTTTCCTTAAAACTGAGATCTCCCATGGATATGGCAAGAAAGTGATTATACTAAATTAAAATCAGATTATCTCATATAGGAGACTATTAAAAAAAGCTTTTCTGCTGAACATATCCTATATTTGAATGTGTTTACATTTGTTTTAGTGCACTGAAAGCTATAACAATTTATTGCTTCTATATTTATTTCTTAGATCATCGTGACATACAGAACTTGCACTCACCTAAATGGGATTGCTAGTCTCATAATTCAACATTATTTTATTCCTCGTGACCTTCTTCCTACAAAATTGCTCTGCTCTGTTTAATGAGATTAGAGAATATTAGCAAACCTGTTATGCTAATCTATTGTGTAGGAATGTGTGAAAAAAATTTAGAAGCCAACGGAAACATCCTGCACACATGGAAGATTTTCAAATATGGTTCATTGCAAAAGCCTTGATTAGCTAGATATGATTGCAATCACTAATTCTCTTCAATAGGGTCATAGAATCGGTTCAGATGCTCAGGAAATTTCAATTACAAAGCAAAATAGGCTACATCTGCTACCAGCCCTTTTCTTACATTCCCCGCTTCAAATCTAATATTGCTTTCAGCAATATTACATTCCACTGGAGTTCAAATAATTGCTTTCTATTTGATTGCTAAAATTTCACATTCAACTCTCTTCACAATTTAAGTTAGCATTCTTCATTATGTTCTTAAAACAACACGCTCTTCAAATCTACCTGTAAAATTGTGTTTAGTTAGAATGTTCAAATTAACTCTGGTAAATCAGAAAGCCCACAATCATTACAGAAGACTATTTTTACCAGACTGAACAACACAATATGCATATCCCAGTTTCTCTTCTGCTGAACACAGCATATACATTCCTTGCATTTTCTTTGGGTGTATTATTCTGTTGATTTGATATTAGAAAACTCACTTAGAGCACAATCCTAACCATGTCTACTCAGATGTAAGCCCCATTGTGTCCAATGTGTCTTACTCCCAGGAAAGTGTCTTTAGGATTGCAGCCTTAGAGTAATAATCATCACACATTAGAATGTACTGGGATTAGCATTCTTATTAACAGAACTATCTTTGAACAGTGGTGGAAGCAATAAAAAAAATCTTTTAAAAGTACAAGTTTTTTTTTTAAATACTAAATTGCAGGCTCTCCAATATATATTTTGGTGATTATTTGATTGTTACGCCTCACGTAACAAATGCCTCACGTAAAGTATGTTTCACATAACAAACAAAAATTTCTCTAGGATTCTGCTTCACGTAACAAACTGTGCTTCAAGTAAAGAACACATTCGTTGGCAGTTGGGGCAGACGCACTGGCCGGCAGCCCTTTTAAAAAGCATCAGGGCTGCCTAAAGTGCCTGTCCATAGAGAAAGCAACACTTCCGCGCTGTTCTTCCTGTGGCTGGGCATCCACTGGGCAGAGGAAGAAAGAGCAGTGGAGAAGTGAGAAGCAGCTCAGGGCTAGCCAGAAGGGAGCAGGGAAGAGAGAGGCTCAGGAGGAAGAGAAGGAGAAAGTGGGGAGACACTTTGAAAGTGTCTTGAATTGCAGCTTCCTAAGCATGTCTACCCAGAAGTAAAATCCATTTTGTTCAATGGGTCTTACTCCCAGGAAAGTGTCTTTGATTGCAGCCTCCTAACCACATCAACCTAGAAGAAAGCCCCATTGTGTTCAATGGGGCTTACTCCCAGGAAAGTGTCTTTAGGATTGTAGCCTAAGTAGACTTCATAGGATCATGCACATTGAATGCATGTTTTGAATTCAATTCCAGTGTTTTGTCATCATTTTTACATACAGTTAATATTTTTATATGAATATTTTTGGGGTGTGGAACCAATAGTCTGAGTTTCCATTATTTCCTATGGGAAAATCCGCTTCACGTAAAGAATGTTTCATGTAACAAACATGCCACCGGAACGAATTAAATTCAGATTATAAGATGAACTTAATTCGTTCCAGAAGCATGTTTGTCTTACAAAGTGTTCTTTATATAAAGTGAATTTTCCCATAGGAAATAATGGAAACTCAGATGATTGGTTTCACAATTCAAAAATATTCATATAAAAATATTAACTGTATGTAAAAACAATGACAAATCACTGTAATCAAATTCAAAACACTGTAATATAGTACAGAACACAATTACTGTAATATCCATGAAAAACACTGTAATATACTGTGCAGTAAAACCGAAAAGAAAAACCTTTATGGCCAAGGATGATTAATTTTCACTAAAAGAGTCACAGGTGACTTATTGAGCAATTTGAACAAGGAACCTATCTAATGACACTTGCTTTTGTCTACTTTTGAGGAATTCACGGAAATGTGGCATTGCATCGTCATTAAACAGATTCATCGCTTGCACTGCTACAGCCTTATGTGGGTGGTGCTTTTCTACAAAATTTTGCACAATTTCCCAATGTTTACAAATGTCCTTAATCTCACTTGATTTAAGGGATTCCTCCTCTTTATTCTCCTCCTCCTCTGCAGATGAGAATTCCTCCATAACCGCTGTTGCTCACGATGCAGATCCATCAATTTGTTCGTTTTACAATGAATTTTTGTTGTAAAACTGTCTAACAAGGCTGAATTCCTTAGAAATTTTAGTTTGTCTTACAAAGTGTTCTTCTTACAAGTTATTTGTCTTACAAGATACCACTGTACTCACATTACAGAAAGAACCACCTGTACCAGATCTGTTTTGGCTCTGAAAGAAAACAACATCCCTGCAAAGTACTCAAAACCAAATCAAAGCCACCTGAAGCTTGGCTGGCTAACTGCTTTATTTGGCTTTTTTCTTACTGTCTCTGACTGCCCAGAGCCTCCCAAATAGAGACAGTGGTTTCCAGAAACCCAGAGCTTTCCAGCTGCCCCTAGACTGAAAATCCTGTGAATGAACTATATCCGGCTTTGTCCTCGTATGGGATAATCTATACATTTCAATCAATCATGAAAAAATAGCAGTGAACAGAATTTTGCCAATTAAAACAAACAGAAAATGATTAACAAACAAATTAAAATTGAAGCAAAGCAACCATCCAAACTGGAAACAAAACGAAGCAAATATAAAATGAGTGAAACACCACAGGTTTTAAGCATAGCTTTGCTAATCCCAGAACATTCCAAAATTCCATCTTTTCTTCTTATTATTATTCAGAAACAATCATGCATTAATAACAGAGAAAGAGCACATATCCAAACACAGTGTAAATGTTCAGCCTGCTATTTATAAATTTAGCTTTTTGACCCCTTCAGTGCTAAAATAGTGGGTGTAGAAATGTTACATTACTTGAACATCTCTAACTTTGCCCTGCAGCCATTTCGTGAACCATTTTATCTATATTTAAATAATTTTAGTGTCCTTTTATTTTTCTATTTACCCCTTAGGGTCATGTCCTCATTAAAGAAAGCAGCCTTTGAAAATTGCTTAGAAACTGAAGTTGGTGCAAAATATGGCTCCAGATTTACTGTATTTACTTAAATATAACGCTTCCTTTTTCAGCCAAATTCAGTTAAATAATCAGGGTGTACATTAGATTTGATGGCTAATTAGATTTGAGTAGATACAGTATTTTATTGTAAGTGTAGGGTGCATATTAGAGTTGATGGTGCATTAGATTTCAGTAAAAACTGTATTAACTGGGATCTGGCACAACCTTCAAGCTTGGAAACAGCTAAACAGTTCATTTCTGAGCCTCTTCAAGGTACTGATTTTAACTCCTTAAAGGTTTAGGACCAAAGGTTTGGTACTTAAAAGATCACTTCCTCTCACATGAAACCCAGAACCTGATTTTTCAGAGGCTGTACTCTAGTTCTCTATGCCATTGGGGGAAGGGGAACCTTCTCGATTGTGGTATCCCATTATTGGCAATTTCCAACTTTACCTGGTGCAATCTTTTTATGCTTTTTGGCTTATTTTATCCCCTTTAAAAGAGTAGATGCACCATTTGACCTCACCATTTTCAAACAAACCAGTGATAACCTGTACAGATACCAGAGAACAGTTTTGCCAAAATTTGTGAGGAAAAAACTGGAATTGGTCTAGATTGCTTGATAAATTGAACCGGATGAGTATTAGAACAGGATATTTAATTTCAGGTTAATTTGTTCCGGCTTGATTTTCTGCAAGCAAGATATTTAGAGGCTTTTGACAGTCAATGCCAAAAAATATTACAACAAATGTAATTTAGAACATTTGGCACAATCCATTCTTCTGCATAATCTCTACTAAAATGAATGGAGCTGTGAAGAGTAAGATTAATTTTATATTATTTATAAGCATTTGGAGTATTGTGCATCAGATGGGATTCTGTTTGAAAGTTGTCCAATATATGTCACTGCACTGAGCAAAAAAAAATTCTGAAAGAAAAATAGTAAAGATGTACTACATTACCTTTTGACTACCAACTAACATCTATCTTTTGTAGATATTTGATGCCTTTCCATGGAAGGATCTAGATTCCCATAAAAGCAATTCAGATTACAAGTAGATTGTTAAAGCAGTCTAACTGAATATGATCAATGAATGCATGATTGACAGTGGTCAATTTTTTTTAATTTCTGCAGAATCATGCTGCTCTCCTTGCTTAACTGCTTCTTTAGTTTAGCCTTCCTACTCAGCACATTGCCAGAGCAGATTTTAGGGCTGCATTTCAGAGCCAGTACTAAAACAACACAAATTCCACAAAAAGAAATGAGTTAAAATGTGAGATCCAAGTGAATCCTTAGACCATGCTCCTGGTACTTAAAAGGGAGATCTACTCCACCTAGTATAGGCTTGTCATAGTTTTTAAAGACAAACTTAGGAAAGATTATGATCCCCTATAGTGGCCTAATATTGGCTGCCTCTGCTATATTGATTTATGCTTTAATGGTATTATCTATTTACTATTAAGGTTTTATGTGTACTATTTTCACTAAAGAAAGTAGCTTACATTTTAGAGTAGAATGATAAATATTTTAAGTGTATGTAGTAAAGTGATAAATATTTTAAGTGAGATATAACCTAATCCTACCTTTGAATTTATATTAGTGGGACACCAATCCGCTGTCATAAATTGGTTGCCAATAACACACACAACATGCTGCTGATGTCCTTTTCTAAGCCATAAGCACAAACCAGCATCAGCAGCATCCGAACCCTTCATGTGGTGGCTGGTGACCCACACCACCACAGATAAGCCAGTGGGGATAGGTGTACCATTGGTAGAGAAAGGTGTTACGCAGTGGTACTTGAGCATATCAGCCTGAGACCTTTCTGCAAACAACCTGTCTGGGACCCCCCTGAAGTGATGTCATCAATCTGGAAGTGTCACAAAGTGCCATCAAACAGGAAGTGACATTACTGTGATGCCTGAGTTCCTCCATGTCTACTTGAAAGAAAGTCCCATTGTCTTCAATGAGACTTACCCTACAATCCAGAGTAACTACGGGAAAACGTAAGAGGCACCTAGGGCAAAATCTGTAGTAACTACAGGGAGTCCTTTCTCCAGTGTAAGAACAACTTACTCTGGATTCCAATATGAATATCCCATAGGTTTTCACTAGGTGGTGCAGTAACTACAGGTGCACGTAAAGTCTCTTACGTGCTCCCATAGTTACTCTGGATTTGGAGATTACTCTAGATCGCTGTATGCATTTCCCATAGGTTTCCCATAGGTGACACCATAATTTAGTCGGTGTAAAAGGTCCTGTATTTACTCTGGATTGTAGGAATCCTGGATTACTCTGGAATCCAGGAAATTATGGATTGTAGCCTGAGTGCCCCATTCCAAGACTGCAGCACCCAGTGCCAGATTCCAAGATGGCGGTGCCCAGCTTTTTGTGACCCTCTCCCCCTAAAAGGAAGTCACAACCACCTCATGAGGTCCCAACATCCATTTTAAGAACCACTGTGTTACATGATGTTTCAGGGTAGTATCTGTGGAGTCGTATCAGGGAGGAAGGTGGGTCCAGTGCCAAGACAGATCTTATACCTTCTTTTTAATACGCCTTCCCCATTTTTTCTCTCCTTGGACATACAGTATGCTATCAAAATCTAATTAACAAAAGATCTCTACAAAAGGGTATGTGTGAGGAACCACATAGTCCATTTGTAGACTTGCCTTTAAGATGGGACTTCACGTACAGTGTGATGGAGGACAGGAAGTGTGTGTGTTTATGTCTGTGTACATGTGTGTGCGGGTGCGTGTGTGTGAATGAGAAAGAGCAAGACTATGGCTGCATTCCTATAGACACTTTCCTGGGAGTAAGACCCATTGAACACAATGGGGCTTAATTTTGAGTAGACTGTGTTTGGTTAGAACTGTGCTCTACACCTTGAGGAAAGCCTTGTCAAGATGTGCTTTTACAATTACAGTGTGGTTCTTAGAGCTCAAATATCCATCTCTTCCCAGACGTAAACCTCATTGTGTTCAGTGGGTCTTACTCCCAGGAACGTGTGTTTAGGGTTGCATCCTTAGTGTGCTTTGAGATTACAGACCTTCCCTGTATGCTGAGATTTTTTAAAAAAGATTGAAAATTGCTGGACTGCACACTAGTCTAGTCTATTATTAGCACAAATAGACACATTTTAATTGACAGATACGAGCGCACACATATAAAGAACCATGCATATCATAAGAATTCACAAGGAAAAATATAGTTGTCTGAAAAATTGAAATGTAAATAATAATAAATATACACTTTCTTAATTTTGCGCTACTGTAACATCTTTTGCTGCCTGTTATGTGCTGCCTGTACGTATTTTTGAAGCGTTTCTGTGATGAAGAAATTACTGTGTCATATTAACAGACTGTAGCATAATACAGTACACAGAACTAGTGCCCATCTTTTCACTCTTAATTTCACTATTAACATCAAATAGTTCCCTGAATTATGACTCTGCTCTACTAAGATCAAAAATCATTCATATGCAGGTGCAAATTAAAGCAACTGACAGAATATAATTAAACTTCAATCAATAACTGGGCAGCTGCATTGTGCAGCATCAAACCCAAGCAATTTCACAGACTTTCCCATAGGGATGTATTTTGTTTTTGTATAGGGTTTGGGCCTTTTTTGGCATTTTGACTGATTAACACTAAATTAAACCTGGCATATTTGCTACTTGTAATTCAAAGGATATAAACAATTACTCTAATTCTCACAATATTTTAATATACATTTTGCTTTTTTTCTTTCAAGGCGAAGAGCAGATTTTTAATTAGTAAGAGAGACTGATGATAATCAGAAGGGAATCAGATAAACAGCGCATAAGCGCCAGAGACAAGAAAGGCCAAAGATTCCTTGTCCATTACAGACCTGTCAATGCCGAAAGCTAAATACGCTTGGTGGGGGTCCCAGAAGCGCTGAGCAGAATCTGCTTAGCCGATGTGCCAAGTTCAACAAGGCGGGTGAAGCAATTCAATAAGGTTATCTTGATACTTCAGGCAGTCAGTCCCAAGTGTACAGCATAGCTGTCTCAGTAAAAGGAAACCAGGCTCTTTCTGAAGCTGTTTCACTATAAAAGATTGAGGAAAGCTTGCTTGCCTGCTTTTTTCTTTCTTTCTTTCTTGGCAAACCCCTGCCACTTCAGCCTCTCAGGACACAGATGACCTTTATCTCTTGTTCGACCCTTCAAGCTCTTCTAAAGTGTCAAAGCCAAAGACTGGAAGATGAGTTCAGTTCCTCTCACTGTCATTTCTGTGTAAACTATTTGTTATTTTTCTGCAAATTCAAAAATTAGGGAAATAACTGGCACTTCCCCTCTCCTTTGATTTAAACAGAGCATGTGGCTGTCTATCTTCTTATTTCAGTGGAACAAACATACAAGTGCTTCAGGGATTACTGCTGAGCCTGAACTAAGCTTGCAGCAACCTTTTCAAACATGAATATTTTTATGCGAAGTTTAATCTACAGAAATACCTTCAGCAAAAGAATAGCAAAATGGAAAGTGCCATTTGGAACACAAATCTAAAACAGCAGCACCATAAATTTGTTTTATGTGACCATGTTACAACACAAACCTAGCATGTGCTGGAACAGTCAGAACGGTGGGCTTTATCCAGCGCAACTTTCGGACTGACAATGGCTCAGCCCAAGAAAACAAAAAAACTTCCCCTTACCCTAGGGCAGTGATTTTCAATTTTTTCCATCTCATGGCACAATAACAAGATGCTGAAATTATCAAGGCACACCACCTGTTTCACTATTGACAATGCACACAATGCTATTAGTGGGGGGGGGGGGGGGTCATATACACCAATTATCCTACTAATAATGATGCTTTCCAAACTTCCACAGCACACCTATCTGAGAGCAATGATGCCCTAATGTGGTGTTTCATATCCACGCCACCTAACAAGGTGGCATAGATCCAAGCAGAATGGAGAATCCTGCAACTGCTCTACACTGTCTGGGAACAGAGCTAGGATCTGATAACTGGTCCCACCTTCCACATTTAGGATCATGTCCTAAGAAACAGTCATGAAATTCATAAAAGACTACAATGTTTTCCATTTAAGAAATCTAAAAACAAGCCTTTTTTCTTATTATTTTCTCAGTTGTCATTAGCAGGCCTCCGTCAGTCTTGAAAGACTATGGTATCGTGCTCGGCGCTGCATACGCTGCATGCGAAGCACGAAAGCCTGGGTTAGATTGTTATAGAGGATAGGCTGTTACCCAAGCAGCAAATCCCTCCTCTCTACGCCACTGAATTAGTCCAAAGGAAAGGCAGAGCCAATACGATTGGATCCAGCTGGCGTCGCAGAGCTCGGCTAATGACAGGAGCTCACCCTGTCTTGTGGGGCTGACCCGGGTCTCGAACACTGGCCTGCTTGTTAACAGGCACAGTGTCTTAGCCACTTGCGCCACCCACAGCCCCCAGGTAAATTATATTACATTGTCATTACATCCAGGTAAAATCTGTCTTCATCAGGAAATGCAAATCAAATATAGGAGCCATATTGAGCAAGAAGCAGTATTTTACTTAGTACTGTATTCTTAAACTGAAATTTAAACAAAAGTGTGCTTGTTCTTTGATCAGCATCTATGAAAGACAATGTGAAACATAGCCTAAAAGCATAAATCAAACAGCACCAGCAAATCAAATGTCAATTACCATAATAAACTCATCACAGCTGCCCAATCCAGCATTCTAGCATACAAGTCACTCATGACTCAACCTTAGTGAATTTTCCAGCAGCAAGGTAAATGCAGCTTCATTGTAATGGAATAAATATGTCCTTATCTCAAAGAGCCCTATGTGACTGCCATCCAGTTGCAGTATTCAGCACAGCTGTGTCAATGTGAAAAAGTAGTTTTGAATTTTGGCTTCAGTTTGTAAATGATGCAATTACTGTATTTTCATATATGTATAATATCCCCATAATGACTGTTTACACAATTTTGGTTAGTTTTGTGAACAGAACATGTATGACTCCCTACCTTTAAAAACCAAACAAAAAGAAAGTTTTTGAATAAAAATACCACATTTAGGGCACAATCCTAACAAATTTAGATCAGCCTAACTCACATGACATATTTTTCTGTGGTGGTGCAGAGAGGTTGAAATATGCCCGTTCATTGTGCAGTGGCCTAATCCCCCCAGGAGTGAGGCAGAAATGCATTATGGCACTTTTGTTAACACGCCCAGGTCAGTATAGGATTTATGCTGGCCTAACTGGAGATAAGGATTGCAACCTTAATGTCGAATTGATAGAAATTTGGTAGAAATAATGACATGGCTCAGCAGAGAAACCCATTCTTTGCATGAAAATGACGCTTGTTTCGGGCATTTCCAGATACATCTCTGAAGTGTGGAGCGCTGCCAGTCAGTGAAGAAACAATAACCAGTTACGTGTACCAATGGTGTATCCCAGTATACATTAGCTTCCTTTGTTCCCATATGTATATGCTCATAATGACACTAGGCCTGATCACTTATATGCAGGGATTTTGCTCCTGTATTAAGCACAGATGAAGGGGGACCAGTATAACATACTAGAGAATCCAACTCATGAAATGCCATTTATTGTAGTTCTTTGAACAACAATTCATTTTAGCTCTCTCTGTTTTTCACTGATGAATTTCAACACAATTTTTTTCATCTGATAAAGTTTTCAGTATGTGTTTCTCCTTCTGTGCTGGCAAATTAGTCACTCAATATACATTACAGTGCAATTGTACACATGCCTGCTAAGTAACTCCTCCCGAGTTGACGAGATTTAACCTGAGGTATGTGGATATAAGGATTGTAGCCTTATTTTCTACTAGCGAAAATGTACCTGTGTTGGGAGTAAATTTTCCGCCATATGCCATCCCCCCCACTGTGCAACGTTCCCCCATATGCCATCCCCCCACTGCGCAACATCCTCCCATGCACATCGTCCCCCATGTGCATTGTCCCCCATGCACAATATCAATCCATGTGCATTGACCCCCATGCACAATATCCATCCATGTGCATTGACCCCCATGCACAACATCTGCCCATGGGCATTGACCCCCATGTGAATTGTCCCTCATACACATCACATGAGCATCATACTCCCATGCACATCAACGCACCATGTGCAGCAACATTTCATGTGTAACATCCCCCATGCACATCAACAACCCCCATGCGCATCCATATCCACATCGCCCATGCACAGTCTCCCTCCCAGAGCATGAGGCATTGGGCAATGAATTGGCTGGATGCTGATCAGTCAGTGTTCAATGTTAGTATAGGACAAAAACACATTGCACCCCTTTTCACCTCCTTAAGGATTAAATTACTCAACTTTGAATCCTGGTGGGTGTTGATGCCACATAAGGAACACCCTCCCCAAAGTTCATGCTTCTAGGTCCAGGGGTTGAGGCAGAGTTTTCCTCAGTCAGGGACTCTTCAATGTAAAGTATAGGGAGGAAAAATGCATTGCACCTCTTTTCATCCCCTTCCAGTTGGAATTTCTGAAAAATGGTTCTTAGTGGGTGCCTCCATCATGGAAGGAACACCCACACCAAATTTAATGCTTCTAGGCCCAGTGGTTTTAGCTGGGTGTTGATGAGTGAGTGAATGAGTGAGTCAGTGTATTTTCAGTTTTACAGTATATAGTATATAGATTACGGTACTTATCTATCATTAAATACTATGCACTTCCTCATTTGTTCCTATTATCTAATAACAATTAGGCTGCAATCTTACAGACATTTTCCTGGGAGTAAGACTCTTTGAACACAATGAGGCTTTCTTTTGGGTAGACATGGTTAGGATTGTGCTCTTTGTTTCCCAGATCCTGAATTCACCAAACTGCATATTGATTTTTCCATACATTGTTAATTCCATGCTCCTACTTGATAGCTACCCAACATGGCTTCTATCTATTCAGGCAGAACTAGAATATGCTGGAGCTCCGGGTTCCAAAAGGATTTCCAAGAGCAGACAGCAGTATGACACATTGACTATTATGTTACATGATGGGTAAGGTACTGTAGAAGGGTTGAGCTCACCGGCACTTTTGCAACTCCTATATTACTCTTCGCCTTTTAAGCCTGCTTTGTGAAATCAAATAAGAGAGTTCCTCTTGTATCTATTATATTTCCATCCATATATTCCTAAAAATTAACAAGGCATACTTTGGTGGGTTAAAAACCCCATGCAGTTTAGGCATTTCATGTGTCAAGAGCAGGCAAAATTCACGGTACTTCTCTGGCAAGCTAGAGAGAATCCTGCACAGATTTGCAAGCCATTTTCTGATATCCTGATTTATCTCACTCATCAATTACATAACTTTTATTTACGCCTTAGGGCTGAACTGTGCTGTGCTCACAACTTGCTGAACTGTTCTCCCAGTCAATCTATTAGCTGGAGATGTAGCATAATTTAATCAGTTATTTCAATTTACCAGCAGGAAAGCACATTCATCATGATCATGTCCAATAGACTTTACTTCCGAATACAAAGTGCGTCATTTTGTCTCACTTTTAAATACTCCTTTGCTTAGTGTTGCTACGCCATGGATTCTTCCTGAATATTTCTTAGTGCAATTTGTGGAAGGAGGTGTGGGCTCGAGTGGGTGATATGGGTGGGCATTCCCATATCAATATGTTTCTATTGGAGGCTCCTGCATATGCCTAATATTGCGACTGGTGGATGGCAATGACGTTTATGTGTTGCAGTGATGGCTCTTGTTTTTCTTGCTGTCCTTTTGTTGCTGCTGAGAGGACACAGGAACACAGCTATATCATGTCTGCAAAGCTCTGATGTGCCTGCCATGTATCTGGAATATTTTTCTCCAAAAAAAGAAAGTGGAACTGCAAGCTCAACACAAAGAAAGATCCTTTTGAAAGATTGAAAGGGCCTGTTAGATATGAATCTAACTCTCACCTTTTCCAACCAAATTTAGTCTCCAAAATCAGGGTGCTCATTAGTTTCGATGGTAAATAAGATTCAAGTAAATGTAGTATTGAATGAATGTGGAATTATTTAAAATGCAATCATTAAGTTGTGTTCAAATTCTGACACTGTTTACATTCCCCAAACCTGTTCACTTAGAGCATAACCCTAACTATGTCTACTCAGAAGTAAGCCCCACTGTGTTGAATGGGTCGTACTCCCAGGAAAGTGTCTTTAGGATTGCAGCTTAATTTTAAGACATTGCTAAATGATTACGGCTGCAATCCTAAAGTCACTTTCCTGGGACCCATTGAACACAATGGAGCTTACTTCTGAGTAGACATGGTTAGGATTATGCTCTATTTCTCAGTTTCAAATACAGTGGTGCCTTGTAAGTTGAACATAATTTGTTCTGGAAGCATGTTTGTCTTACAAAGCATACTTTATAAAAAGCGGATTTTCCCATAGGAAATAATGGAAACTCAGATGATTGGTTCCATAACCCAAAAATATTCATTTATAAATATTAATTGTATGTAAAAATGATGACAAAACACTATAATCAAATTCAAAACACTGTAATATAATACAAAAGACATATTATAATACAAATTACAGTAATTTTTTTAAAAAGCACTGTAATATACTGTACAGTAACACTTGGAAAAAACCGTTATTTCCAAGGATGACTAATTTTCACTAAAAGAGTCACTGGTGTCTTTTTGAGCGACTTTCACAAGGAACCTCTCTAATGACACTTGCTCTCTAATGACACTTGCTTTAATGACAATCTCCTTTTGAGGATTTCGTGGAAATGTGACATTGCATTGTCATTCAACAGATTCATCGCTCGCACTGCTACTGCCTTCTTTGGGTGGTGTACAATTGAGAAACATTGAGAAAATGTTTACAAATGTCCTTAATCTCATTTGATGTGAGGGATTCCTCCTTATTCTCCTCTCCTGCAGATGAGATCTCATCCATAACCTCTTGCTGTTGCTCATGACACAGATCCATCAATTCGTTCATTTCACAACAAATTTTCATTGTAAAACTGTCTGTCTTACAAGGCAGAATTCCTTAGAAATTTTAGTTTCTTACAAATTATTTGTCTTATAAGGTACCACTGTACTAGCGTTTCCTCAACGTATGTCTTCCTCTCTGCCCTCTATTAACTTTTTTAAGGCAGATGGGGAAAGCCATTCATACAGGTAACATAAAAAAAGAGGAGGCATGACAAGGCAAAAGATTTCAATGTCAATTTATATGCAGACACTATGTCAAAATTCTGTACTGCTTTCCAAATTTAAAGAGGTTACAGATGTATGTAGTCTTTTTTTGTTTGTTTTAAGCTGTTAAAGCTTTAAAGCAGCTAGGTCTTTGAAATGCAAGGAAAATGAGTACAAATTTAGATGAAAGGAGAAATGAATACAAATAATGTTACATTAATTAAAAATCAAGTGAGTTTGTAATCCTTAATTTCCTTACCAGATAAGGTGCACTGGGGGATGTTGTTTGGAGGTAGAGGTTGTACTGGCAAGGAAGCTGCACATGGGGGAAGTTGCGCGTGGAGGAAAATTGTGCATGGAGGAAAACTGTGCATGGGGGAAGTTGCACATGGGGAAGTTGTGCATGGGGGATGATGCACATGGGGAAAGATGCGCATGCAGGATGATGCGCATGGGGGATGATGCACATGGGGAAAGTTGCGCATGGGGGAAATTTGTGCATGGGGGAAATTTGTGCATGGGGGAAATTTGCGCATGGGTGGAAGTTGCGCATGGGGGGAAGTTGCACATGGGGGACTGATGCACATGGGGGACTGATGCACATGGGGAAAGATGCGCATGGGGAAAGATGCGCATGGGGAAAGATGCGCATGCGGGATGATGCGCATGCTGGATGATGCACATGGGGAAAGTTGCGCACGGGGGGAAGTTGTGCATGGGGGATGTTGCGGCATGGGGGGAAGTTGCAGCATGGGGGGAAGTTGCGGCATGGGGAGAAGTTGCGCCATGGGGGGATGTCGCGCCATGGGGGGATGTCGCGCCATGGGGGGATGTCGCGCCATGGGGGGATGTCGTATGCAGTATGTTGCATATGGGGAATGTTGTATGCTTTTTGCTAGTTTATTATAAAGGAAGGGCCAGTATAGCAGATTCATTCATTTTCACATAAAAGCAGCTTATAGGACTTAGGGCAAAATCCAGAGTAACTCCCGGGAGTCCTTACTCCAGTATAGGAACAATTTACTCTGGATACAAATATGAATTTCCCATAGGTTTTCACAGGGTGGTACAATAACTATGGGTGCATGTAATCTCTCTTACGTGCTCCCGTAGTCACCCTGGATTTGGGGATTATTTTACCCATATGGCTTAGATATGATCTAATGCTGTAAGGCTGGCAGCATGAAAGAATGTGAAAACCAGCCAGCCTTGGATAATGCTAAGCAAGCTGCTGGGCAACTACTGTCAGTAATCATAAAGGAGGTTGGAGCATGAATAGTTAGACTGTAAATATACCCAAATAAACCAGTCTGTTAGCCAGAACTCTTTTTTGAGTCTACAGTAAATTAATACTGCATGTTACATTTTGGGAGTATTTCACACAAACAACTAAAACTGAAAAACTTCAGTCATTCTCTTCACAATTTTTGGTCCTTTTTTGCACACCTCCTTTCTTGTAGAAATAAATATTAGAAAATATTATAGGTTGTGTTGTCCTGGTCTGTAGCATCTAAAGAATTACTTTGAACACAGGCCTGAGGTAACAAAGTTTTCATAAGGGTTACTGCCATTGCATAAGTTACATTTCCCAGGGTGTGTTCTTTCCTAGTGCTTGTCATGCATTACTATGCTTGGATGACAGGCAACAGAGAAGAAAAAGTAGAATTGACTATTATAATGTCTGAGCCAGCCAGTTAGATAGGGTTTAAACAGGTAAGGGTTAGGAGGAGTAGGCATCGGAAGGCGGATTCAGGGGTCATGGGTAATAGGAAATTTAGGTAAAGGTAAAGGCGTCCCCCATAGGTTGTACTGCTAGTTGTGACTGACTCTAGGGTACAGTGCTCATCCCTGTTTATTAAGCCAAAGAGCCAACACTGTCCAAATACACTTCTGTGGTCATGTGGCTGGCATGACTATATGTCAAGGTATACTTCCGTGGTTGGCATGACTATATGTCAAGGTATGCTCTTACTTTCCCACCAAAGTGGTAAGTATTTATCTACTTGCATATACATGGTTTCAAGCTGCTAGGTTGGCAGGAGCTGGGCAAGGGACGGGAGTTCACTCTGTTTTGTAGCACTCTGGACACACATACACATCCTGAAGCTGCTCCTTCCCCCAAGAAGGAAGTTTCCAGTAGTGCAAGACAGAAGATAGGCCAAAGAAAGGGGGAAAGACAGATTTAGGCTATGGTGGAGGAAATGTTAAAGCCCCTACCATGGTCCCAGGGGCGACCCAATATCTCCTTATACCTGAGGTGGCATGCCAAACATTGCTCCTTGCCTGATGATGGTCCATCCTTTACTCTTCTCCTCCTCTACTCTTCCTCTCCGCCTCTTCCATTTCTAATACAGGTACTGGAAGTTGAAGGAGAAGCTGTGGAAAGAAAGGGGGTGGATCGAGAAACATGCTCTCCACCAATCCACTTTACTAAGGTGACTGCTCAATTTGGTATCTTGAATGGACTGGCTCAGCATGGTCCAGCCTAGACTGCATCCCCCAGGAATCTCTTAAATTTGGGGGGGACACAATGGGCTATGCACTATGCAGTGTGGTATGCTATGCTTTTAGCATAAAGTGCAGTTTGGCCTGGAAGATTTATGTTCTAGGACTGAAAAACTGTTCTTTTTATATTGTCCAGTAAACACTAACAAGTTCCTTTCTTCTTATTTTGAAGATAGTTAATCCATGGTTAACAGAGTGATACACACAAATAAACTGAAAACAAGGGTTGCTTCCCCTAAATTATTAAACACACAAACTTTTTTCAAAGGGAGACACTGAGAACTACTAGGCTTTAATTGACATTTTACCTTTCCATCAACTTCACATGCTTCCATGCTCACTTTTCCATATTTTGAAAATGGATAGCAAAATGATGGCTTAGTTTTGCACAGTAAGCTGTACGTGTGAAGGATAAAAAGCATAGTCCACTAAGCTATATTTGTGAAGGGTAAAGAGCATAGTCTACTTCACCATTTCGGTGATTCTAAAAGTGTTCCCTGTACTTTATGGAGCGTATCAACCTCATGAATCTCAAGGGGACCAGTCTGCCTCAATACAAGTTTTATTTTCTGTAATCGTGCAAATTGGTAATGCTGGAATAGCTATTCAAGCATATGACCTTTCCCAGATAGCAGTAAACTGTCATCTGCTTTCAGATGCTGTCATTGCTATATCACTTCTGGTTTACAGAAAATACCTTAAAGAACTTTATAGTTTATTTAGGGTTGTCATAATTCTCTTCCACAAAACTGGGACAGGACCCCCGTCAAATTTGCCAGTATGTGAATGCAATCCCCTAAACCAGTACAGTTCTAATTTGCAACACTGTGTTTATTATAAGATTCATTTTATGACACCTTATGAAAGTACAGCATTTAACACAAGTGAATTATATGCTGACTTCAATTACAAGTTGCATTTTTAAAAAAGGAAAAAGCCATGAATTAATTTGGATCTCCAATGAGTTACTCGATGTGACACTAGAATCAGTGTGGTTAGAATCAAACCAAACATTTCTCAATAAGGCTTTCTAGCGCATATTTTCTATCAAGTGTCAAATATAAGGCATGAGGGTCAGATACAGCTTCTAAAGAAGTGCTTTATCCATCCCTGTGAAAATTTGTGCTGTCTGAGCACCAACCTTTTAGTTGCTCTGTGTCTGCTGAAGCGTTGGGAGGGACAGACAGAGCAAACCCTCTGAAGGCAAGATACACTATGGGGGTAAGGCAGTGGTGGGTTTCAGGGGGTTCTCCCAGTTCTATAGAACCCTTTGCTAATGAGTGCCTGGTTCTGAGAACCGGTTACTAATGGGACATAGAACCTCTTGTTCTATGGACATAGAATCTATGTTAATTTAGGTTATTAGGACATAGAACCTGTTGTTGATTTAATTGAATCCCACCTCTGGCCCGGTAAGGGGCAGACCAAGGAAAATGAGAGATGCTGCAGAAGTGCTGAAAGAGCCCAATAAGTTATATTGCCTGCCTTTTTAGTATGCTTTCTCCCAAGGCATCACTTCCCAGATCACCTCTTGGCTGCTGAGCTACCAAGTGACACTGTAGGTGAAGCAATACTGTTCCAAGAAGGGCAGCCCATGTTATAATTGGCCTGCTGCATATCTTGAAAATATTTTCAAGATTTCCAGATTTTCTCTCGTGTCGTTTGCAACTAATAAGTTTCTACATGGGAACAAAGTGCCTATTTCTGTCCACCATCTGCTTAATGATGTCACTTGCTTCTTCATGATGGCACTTTGGGTCCTCAGCAAGGATCATGAATACTATTTGGCCCACCATATGAAATGAGTTTGACATCCCTCCTTTAGATACTACACAAGCTTTGCCCCATCCTTTCTCTTAAACGTTATATATTTTGCCTTGTAAACCACCTTCTGCAATTTTGCAGTTTAAAACAATATTCATTATCGTCATTAATGTAGTGATTGGTCACCAGAAACAAAATCTTGCGTATTACTCAATGGTTTGTGATAAATATGTTCACTAAAACCGAATAATGCTCTTAATAGGAAAAAGGATCATACTGGGGCATAGATCACATGGCACTCATGAAGTGTGATCCCCTTTAGCATCTAAAGACAGGCTCCTCAAAGTCAGGCAGAACTTGTCACAAGTGAACAAAAGACATTAATTTGCAGATGAGACAATATGCAACACTAATAAAGTCTGTGCTGGCTGTTTCTTAATAATGAGCTGTCAGGTGCTAGCCTTACTCCGTTTGCTTACGTGTCAAACTTCCTCATCTCAGAAGGCATCTAATAGGTATAAGAGTCATTCCACTGGGATATTTTGATTCCATTGCTTGTAAAATGGAATCTGATTTTATGTGTAGTACAAGACAGCTCTGGAACCCTGAAAAATAATTCTGTATAAGAAAAGAAAAGGGAAGCTACTTGCAGACAAACAAAATCAGATCACTGTATCATATAACTAGATTATTATTTATCAAGAGCAAATTTCTGAACCTATCCAGTACCCTTTCTCTTTTCCCCTTGCCCCAGGGCATAACACAGTGCTGTGCAGCATATTGCCTTATGAATCTTCTTCAAGTACCCAATTATCCTGGTGCACCAGACTTGTCATTATCATGACAGCTGTGTGCAGCTTACAGTACATGTTGTCAGAGGCGAAAGATTGTAAACCAGCATCCTCATATCCCTCACTGAATTTCCATTACAATGTGGAGAATGGAAGGAAGGACAAGAGGAAAAAAAGGAATGAAAAGATTCTCTCTCTTTTCTGGAGATCATTCAAGAAGTCAGTAAGGTCTAAGTCTACTTAAGAAAGTGGATGTAAAGATTTTTTTAATTGTTAAACGATATAGAGCCCAAACCTATGCCTATCTAAAGTCCAATTTTAGTCAATGGCACTTACTCCCAGAAAAGTGTGGCTAAGATTGCAGCCTTTCTTTACTAAGTAAATCAGTTAATAAATCAGTTAATATTATATCCAGCTGGATTCTTGTGTAATCATGTAGCTAATGATCATGTAGCCTGGTGCAATGCTCAAAATGTTGCCGTAGAAGTGATGTCACACCTGGAAGTGATGTCATTCCAGGATTTTTGTTTTTGTTTTGTTTTTTAAAGAAAATTGGGGGAAATTGCCTCCTCCTCCCCAGCAGCTCACCGTCCAGCTCAGCAAGCTTTGAGATTACCTTATCAGCAAGCTTTTTGTATTCCTGAGTGGTCACAAAGTCACCCTGGCCCTAACCAAAAAAAGGAGGTTGAATGTAGCCTTTCCCTGACATGCACTCTTGCTCTAAGGAAGTTACAGTATAAAACCAGTTTCCATTAGGGCATCTTTCACAGGCACATCAGGATGACTTCTGTTACACTGAAAGATATGGGATTAAGAGCATAATCCTAAGCAGGTCTACTTAAAAGTAAGCCCCATTGTGTTCAATGGGTCTTACTTCCAGGAAAGTGCCTTTAGGATTGCAGCCTAAGTCTTGCACCTATATGCACCAGAAAAAAAACTATAATCTGCAAATTTTAGATTAGGTGGACTCAGATCTGGCTGAATAATTGTACCTAAAACACACTGATAAAAGGCTCCACATCAACCTGAAATTTTCAGCAAAATGTCACAAGAGCCTGTCGTGGGCCCTGTGCTGTTTAATATTTTCATAAATGAACTGGACAACGGGAGCAAAGGTGATACTTCTTAAGTCCAGAAATTAAGTAAAGCTGGAAAGGATAGCGAATGCCCCGAAAGAGAGAAACAAAACAATCTTGACAGACTTAAACAATGGGTCCAAACCAACAAGAAAAGGTAAAGCATAGATAAATAAAAAGTCCTGCTCACAGATAGAAATACAGGATATGGAAAACCTGGCTTGGCAGCATCAGGTATAAAAACGATTTATGTGCGCTAGAGCAGTGTCTCTCAAACTTAGGGAGAGATGCACTCTCTCCCTAAGTCTTTGTGGGGGAAATGATCTACAAATCTGCAGAGGAATGGGGTCTCTGCAGAGGAATGGGGAGGGGGTGATTTTCTGACTCCCTGGGGTCCTTCCAGGCTATATAGAGGTCTGGAATCTTGGAGAGGTCTTTAGAGTGCTTTGTCGAGTTACACACACACACACACACACAACCACACACACACACACAGACGCACCCTGGCTCCCACCAAATAAAGGGAAAGTTTTTGGTGCTATTCAAGCCTCTGCTTGAAGTCTGTTACCACAGAAAAATAGCAGGCAATTTTGACTTAGAAAAGCTGTGCTGCTTTTGTAAATGTATTTATTTAGCAACTGAATGTTACCCATTACACAAGAAAAGGAAAGGTAGAGAATTCCTGATCACACTGACCCATTAGTGCAATTTTAATGGGAAAAAGAAAACCCCTTCAACTGACTTTTCATTGAAACTTTCTCATTAATACAACATGAAGGGCATAATTAGAATCCAAAGTGGGGCAAAATGTTTCTTTTTTTGTCTGTGTTGCCTGCTCTGGTTATGCCCCATTCAGGTGCTCCCTACATACTATTTGGGGTGGGGGGGGATGAAGCCTGCCTAAAAGTTTGCACTGTAGCATATGCTTTGGCTTTTATGCGTTGCACCCATAATCAATTTTATTTTTAATAAAATAGAAGAAAATCCTTCTAATACACTCATAGGCCACTAACAGATGAGGAAAATTGATAGGCAGTATTTTCTAAGAAATCTCAGGTGGTAGCAAATATGTTTGTTGTGTAAAGAGGCTCTTAGAAAGGCTTTTGAAATCATTTATTAGAACAAGTAATACCAGCACATCATAAATTATGGTTCTACAGGGAATGTCAAAAGTTTAGGCTGATTTTATATTCTATCAGTTCAAGATCCCAGTTTATGCTGACTTCAGCTCTTCTTCTAAATAGTGATTTTTCATACATTTTAGTCTTGATCAGCAACTGTAAATTCATATATTCTCTGTGTATGTACATACGCAGCATAAGCACTCAATATGAGTAAACGCTGCCATATGTTCAGCCTCTAAATAATTATATGGGTTTCCTTGCAAGTTCCCTGGCCCTACTCAGAAGTGGTACCAAGTCAGACTCTTGTCAAGATTTCATTTTTATAAGCCCACTGGTCTAACTTAGACCCTAAGTATCAATGACGATGGTTATGGTAATACATCATTCAACAGCAGTGGCCTCCCATAGGGTGGGCTGGGAACTTGGGGCCCCCAGGTGTTACAGCATGGAAGGGGTGCCACAATACCTTCCTCTACACCCCCACCACACAAAGTCACTGCAGCTATTGTGGTTCAGTTCGGCACAGGCGTGAAAGCCTGGACTAGCTGCAGTCCTCCTACCGACCTGCCACCACAGTTTCCATCCCTGCACACTCTGTCCAGGACCTTGGCAAGCAAGCAGGGGAGCCTTGGAGGCACATGCTCTGGCCAGCTCAGGCCAGGAAGGTGGGAGCGGACTGGAGAATGCAGCAAGTGCATGCAGCAAGTGCATCACGTGAACATACTACTTTAAATCCCACTGCAAATAATTATGAACACATCTCTTCCAATATTAGAGAAACTTCTTTATTAAATTTATTTATTAGAATTCAGATCTTACTATCTTTTGCACTATAAATAAGATCTGTGACACATGCAACCTGATCTTATACATTCCTTTCTGAATAAAATTCCCCTAAGTTCAGTAACTTCCATTACACAAACAAATTTTTCATAATTAAAACTCTGAAAGAATTACACCAAATATACTAAAATAAATAAGTTAAGACAGAAATTGCTTGAAGAATCTTTTTCTCCCATTTTGTCTCTATTTTGTGGAAATGGCTTTATTGTGAAAAAAATATAAGGGGCATATATCTGGACTTGGGTTTTAGATTTTGTTTCCAATACAGAAGAAGGAAAAAGAGGAGGGGAAAAACAATTTCTCTATATTAGATTAATTACATCCAACAAATAGCAAAACAAATTGTGACATGAAGTTTACATTGCCCAATTGCTTTTCAGTCACGGGCTGGGGCAAAGTGTCATTTGCCTATTTGTTTCACACTTACAGCTGGACACACTTTTGCATGGTAAGCTGCCTCCCTAATAAACGATGCTTGACAGCATAATTTACAGACCTTCTCTAGACAGAAAATACAGACAGTACAGCAACCTGAAAAACTAATATTCTCCTTAGGAAATAATACTGCATTCCATTTTATGCCAAAACTTTATATATTAAAGCAATGAGCTGTATATTTTTAAAAAAATCTCTCAAATGTTTTAAAATAATTTCAAAATCTTTCTCACAAACTTTAAAAAGACTGAACACCAATTTGTTAAAGTTTCTAAAGATGATGTACTTGGCAAAAATATTTTCTGCTATTGTTCTTGTTCACAGAGCAATTACCGCAAGGATGCAATCCTGATGTGCCCTTAGGCCTATGCAAGTTCCTCACGCCAGTCAATGGGTGTTGCAAATGTGCTATAAGGCCATCTGCGGAATCCAGAGAATCTGGCATAGGTAATTGTGCCTGGCTCCCTCTGATGCGGTGGAGCTCCAGGAAAGCAAACTTGGCCATAGCAGGGACTGGGGGCATGGGGAAGGCAGGGTTGAGGTAGGTGGGAGTTGTGGAAGCAAGGGGAGGGCAAGCAGGACTGTGGGTGTGTGGCCAAGCAGACTGATCCTGGGCAGCCTGGGGAAGTGCTCTGATTTGTGCCACTGAAATCAATGGCGGAGATCCAAATAAACCCATTGGTGCTACTGCTGTGTTTCCCAGGGTAAGGAAAAATGTTTCAGTGGGAGCTTCAAACCTGCACTGGTTATAGAATAGGCATGCTAGCCTGCTGGTTCCAGCAAAAATTAGAACTGCACTGTAAATCTTTTTCTCCACCAGTAAGGATGACTAGATTTGACCTACTGAAGCCTTAGTTTTGACAAGTTGTTCAGAATGGTTCAAACAGCTTCAGACCTCAAAGGGTGCACAAATGTTTTGGCAGGAGGGCACATCATCTCTCTCATACTGTACTGATGGCCAGAAAAGAATTAATATAAATTTCAAATTTGAAAAATTTACACAAATGAATATATTAAAAACGGAACTTAAATGAATGAAAGCAGAATCCTAACTAGCAGAATCTTAGTATGGATTTTAAAAGTGTTTTTTTCTGTTTGTATATAAAGTTATGCTCAACTCACTGGCAACACTCCAGTGAACCTTTTTTGCATATGCTGAACCTCAGGGGTCTAACCATGAGTTCATTTGATTGTTTTTTACATATGGATGGCCATATGCTTTATCAACATATCCATATGCTTTTCCTTTGGCTGTGCTTCAGTATTTTTTTTTAAATGTCATTTTTTAAAAAATGTTGACTTTAAAATCATTCAAACCACATACCATAAAAGATTAGCACAAAAATTCAGAACACAAAAAACAATCCTAAGAATATTTTTACCTGCTGCAGTATTCCTCAAAACGATGCAGATCACAGCATTTGATTTTTTCTTTGAATTACAGTCAAGAAGATGAAATGTTTGAAATTTTCGGTTTAACCCTTTGTTCTCATCCCTCCCTCAATGAAACCAAGCCAGTATATGACTGTGTAATTTCACTTGCACACAAGACCCTTTCCTTCCTTTTTCTCTTCTATCCATTATTGTATTCACAGTTGAAATTAACATCATAAACTCAAGAGAATTATGAGATGTTAAAAATAAATCAGCACAAACATAAGGTTTAAAAATTTATATAATGGGGGAATTAAAAACATGCATAAGAATTGCAATTAGGGGTTATTCCAAAGTAACTGCAAGGAATGCAAGGTTTTGGAACTGTCAGTGACTGTGTCTCTAACACCTTCTAGGCAGTCACATGTGCCAAGTTCTACCATCTACAGATTTGCCATGTATTGCATTCCTCCTCTCTGCCTCTGTGTTGGCCACAACGTCCTATTAAACTAAAGCCTCCTGGTCACAATGAGCAGGTGCTACATGAAATGCAAAGCCACATGTCAGTTCATGACAACCATGAAATCAAGTGTCATTATTGTAAAGAAAAGGGCCAAGCCTGCCTTTTCCTTTACCCTTGCTTAAGGGTTATTTCTACGAACTCGAGTGGCCTTTTCTAATTCTTAAAACAACAACCCATGAACACCCAAAGGCAACCAAAGAAGGTGACAACAAACTAAGCTGGGAACGCTAAGCGAAAATAAACGTTGGTACGGAAAAAACATAACCTAGTATAAAAGCTTGCAATACAGTCACTCACATTTCACTTTGCTCTGACATTCACCACACTTTGTTTAAACCTTTTAACATGAAACAAAAAAATGGTGCTGTTAACAGAAGACATGTTTTTCACTTTAAAAACCAGGCCACAATACCCTGGGGTTCTCCCTCTCTTCTCTCTCAAGTGCCTTCACAATAAAATTGAGGCTAGAGGTCCTAGAAAAAGTTATTACATCTCTCCCTTCAGAAAAGGAAGGCTGCTGATTTCCTACCTTCTGCACATTTCCACCAGTGAAATCAGGTGTTGGCATTCTTGAGCCTTTCGAACCTTCACGAAAGGTTCAAGCATCTTCTAGAAACAAACAATATTAAGAAGTATACTGCCTTTCTTATGCAAGTGGATCCTTCCCCCTTCCACTTGCTGCCTTTCCTCATCTCAAATATTTAGGGTGTAATCCCAACGTAGGCTGGCACAACTCATGAGTATGGACCTGAAAAAGGTGAGGTTATTTTTCCTAACAAAAGGGGGTTATCCTTTTTCAGGAAAAATAACCTCGCCTTTTGCAGGTCCCTACTCATCAATTTTCCTGTTTCTAAGCTGATGTAGGGAGGCAAGCCGCAAGCCTAACCCTCCCCTAGGAGTGGTGCAGAAGTGTCTTTGGGCTCTTTGGTGACAGCCCCAGGTCAGCACAGTACCTATGCTGGGACTTATACCAGCCTAACAGGTTAGTACTGCTGCCTTGGTAAGGTAAATTTGTGTCAGTACTTTCCTTTCATACAGAAATCAACAGCTGTGAATCTGCAACTCACAGGTCTTGCTCATTTGAGCAGGCAGAGAAATCAAGTGTTCACTTTACATGAATTCCTCATACTACAGTTGTCTAGTGATATTCAGCTACTATGCCCCACCTGCAGAAGTTTTATGAGCCAGGGAAGGGGAAGGAAAAGAGTTGCCCTGAGTGCACAGGTGGTTGCCCTTATACATACTTACAAATATCTTACCTACATTTTTAGGATGAAAGGATGAAAACAATTCAACCACACAAGCGCGACACACATGTGAAGACAAATTGTACCAGATATGATTCTGTCTGCCAAGTGGGCCATTGAGGATGCAAACATAACCAATTTAGGCCAGTGCAACTCACCTGTCTCCTCATTTCCATGGTGGTATGGGGAGGCTTACACATGTCTGTGCACTGGCCTAACCCTTCAGGAGTGGTGCCAAAGTGCCTTATGGCATTTTGTGACATCCCCAGGACAGCATAGGACTTGTGCTGGCCTAAATGAGAATTAGGGTTGTGCTGCAAGACATCCTCTATCTCACTCCTGGGGACACATGTAAAAGATGTAAAATTTGCAGCACTTAAAACAACTGGCAAGGTGTTTCAGTGGTGGCAGAGAGAAAAAGAACAGTCTTTCATTATTTCACTGAGTAGTCCTGAAGCTAGAAGCAAAACCATGCATGATCTCTTGGGTTCAGTCTTTCACCACAGTCACTCATCTGCATCATCACCATCTGCCCCATGTACCAGGTAGCTCACTCGTTTCTATGGATAGAAAAAGAATGCTTAGAAGCAAACCACGTTCTTGGTCAATTGCCCGTTCTAAGGTTCATCAACATGACATCAAACATACAGTAGTTGCAGGAAAAAAGCTCTAAGCAGTCCAATTGTTAACCTATATGATGTGCATCTGATGAGAATCCTCACCCCTGCTGAGACCAGAAGTCTCAAACAGACTTAACCATATCAGATATTTATCTCATCATGAAAATAGTAACTGGAATCTTCTTTATTTCCAGAACAGAATCATCTAGTGCTACAACAAATACGATCTCTCCTGTGGAAATAATGAAATCCTGAACAGGAGTCCTGGCCTGAATGTTAAAATTTCCCAAGAGAAAAGTCTAACGGGTTCCAATATGAAATCCAGGGACACCCATCCCAACAGGTCATGATGGTAATCCAACATTACATCAACAAAATTCCAATCTTCTTTCAAAATCTTAACTTCAGAAACAAGCACTGAATCCAGATCGCTGCTGGACAGACATACAAATAGAGAAATAGACACATATCACAAAGGACTATTGTTTTATACTTACTTTCTCACTCCTGTACATAAAGCTAGTGCAAGTTATCAAAGCATGGTGAGTGAAATGGAACAGCAACTTTTTTTTCTTCATCCAACCAAGTCTATGTAATAGATTCAAGATCAGTGTTTTTTTCAAACTGTTGGTCAGAACCCACTGGATGAGTCATGCAAGCCAATTTCAGATAGGTTTGTATTCATTTCAATGTGTGTCTTAGTATTAGATTTGATGTTACCTTGGTATGTGACTATTTGGGAAAATGTTACAGAACTGAACTTTTAACAGGCTACTATGTATCTGCTATGATGAATGATAGTCAATTGGGCTTACTTCCAGGTACACAAGGACAGGATTGCAGTCTTTAAGATGTTTGGGAACTTTCTAGCAAAAACCAATTTCTTTATGTTCAGTTGAACTGAATTCATTGGTTACCAACGGTTTAAGAAAAAGCAGCTGACAAAAAGAATTTTCTTTTAAATGTTTTTTAAAAATATTCTCTTAAATTCCCATTCAATTTCAGTATGATCATATTCAAGAACATTAACTCTTGTTTAGATCTGTTAACTGCATGGGCTCTGAGTTTGCTAGCACTGAAGCAGTGAACACGTCTAAGTACGAAATACTAGAAGGATAAATCTAGACGGTTATATTTATTTATCAAGTGGGATCACTTGGTAAATAAATGCATCTATTTTGTCAGTCAGTTTTCTTTTTCCACTGTGCAGTGGTTTGCAGTTGCTCTGATCCTGTTTTCTGTTACCAGGTGCCAACCTTAACAAGAAGACATATTTCATTCTGCAGGCTTGTTCATGGTAACAAGTCATATTGATGTACCAGATGGAACATAGATTTAAGAATAAATGTACTAATTTCACTGCTATTCATTAGAAAGAAGAAAGCCACTAAGATGCAGAAAATATCAGTTTATTCAACCAATGTGTTTTGATTATAAGTCTTAATAGGAGTACTGAAGAAATAAAACACAGTATCTGCAATGAATATATTTAATCAAAAAGAATTGAACAAAATGAACGTGATAGCATATGTGCTTAGAATTTCTCTTTTTTTTTCCTGTATTGGTGGCTTCCTATTTTTTTCAATATAACTGCCATCCATTGGCCAGATATACTAAATGGATTTTACATAGAATACTCTATATGGAGAAATATTTTTGCAAACTGTGCATCTCAAATAGATATTCTATTTGCCTCAGCTGATACATTAGGGAAAAATAAATATAAAAGCTCATTTCACTATAAAAGCCATTTCACTTGTTCATAGAGCATTTGCTAACACCTATTTTGATCACCATGGATAGATTCTTACTGTTAGAGCACAATGCAAGCTAATTAATTTGTTTCAACACGTGTACATGTTTGCAAACCTTTTTTGCTCTGATCTGACAACTAGAGAGAAAAGGAGCACCAGAACTGCAATTAACAAATAATTTAAATGTGGTGGTGGTGGTGAAGATTACAGAGACTAACACTGATTTAGTATAGTAAAAAAATAATACCTTTTCTGTCTGAATTTCTTTTTTACCCTGTTTTTTTTAAAAGGATTTGTATTAATTCATTTCAGCTACATCCAGGCATCTAAAATATGATCAAAATGGATTTTTCAAGCCAATCTTTGTTTGTTTTCCATGTTTTAAATGTGTTTTTGTTCAATATTGTTAACTGGAGAGCAATCAAATATATTTGATTATAAAAGCAGTGCATAATTAATTTAACCATTACTGCTTCTATACGCCTCTGAAATGCTTTGTGTAAGAAAAGGATATTACAAAAAGTCAATATAGCTACCTACAATGAAAAGATTGGAAAAAATAGCAAGAAAGATTAATGAGGGAGAAAATACCTTATAGGCTAGGATGCAAGAAATGTTGCATGTTCCCCAATGTGCAACTGGAACCAGGCACCCAATTAAGCAAAAGGGATAGTTACCTGACAATGACTGCTGGAATCTTTAAAGCCCTGAAGGAAAGAGGGTATTTCAAACTGCCTTTTCCCTTTTTAGGTAATATTTTTTTCCAGGAAAAGGTCAAGACACAATGACATGAAATTGTTCTGGTTTGAAGACTGTTAGGGTGCTCTTTGTATCAAGAAAGCTAGCCTTTAAAGCAGGAAGACATAAAAAGGATGGGAAGGCATTTGTCTCCAAAATAACATGATTTTTCACTTCGGAAGGACATTAGCACACGTGAACTACATGTAACTGCAGAAATAACTTAAGCTAATCTTATGGCAAGCCTTTTCACTGCTGTTCTGAAAGTTGGGAAAAATGGAAATGTGGCTTAAAGCAACTACCTCTTACGTGTTGTCGGAAGCAAAGCTGTTCTTAGTAGGGCTGACTAGAAGCTTTCTACATTGCAACAAGTGTAAAATCCAGGGACTAGCGGCTTGAAAAAAAATTTCTGAGTAAAGTGGTAGAAACTGCCCAAATGTATTCTTTATTCTGTCTTTGTAAGCATACTTGGCAGCCTGTGGGTATTCATCACACATATTTGCCATAAACACTTGAGTAAGTTGGACTGTAAAGTGTGAGATTGATTGCACTAAATGTTCACACCCAGCATTCAAAGGACCCTTAGAGGCATACCCAAATTTTCACCTACCCCAGATTTAATTCTCATGGCTTAGCCCTCAGTCCCATAAATTTAATCATGAGCCTTAAAAAACTTTCTCTTGAGCCTTTCTCAAGAGGAAACATGGTCTACAAGTAAATGTTAAATGCAGACAAAAAATGGATGCAACCTGCTCAGCTTCCAATTATGTTACTTTGATCTGCTAATGAAACTCTTTTTATAACTCTCTCCTGCTTCAGCCTGGAGCCATGTCTTCAAATTGCCATTTAATGGAAATTGAAGTGAACAGCAGGCAGCCATGAAGTGAGGCAAATTCATCCTCTTTCTAAGGCTCCATGCTATATATCAATGGATATTGAGGACTTCAAATTCAGTGGTGATCCCTAATATCAGGTACTCTATCCCATTAAATGGCTATGAAAGAAAATGAACACTTCAGTGCTAGAACCAAAAATCCATTTTTGGAATTACGTGTACATCCAAAAAATGCATATGGGACAACTGTGAAGAATGGTTCAAACACTGAAATCAAACTTGGTAAAAACCTGGAAATCTTCATCAATACTGGTATGAATACAATCTATATTTTAATGGACTATTTAAATAGTTGACCCTTATCAAGTATCTCTAATATCATCAAGGTCAATGATGGCACATATACTAACACTTTCCCTCTGCCATCCAATTGTTTTACTGGAATCAGTGATGGAATCTTCTAGGTAAAGGAACATCTGTTCCCTTGCTGAAATTTCCTCCTTACCCAGGGGTAAGACCCAAAGTCTGAACAGATATTTCAGATGTGCACCAGTAAAATCACATAAGGTGTAACATTGGAGCAAGTCCACAGGTGAGCAAGTCCCGGAAGGGCATTTGGATTTAGCAGACATTTTCTTTACTAAAACAGCCTCCTTCCTTGATCCAATCTGTTCCCGTTTGATCCAATCTTGATCCAATTCCACCCAGCCTATCTCCACTCCCCTTACCAGCTTACCCAGGTTGGCAGACTTTCTCCAATCTCCTGTTGCATACACAACTTCATGTGCTACCAGAGAGGCTTCAGTGACTGCTGTAAACGGTATCTATAAATGGTATAAATGGTATCTGTAAATGGTATCTATCTGGAGAACACTAGATCCGCCAGCGATAATTCCAATAAGATTATCTTTAAGACTGCATCACAGCTGCACATTACATTCAGAGAGTTAAACGGTGTTTCTCAAACTGTGGGTCGGGAACCACTAGGTGTGTCATCAGGAAATTACAAGTGAGTTCCTATTCAATACTTTATTTTTGATATATTAGATTTATTGCTACTATGGAAGATTTGGGGAAATGATACAGATGTGTACTTTTAACAGTCTGGAATATATATATACTGCTAATGATAGTAAATGAGAGTTACTCCCTTGGTGTGGATTACTCCATGGCTGTGGATAGAATTGCAGTCTAATGGTGCAATCCTAACCAACTTCCCAGCATTGGCATAGCTGTGCTAGAGGGACATGTGCTGCATCCTGCAGTTGGGGGTAATCACAGTGGTCTCCTCAATGTGAGGAAATGTTTGTTCCTTACCTTGGAATTGCATTGTCCTTATGCCAGAGCTGGAAAATTTGTTAGGATTGTGTCCTAAGACTGTTAAAAAAAAATTTCCAGCTTGATGATGTCACTTCCTGACATTATATCACTTTCAGTGAGTCCAGACAGATTCTCATTTAAAAATGTCTGAGCACCATGGACATATAGCAATATATTACAATGAATATAACTATACTGAAACCTTAATGGGTCCTCCGTATAAGCAGAACCCATATCAGCAGTTGGATCATGGGACTCCCCACCTGAGTTCCCTCTGCAGAAAAACAGAGGAAAGGGAACTCAGCAGAAGCCATGTGCATTTAGAATGGAATCCTCATGGATATACACTGTACTTGTTTTACTCATCTACTAATAATATTTAATAATAAAAATTAATTTTCAACAGATTTTCCTACTTTCTCATACATTTTAAAATCATTTCTTGCCTTAGTTTTTGAAAGAAAGTGTTTGAAAATGTTCACAGTCAAGCAATACCTAATAAATAAGAACTATACGAACAACTTACAATGAACAAACATGCCACATCTGTCTCTCATAATCTAAAAATTGTGAATATAAGAGTCATGCTGGATTAGACTAAAGATTTGATCCATCTGGTGCAGTAAATGTTGAACTTTGGCATGCACATTATTTTGTTCCAGGAAACTCTGTGTATACCAATTTTTGAGTTATACAAAAGTAATGGTATTATTTACCATGGTAACTTATGTATCAGTTTCCCTTTCCCAGGCATAAAACAGCTTCAGATGGAAAGCAGACATTTTTAATTGAATGGAAATCAATTGGGAAGTGATTAACAGTTTATATTAATATGATAATCACATGGGGAAGGGAGGGGTCTGCCTCCCAGCTGAAACCCAAACTGAACCTGAGGCTTTTTTGGAGCCTTGGAAGGTTTTTTCCTGGTAAGACTGCCTATTGCATTACTATGGTAAGTAGACTGTTTTTAAGCCATTTACTACTACTTAAATGTTATCTTTTAGTTTAAGGGGCCAACATGATTCACGCTGAGACAAAATTGCTGATTAAAAATGCTGATAATTCGGTTATACCTATATCCTGTCTTACACAGCAGCCTTCCAGCTGCCTCCAGGTAACCCACAAGCAAGGAAGACCTACCTCTCCCACTGTTGTTTCCTTGCAATTGGTATTCAGAGGTAAACTCTCTTGGACCTGGAGGAAGCATATTAGTATCCTGAGTAGCAGCCACTGATAGACCTGTTCTTCATTAATCTAAGCCCTGTTTGAAACATCTAAATAGGGGCCATCACATTTTGTGGCAGAAAATAGTATACATTAATTATGTGCTATCTGAAGACATGCTTCTTTTTGTATGTCATGAATTAGCTGACAGTCAGTTTCACTGAATGACTTGGGGTTATAGTGCAATGGGAAAAGGGAAAAGTTTAACTATGCAGTTGCTCTCCTACATCATGCATACATTTAGAACTTCTATCAATTCTACTCCCCAGTTACATAACAACAGAAACATAGTACATATTCAGGATTTGTATTTATTTTTCTGTTTGATTAATCTAATAATTACTGTTCACTTAAATTACATGAATGACACAAATCACATCTAAAGAATTATATAGTGAAGAATAAGTGTCTGTATACAGATTGCCAGAAGTAATAGTATCTTTATATTACGCTTCAGTAACACCCCACAGGAAATATTGTGTACAGTTCTAGATACTGCAGTTTAAAAGGGTATGACACACTGGAGCAGGTTCAGAGGAGGACAGTCAGGATGGTGAGGGGCTAGATAACATGTTTTTTTTTTAAAAAAAGGATGTAGACATATTTAACTAGGTTAAAAGATGGTGAAAAAGGGACATGATGTAAATATCTAAGGGGTCATCATATAAGAGAAGGAACATTTGTTCTTTGTTGCTTCGGAAAGCAGAGCAGAACAAATCTGTTTAAATTACAGATAAAGCGATTCTGATTAAATATTAGGAAGTCTACCCAATGGAACAGACTGTTGGCCAATGAAAGAATCTGCTTTAGAAGGTGATAGATTCTCCTTTTAAGGTCTTTAAGAGACTCCATAGTCATCAGGGATGTGATAATTGCAAATGGACTGCAGGGTTGCGACCCCCCAGTTTGAGTACAACTGGCCTGACTGGTCTAGGGGCAAAGAAAGTAGAGGGCACAAGAGTCACAATATAAAACAATTTGCATCACTACTCTAGCAATGAGCTGCTGAGACTGAGAAAGAAAGTTTGAAAGGTCATATACGGATAACCAGGCATCTATTGATCCTGGTCACAGAGGACAATTGGACCAATAAGTTGCAGTATCCTATATCTGACTTCTGATATATTGCTCCAATGTAAAACAATATTTTTTGTATTTTATTTTTATCTACCCAAGCAAGATTTTCATTTCTTTTGTCGCTTTTATGCATTAACCTCAGAAAAAATTCTTGGAGAAATGTTCAAAGGTCACCCTTATTCTTCACTATATTCTTCACTTCACCTTTAATTTCTCAAAAACCTTCATTTTTCATTATTCTTCACCAGTGATGGGATTCAAAGAAATTAACAACCAGTTCTATGACCATCTGGCAGCTACTTTTAAATGGCTATTTTCAAACTTTATATGTTCCATCTCTCATTAACAACTGGTTCTATAGAGTAGGTGCGAACCTGCTGGAGACCACTACTGCTCTTCACCCTTATTCTTCATAAATAGGAGTGATTTGTATACACGTAATACATGTGAATAGTAATTATTAGAATTAAGCAAACAGAAAATCTTGTATATTTAAATACTTAGTATCATTAAATATTAATAAATATTAATTAGGATACTGTGGAAAATAATTAGCATAACCTGAAGGGATACTAAAAATAGAAAGAAAAATCCTGGTAGTTTAAATTCAGCATAGAATCAGCATTTGTATTAATGAAGTTTAATGAAGTTAATATTAAGTATTAATAAATTAATTAAGTTAATAAAATTTAAGAAATGAGCTATATAGTGTAAACTTAAAGTATTTTTAGATTCACCGTTTTAGAGTCACACACTAGTTTTAAAAAAGAATGCACAGTCTGACTGGAAAGGATGCAATTGGAGTCTTTCATTTACATATAAGAAAGTAATAAGGACAAAGTATTTTTCACTGACTATATTCGCCATAGCATGTCTTGTATTGCACCATATAAAACTTAATACCAAAACAAGACAATAAAAGTGACTGACAGAAAGAGAGGGATTAAGATCCCTAAGGTTTATTAAACTTAAGGCAGTTATGACAACTGGCCTCTAGTTCCCAAAGCTAAAAACAGTTAACTTGAGTACAGGGTTCTCAGAATAGCAGTAAGTGGTTAACTGCAATCCCTAGTGGGGAGAATTGAATTTCAAACTGGACTCAAGAGAAAGAAAAACATCAACACAATCATGTACCAGTCACTCAGTGTCGCAACCATTATCAGGCTTTTAAAGGAATTCCCATGGTAGCAATATATTTCAGAGAATGTATATTAAAAAGAAAACCTCAAAATTGGATTCTTATAAATAGCAATGTTATTTATATTAACAGCATTAACGTCAATCAAAGACAGAATAATTTATGTTTATTCTAGAAAGTAACATATATTCTCTCTAAAACTGTATAACTGAAAAATTGTGAATAGTGGACAAATAAAACTTTCCAATATATATACAGTGGTGCCTCACATAAGGAGTTTAATTTGTTCTGGAGGCCTGCTCTTTAAGTGAAATGCTTTTTAAGTGAAGCAGATTTTTCCGTAGGAAATAATGGAAACTCAGACGATTGGTTTCACAACCCCAAAAATATTCATATAAAAATATTAACTGGATGTAAAAATGATGACAAAACACTGGAATTGAATTCAAAACATGCATTCAATGTGCATGATCCTATGAAGTATACTTAGGCTGCAATCCTGGCTGGGGGGCACTTGGGGTAGTTAGGGGCAGCTGCCTCTGGCACCTCCAGGCAACTGCCCCCAAGTTGGGGGCAGTTAGAGGCAGCAGTGCTGGCTGGCAGCACTTTCAAAGAGCCTCCATGCAGAGTGTCAGGCTGCATAGCATGCTTGCCTATGGCGTACTTGCTTGTTAAGTGAAGCGGAGCCTGTTATGTGAAGCGAGATTTCTTGGAAATTTTTGCTGGTTATGTGAAATGCTTGTTAAGCGAGGCACCACTGTATATATCCATACAATAATACCTCTCTTAGTACAATCTGCTTTTCATCCAGCAGTCACTTCTGATAGGATCTGCAAAATGATTTCAATTTTGACTGTTTTCATGTTTTAGAAAACATTTCATTTTATTTAAAAATTCTTGCACAAATTGTTAACCTGATGGTAGTCAAATTGGTTGGATTACTTTTTCCCCCCTCAATATTCTCAGCAACTAGGAGCCCATTCAAGAGCTACACAGGACTCCCCACACTTCCTGGAGTCTGCAGTGATCCTGAGTAAATTAAAGCACTGCTGTCGCCACCCACAATCCCAGGATGCCCCTGCCCAATCCTATAAAGATCTTCCTTGGAAGTGAACCTCTCAAGAAGTTTGAGAACTGCTGTGCTAACTGATATTCTTCAAGAATAACGTACAGATATCATGTTTGTCTCAATATGAATGAGACTGGATCTTAAAATTAAAAGATAAACATCCCTACAGTAGGGATGCCCTATATCTCCTACAGATCCCCTATATCCATTAAAAGCAACCTGCCCACCATGGTAATATGGTAATATGGTAATATGGCAGGCAATTAAGCATGCTTAAGAAGGGATTCAAAAAGGGTTAAATTTCGTTTCTGTTTCAGCTAGGAGGGAGACCCCTTCATTCTCCCAAGTGTTTATCCCATCAATACAAAATGATAATCCCTTCTGAATTGCTTCGCAGGGGGAAGCGTCTGCCTCTGAGCTGAAAATAGGCTGTTTTAAGCTTGGGTATAGGAAATTGGGCTCCACCATTGGGCTCTGCATCCAAGGATTTAGCCTTCTGACATTGAAAATGTATTTGCCATTTGTGCAGATTTCTGCATTTTATGATCATGATGACATCTGCAGAGTTGAGCATCCATGGATTGTGGAATCCATGCAGGGTCCAAAACCCAATGATATGGAAGGCTCATTGTATCTCATTAAAAATATGTCAGCAGTACAGTGGATAATCCTTATCCATGTGTCCACCATCCACAGACATAAGCATCCATGGACACAGAGTCCAGATCAGAAGACCTGGATGTGACCAGAAGTGATTTCCAGTTGCATCTGAGAGATTTTCTGAGACCTGGGAAGGCTCATGGAGACATTCCCTGCCCAGTCTCAGAAGGCCTCCCACTTGTGACCAGAAGTAACATTCAGTTTGTGCCTGTGACTTTTGGTCACATACTGGAGGTGCTCTCAGACCTCCTGCTTTCAACGTGAAGCAACTGGAAGTTTCAGATGTAAACTGGAAGTTATCTCTGATCGCATTCAGGGAAGATGGTAGGATCTCTGGAAGACCAGCATGGCCCCCGGGTGAGTTCCTGTGGTCCAGTGACCCTAGGGAATTTCATTATCTGCAGATTTAGATATCAACAGGGAAAGTGTTCCTTGCACCATTCCCCTGCAAATGCTTAGGGCTGTATATATTGTATCTACCAGGCATATAATGCTGCTGTATGGTTAAGCATTGTTTAGCTATTTTTTTTGTTCCCAGTTTTGATCCTCTCATATCTTCACTTTTGTTTCTATTTGCACACACAGTATTATTTTGCTGTCTTGTATTAATAACCTCTTATCAACTTTGGTAACATTAGCAGTTGCTTTTGTAAAGGTGTAAAACAATACAGATCATTAGTCCCAAATTACAGCACTCCAAACAATCTTGATTGCTACATTCGTGACACAGTGACCTACTGAACCAGGATTAGTGGTTAAATGAAAGATAAGAGGGAATCCAATTTTAACTTATCATTCATCTGCAGACATTAGTTACTAGAGGGAGATAACAAACAAAAATGGAAAATTAATTTTCAAAAGTCTTATGTCATTAAAACATAAGCAGCTTCCCCAAGTTACAAGCACTGCCAAGTAGTATAATAAGCAGATGGGGGAAATGTCTTCTGCATGGTAGTCTGCTAATTGATTTGTAGGGGAAAAAAATCCTCTCATTAGCCGAAACTTCTTATCAGTGGCAATCCCAAATGTACACTCATCATCAATTTCCATGCTCTTGTCAGTCAGCAGCCCACCTGTTATCTAACAGTGACACACACACACACACACACACACAACAAAATACCCTGATTTATACATGTTAGAGCAATTCATCAGCAAAACTAGAAGTCAAGTGTAAGTACCTGGAATTCACCTTGTACAAACTGTTGCAATGTTGCTTGTACTGATGTACTGTATGAAGGCTTTTCCATGCCACATTTCCCAAAAATATCAAGGGTGTCTCTCCTCGCCATCTGAAGCTTGTCCATCCCACTCACCTCAGTATTAAAAAGGGATGCTGATATTCTTCCTGGCTGTTCAAGTGGCCAGTATCAGATTGCTATAGCCCAGTGGTGGTGAACCTTTTAGAGACTCAATGCCCAAACTGCAACCCAAACCTATGAGCGTGCTGGTGCCCAGTGTGCATGCCTGGAACTCTGGGCATGCTCGGTAAGCCAGGTGCACCCTGAGCCTAGAACACATGCCCAGAGTCCTGGGCATGCACACTGGGAACCAGCATGCTCAGTTGACTCTTCACCAAAAAGTGACAGCCTGCTTCCTTTCGGAGCAGAGCCAACTCTGGGCTTGCACAGTGGGCCAGATTTGCCCTGAGTGATTCACCAGGTGACACACAGCCCTGCAACATCCCTGACTGGGGTGACTTGGCTTGTGTGCTCACAGAAAGGGCTCTCTGTGCTTGCTGTGGCATGTATGCCATAGGTTCGCCACCACTGCTATATATATCCAATACCAGTTTTCTGGGGTCCCCAGGGAAAAGCCCTGAATGGACCCCCATGTTATCCCTACCCATTCCCTTACAATTTATCAATGCCAAAAGTACTGAGGGTTCAAAGATAACTTCCTCATAGTCCGGGCACGTAGATTATCCAGACTGAAATGGCTTCAGTATTTCTCCATGAAAATTTAGCTCTGTACATTACAGAACAGTGGAAAACATAATAGCTTCTTGATTGAGCATTCATGCAAACTAACCCCCTCCTCCACAAATGCACACCACAATAAACTTTTGTCAACCAAGCTGTGTGAAAGCATGGCAATCAAAAAATAAGTTGCACTCTGTACCTCTTCAAAAATAGAGTCCTTTTTAAAAATTCATTGAGCAGCATCTGCAAGTAGTGGTACAACTGCTTATCTAGTCACGTTATTCTTAACTTGTTATTCTCGTCTTATATTCTCAATATATAAAAAGAGAGAATACTAACAAATAAAATTTTAAGGATATGCACGATAGGTCCATGTGTAAAGCAAAATGATACTAGAAGACCAACTCTCCACACTTGTAGAATGTACACATTCTTCATAAGAAAATATATTGTATTTTGTATACATATTATATATCATGTTGTATACATATTATGTATAAGTTACTGCATGATGCTTCTGTGCAAAGACATTTTGGTGGGCATTGGGTGTATTGTAGCAGTCTATTACAAGTGAAATTAACTTACATGAACTCATATATTCAAGCAAGCCTACAACCATGTAAATTTCCTATCAGTCTACATAACAAATTTAAAGAACCAAATAAAATTCAATGTACAAAATATCGACTCACATTCTATGTTCAGAAAGTGCTGTGGATAAAGAACTCTACCTCATAGATTCCCCCCCACCCCCCGCCGGCCAATCATGCAACAGCTGATTGCACTTCTGCATGTTCACCAATTAACGCAAAGAAATTTATCCATGAAACATCTTTTGGATGTTGCTTCCTAGAATACTTACATCTACACTAGTCAATTAATTTCGTAGTTATTAAAACAAAAAAATCTTCATTTAAAAGATGTTTGATTTAAAAGATCAAAAACATCTTAATTTAAAAGACAATATGTACACATCTTTCATTATTCTACTTTCAAGTTGATCACATTCTCTATTCCTTTCCAGTGATGTAAAAGGCAAACTAGAAAAAATAAACTGCTTGGAAAATCTGGAGTACATAAAGCCCAGATTTAGTTGTCTGCAAACTCAGGGGTAGAACCTCTAGGTTTTTCCTTGCTGCTGATTCATTATCTTGTTAGTTGCCCAGAGATGAAACAGAAAAAGGCCATATAGAAAAGACTGCATGGAATGGAACACACTGAATAAATACATAGATCTCTAGAAAAATAGCTCTGTTTGTAGCCTAACAAACCCTGGTTTGCTGAAATGGGAAAGAGCTATGCATCTGCATACTTGCTTCTCATCCGATCAAGCTGAGTCAGTGTTTCCTGATTTGTTAAAGCACATATAAAGTTGGGCCCTGCAAACAAAGATATAAAATAACTAACTTGATTCTGGTTAGTTATCCTTGTTTATCAGTCCACGTGATTATTATTTTTTTCGCTCACAGAGTCTCTACAGTGGATTGAGGCAGACATAACACTAAGAGCACAATCCTAACCATGTCTACTCAAAAGTAAGCCCCATTGTGTTCAGTGGGTATTGCGCTGAGGAAATTGTCTTTAGGATTGCAGCCTAACCCTACAATCCAGAGTAACTACAGGAGCACGTAAGAGACATTACGTGCACCCGTAGTTACGGCACCACCTAGTGAAAACCTATGGGAAATTCATATTGCAATTCAGAGTAAGTTGTTCTTACACCGGAGCAAAGACTCCCTGTAGTTACTCTGGATTGCATCCTATGTCAAAACATGACAGAGGACATCAGAGACACAAGAGAAAGGGAATAAGAAAGGCAAAGATAGATTGTACAATCAAAGGGCTCCTTCAGAAGTGACAAGCTATGGCTTGTCAGTGCATCTGAACTGAGCCAGTGGGAGAATTTCTGGTTTCATGGGATTTTCCTAGATTTTAGAGAAGAAAAACCTAAATGCCACTTCATATTTTGAAACAGCTGTGATGTTCTTCCAAGGTCGCTTGGAGTATATTTAGATAGCTCCTTCTTCACAAGTGCAAAACCTTAATGCACAATGTTCCAAAAGATCTAGGCAGTTTATTATATGAAGTGGTTGGTTCTTGGCTTTTCAGGGGAGTTGGGGAGACAGTTCTGTGAACTCAAACAAAAAAAGGAAGCTATTAGATCTTATTAGAAACTTGGCCAAATGCTGCCCTTTTTCAAAAGCATTCTCCACTCTGCCCTTTTCAATCACAGTGGCCCCATTATGTTTTCAGATATCAGACATGGTTAGTGAACACAATGTTGTCAGGAATATAATGGGCAAAACATTTGTCTTTGTTCCACAAAGTGTTTTGTTTGTCGAGAGAACTGTGCCAGGGATCTGCTAAATTATATCATTTCCTTCAGTGAAAGTAGTCTAATAGGAAAATGAATCATGGGAACAGCAAAAGGGAAAAGAAAGGATATCAACTATTGTATATCCACCCTATTCCTTCCGGTATCTGTGCCTGGAAAAAATGTAGTAACAGAAGCACAATGGCCTGCATTCAATGTTGATGTAACAGCCACCATCATGCCCTCCACATGAAATCCAATGAATTAATCTGGCTCAGTGTCAGCATAATTCTTTGGCACTGTCCAATAAGACATTAGTGCATACGGGTACACTAATTACTCTGATTTCAGCTTGACATCAAAGCAACGTTCACAAAGAATATATCTAACTAGCAAATCTGAAAATATTCATGAGCACTAAATAATAAAGATAAACCACTTGTTAAAGAAATCTTAATCGTTTATAGTGATCGGTGGACCAAGGAGCAGAATAACATCTACTGTATAACAAGGTGTCATCAGGACAGACAGTAACTGGAGAACTGCACCAGTACAATACATAACAAAATACACCTTCTGAGCATAGTGGTGCATGGTTTTAGGGATATAGCACCACCAGGCAAACTCCTGGTTGAGAAGAGATTTGTATAACACAGCAAGTACCACCAAACAGTGGTGTAGCTAATTATCATGTAGACTGGTGCAAAGCTCAAAATGTCGCCCCAGAAGTGATGACACAATCAAAGTAAAGTCACTCCTAGGTATTTTTTAAAAAGAAAATTAGAGGAAAACCTGCCTTCTCCTCCTCCTCAGCAGTTCACCATTTGCTCTGCCAGTGGCACAGCTAAAGCACCTATTTGCTATCTGGAGTTGAAGATTTTGTTGCCCCGACCTGCCTTGCAACAACAAAATCAAATTTAATTAAGTAAAAAAAATGAAAATTGTGTCCCTTATTGATTAGGGAAACTGTGCTGGGCCAAAGAGGAATGGTTAGTCTTTCCCTGCTAAATATCAGAGGAGCACCACTTAGAAGTGCCTGTATACCAAGTTAACATATAGTAACCATTTTGTGATATATGTACTGTATATGATATATGTTCTGAGAGCTGAATCATATCCTTGTTAATTCCATACAGTATCAGAATTCCATCTCATTGGCTCTCAGAGCCATTAGTATCATTAGAAAGTTGAGTTAAGAAAATCCACTTTTATTCCATAGGCTTTTGTGTTTTCATTTTCTAGTTAATTGGTCATAACTTTTGATAGAATATAGATATTCCAATGCAGTTTGTTTCACTGCATTCAGCAGAAAACTATTTTTCCAACAATATGTAACATGATGGTATTAACATTCATACAGACCCAGTTTTTCAAAATTTTGGCCACTAGTGTCAAACTGAGCTTGTAGCCCCCCTAAACCTTGTAGCGCAGTGCAGCTGCACTTCCTGCACCTCTAGCTACTCCATTTCCACCAAACACCACCTCAAGTACCACTGGTGGTATCCATACCACTGGTTGAAACATTGCATTAGTCTACAGGCATCCCTCATTATTCACTAGAATTTTGCTCTGGAACCTCTCATGGATAAAAAAAAATCACTGCATATAGAAAACAACGGTTTTCCTACTTGGGGAGGGGAAAGGCTGGGTCCTGGTGATCCAGTTTAGATGCCCTCCTTTCCCTCCTCAAGCAGGAAGACACAGGTGGAGCAAGGACCTCCAGCCAGTTTCCTTGCCACTCAGCTGGGGCTCCTTGCCACGTGCCCCTGGAGCTTTGCAAGGCTCCAGCACTCCAGCAGGAAAGTGGGGGTGGATTTTGGGTTGCCTGTAATGGTGGCCATATAGCCTTAAGGCTGTAGTGCCCCCGAGGTTGTGCACTTGGTGACCTTGGGGGATCACTGGGGTTGCAGTAGTGGCCCCTCAGCCAAGATGGTGGACCTCAGCCTTTGTGACCCTCCTGGGTTGTGGCCCCCACTTTGAAGACGACTGGCATAGAGCACTCAAGTATTATGAAAACAGAACCGAAGACCTCAGAATGTCAGAAGCCCTGTTTGTCACCTTCAAGGGCTCAAACCCAGGTCACAAGGTATCCACCAGTTCACTGGTTAGATGGCCCAAGGCCTGCATAGTTCTGGCTTACCAGTCAAAGGAGGAATCTTCCCCAGAGAGCATCATGGTACATTCCCTCATAAGTGCAGCCACTCCGGCTGCTTCTGACAGACATACATCATTGCATGAGATCTATAGAGTAGCCACATGGTTGTTGGTTCACACCTTTGTTAAACACTACAAGGTGGATATTATGGTTTTGGCCAAGACTTCCATGGGGAGAAGGGTGCTGCAACAGGTAGTGGAGCATACCTAAGGCCCCTTGCTTGTCTCCCTCCCATGTCTCACACCCATGTCTCACAGCTCTGGCAGATTCTGTTCATGGAATGGGAAGCCTTTCCTGGTGAAAGTCAAGATTTCTTACCTGAGAATCCAAGTTCTGGGAGAGAAAGGATGCCTTTCTGCCCACCACTGGTACATTTGACTGGGTCCTGAAGTGCTACACCAGGGGGAAGATTTCTGTTCAGGTTTCCCTACTATCCTGCAGTTCTTCTCATTCATTCATTCATTCATTCATTCATTCATTCATTGATTCATTCATTCATCGATTCATTCATTCATTCATTCATTGATTCATTCATTCATTGATTGATTGACTGATTGACAGACAGACAGACGTGTTTATTGGCCAAATATGATCTCCATACCTGGAATTTGGCTTCGGCAATGGCTGCGTACATACAAACACCAACTCATAAATAACAAACAATACATACAGAATATACAATCAAATAAGAACACTGCTTCAGTATTCTCCAATAATCCCTCAGCATAGTTGTTGGTTCAGCAATTTAATGTCACAAGGAAAAAAACTGTCCTTGTGCCTAGATGTCTTAGTGTACAGAGTCCTATATCAGCGTCCAGAGGGAAGAAGCTCAAACAAGATGTGTCCAGGGTGAAGAGGGTCCGCAGCAATACTCATGGCTCTCTTCCTGACCCGAGCGATATATATATCCTCCATAGAGGGCAGGCTGACTCCAATTATTTTCTCTGTTATCTCTATAGTTCTTTGTAGTTTTTTCTTGTCCAGTTTGGTTGCTGTGCCAAACCAGACAATGATGGAATTGCAGAGAACAGATTCAATAATTCTCCTGTAAAACAGGATCATCAGCTCTTGAGGCAGATTGAATTTTCTCAATTGGGGCAAGAAGAACAACCTCTGATGAGCCTTTTTAATAATGCTGCTGATGTTAGTTGACCATTTCAGGTCTTGGGAGATTACAGAGCCCAAGAACTTGAAAGACTCCACCACTGAAACCACATTACCACAGATGGAAAGTGGAAGAAGCATAAGGGGGTGCTTCCTGAAATCTACCCTCATTTCCACAGTTTTTTGTGGATTAAGCTCCAGGTGGTTCCTACTGCACCACAGAACCAGTTCTTCAACTTCCCGCCTGTATGCAGATTCATCACCGTCACGGATAAGTCCAATGACCGTTGTATCATCTGCAAACTTCAAAATTTTAACAGAGGGGTCCGTTGAGGTGCAGTCATTTGTATAAAGGGAGAAAAGCAGCAGGGAGAGCACACACCCTTGGGGAGCTCCTGTACTGATTGTTCGAGTACTTGATGTAATTTTCCCCAACCTCACCAGCTGCTTCCTGTCCGTCAGAAAACTGAGTATCCACTGACAGATAGGAGCAGATACCTTAAGGTGGATCAATTTGGAATGGAGGTTTGATGGAACAATAGTGTTGAACGCTGAGCTAAAGTCCACAAAAAGAACCCGTGCATAAGTCCCCAAAGAATCCAGATGTTGCAGGATGTAATGCAGTGCCATATTAACAGTGTCATCCACTGACCTGTTAGTCCTGTAGGCAAACTGAAGGGGGTCTAGCAGCGGGTCTGTAATGTCCTTCAGGTGGGCAAGCACCAGCCTCTCAAAGACCTTCATTACAACAGATGTTAAGGCAACAGGTCTGTAATCGTTCAGCCCACTAATGGAAGATTTCTTAGGAACTGGGATGATGATGGAGTTTTTAAAGCATGAAGGGACCTTGCACAGCTCTAGTGAAGTATTAAAAATCTGTGTAAGGATGGGGGCCAGTTGAATGGCACACACTTTCAAGCAGAGAGGAGTTACCCCATCCACACCTGGGGCTTTATTAGCCTTCTGTCTTTGAAGAAGGCCCCGCACATCTTCTTCGCAGATTGTTAGAGTAGAGGATTCAGGAGTAAAAATAGTTGTGGAGGAAACATCGGTTGGTACATCTAAACCTAGATAAGTAACAGTGGATGGTGATAGTTGTCTTTCAAACCTACAATAAAAGTTTCTCACCTTCAGATGCAGGCACAGCCTGCCTGGAAAACACTTGGCATTTCCCGCTCAGCATTACAGGTCTGGGAAAGGGGATGCCCCAGGATGGAGTCATCACCTCATATGAAAATGAATCTGCCTTCTGGAGGAGTGTCATAAGATACTTCTGCACTACTCCTTATTAGGGGTAGGCTAGTACACAGACATGCTCACAGACATATGAATGGGAATACTGAGTTAGGCCAGCCTAAGTTAAGACTGCACCCTAAATCCTATAATTGTTTTATGTTTTAATTATTTTTTATACACTGTTTGATTTTATATTCTTATTATTAGCCTTTCTTTGGTCTGGAGAAAGGCAGGATGAAAATACAATAAATACTATTAATTCCATGAATGTAAGTTAAGAATATGAATTGGAAGAAAACGGTAAGGCTCAGAGAATAAGGACAGTCAAATTTTCCCCCAACAAAAAAGGAGTGAATATCCTTCTTCCAAAAAAAAAAAAATATGAAAAAGTCAGAAACCATCTGTACTATGAAAGGTCAACTGAGCTTAGGGCTTATTTCCTTTAAAGGTTTTAAAGAACTTACAAGATGACCTGTCAATACTACTACAGCTGACTCTCAATTTACTCTTAATTTAGCAGTCTGAAAAGGGGGGGGGAATCACAATGCAATTGTGATTGATTAATGACTTTATACAGTATGATGCTCTTAAAGATTACCATAGGAAGTGTGAAAGAGTGTGAGTGTTCATTAGTTACTCAGCAAGAGATTTGCACACTTCAGTGCAGGAGGAACTATTACACTAGATAGCAACATTTTTCTATTTGAGAAAAAAAGAAAGGGAAAAACACCAGTATTAATTTTATAATACCAAAGAAGAGTTAGGCAATACAGCCTGCACACATAGCTAATTAGCATTAAGATGTGGAATTGCAAGGGCTTTTTGATGTCCTCAACCATCTTAAGAAAGCAAGCGTGTAGCCCTTTTGTCATAGTAATAATCTGAAAAATTAATGGCACAGAAATAGTAAAGGATCTGAAACAAAGTAATAAACTGAAAGAAGCATAATGTCGTGGCTGTAGTTCACAGACCTGCACACACTCACTAAACTATTGTAAGAATTAGTGTTTCATGTCTACTCTGAGGACCCTTTGAGGTGAAAAGGCTTATAAATTTTAAAACAAATATAAAATGCCACTAGATCAATTTTAAAAGCAGTCTTGCTCTCATGGAAAATGCTGCTACACAGTTACTGGGGATTTCACCTATTAGCCATCCCACTGCATTCCCTTACCATACTATATTTCATATAATACAATGACATTTCATACAATTTCATACAATTTCTAACCATTTGGGCAGAGACTAGTATACCATCTCTATCCAGCAGAAGTATTGAACAGTGGCTAGAAGCAGGGGTGTTCAAAGCCCAGTTTGGGGACCAGCCATGGCTTGCAGTAAGATTCAATGTGGCCTGCAGCAAGACCTCTCCATCTGGTCTGCAGACGAACCTTGTAAACCTCTGCATTTGTTTCTATGACACTTTTTATGTAACTTTATTCAAATCTGAAATGTAAATAACCTTTCCATCCCCCCAACACAGGTTCAGAGAGATGATCTGGTCCTACTGCCAAAACTTTTGGACACTCCAAGATTACAGCGTCTCTCTGAAAACAACGCTTTGGATTATACTGGGGGTTTCTGTTAAAGAAAACTCAAATACCTTGAGGTTTAAATATCCTTGTGTTATCTAGAAGAGGAACAAACCACATAATAGGATTCTAAAAGCCAAATTTCTAAATTTTAATTGTAGTTAATTGATTGTGTTGTAATTTTATTTATAGCTTTCAGTGTTTTAGTAGCTTTATAATTTTTTAAAACCCAACCATGTTAACATATATAGCATTTATTACCCTGATAATATTTATTCAGTAAAAATCAGCAGTTAGATTAGAACCCCAAAAATGCTGTCCAAACAAGTGTTTAAACAGGTTCTTTTCTGTTTATTAACAGAAAGAGCAAAGTATTGCTCCTATTAGGACAGGAAAGCAAGAATGCTATCTTTGTAGAAAGTTCAGTCTAATAATCTTCATCTGGAATGGTAGGAGTCATGACATGCAGCCTAAAATGAAAATTCACAAGTGTTCCTTAGGGCTCTGAGGACTTTTCCAACCCAAAGGAAATAAGGAAGCTGTTCCAGTTTCTCAGCTTGAATCAAGTCAATTTTCAATTTGTGCCAGTGACCTAATTTTGTTTTCTAAAGAAGCATTACTTACGCAAGATCCAACAATGACCTCTTCTAAGCCAATCTAGGGAACTGTAACATTGCAGATTGGTGACGTAGACAGCATATATTAACAATCTATATTTTCATGAGTTCAATGTAAACATTTACTTATTTTTGTTTTCTTCAACCTATCCTGAGGGCTGAATTCAGAAAAAAATCAAATTATATTAAAATATTACAGCTCTGTCCAGCTGCTATAGTAACATTCTGTGGCATTGTAGCCTATGGACAACCGGATATAGGCTGCAATCCTAAAGACACTTTCCTGGGAGTAAGACCCATTGAATACAATGGGGCTTACTTTTGAATAGACATGGTTAGGATTGTGCTCATAGCCAACAAATACAAATCTTTAAGCCAGTCAGCTATGTGAGATATTGCATGTGTATGTAACTGAGAATGCTTGCTATATTTGGACCAATAGCCCTAGCTAGAATCCATCAGGCTTCAGGAGCAATAAAAGCTGACATGCACTATGTCCCAGAAAAGAGAACATACTTTTCAAATGGCTTTGTCCTCATATTGTGTGTAAGCTCCAACATATTTAAGTTTGGAGGAGGCAAAATATTAGCTTTCTGTACATGGTGCAGCCAACTTACACACACCAACTTATATACAGCACTATATATACTGGTATCCAGATGATACTGTGTCATACAGGGTCATGACTACCACACTGAAATTCAGGCAAATCATATTCAACATGTCTGGGAAACACCGGCAGCTGGGTAGATAGCAGGTTCAGCTTCCAACTGGATTGTCAGCAGAGCACAGCAGAATGCAAGCCTCAAGGTCAGCAAAGCTTTCCCTGGAAATAAGATATAGATACTGTAGATACTGCAGATATCCACCACCAATCTATTTACAATTATTCAGCCGTTGAGCAGCACAGCAAATAAAAATATTTACAGCAATATCCACCACTTTCATCAAGTCATCCAACATTAATTCTGCATACGCTCCTCAAAATGACCCAGAAAGTTAGGCTTTCTGTCTATATACTGCCCTAAAGGTAACATAGAGGAATCCCTCGCTTTCTGACAGTTCATTTTCTGTCAATCTGCTCTTTCAATGCTTTTCAGTTATAGCCAGGAGTCATTCAAACAATGCTTGTTCCACACTTTCAACCTCTCTCTGCTGTTTCAAAGGCTAAAATTGCCTGCCTGCATGTTGATTTGCCTATGACATGGTGATTCAGATTGTTTTTGCATACGCACGTGTGTGTGAAAAGGGGAGCATGTAAGATCACTTTAGCTCTTGGTCTGTTCCCATTAATTTGTTAGCTAAAAAAGCATCAGAAGCATCATTTGTTGCTGGGTTCCACTTTTCAACCGTTTCCACTTTTCACCACACAGTCCCTAACCTGTCAGATAAGCAGGAATGCCTGTCTCATATGGTACATAGCAATACCGGCTTTACATTATGGCAGTTTACAAGTCTCTAGTTAGGCCAAGACACCAAGGCCTACTCTTGCCCCATCCAGAATGAAAATTTTTCATAGATATTGCACAAATATAAAATATAAAAAATAGCTACACCCATGAAAATAACATCTTAAGAGCCAGACTAAATGAGAAGCTGAAAATTAGTGTTTGTCTTTCCCATCTTTTTCTATTTATTTTAAAAGCAATGGTGAACAATGTGGCATTAAATTTGGACAATGGTTCAAGTGGTTAATCTTTTCCTGCTATATCATTTTCATGATAGATACTCAGACCCCCCTCATCTGTATTTTCCCGATTAAGATAAAACTAGAGGTAATTAAGTAAAGGTAATTTATCTAGTTTTGGATTGAATTTGGTTAATTTTTCATTAATTTAATGCTGAGATAATAAATGCAAAGTCAAGGAAAGATACACTGGATTGGAAAACCTCCAAATATCTTGTAAACACTTAGCTATGTGTTTCTTGGCCAAATATATCAGAAAAAAATCTTACAATTTGCTGTCATGCTGTCAAAATACAAGTTCCAATTGACTTGACTGGTCCTTTAGTTTCATGTTGTTTCATAACCGAGGGCAACCTCAGCAGAAAAAGGCTATCAACCAAATCTCTCCCCCTCATGGCACTTTTTAATCACATACAGTATATTTTGCTTTCAGGCAACTCCTTTCTCTAGAAAAATTTCCAGCAGCTTGCTAGAAATTGACTTTTGTTATATGTGAAGCAAAACTGATTGGTCTGCCTACACAGCCCAAGTATGAAACAGTCATCACTTAGCATAGTTTAACTTTAACTACTGCTGAAAATTCAGAGGTAGAGGAAGGTGGTAGACAATGAGGATTACATAGCTGTACAAATTATATTCAAGAGTAGTGTCTTCACATCTGTGTGCTGGTGAATTCACATAACATTTATGTTCTTAAAGATATCTGGAAAATGTTTCTAAGTGGCTAAGGTTTTACTTACATATTGTGGATATGGGTGCAGAATGTGTACAGCCATGCAATGGATAAATATTACAGTTTTCAGCATGGTCCAAGGAATAGATTGTGCAAAACCCAACAGGAATCGTCAGTATAGATTGTTAGTCAAATGGTTTCCAATCTGTGGCTCGCAGTCTGAGGCCTCCAGTCTCAGTAGGAGACCCACACTGGCTGCACCTATGCAATATAGCAGACTGGACACTGGCTGCAAAACTTAAAGGCATTCCGGCCAATGAAGCTTTGGAAAGCATTCAGGTTAGATGATAGACTTGACATCACTGAAATTTTTAAAAAATATAAATTAGGTCACAGTGTTAAAAAGTTTGGGAAGCACTGATTAGGCTATTAATCATAAAATATGTTTTGAATTTCCAAGAATCTCATAGCCACCAACTTCAAGGGATAAAAGGATATGTGAAGTGCACTGGGGGGGTCCCCAAAAATGCAACTGCAATGGTGCAGAAAACCCTATCATGTCATATATCGTCGGATTTGTACTGAAGAGCAGAATCCAATGCAAAAATCCATTTTAAATAGCACATTCCTATCAAAAGTTATGGCCAAAAAAACAAAAACAAAAAAATCCAGTGAACTCTATGAAAAGTGAAAGTTGTGGCTTTACTTGTGAGTAGGCAAATGTGCCATAGACCATTGGAGTGGGCAGGCTGAGACAAATCCAAGGCTACCAGAATTGTCCCGATCCAATTAACACAGCCCCCACAAATCACCCAAAAAGAGCTCCCTGAAGATTGCATTGAAACGCATTGAAAATGGATGTGAACTGCACAACCGTGCTTACTAGTGTAAGCAAGCATGCCTTGGCTGGTGTGGAAGGTCAGTCCAGGGGGGAGCAAGGCTTCCAAAATAGTCACCCCTGGTGACCAATACAGCTAGGATGATGGTCTGTAAAAATAATCCCATCGTGTTAAATACAATTGGATGTGTAATTTACAGCAGAAAGCAGTGAAACAAACCACTTTGAAATATCTTTATTAAAATGTGTGGCTAAAAATTCAGTGGAGGTGGGCAATGCCACATAACCACACTCACCATTCAGGATGTGCCCCACCCCCTACATTGCAGTGACACGCTGGCCTTCACACGAGGTGACATGAATCCTAGTGATGCCCCTGACCAGAATTGATCCTAAAGTCAAAGACTAATAATCTAAAGACTAAATCGTAAAAGCTGAAGCTAACAACCTAGAAATAAAATCAAACCAAGAATAAAAGTACAACTAAAATAAAAAACAGGCATTAAAACATCTACTACCTTCCATTCAGAGACCACAATGATCTAGTATTGACAGTTATAATACTAATGAATCTACAATCTTCTGCAGATGACAGACGGATCCATATTTTTTGTAAGTTATGTCAAAGCACAAATCAACTTCCACACAAAAGTAACATTGTGCTACTTTATATTTGAATATGGATGAGTTTATTTATAGCAAGAAGGAAAGGAAAAGGAGAACAATTCAATTGGAGAAGAGAGGAGAAAAACCTGAGAAGTTTCACCTCGTAGTTGTACTATTGTGAATGTACCATCCATTCTTTTTATTACGTACAGCTAGCCTATGGAATTTTATGCCATAAAATGTGGCAATCTTCACCAATTTGGAAAGCCTAAAGAAAAATTAGTTGCATGAATTAATATAACTCCATATAGGAAAAATAACTCCCTCTGCAAAACCCTATGTATGTATAATTAGGAATCCCATTAAATTCAACAGGATCCCAAGAAAGTGCCCTAGGACACAGCCTAGATCAGTGAAAGAAAGCAAATAAGGAATCTGTAGGAGACCAAAAAAATGTGTATTCATTTTTAGGATAGGAGAAATTGGTTTGCATGCACTGACCTGCAGGGCATCCTGTATTTGACTCTTTTCTTACTCTTGACCTTTACATATGTAAGATAAAGGCATTTTCCTTAAAACGATAACATTTTTCCTCCAGATAAACGTTGACAAGTCTCCTCATAGAGTTAAAATGGTCAAAACATGTTAGTACTAGGAAAGATATTTATCTCTTGATCACAGGTCCTTTGTACAGCATTTTCAGTAAGCTTAGAGAATAACCACAAACATATTTCCTCAGAACTAGGTCTCACTGGGTCCAGTAGTGATGATGACTCCCAGATTAATATGCACAGAACTGCAACCTTAGTATCCGGTTTTAGTAAAAATAAAAAATAAAGTGGTTCCTCTCTTAACAAGTGATTCACATAACAAGCAAATATTTCTCTAGGATTCTGCCTCACGTAGCAAGTGTTGCTTCACCTAACAAGCACACTCATTGGCAGTTGAGGCAGACACACTGGCCGGAAGCCCTTTTAAAAAGCGGCAAGACTGCCTAGCACGCCTGCCCATAATGAAAGCAACACTTCTGCACTTTTCCTCCTGTGGCCGGGCGAACGCTGGGCAGAGGGAGAGAAGAGCAGTGGAGAAGAGGGAGGCAGCTCAGGGCTAGCCAGAAGGGAGCAGGGCAGAGAGGGGGTCAGGATGAAGAGAAGGAGAAAGTGGGGAGACACTTGGAAAGTGTCTTTGATTGCAGCCTGTCATGCAAGACATGTAGCTCGCATGTGCATGGAACACTGTTACCTTCCCACCGAGGTGGCACCTATAACCATGTCTACCCAGAAGTAACCCCCATTGTGTTAAATGGGTCTTACTTCTAGGAAAGTGTCTTGGATTGCAGCCTAAGTAGACTTCATAGGATCATGCACATTGAATGCATGTTCTGAGTTCAATTCCAGTGTTTTGTCATCATTTTTACATCCAGTTAATATTTTTATATGAATATTTTGTGGGTTGTGGAACCAATTGTCTGAGTTCCCATTATTTCCTACGGGAAAATCCACTTCACATAAAGAGTGTTTCATATGACAATCATGCTTCCAGTATGAATTTAACTTGTTATGTGAGACACCACTGTAATTATTTTTTTTTGAAAAAAAATCAATTTCCTTAAAAATAGCTCTTAGCTCTTTCTCTTCTTAAAGGAAAAAAGGAAGATTGATTTGCAAGGGCTAGAGACAAACTCTAGGGAGTGGTGCTCATTCCTGTTTCTTAAGTCATTGTGCCAGCGTTGTGAAGACTCCTCTGTGGACTTGTGGCTCGCATGTGCATGGAATACTGTTACCTTCCCACTGGGGTGGCACCTATTTATCTACTTGCACGCTTTTGAACTGCTAGGTTGGCAGGAGCTGGGCAATTGACAGGAGTGCCCTCCATTTTGCAGTACTCAGGACTAAAACTGCTGACCTGCCATCTGAAAAGCACAGTGCCTTTAACCACTAAGCAAATGCAGCCCTCAAGTAGCTGGTATTTAAAACAGAAAGCACGCCCCAACTACATAATACATATACATCTGTCTAGCTTGACCCATACATTTACTGCCTTTTAAGGCATCTTCTTGTTCATATATCATGATTATACCTTACTTGCTATTTTCCCAGAGGCATCATTTTCTGTCTTTACTCATGAAGACAAGTCCACTATAAGTTCAGCATTTGCTTTATTTCACCTCAGACATGAGTCAGGCAGGTGGAAAAAAGGCAAATATTCACAAAAGATTAGAAGAGGAAAATAATGTATTAATAATGTATTAAAATCAGTTTTTTCCCCTCAAAAAATTTTTTTTATCTCATCTGGACATGAGGACCTGTTGCATGAAGAAAGCAAAAATTATACAGAAAAAGTATGTGAGTCATAAGAAGTTCACTTACCCTACAATCCAGAGTAACTACGGGAGCATGTAAGAGACATTATGTGCAACTGTAGTTACTGCACCACTTAGTGAAAACCTATGGGAAATTCATATTGCAATCCAGAGTAACTTGTTCTTACACTGGAGCAAGGACTCCCCATAGTTATTCTGGATTGCGCCCTTAGTATGCATAATAAGGACCCATAAGAAGAAGCGGGCAGAGTGTACATTGCACATAATCCTGGGGTATAAAGGGATGCCCAGGAACCAACGGAGTAGAGTTGGAAATTTCCTAGAATCTCAGAAAACATTTGCATATATATGGAAACTAGCATTCACATTTTTGTGTAAGACTATACAGGTAGGCTGCGTATTAGCAGATCTGGTTCCCACAGATTCAGTTATCCATAGATCCAGTCCCCTCACACCCACTACATTACCCATGTTTTGTTGAACATGTCATGAAGCAATGAGTGTTTCTTTCTTCAACACTCTTGCTTAACTAAAGAGCTGAACATTCATGCAACCAAGCCTGCATATTAGAGAGTGACTAACAGAAAGCAGGAGTCTATCTGTAGCGTGTAGGCTAGTTGGACCTACTGATCATGAAATCAAAAATCATGGGTAGATTATCTTCAACCTTGCCAGACACCAACATATCCTGTGTTGCACTTATGCAACTGTCAAATTCATTGAGTTACAGAGGGATACTTCAAATAGCATTAAGAGCGCAATCCTAACCATGTCTACTCAAAAGTAAGCCTCATTGTGTTCAATGGGTCTTACTTCCAGGAAAATGTGTTTAGGATTGCAGCAAACTGGAAACAGCTACACATTTAATGCTGAGTTGATTGTCAGCTATTAGCCAACAGGTACAATACATTTTGGCCATTTAGCATCAATTTCCTTTACTGATGTCTCTTATTTCATAGTTTCAGACAACACAGACAACACTTAACTAAAGTTAACAGAGGTACTGTACTTATGTAACATTAACTAACCAAAACATAAATATAGGGGAAATAACATTATCTTGTGAATAAGATATACATATGGTGTATTACTGAGAAACAGCAGATGCCCTGAACTTAAAAATGGCAAAGTTTCAAATTTAGATTAGAACAGCTTCTTTAATATCCATATGTAGTCTTACAAACAGTGTTTACAACTGATTATGAGACTATTATGCAGCTCCAAGAGGAAAAGGCAAATTAAAACACAAATACTGTTACATTCTCATTAAGGGTGAAAACATGGATCTTTACTTGGACCTTTGGTCTGCTCTGACTAGTGTGTCTTTTTCCTGCATGGTTGATCGACATATTTATTGTATTTTTGATTTGACATTTTACTGTGTGTTCTTTGCTTTATAGTGTTTAACTTTATAAACAGCTTTGGAAGCTATTATGCCAAAATGGAGTAAAAATGAAAAGCATATATTTATGTTCTGCTGCTGAGTTCTTTTGTGTAATCCACACTGAATTTTAATGGGAGCCAAGGAAGAACACAGAGGTAGATCAACTGGGGTAGATCAAATCATGCAATCAATACTTGCATGATTTTCAATGAGAACATACTTTCTGTAGTTTGTTGCCAACGTTCCTTTTCTCTCTCACTTGTGTCTACCACTGCATGACTACAATCAAAACCTGCCCTCCACTTATCTGTAAGATCAACTTATGAATGAGTATCTATGGTAAATTAGATTTTGTTCAAAGTTGGAACCTGATCCTTAATTAAAAAAATTTAAACTGAATCTAATTTCAGCTTAAATTATAACAAATTCATAGAGTTCTTTTTAAAAAACCAAAACTAATATTGCTCCTCAAGGGACTGTATCGTGGTAGACATCTGGAAAACTCAGTGATTAATTATTAGATTCATTAATTAGACAGCTGTACTGTTAGCAGTGAATTTAATTGTTTGGATTAATAACCGTACTAATTAATCCTAAAGAAAATCATCAACCTTATAGTTGAGAAAACGCTGATTTCCTAAATACCCATCTGTGTAATTGACATCATTATTTGGAAACATACTAGATAACTACAGGCTGACTTACAGCTCCATATGTGAAATGGGAAATGGGAACACTGTTGCAGAATCAGTTTAAAAGGGGTCATGACCCTTGTCGCTTGAACATTCAGAAACAGTCCCACCACAACACTGCAATCCTTCCATCTCCATTGTGCTTAATGATTTTACAGAACTGAAGCACAATGGGAATCGGGAGGGGGGAAGCACACAATGAAGAGTTCTTCATTGTGTCTTCCAAATGTCTTCCAAATGAATTGAGATATAAGCTCTCACAATAACTTCTTCTTGTCCCTTCTGATAGTGTGATCAAAAAAGTCTGTCGCCACTGTGATGCTGCCCCTTAAGGGACCAGTAACAAAGCTTCCCTGGCTGAGACATTTCAGCATCCTAGTTGGAGAATTCCAACTTAATCATACATGATCTGCCTTTTCTAAATGAATAAATAGCAGGCCTTCCATGTTCACATTGTCACACACCGCTTACAATCTTAGTGACATTAAGCAGGCAAGACCCATATGACCTGCCACCGGGCTCTCAGACTTGTGGCCATAGAAAAGCCCTGTAACTTTAAACATTAAACAGTGTAGAAAATAACTATCATACCCATTCCGACATTAGTAACTACCACACCCCTTCCCACACTCCTTCCCATTTTAAATCACTGTCCACTGAGTAGCAATAAAGAGGAACCCCCAATTAGGGCCAGCATAAACCCCTAACCGGGAACCCCCAGTGAAGCCAGCATAACCCCAGCACAAGTCCTATGCCAGCCTATGAGTGTCACAGAAGTAATGCAAGACATTTCTGCACCACTCCTTGGGGAGCGTTAAGACTGTGCACAAACATGCGCTTGCCTCCTGACATCACCATGCGAACAGGAAGACCAATGAGTTGTGCTGGACAAGTTTAGGATTGCATTCTTATTTAATTCTTTTAATGAGAAAGTACAGGGAACTCTGAGTTGCTACTACTAGTTATGCATATACTTGGCTGCACAATCTTTACACAAAGGCTGCAATCCCAAACACACTTTTCTGGGAGTAAGACCCACTGAACACAATGTAGCTAACTTCTGTGTAGATATGGTTAGGATTGTACTCAAACTGATTTACAACAAACAACAGACATTTAGGAGGGGCTTTTTCTATCTTACACTCCTCTGTTAAAAGTCTTGCGCAGTGTTTGCCCCTCCTCAATACCTGGCTAGTGACATTCTTCCTGGCTATCTTAAGCTCTAACTAGATAAAGATGTTATACCGTACATTTATGTTCTTGACTGTCCAACTCCTAAAGGCTGTCAGAACTTTGTACATGATTTATTCTTCTGCTAAAATGATAAAAATGATGAAAGAAGGCAATTCACAGGGGGAAACACAGTACTTGCTCTACCTGATGTTTTTGCTAAACACAGTTTACTGATCGTTCTAAAACTTCTTCATGTTCTAAAACTTCTGATCATTCTAAAATGTCTGTGAACCTGAAATGTAGACTTGGCAGATTACACACATTAGCTTTCTGACTTTATTCTTTATGCTTGTTAGTAGTACAGAACTAGTAGTACCGAACTAAGGGCTGGGGGTGGCACAAGTGGCTAAGACACTGTGCCTGTTAACCAGCAGGCCAGGGTTCAAGACCCGGGTTGGCCCCACAAGACAGGGTGAGCTCCTGTCCTTAGCCCAGCTCTGCGACGCCAGTTGGATCCAATCGTATGGGCTCTGCCTTTCCATTGGACTAATTCAGTGGGGTGAAGAGGGGGGATTTGCTGCTTGGGTAACAGCCTATCCTCCATAACAATCTAACCCAGGCTTTCGTGCTTCGCATGCAGTGTATGCAGCGCTGAGCACAATACCATAGTCTTTCAAGACTGACGGAGGCCTGCTTTTAGTACAGAACACTTTTTTTACACACATACATTTAAAAAGCACAACTCTGTGCTTAATTGCTTGAATAAGACTCTAGGATATGAATGCTACTTGTGTGCAAGAATCAGCTTGCTCTTAATCACCTCTGCTTATCTAGAGGAGCTATGCTTACAACCTTCTTTGGGTCAGGATGATCAAGCATGCTAAAAGATCTGGCTTCTTTGATAAGCTTAGTTCTGACTGTTTTGATAAGACAGTGTAAGACAGCTTTCAACTGACTGTTGAACTGACTGTATAAGACAGCATTCAACTGAAAGAGGGTCTTCCTTTTTTATTACTAAAAAAAGCACAAACAGAAAATAACAGATAAGTATGAAGACTTGGAAAATCTTGCTCATATAATTTTAAAACAATTTTTGTCACTTCCAATACATATTATTTTTAAACACATTCCTCAGCAACAAAATATATGCAGGTCTTAATTGATGTTCATCTCATTTCTGCATAGTACACATGGCAATTTATTTTAACTATACATAAGACCACATGCTGAAACCTCACACCAGACTTTGCTACTTCTACTTCACATGCGCACACACACACACCACTTGTTCCCATCCCATTGTCCAAGTTTACACTGGAGACTCAAATCTCAGCCTGTTGAGTGTCCTCCACCTCCCAACAGAGCTCATATCCACCTTCCATTACAGGTGATATTCCTCTGCTCTGTGTGATTCAGGCTGTGCTTGTGACCTGTCTTGGTGTTCAAGAACCCTCAACGTCCCATCTTGTTCCCTTCTTGAGTCAAGGAAGAGTCACGAACAGCATGGGAAAGGTGGGGGTGTAGATCATGTGATAGCATATATAATATGCAGATAAATATGTTTAAAGTTTGAACTAGTTTCCTTTCTATCACAACAATGAACTAGTGAACCTGAAAACAAGACCAAATACAATCCCAAAGATGACAATGAAAAGTCTGTGGTCTCCTCACAGGACTAATAACAATGGAAAAAATGTTCGTTCACCTCATCCCTACACAACCAAAATAAATGAAATGTGAGATAGAAAATGTCATCCTATGAGGAATGGTCTTTGTTGCTCTAGCCAGCATCTCAAATTGAAAATTTCACATTTGGGTTTGGAAAATTGATGTAACGGTTATTTCAAGGATACCTCCCCCAGTGTCTTATTATTGTGCTCTTTGGCAAAGACAGATACCTACTTAGAGTCTTGAGAGTGTAGTCAATAAATGTATTTCATACCAATTCCTGCACAAACAAATATCCCTGCAGAAATGTGTTTGACAAGCATATAAAGAATTAAGAGAGAACAGAATGATTTATTGTCTGCGTTAGATTGACCACTGAATGAAATTTTGAAAGAAAGGCCAAATGGGTAAACTGGTAAGAAATAAATCAATGATATAGCTCTTTTAAAAACTAGATTCCCCTAACACCTAACTTCAAATGTTTGGTTCTACTCATACCATATCACTTTTAGTGCAATGTAAGTCCATGACAAACTGAATGCTGATTATGTAAGGTCCTGTAAAGAGAAGCAGCAAGAAATAGTTTCTTCTCCAAAAAGTTTACAATCTAAAACAAAGACAGATAGGAGATGTAAATGAAAAGGGCTAAGAAAAAGGCACTTTTGGAGTGGGAAGGCTTATGCCTGGGAGGCTTAGGCCAGTGAAAAACATGCACTGGCCTCTCCATACTACCATGGGAATGGGCAGCTGGCCAAATTCAGTTAAGATTGCACCCTAAATTAATTTTCTTTCACTCCTTTCACTGCTTTTCAGTCTTTCACTGCTATATCGAGTGCACGCATTTTATGATTCTTGTATATTTTTGTTGGAAACAAGATCAGCCTTGAGCATCTTTCCCAAACAAATCCCCATAATTGATCCACTGAGGATTCTGAACAGGGACTAACAGCCACATGTGAGCTAGAAAATGGTCTCCTTCATAGACTTGGGCAATCAGCAATAAGTATTTGTTCAGCGGAAGAGATTAGTTCTTCCACCACAAGTGGGTAAAGTACATTCATAGCCTGTTTCTTGGCTCACCTCTGCCTGAATTTCTCATTTCAGGATACTGAGAACTGTCTTTTTGCCAAGGCTTGAATCTTTCTCCTGTTTCCCACTGAAGTCTCCACTTTTCCTCCTTTCATAGTCCCACATATTTGGGAAGCCACCTTATACCCCCTACATCCTTTTTCTACATTCATATTTTCCCCTCTTTACTCTTCACCTCCTCCTTCTAAGGAGTTCCTCTCTGTCTCTCTTTCCCTCTTACTACTTTTTTTAAGGCTTCATTGGACCATGACACAGTTGTAATCTTAACCAATTTTCCAGCTCCAGGGTAAGGGCAATGCAACTCCGAGGTAAGGGAACAAATATTATCTTACGTTGTGGAGACCTCTCTCTGACTGCAGGATATAGCACATGCCCCACTGTTGACTTTGGACCATCAGGACCCCATAGATGACTCAGGACAGAATATATTTGTAAATAAAAAAACGCACTGAAAAATTGTGGTTTAAACTAGCCTGCCCATGTAGACCACCTTGAATGCTGTCTGGAAACAATTCAGAAGGCCAGGAAATATATAGCTAGCTAGCCAGATAGCCTCAACTAGCTGGGCATGACACTGAGGCTAACTAGTAGCTAGCAAGCTAGGTAGTGAAATAAAAACTCAAAATCTGTAACTGGTGCCTACACTGAAAACTGTATCTTTATAGATACTTGTATTCAAACAGTATCACATGAACTACACTGGCTAGACATGGGCTTCTGGATCTAATTCAAGGTGCTGCTTTTGATCAACAAAGCCCTTCACATAAGTCTGACATCTAAATACCTCTTCCCTCTGTACGAATCTTTGTAACTGGTTGATCAGTCTCAGTCTGTTCTATCCCCTCTCTGCAAAAATAAGAACATGCGGCTTCTATCACTATGGTCTTTGAAATGTTGAATGATATGCTGGAAGAGATTGATGGTTATCAGAGCCTTTGGGGCAACAGTGTCTTATTTTGTAATTCCTTCCAGTGCAACAGAAAGTGAGTGTTTTTTCTAAAATTGCTTTTCTGACATATTGCAACACTTCTCTTATTCAGCATGCATTTGGCTGGTGCAAAATGTGAGTTTTGTTTTTGCAGACAGTTGCATGGATTTTAATTTTTAATTTCTGGAATTTTTATATGAAACAATTTAATCTACAAAGAGGTTTGAGCGTGTGAGAGAGTGATGTGATTCATACATCTGATGAATATTTTTTTAAATATTTGACAAGGATAGATTAAATGACCTGAAATTGCAACTTATTTTGAAATTTAATATCAAAAATCAGGGTTCATTAGTGAGCAGTCCTATTATTAAAAAGTCAGAAATGAAGGCTCATGGCTATCAGCTTTAATATTAATTTCCATAACTGCCAAGGACATAAATTTCTTGTGACCTACGTCGGTTACAGATTACATTTCAACTTCTTTCACATGTTAATTTTAAAATTACTATATAGCAATTTAGATAGCTACATTATCTAAACTGTACAGTAGAGTATAACACATGTCAGGAAAGTCAATAAGTAGTTGGCCATTGACTTAAACTGAATTTGATTTACAGCACAATTATCAGAATAAGCTATTTTAACTGGAGATGTATTCGTAAATATTGAGGAAAAAAAGACCCACTAAAATTTAATTCATAAAAAGCACAATCCTAACCATGTCTACTCAGAAGTAAGCTCCACTGTGTTCAGTGAGTCTTACTGCCAGGAAAGTGTCTTTAGGATTGCAGCCAAAATTGAGTTCACTGAGAAATGAGTTCGTTATTAGACCATGATAACTGTTTTACTTAAGAAGTTCTTGAAAAAGTTCTGCCAGTGCAGAAACAAATAGAAACAGAATACAGAAACAGAAATATGGATAGATAAAATAATTCTTGCTATTCTCACTAATACATGTTAAAAGGGAACTGAATGATTCTTAACAGTTTAATGGTGGATCTAACAAATGCAAATATTTGAGCTACTCTCATAAGGTTTATATATTTTACAGGCTTGATAAGGTCATTGAAAAAAATTAGATGCTTTATTCCTGAAAATTCCTCAGGTAGAATTCAGGTGGGAAAACAACATCTGAATAATCCATTTATGTGGGGATTGGGCCTTGATTTACTTATGCAGAAGATTCATACCCTTCCCAACCTTTTTGGAGCCCAAGATGACTTACATAACAAAAAGTCAATGGGTTTTTTCAACATCATTTGAAATACTAGCCATACAACACAAACAAAATGGTCCAAAATGTATTTTATCTGAATGCTGTTGGAATTATGGAACAACTATTTATCGGAGAAAGTTCATACTGGCTTGAACACAGTTAACAGAAGACTCAGCCTACATATTTTTCTTCTTGGTTTGTATTTCTGCAAATCACATTTGAAGTTTACAAGCAATGAGATTTGTCATGTATGGGAAAATATGGATGGAAAAGCAGTCTAATAGGACCCACGGGAAACATCTTTGCAAGAACTCTTCAATGTTCCAAATCTGCCTAAGTGTTTCAAGCTATTATGGAATTTCTCTTCTGAGGAAATAGTTGTATCCACTGCAAAACTAATTTTAATTAAGTCAGAAGTCATTTTTATAGCTCTTGTCTACCATAATACTGAGTTTTCCAATTCAGTAAACCAAAATCCCATTAATCTGTTGATAATAAAGCCCCAGGAAAGTCTTTCATCCTTGCTGTGTACAGCAACTCTGATTTAGTTGCCTTGAACCTCTGGTTTATGTTTTCTATTTGTACATGATAATGCTGATTACCTTCAATTCCCTCTCCCTTTTTCAGATAAAAAGGAGAAATTTGTCTCTAAGCGTGCATGGTGAAGGATACAAATTGCTATAGTTTACCTTTAAACCTATTAATTACAACTGTTAGTAAGCCCCTGCGAGAAGTTTGCAGTACCCATTTTATACAAATAGCTGATTCAGACACAGTACGACAGTCAAGGGGAAGAACCAAAGACTGAGAAGCATTTGGCTCAAAACAGCGTGAATGTATAGAATAGAGAACTGAGTGCCTTTACCTTTAACCATGGTATGGAAATGGCAATTGAGGCAGGTGCTGCTTTTTAAACACTTTTATGATGAGCTAAACCTGCCTCAATTCCCACTTCAGTGCAATGGTTAAAGGCAGAGGCACCTCTGTCCTACTTTCTATATGATCATTCTGGCTCAGAAGAAGGTAAACTGAGAAATACATACAGTTAGCATTGGTGCGGTCCCCTGATGAAGATGGATTAGAAAAAGAGTACAGATGGAAAAGTACAGGGAAAGAGGAGAAAAAGGCTGGATATGCCCCTAACACTCATTAGTTATTTCATGTCATTTATTTAATTGTTACAGGGCTGTGGTGGCACAAGTGGTTAAGACACTGTGCTTGTTAACCAGCAGGCCAGGGTATGAGACCCGGGTCCTACAAGATGGGGTGAGCTCCCATTCCTAGCCCAGCTCCTGCCAACCTAGCAGTTCTAAAGCATGCAAATGCAGGTAGATAAATAGATATCACTTTGGTGGGATGGTAAAACAGCGTTTGATGCGCCGTTGGCAGCTATGCCAGCCCCATGACCACAGAAGCTGGCTCTAAAGACTTAGAAACGGGGATGAGCACTGCAGTCACAACTAATCATGATGAGCACTAGTCAGTCACAACTAGTAGTACAACCTGCAGGGGACACCTTTTTATTTAATTATTACTTATTTCATTAGGGCATTAATTATTTCATTAAATTGCAGACAGGGCCACAGCAGATATGGGTGAGGAAAGTGAAACTTCTGAGTAAGTACTGTATATATACTGTATGTCCACACTCTAAAGTAGCTAGCAGCGGGCTGTGGGTGGCGCAAGAGGCTAAGACGCTGTGCCTGTAAACCAGCAGGCCAGGGTTTGAGACCCGGGTCAGCCCCACAAGACAGGGTGAGCTCCTGTCCTTAGCCCAGCTCTGCGATGCCAGCTGGATCCAATCGTATTGGCTCTGCCTTCCCATTGGACTAATTCAGTGGCGTGGAGAGGAGGGATTTGCTGCTTGGGTAACAGCCTATCCCCCATAACAATGCAACCCAGGCTTTCGTGCTTCGCGTGCAGTGTATGCAGCACAGAGCACGATACCATAGTCTTTCAAGACTGACGGAGGCCTGCTAATGTAGCTAGAGTGGGTGGCGCAAGTGGTTAAGACACTGTGCCTGTTAACCAGCAGGCCAGGGTTCAAGACCCGGGTCGGCCCCACAAGACAGGGTGAGCTCCTGTCCTTAGCCCAGCTCTGTGATGCCAGCTGGATCCAATCGTATTGGCTCTGCCTTTCCATTGTACTAATTCAGTGGCGTGGAGTATGCTGGTAACCAACAGCATATCCTCCATAACAATCTAACCCAGGCTAAGCAGCCCCGAGCTGTATACCATAGTCTTTCAAGACTGACGGAGGCCTGCTTTAATGTAGCTAATATACAGCACTCTTCCCACAACCTACTTATAGCCCTTGCCTAATTTTCTCTCTCCCTTCTACAGTGATAGCAACTACACTTCTACTCTTGTGGCACACCTGCAAATCACTGGTGGCACACTAGTGGGGCACAGCACAGTGGTTGAAAATAGCTGGAGTAAGGGCTTTGTCTGCAAACTGAAGGGTATATGCCTTCTAAGAATACAACTCTATTCTGAATTCTGCCTTTGCACATTACTAACCAGACTGCATTACCTATGGACATTAAACAGAAGAATGCTGGTATTAGAATGTATTTAAAGCCATTTCTTCTTAATCTTATTCACATTTCTCAGAAGAGGGCCATGTTCATCCCTAATCAATTGTATTTAAAATTCTGCAAGAGTTCCAACCTTAAATTCCCATAAAGCAAAAATCGAACAAAATATCTATGCGGACTGTTACCATCCTTGAAACCAGCTAATCCTTCACATCAACACAGACTTTGGGGCATAAATGTCCTTTTTTATTTTGTGCTTAGTCATTAAATAGCTGCAGAATTCAGCAGAACATCTGACTGATACAAGAACATTTTAAAATAACACTGGACTGAAAAGGCTAACTAGATACAGCAATCTGTAAAGATTGAATGCAACATTCCATATCACAAGTAGCCTAACAGAAAATGTAGAAGCATGCTTATTTTAAAATTTTTTTACCTTATTTTTCTTAGGACAACCAAATAATCAAGGCACATTTGTTTGGAACTTCCTTCCCTCATAAAACTGAATCAAAACCATCCAAAAACAACATTTATTGCAACAAAAGTGATAGATGTAAGCTACCTAAAGATCATTTCAAAGCTGTCCTCAGTATGGGACGTAGCTTACTCAACTCTAGTTTTGCTCCGGTAACCTTCAGAACATATTAAGAAAATAATTCACATTTATATTTTACTTTACAGCTTTTGTGACAATAGAAGTCAAGAAGCATATCAACACTCTGGGTAATCTACAGCAGACGGTTTGTGTTAAGATATCACTTTTCAGCTGAAAATTTCTTCTGACTGTAAGAGTTTTCCCCTCTCCCCCCACACATACACTCAGTGGTTGAGAAGGGAAATGGGCTGCTTGCCCAAAATCAAAGAGGCATGCCAATGTGTCAAGTGCTGCCAACAGCGTTGTGAAAGTGTGCTGGCTGCAGTCATATGATCGCTGTGGTAAAACAACCAAAGCATGCACCCCGTCTACCACATTTGGCTTATAACCATCTGACTGACAGTTTAGCTGCTTTAATTAGTTGGAAAGCTGCATGATTCTTGCTTCTCTAGAGACAAAGGACTTCAGTGCTTCTGTAATCCAGTGCCCACTGCCTACCTTACCTCTGTTAATTTCCAACACACAATTTCCCATGCAAACCTGTAGGTGTTAGTGGTTCATTAAATCAGAGAAAAGCCTGAAGTCGTAAGGAAGTACTTAAGTGTAGTTTCCTAAGTTTCTCAAAGTAAACATGTTTTAAGTTCCAGCCATTTATTGTGCAACATGCCTACATTCCAGTGTGCATTTATATGCACTGTTAAAAAAATGCACTGTTTTTTAATTTGTATGGCAAAATACAGCAGCATAATCACAGTAGTGATTAAAATCAGTAACAACATGCTTAAATAAGACTTACATAATGGAGGTATTTGAAGACTGAGTTAGGTAGATTATTTTTCTCTAAACAACCTTCATGGAAGATATTGAACTTTATTTAAAAGAGTTTTTTCTACTCATCTTTGTGCATTTTTCACGCTTAAAGAGAAAGACTCATAGATTTTTCATTAAAAGGCATGTAGTTTGCTGAACTTGTTCAACTCCTCAGAGGATATTTCTAATCCATTATTCTGTTTCATATAGACTTTTCATTTAGTTTCAAGAGGAACGGGCTATTTTTACCCTTTGAGCAATTCTGTAAATGGTTCTAAGGAAATTATTAAGAAATTATTTTGGAGTATTTGATGAGCATTGACTTCTGCTTTAAGTTCTTCTGAAACCAGAAGTAAAGTTGCCTGCCAGGGTTTGAACAGAAGATACACCAGCAAGCTTTGTTATACATTTTGTTAAGTGAAAAGGTGTTTGTTAAAGATTCTAATTCACTTAAAAACACAGTTTGCAAGAATGCAATCATATACACATTTTCCTAGAGGCAAACTCCACTGAACACAAAAGGGATTTGCTTATGAATTCATAATATTGCACTGTAAATTCACCACACCATTATGTTAAATGGGGCTTACTCCCAGGAAAGTATCTTTGAATGCAGCCTCTTAACCATGTCTACCCAGAAGTAAGCCCCATTGTGTTAAATGGGGCTTACTCCCAGGAAAGTGTCTTTAGGATTGCAGCCTAAGTAGACTTCATAGGATCATGCACATTGAGTGCATGTTTTGAATTCAATTCCAATGTTTTGTCATCATTTTTACATCCAGTTAATATTTTTATATGAATATTTTGGGGGGTTGTGGAATGAATCGTCTGAGTTTCCATTATTTCCTAAGGAAAAATCGGCTTCACTTAAAGAGCGTTTCACTTAAAGAGCAGGCCTCCGGAACGAATTAAGCTCTTTATGTGAGGCACCACTGTACTAGAGGTAGTAATTTAAAAATGAGTTTTGTCAAGCTTTAGAAGATAGTCATGAAGAGAAACAAAAGAAATTGAAGGAGTTACAAAAGCTGCATCAAGCGGACAAGTCACTATATGAGGAATCACGGTACTTGGTTGGAGCTGGAAGAGCTAACACGTCCATAAGAACATGTCCATAAGCTTTTGAAAGTGAAGGAGCAAAGATTAGAAGAATTTTTTAATTGAGGAGATAAATCAGGTAATATAAGGCAATATAAGATGGGACTGTGAGAAAAAGTTATGTGACTTCATAAATTTCATGATGCTGTTTTTTGCTGGGTAGCTGATCCCTCCCTTTCTCCTGATGAGCAGGAAAAAATGCAAAGTTATAGTAACTTCCTAATCGTTTTGCATTCTGTCCCTGCTCCAGACAGGGGAAGGAAGAGTCTGCCTATGAGCTGAAAGGAAATTGTTTTAAGTCCTAGGGCAGGCATTCTTAACCTTGTTGGAAGTACTGAATCCCAAAAGTTTCATATGTGTATTTCGTCTCACCCAAGACATTAATATGGTCAGATGACTACTCTCCTCCGACAGTGTGGCCAACCTCTGTCTTGTTGGCAGTTTTCTTCTAGAAGTGTCTAAGAGACACAAGAATTTGAACCAAACTTGTCAGTGAGATTTTATACTTTTGTATTTTCCTACTCTGTATTTTAATTTACTATGTATTATGACTTACGCAACCTGGTTTTTATTGTACCCTTGACCTTTACTGTTCTGTTTGTATACCATGCTAATATGTGTATTCACCAAACCGTTCATAATTGGAAAAATAACAAAAGTATTTGTTGTAACAAAAGTATATTAATGCACCTGGCAACCCTGGTGAACGGAATGGACGCACTTCTGCCAAACCCCTGAAAATGACTCATCGAATCCCTGGGGTTTGATCGAACCCAGGTTAAGAACCACTGTCCTAGAAGATGAGAGGGAGGTTTTGTTACCAGGCTATACTATCATAAGTAGGCTATTTTTAAACTGAAAGGCATATTTATTTTTCAATTTAAAGGGCCAACCTTATTCACACTGAGATAAAATCATGAGAGAAAAATCAGATAATTAAAAAATCTGAGGCCATTACAAGACTGGAAGCAAATGACTTAAAATTCATGTCACTGTCTATTTCTGACTTTCCAACTATTTTGCCAAAAGTAATTCTATGAAACATTAGGTAGGAAATATACTTTTAAACACAACCGAATACTGAAATTCTCTCTCTCTCTCTCTCTCTCTCTCTCTCACACACACACAAACACACACACAAACACACACACAATTTTCAGATGAAGTGACCATATTAATCTATGTACAATCCATGTTGTTAAAATCCATGTTTGGTTCTGTAATTTTCAGAACTTTATCAGGGAAAATGAGCCAAGGCAGGACACCTTGCTGGAGAAAACTGGAAAAAAGTTAACTGTAACTGATTGCTTTCTTCTAATGGTTTCTTTCAATTATGTTTGATCACAAGTTTTCATGATCATACATGAAAACAGCAATAATAAAAAAATTTAACCCAATAATTAAACAATTTAATTTTTGGATGACCATCATTTGGAATTTGGCATGCAGGCAGTGGGCAGTAAAAGGAGTGGTGTTGTTGGACTCATGCAACATTCATAGGGAAGCACTTGTATCAAAATTATGCCAGGTAATTTGAAAAACGCTTTGGGCACCTCCATAAAAATAATTAACTTCATAAAAACCAAACCAATCACGCTTATTTCATAAGATATGCGAGAAGATGGGCAAAGCCCATAAAACACTACTTTTACACACTGAGGTACGTTGGCTATGAAGGGGGAAAGTAGTTACAAGGCTCTGGAACTTGTGAGCCAACCATAACAATTTTGAGCAATAGCAAAAGTGATTTAGGAAAATGGTTGCACAATAAAGACTTAGTGGTACAGCTAACAAATCTTGCTGATATATTTTCAAGACTAAATGAACTGAATCTTTATTTACAAGAAACGAAAGGAAAAGGTGTTTTTGCAGTGCATCGCAAGACTGAGGTTTCATTTAAAAAAACTCACTGGAAGAAAAACATTGAGGACCATAACTACACCTGTTGTCACACACCTCCGAGAAGTGAGACTAGCTGATATAATAATTACAGATAGCTCTGTACATTTGAATATGTTGAAAGACAATTTTGAAGACTATTTTTTTCTGAAGAAATAAAAAACTTTCAACACAAGCACTAGATTGCATATTTTTTAAGGATGACATAAGCATGGGGATAGCAGTAGAGACTAATGATGAACTCATCAATCTGTCAGAAGACACATCATTGAAAGACAAATTCAGCTGCCTTGGATTAGCAGAGTTCTGACTGTCTGCTCAAGAAATGCATCCAATTGTTTTAAATCAGTGGTTCTCAATCTTCCTAATGCCGTGACCCCTTTATAAGTTCCTTATGTTGTGGGGACCCCAAACCATAAAATTATTTTTGTTGCTACTGCTGCAGTGCTATGCACACTTTCCTGGGAGTAAACCTCACTGAACACAATGGGAATGACTTCTGAGTACACATGCATAGAATTGGGCTCTAAGGCTGCAATCCTAGCACTTTCCTGGGAATAAGCCCCACTCATTAGCATGGGACTGACTTCTGAGGAGACCTCCATAGGATTGGGATCTCAGGCAGCAGAGCCAGCCACTGTTTCCTGGGAGTACGTCCCATTCACTTATCATGAACAACAACAACATTGAGGAGGCTTACTTTTGAGTACAGCACAAGGAGCAGGGCATAACGGTCGGTGCACAAGCGGGGCGCCCACCAGACAGCCCACCCGCCAGAGCTCTGGCGCCACGCTCACACCACGCTTGCACCTCAGCGTGCTTCACTCAGCCCACAGGCGCACTGAGGATCTGCGGGGGGAGGAGGAGGCTGCCGTCTGGTGAGTATGTCGGGCGTTTCCCCACCCCCAAGGCTCCACATCAGTCTTACACCAGCTTAGAGGCTCCTTCTGAGCCGCTTCTCAGTGGCTTCTTCCAGCCACAGCGGCTCCAGCGTTTCTGTCAGTTCTTCCCAGCTGGCTCCCTGCATCAGGGGTCTTTAGGCGACCCCCAGGAAAGCTCCAGACGACCCCCAAAGGGGTCCTGACCCCCACTTTGAGAAATACTGTTTTAAATGAAGGTTTAAAAGTACTTCTCCCTTTCACATCTTCCTACATCTGTTAAGTAGAATTTTTGGCAAGATAAAAATAAGAGTAAAAAAAGAAAAAAGCTAGATGGGGCAAACTCCTTGCACCAGAAACTTACAAACCTGTAGGAGAACACTAGCGAAAACCATACCTGCTTTGCAGGAGTAAAATTCCCCCATACACAACCTCCATGGCGCATCAACCACCCCTGTGCGCAACATCGCCCCATGCACCTCATCGACTGTGCGCATCATCACCCCAATGCGCATCATCACCCCAATGTGCATCATCGCCCCATGCGCATCATCGCCCCATGCGCAACCCTCCCATGCACAGCATCCTCCCCAGTGCAACCCCTCCCTCCAAACAACATCCAGGCACCGAGCCTCGGCACCAGGCACTGAGCACTAAGTTGGCTGGATGTTGCTCAGTCTTCTATGTTAAGTATAGGACAAAACCACGTTGCACCCCTTTTCAGCCCCTGAAGGGTCAAATTTCTCCACATGGGTTCTTGGTGGGTGTTCATGTGACAGAAGGAACACCCTCCCCGAATTTCATGCTTCTAGGTCCAAGTGTTGGGGCAGAGTATCCCTCTGTCACCAATTCTTCAATGGAAAGCATAGGAAGGAAAACACGTTGCACCCCTTTTCACTCTCTTCTGGTTGGAATTTCCAAAAATCTGTTTTTAGTGCACCCCTCAGTCACGGAAGGAACACCCACCCCAAATTTCAAGCTTCTAGGCCCAGCGGTTTTGTGTGGGCGTTGATAGTGAGTCAGTGACAAGGACACACACACACACACACACACACACACACACACACACACACACACACACACACACACACACACAAAAGGACACATTCATACACTCACTCAAACACACTCACCTTCAGGCGGCCAGAGGGGAAAAGAAGTGGCATGGAGGCTGCAGAAAAGCAGTGCCCAGCTGGCAGAGGAACAACCTGGCTGGGGGAAAGGAGGGAGGGGGAGGCACGGGAGAGCCCACAGCATCAAGGAGGCTGCAGAAGTGGCGGCATCACTCAGAAGCGCTGCTAAGTGGCAGCGGCAAGTGACCAGGCAGCAGCAAGCGGCACCAAAATTTAAACTGCATGCACAATTTAAAATGCATGTGCAAAAATTTAAAGGGATGCCATGGCTAGGGGGAATCCTGGAGGGGCTTTGGGGTTCCCCCATGGGGGGTCTCCAGGGAAATCCAGAGATATGAGTACCCTAGCCTAACTGGAGGTTAGGACTGCAGCCTAAGGGTTGAAAATCTAACCTAGGCTAGTACAACTCATTGGTCTTCCCATTCCTGTGGTGATGTAGGGAGCACAAAGCACATGTTTGTGCACAGGGCTAACTCTCTCCCAGGAATGGTGCAGAAGTGTAGTTTTGTGACAACACCAAGCCAGCATGGGACCTGTGTTGGGGCTTAGGCAGGCCTTAAACACACTTCACTTAAACACACTTTACTGGGAGTAGGCCACTGGATACAATAGGACTGTCTTCTGAATAGACAGGCTTAAGATTGCACTGTAAGACTTTAAAAACTTTAAACATATTACTTCAACCCTAAAGGGAAAAGGGACATATGATGCCTTTTCACATACATCAAGTTATTCTTCTGTGAAATTAGATAGCCACTGCATCCTATACACATTTACATGTGTGTAAGTTCCATTGAATTACTGGTAATTCATGAGTAGCTTTAGAAGCTTAGCATTTTCCATTCATATGTTAACAAGACATGAAATATTCTAATATCTCTTTTTAATTGGTTCAATAACTTTACCAGTGGGACAGAAGAAATAATAAAGAGCACTCTATATACCTTAGGGAGAGTAACTGCTGATATAATTATTTTAAAACAAGCTTTCAGCATTTAAAATCTCAAATTTAGAAAACCACAATTTTATTGTAAATAGCATCCATTTATTTCAAACTTGCTTGCAACTCAACCATAAAAAATAAATTAGCAGCTGTTAGGTTTCTTGCCTTTTTTAAATGGAGCCAAATAGAAAAGTAATTGGGACAATTTGTGTATCTTTCTGCTTCAAAAACATGATTGGAGAGAATTTAAAAGTGAAGAAACTAATTAACTCAGAACAACCTCTCTCAAATCCCCTGAAACCTGACCACTGGAACATTAAATACTAACTTGAAATCACTGGCTCTGAAGTACCAGTGTTGCCTAAAAGCCAGCAGTATTTCTCAGAAAAGAAGTCAAACTTAAGATGACCAAGAATTTATGGAGAGCAGCTTATACCACTAATTAGGATTCTCAGCCAACAAAGATGGACATTGCATTACAGTATTAAAAAAAACCAACTGCCTTACATGAACCATTTTTAACTGGCTCTTATTATATACAGAGGAGAAGAAGGAGTGGGGCTAGGGAAGCACAGATTAGAATTGGAAAAATTGCACCCAGCTTACTAGAAATAATGCTAAGCAGGTTCAAACCAGGAAAAAATTTGGATGGGAGACTGTAAGCTCATAAAGTTGTCATGAGACAACAGAACCAGGAGATGTTACTGTTCACAGCTTAGTGGACCTGAGATTGACCCTGCTGGTTGCTAGATGTGACAACCATGCTTGTAAAGGATTTCATTTGGAAAAGAATTGTTCTACCAGCTGCCTGTAAAACAATTATCCAGTGAGATGCTTCTGTGACAGATTGTTAAACATGGTGTTTGTCCCGTATGGCATCAAACATGGATTGGACAAACAAAGGACCAAGAAATGGCAACTCCGATCCAGAATAGAAGACCTCCAAGTTACTAGGAGAACCTCTTTCTCATCCAGAGAGAAGAAACTAAAAGAAATTTTTTGAGTTTGAAATCTCACAATCCAAATCAAGATGTAATAATTTCAGAATCTTTTTGAATTAAGATTGCTTGTTTTGTTCATTAAAAAAGATTTAGGGTGAAATCCAGAGTAACTATGGGGAGTCCTTGCTCCAGAGTAAGAACAAGTTACTCTGGATTGCAATATGAATTTCCTATAGGATTTCACTAGGTGGTGCAGTAACTATGGGTACACGTAATGTCTCTTATGTGCTCCCATAGTTACTCTGGATTGTGCTCTTAGTGCATGATCTAAAGTAGTGGGCTATCAAACTTTTAGAACTGGAATCTACTTTTCAGAATTAGCATCTGTCAGGATCCACAAAAAGTGATGTCACGACCAGAAGTGATATAATTAAGCATGAAAATTTTTAACAATTTTAAACTGCAATCCTACCCACACTTACCAGAGAGTACAGTAAGTCCCATTGACCATCATTGTTAAAAGCATATACGTAGTAGCCTGTTAAAAGTATAGAACTGTAACATTTCCCAAATACAGTTACATATTATGTTAGCATGAAATGGTAAAAATAATAGTAAAAATAACATATTGAAATGAATGAGGACTTACTTGAAATTGGCTCAGTCACTTAATCGGTCCCAACCCACAGTTTGAGAAACATTGATCTAAAGACTTTGTATTTATTGTTAAATTTGACTATGAGTTAATAGTCAACAAAACTCTTCAATATTTCATTAATTGAGGGCTTGTGTGTGCGTACAGTCTCATAGCAGATAAAACACTGCAGTATATGATCACCTTCAGAAATTAACAAGTTAGCACAATTAAACATTACCACTGTGAATACAGGATAAACATGAGACTGAGTTGGCATAAATGACAAGCAATTTGCCACTATAGTGTAAACATTTTCATAAGCTGCCGAGAGAGCTGGTGCTAATGATTTCTTTAAAAAGAAAAATGTTGTCATATTACATAATAAACAGCAAGGCACCTTGGCTTAAACTTGAACTTCAACTAAGATTAGATAGCAGTGTTTTAGAATAACAGGCATAGTTACAGCTATTCAAGTTGTAGGAATGAAAACTTAGGAACTGATTTACATCTTTCATAAGTCTATAGCTTCCCAGCATAAAAAAATTTAAGGAATCATTTATTTTAGTTTTGATCACAGAAATTCAAAGCACTTCCTTTATATTTCTTTCTCACAATTTCTCACACCGTCAAATTATATATTGTTTATGGAGTATCATAAATGGATATGCCAAATACAGTTAAGAGACAAGTCCTAGTTCTGAGATACTTACAACTAAGACAGAAACCAAAACAGACAATTGGGGGTGGCAGAGAAAATATTTAGAGGCTGCAAAGTTGACACATATTGTATTGGACAAATGCCTGCCCAAGTACCATATATTTCCCCCTCCCCTGCATGTACTATATTCTCATAGGACCCCCCCAACTCTCAGGTAGTTCAGGGCTAGCGTGGCAAGGAGGGAGTGAGGAATTTGCCACTGCTTGTGCCATTGGGAGAACAAGATACAATCTAATTTAAAAAAAAAAAAACTAATTGATTAATTAGGCATCTTAGGTAAACTGCAACAACATACAGAATGTTTGGGTATTTTTAGGGGAAAAAACTTCTCCCAAAAGAGCATTAAAATGTACTTTGCATGGAAATTATTACTATAAGCAATCTTAATGTTTGCAAAGTAGAAAATAATGCATAAGACAATGTGATTAATACCATACTAGCTGTTATAATCCCACAACTTCACTTTAACTTTCAATTAATTTTACATAACGAAAGGGGATGCAGAGTATACATATGTATTATTTAATGTACAAGATTGTAATTAATATAACATCCATTTCAAATTTATTATTATCTATTACAGAATAAATAAATTTTACAGCTTTATAATGTGCACCTCTTAAGCTTTAAATCACTTGACCGTAACTAATAAGCTGTATGGTATCAAGAGTATTGTAACTACAACCTTAGACCACACTTTTTGGGGCAGTAAATCATCACCACTTTTAATGCAAAAACAACAGCAAATCTCTATAATTATGCAGTGCATTTTGAATCACTTTTATGGTTACTGCTCAAGATCCATTAAAATCCAAAACACTGAGCTGCACAGGATATAAAACTGGAATTATAATGCAGTACAAGCTGTAATTGAAATCCATAAATTTCCTCACCAGTATTCAAAGTTATTTTGATGCCAGAAATTGCTGTTGTATGGAAATGACTTTGAAAATATTTACTTTGTCTTGCAAAGTGATTGTGGCAGCAGGACCTGCATTCCACTTCGGGGCTTTGATAAGCTTAAAAAGTGCACAAATAATTTTGGAGATTTGTTTCCAAAGCTTTTGTTTAGCAGTAGTGACTCAAGGAGCAGTTATTCATAAATTATACCCATTCAGGGGTTTCCTTTCTTATTCCAAAGCCCCATTCTGTGTCATAGTTCAAATATATATAAGAAAATCCGAATTTGCATACACTATAAGGTTATTCAGTGTCAGTGGTTAAAGCCCATTAAGCCCATGTAACATATGGCAGATAGACAGAAACATGGTCAGGCTTCACTAGTTGTTCCTGTATCAAATTTATGTTGCATATATTTTTATTGCAAATATTTGCTTAGAGTAGATTCCTCATTCAGTGTTTTTACTCACAAAAGGTATGTATATGACTATGAAGGAACTATGAACGTATGGAATACTTTGGAGAAAGGTGTGTGCAACACAGTAAGAGAAGAAGGAAGAGTAGCACCTCTCTCATAGGTCCTGTGAGCACCTCTGTTAGCACCTCTCTCATAGGTCCTGTCTGTCACAAAGCCTTCTGGAAAGTATGCGTATAAGCTGCAACTGCTATAGTTCGACTTGGGTTTGTGGCAGCAAAATTGCTGGCGCAGGTTTGAGCAACCCCATGTCAGGAAATAGGGCCTGGGAAGCAGATAGAATACAGAGGTAGCCCCTGCCATATTCCCATTTCCTCCCCTGCCCTTTTATACCTCCTGACCTACATTCTGCCCCCTGCCCCCAGCAAGAGCTTACCTGCTCTTGGATTTGGCACCAGCAGGTCAACCTCTGCACTGTCACAACATGCTTTCCAGCACTTTTGGAACAGTGCACATGCTAGGCTGGTTAGGATTGCATTTACAGCCCCATTTCATTCACAGCCCTAACATTCATTGATTACTTGAGGAATCTGATTTGTTTTACTTCACCATTTTTCAAGACACAAGATGATATGTGAAATTGCCACTCCTTTCCAACAGGACTTCTGCACCCTCGTATGTCACAGGCAAACAGCAAATAGGTAATGCTTTTCATCACTGACAACTACATACCAAAATAAACTTCTACTATTGAATTCCACGACATGCATTTTCTGAACTGGGCTTGTTGTCTGAACAGGTTGCTCTATTGTACACTCTATTAACATTCAAACCAGAGATGTAGAAACTAAGTAAATCTTTATAAAAAAGAGAACAGATTTACTGTGCCTTTTGATACTTTAAATTTCACATGAAATATGTCACCTGCTTCAGGCACAAAGAACTTATAAGCTGAAGCAGAAATGACATTTTTCCTTTGCAGCTTAAGATAAGAAGAATATCCAGAAGAAAACTAGTTACCCAGTGGCAGAAAATGATCAGGATAATAACTACCAAGCTTTTATTTTTAGATTTTTCTTTTAGGCTTATTCTCAAACTTTCACATTTCCTCACTTATTTAACCCTCTTTCTTTCTCTCCATCTTCAAGATAGAAGCTGAAAAGAAAATTATGGAACCCAGAGCAATTTCTCAAAAACATGCAACTTGACAGAATTTTTCCGCATATAACCATTAGAAAAAAGCATGAGAAAAATTACGGTGCTAGCAAGAATTAGATTTCAGAACATCCCTGCTTTGGGCAATATGAAATAAATGAGTTCAGAGTTGGTAGAACACCAACTTCTTTCGTTGTGGTGGTGATATACAGAGACAGAACTGACCCAAAAGTTAGGGTGCAATCCAGAGTAACTACGGGGGGTCCTTGCTCCGGTGTAAGAACAATTTGCTCTGGACTGCAATATGAATTTCCCATAGGTTTTCACTAGGTGGTGCAGTAGCTACAGGTGCACATAATGTTTCTTACGTGCTCCCGTAGTTACTCTGGATTGTAGCCTTAGTCCCTGAAACAACACCAATGATTCTGGTGAGGCTACATTTGGAGTTCTGTGTCCAGCTTTGGTCACCGCATCTCAAAAAGGATATAGACTAGGAAATGGAGAAGGTTCATAGGAGAGTGACCAAAATCATTGATGGTTTGGGATACCTTCCATATGAGGAAAGTCTATAGTGTTTGGGGCTGTTCAGTCCAGAGGAGAGGCACATGAGGGGAGACTTGATTGAGACGTACAAAATTATAAAAGGAATGGACAGAGTGGACAGAGAGAGGGTCTTTTCCCTTTCGTATAACACCAAAACTAGGGAACATCCAGTGAAATTGAATGTTGGGAGTGTTATGACGGATAAAAGAAAATATTTCTTTATCCAGTGTGTAGTTGGTCTGTGGAACTCCCTGCCACAGGATGTGGTGATGGCATCTAGCCTCAGTGTCTTTAAGAAGGGTTTGGACAAATTCCCACAGGAAAGGACCATCATGGGTTACAAGCCATGAGGGGTATGTATAGATGTGGACAACTTCAAAATACCAGATGCAGGAGGTGCATCTGGATGCAGATTTTATACAGTGGTATCTCACATAACAAACGCCTCACGTAAAGCATGTTCCACATAACAAACAAAAATTTCTCTAGGATTCTGCTTCACATAATAAACTGTGCTTCACTTAACAAGCACACTCGTTGGCAGTTGGCACAGATGCGCTGGCCAGCAGCCCTTTTAAAAAGTGTCAGGGCTGCCTAGCGCTCCTGCCCATAGCAAAAGCAACACTTCTGCGCTGTTCCTCCTGTGGCCAGGCATCTGCTGGGCAGAGGCAGAGAAGAGCAGTGGAGAAGAGGGAAGCAGCTCAGGGCTAGCCAGAAGGGAGCAGGGGAAAGAGAGGGTCTGGATGAAGAGAAGGAGAAAGTAGGGAGACACTTCAAGTGTCTTGGATTGCAGCCTCCTAACCATGTCTACCCAGAAGTAAGCCCCATTGTGTTAAATGGGGCTTACTCCCAAGGAAAGTGTTTGCAGCCTCCTAACTATGTCTACCCACAAGTAAGCCTCATTGTGTTAAATGGGTCTTACTCCCTGGAAAGTGTCTTTAGGACTGCAGCCTAAGTAGACTTTATAGGATCATGCACATTGAATGCATATTTTGAATTCAATTCCAGTGTTTTGTCATCATTTTTACATCCAGTTAATATTTTCATATGAATATTTTTGGGGTTCTGAAACCAATTGTCTGAGTTTCCATTATTTCCTATGGGAAAATCCACTTCACGTAAAGAACATTTCACGTAACAAACATGCCTCCAGAACAAATTAAATTTGTTATGTGAGGTGCCATTGTGTGTGCTCCCTGAAGCATCTGGTGGGCTGCTGTGTGATATAGGAAGCTGGACCAGATGGGCCTTTGGTAATGTGAAACTTTTTTAGGTGGGTCCCAAGCTAGAAATTTTGATAACCAATGATAAACTATGCAGACAGACCTGAGGGCTCCTTGAATATTACTAATTATTATGGGTATGAAGGTAACTGGAGTTCAGAAACATTAATAGTCTCTAGGCAGATGTACACCACTTGTTTAACTTTAATGCCTTTACTCTGGTAAACCTAGGACCTGGATTTGCAAGAGACTGGCGATCTCTAAAAGAATTCTCATATTCCTCACTAAATTATCATCTTCAAGATCCTCTTAGAGAAGACATACCATCTAAATTGATATAAAATTATACATTTGTTGTGTAGATAAACTATACTAGAAATTATAACAAGCATTAGTGTTTACATGGAATAGCCTTAAGATTTGTTGCTTTTTCTTTTAAAAAAAGGTTAATTATTCAGTGCAATAAACTCAGGTCTGGCACATCTGACTGAATTTACAAAAAAGCCAGAAAGCAACAAATAAGCTTTTGAAAAATGCCATAACAACAAAATCAGAATATAATTGTCCTCTCCCAGCTCAAGTGCAACATACTCAGCAGAAAATGCCAAATGACTATTCTTAATGCATATTTTGACATATAATTACACTTATTAAATAATAAACTTGGAACTCCTCTGTGAGATCATAATTTTATAAGATGACATTAATGCTCTCGGCATAACCTATACATGAAAAGGTGAAATATTTTAAACAGAAGGAATTGCAGCTCTTGTATTGGCAGTAGCTTCATCTTTTATACTCTGCATTTGGAAGCACTTAGGATTCCTGTTTTAAAATACTTTAATAGAAAAGGTATCTACCATGTATAATTAATCTTCATGATACTGCTTTACCTTCTGATAGTTTTGCTCTCATATGATTTTATTATACCCTTTGCTACAAATTTGAGTGCCAATTTGACCTTAGAAACTGGGACAATCTATCTTCCTTATCCCTTAAGGATTTTGTACAGTTTCAGAATTTGTCTATGAAGAAGTCTTTGTTTAATGGGAGAGATCCAATTCCAATTTATAGTTTTTATACGGTGGCAGGGAAAGCTGGATAACCCTGTAATTTGTAGACTACAAGAAAAAATATTTCATGTTCTGTTTTTTATTATTTAATCCCTTGGGAATAGGCAATTTAAGCTGCAATTCTATATGCACTTTCTTGGGAGTAAGCCTCATTGAACACAAGAGGACTTACTTCTGAGCAGATATGCATATGATTGTGCCATTTGTTCTTGAAGTAGTTGTAAAATTATTGTTTGAGGCTGTCCTTTCTTGAATGCTCCTCCTTGATACTGCCAAAAAAGATGCTAAAGGTAAAGACACTGATGGGCATTCCAGAAGTTATTCACTTGGTTTTTCCATCTTAATTGATACATACCAAACAAATGACTTCGTGATTTTCATTTACATTCATTTAACACCAATATCATTAAAGCTTGGAATTTTCCAATTCAAAAATCTGTCTTGTTTTCCTTTCTCCCACCCTTTGATTTGCCATTGTAAGAACATGCCACGATAGGAACTATAATATATGCACAAATAACAAAACAAATTAAAAGTTGAAGCTGGGATGTTCCTGCCCTCAACAGCTGCTACAAGTGCCACCATGAAATTGTGGATTTCACATGACATCAATCCCATGGCAAGTGTCTGTGCAGATAAGGAAACTCACAAGAAAATTATCTCCTCTCTGTAATACGTAATAATACGGGTACATTTTTATGTAAAGAAGCACTAAGGGAAACGTCATACAGTATATGAAAATTCTATATCATAGAATCATAGAATCCTAGAGTTGGAAGGGACCCAGTGGATCATCTAGTCCAATCCCCTGCGTGTAGCAGGAAATCCTCCTATTGCTGGATCATAAATATACTGCATGGTTCCCACTGTCTCAGCAAGGATCAATGATATCGCAAGCATTGTGCTCCACTTCCAAGCTCTGAATGCGCTATGATGCACACCCAAAGAATTCTTAGGTACACAGGTGTCTGCATTTGCATCAGTCAAGGGAACCAATACGAGTGCATTCCTTTCCAAGCATAAATGGGATTCCTTTTTCAGTGTGCCACAATGATCCATGAAGAAGGGTGCTTTCTTTTAGCAACATTAGCTGCCAGCCCCTCAAACCAACACCCACCTTGCCAGCATAATTCCAATGTGATCCACTCAGTGATCCACTGCACTGCTTAAGTATTCTAGTGCAATCCTCCTCTCCTAACCTGCCATACACCTCCAAGGTCCTGTGACTGGCAGGAAAAGGACAGAGGGGACAAGGGATCAAAAGGAAGTCCTCTTGGTCAATGGAGAAGCCCTTCTCTGAAGCAGTGCCAATATTATTTAATTCATAACTGCACTGAAAACTGTACACTCACTGGAGAACTTCAAGTGAGGGATAAAAGTGTTTTTCCAGTTGGCCTTCCAAAGTTACTTTTGATTTAGACACTAATGTCCTTGCTATTTTTAGATATTTTTATTATTATTTACTACTGCTGCTTTTAAACATTTTATTTTTTATTCTTTATGCTGACTTCTGTTTTGTTAATTATATTTTTGTCTTTGTATTTAAATATTATAAGCTGTCCCAGATGCCCTTTTATCTATCAATCAGACAAGCATTGTTCCGATGTGCACTGAATGCAATAATGAAAAAACTGAATGCAGATACAGCAACATGAAGACTATTTTAGGTATTTCCTTCTCATTCTAAATTTTAGATATTATTCACTGATTTTAAATTACAGTTTGGCTGAGTCTCTTGGCTGTTAGCCACATTAGCCATGATTAGGAAATGAAAAAAGAATGGAAGAAGAGATGTTCCTAAACTGTTGCCAGCATTACAGGACAATGTCCAAGTTGTACCCTATGCAATGTTCATACAGGAAATTACGGTAATGATGAAAACAAAATGGTGTGAATTCCATCACTTACAACTATTACCAGAATTGGAAACTGGAATTATTACAGTAATTATGATAACTAGTTAAACTCATTTCAACAATGATAAAAGAGAAAATTTTTGCTAAAACAAATTTCAGCTCTGTTCATGACATCCTACTGCAATCACTGGCATCCTTCAGTCTCGAAAGACTATGGTATCGTGCTCAAAAGTAGAGGTCCTAAAACAGCGTCTTTTATGACTGAACAGGCCAATTTGAGAGTGGCAACCCATTCCACACTGAGGGCAGATACAGTCAGTCCCCTGCCCAGCCCCCAGATTTCGCTGTTTCCAGGACTGCCTCTTTGTCTCAGCCTGCTGGATGAGTGTCTCTTCGAATTGAAGAAGGCCATGCTGTGTCTTTTGCCTCCACGCTGAACGATCAGAGGTCAGGGTTTCCCAGTTGTTGATATCCATTCCCAAGGCCTTTAGATCCTTCTTGCAGATGTCCTTGTATCACAGCTGTGGTCTCCCTCTAGGGCGCTTTCCCTGCGCTAATTCTCCATACAGAAGGTCTTTTGGAATCCAACCATCGGCCATTCTCACGACATGACCAAGCCAGCATAGACGTCGCTGTTTCAGAAGCATGTACATGCTAGGGATACCAGCACGTTCTAAGACTGCACCATTTGAAACTTTGTCATGCCAAGTAATGCTAAGAATACATTGGAGACAGCGCATTTGAAATGTGTTCAGCTTTCTCTCCTGCCGCGCATGAAGGAGCCAAGACTCACTGCAGTACGAGACTGTGCTCAGGATGCAGGCTCTATAGACCTGGATCTTTGTATGTTCCGTCAGCTTCTTATTAAGCCATACTCTCTTTGTAAGTCTAGAAAACACGGTAGCTGCTTTACCGATACATTTATTTAGCTCAGTATCTAAAGAGAGAGTGTTGGAGATAGTTGAGCTGAGGTACCCAAAGTCATGCACAACCTCCAGCTCGTGTTCAGAGATTGTAATACAGGGAGGTGAATCCACGTCCTGATCCATGACTTGTGTTTTCTTCAAGCTGATTGTTAGTCCTAAGTCTTAGCAGGCTTTGTTAAAATGGTTCATAAGTAGTTGGAGGTCTTCGGCAGAGTGAGCAGTAACAGCAGCAGCAGCAGCGAAGAGGAAATCCCACAAGCATTTCAGATGGACTTTTTAGCTGGACTTTTTTTCAGCTGTATATTGCAGTATCCTACTGCAATACATTCTGTATATGAAACAACTCTGATAAAGTTATTTCCATATGTGTGGATACTTTTTAAAGAGGGGTGATAACACATACCAAGTTTTAGATCCAACTGACTTTTGTTCCTAGAACCCCTGCAGATATGGAAGGCCACAGATTTTTAAAACCATGGTTTTTGGAACCCTCCTCACAACTTCTGAACCTGACAGGAGCTGAGCCCCTTTGGGTCTGGAGGGTTTTCTGAGGCTTTCAGAAGCTGCTACTGGCTGCTGTGGGCCTTATACACCAAAAACGCTTCTTTCAGTTTTATGATAAAAGTTTATTCCAATTTATAGGAATAAACAGGCTGGTCAGGTATCCCCATGTTGAATCCATCATGGTTTGGAAGAAACAAGTGGACACTGTCAACACATGGTACAAACACTGAAAAAGTTGCCTTTTTATTCTGATTTATCTCTGGGACTTCCCCAGGTCTCAGAATGCTTCATAAGGCAACACAAAGTCACTTCTGGATTTATGAGAGGTAGCAGGGTCCCCCCCCCCTTTTGGGGGCATTCTGAGGCCTGTCAGTGGTGGTCATGTATGACCTCTGTGGTCCTAAGAAAAACATCCAGACCCAAACAAAGTCCAAATCCAGTAGGGCTTGGAGGGCCATTTGGGAAAGCACTACCTTCCTCCAGTTTGTAAGCCATTTACATTTTCTCTGGTTTTTTACAGCCACAAATAAACTCTATATCACTCCCAACATTTGACTAAGACTAGAAAGACCCAATTTCAAATACCCACTTGGCTATAAACCTTCCTGGTTTGCTTTAGATAAATCACTCTCTCAACCTAACCAACCCCCCAGAGCTGATGGAACTGAGATTTACCACTTTTTAATTCTCATGTACCCTTGAGCCTATGGAGGAAGAATAAGATAAAAACATAATATATTTGAATGACAATACATATTCTCTTGACCACTGCACCAGTAATCAGCTTTTGCACTGATGTTAGCATTCCATAATCTATCGATGTTACCAATAACATTCATGATTAGGATTGCTAGATGCTATGCTTTTTCATTAGTGTTACGGCGGGCAGCACATAAGGCATGTTTGCTTCCAACCAGAGAGCAAGCAGCAGAGGCGAGGATGCATGTGCAGACTAGTCAATGCTACAGATGGACCTCTGCGGTGCTGGCATAGCAAAGCAATGAGTGGTGTTATTTGGAGCCTTCCATATCTTTCTTCCTTCCATATCAAATAGGATCAGTTTCAGAAGATGAAATACCAAATCTTACTTTCCTAGTCTGCAGTACTTCAGAACTTATTTAATGGCTTTAACCCTCCGTCAGTCGAAGCTCTGTTTCGCCACTTTTAGTCGAAGTGCGCCTTTTAGAACACTGTTAGAAAACTGTCATAAGCACCTAATTAACTCAATTGTAACACTCTTAAAGTGTTAAGTGACATTCATTAGGATGTACAAAGAGACAATATTCGAAATCTGATTAAAAAAAAATCCTCAATTATTTATCATACAGCAAGTAAAACCAAAATCACTGAAAATTCATACCCGCCTCCACATTGCCTTATGTTTTCATGAGAAAGAAAGACATATGAGCATTACTTATGAGCTGAACTGGAAATATAGGCACAGTAGAGTCACTCTGAGTCGCTGTTGGGAAGTTCAGCAGTTCAGTTCTGTGACTGAAAGGCTTGTCAAACAAGAGGCTCAAGGGCCGCATTTGGCTTAGAAAACCCATAGATGCGGCCTTTGTTGGACAAGCCTTCATGTATTCTCTGGACATTTATGTACAAAATATGTACAATATTAGGAACAAAATATCCACAATCTTTGTAATTTCCATTCATAAAAAGAGCTAAATGAACAGTTATGATGAATATAAAAGGAAATAAGACTTCCAAAAGTAAGCTTAGTAGTGTTGAAGTTGGCATTTTTTTTCCAGGGTCTCCCCACACAAGAAGCTGGAAAAATGACTAGGGGGGTCTCAAACAGCACCTAGAAATAGGAAGGTACTGGGAGGGGCAGGCCTCTTGGTCATCATGGGACAGAGAGGGAGAAAAAACAAAATCTCATGTAATAATTATTGCAGCTTCGAACCCCTAGTAACCTTGGAGCTCACACACCATTGACAATCTATCAAAGTCAGAGGTTAGCATCCTCGGCTGTGATACAAATGCTGATCAGACAGTAACATGTTTTTAATTGCTGTACCATATTAAGTTCTTCTTCTAAACTGTAGATATCTGCAACAATACTTGTCTTCCACATATAATTGGTGTACAGAATGGGAGTTTTACTCTAAGAGGTAGACCACAGTACTGGGTTGAAGTGCAATGTTTTTCATTACTTGCTAGCAGGTTTACTAAGCTTCTCGTGTACCAAAAGAATGGCAAATCTGAGAACGTTTTACACATCCAGCACATTCTGCTGAAAAGTATGTCTTAAAATAGCATGTCTGTGCTAAACATAGTGCTGGCATGGTGTCTGAATAAATTAGAATTGTTACAGAATACACAATTCTCCACAATTTGTCAAGGCATGTATATCAATGTATGATGATGCGTCAGCCTAGTCAAAGACATTGACCCAGATATGCTACTTTTAAAAATAACGACCTAATTTAAACTGGCCAAGCAAAGAAAATTGAGGCTTGAAGTTAATTTTTGATTCTTAAATCTTATTCTTACTAGCATTCAAGGATTTATAAAAACCATAACATTGTTTTCAATTACATTGTTCATGACTATCAAAAAAAAACTGCTCAAGATAGTTTTTTGCTGAACATTGTGAAAAAGGTCTGTGCACTTTCGATTATCATTCTTCAGTGCCTTTGGGACTACAGAAAAATCCTACTCATTCAAACACAAATTAAAGTTACAAAAAAAATTATTAAGAATGACTTCAGATAAATTGCCCAGAGGTGAGATTCAAATAAATCAACAACAGGTTCTATGTCCAATATCCTAAATTAACAACAGGTTCTATGTCCCATTAGTAATATCTCAGAACCAGGTGCTCATTAGCAAAGAATTCTATAGAACCTGTGAGAACCATCTGAAGCCCACCACTGAAATTGCCATATAACTAAATTAAAATTGCAACTTGAAAGGTGCTAAACTTGGAACATTTCCCATCATTTCAGAGAAAAGCAGAAAAAGCAACAAGGGTAGATGAGGTAGTTTACTAAAACGATGATGGCCACATCTATCCTATAAGTATTTGTATAAACCACACTGAGAAAGGCAAAATTAGGAGAGATGAAAAATAAGAAAGAAAAACACTTTATAGGAGGAACTAAGGCTTCCAGAACTCTCTGGAAGTGAAGTCATGGCTGAAAGTGACATTAAAGGTGCCCTGTGCCAGGTTCCAAGATGGCTGCACCCCGCTTTTTGCAACCCCCAAGGGGGGCCTGACCTCCACTTTGAAGACCACAGATTTAGGGAGCTCTCACAGGTGCTTCACAGTCAGCACACAGTTTAACAGTTGAAAAATGACTCTATTTAACTGAACTCACTATAACACAAAAACTCATATCTCTATAGAGCAAATGACCAAATCTTTGAACAGAGTTTCTCCTTGGCCTTCATCATGTTGACCCAAGTCAAGAGGGAAAGCTGGCACTCTCATCCAACTCCTCTGCTCTTACTACAATCCCAGCTCCTTTGGTAGGCAGATGTCTTGAATCAGCAATGATTTGCAGCTGTTCACTGCAGCAGTCAAACCATCACCCAGCAGAGCATGGAGAAACGTTAACCCCTTCTCTACAGCCATTAAACTAAGAAAAATTCCAGATCACCTCCATGACAATAACTTCAAGAAAATACAAGATTTTAGATTTTTAAGCTAAAGACAGAAGTAAGCTTCATAGCCCAATCCTTACTTGTATCAGCACACCCATGCTACATGGCCTGCACTCTCATCCAACACAGGTTAGGAGGCAGCTGAAGATCTTCTTAGGGTGAGGTGATATTTTTCTCCTTACTTTGTACCATGCTCCAACCTGCCTTATGAGGTTTCTTGAATCTGTGCCAGTAAGTGCAAATCCCAGAAGCCCAATGTAGTACCACGAAGGAGATGACAACATGGTAGAGAAGATGCCAATCCTCTTCCCCCTCTGGGCTGATTCACCCTATTCAGCCCTTTTCCATCCAAAAAACTATCTCCCCCACCTTCCCCACGCTCCTGTGACACCCAGTATGAGCCGTCTGCTCCATCCAGTCGTGCTCCTGGAGACAGCACTAGTGGGCCAGTAAAGGCCTTTGAGCCAGCACAGTTAAGGTGCTGAGTTGAAGAAGAAGAGTTGCAGAAGAGTTGTGAAGTGTTGCAGAAACACTCAATGGCACATTTTCTACCACTCTGAGCTGATAGAGGGATGTCTGCCGTTTGGAACATGCTGTCAGTCAAATATTGTCATGCACTATTAGGAACATCTGGGATTACTTCCTTTAAGGAAAAAGAAGTTATGTACCGAGAAATATCCACTCTGAGAAATATCTATTGTGATATTGTAGTGTCTATGATCTCACTCACACACATACACACACCCTAAGTAAGTTCCACTGTTACCCCAGAGTATGCTACTTCAGAAATATAAGAAGCCTCAAGAAATGATAATTTGGGTTTGGTGTTTATTTACATCTGCTGCCAGGTTTATGACATGGCATACAGTTTTCAACATGAACTTTCTAAACCACTTATCACCCAGCATTTATGAAAAATGGATCCCATTGCTGTGCTACAGCATATAATTTTATGAGAGTTCTCTTCAGTAAATATTTAAATATCTATTAATTTATATTTACTACAGTTAAGCAAATCATTTTAATTGAGATGAATTTCTTAAATGGATGTGTTGGTTTTAACATTTTTATTTTGCACATACAGCACTCCGTAATTCTCCATGGAAGAAAAATTGAATAAAGTTCCCCAAGAATGGGTCAGGTCAGGTCAGTTATTTCAATTAGAAGCAGTAATGAAATTTCACTAAACTATTAGATATCACTTAGTCCATATATAAGATAAATAGGATGCTTAATTCCTCTTGACATGTCCCACAGTTATGCAATCCTCACTTTCTCATATGTTCCATCTCCAATTCCCGTTCAGTTTTCATAATTCGGCAGCTATTTTAGTAATTCTTTATTAGCTGTATAATTAATCATTCATTAACTAAGCAGATTCCCAGTACTACTGCTTTTCAGATACAATATGGAATAGTCTGCTTAATGTAGAACGAAATGGAGCTCACCATGGTTGACTGCTGAAGTTCACTGTATGACCTCTTAACTTTCTCATTTCCTGAAATCTTCATGTCATGTCCAGGAAAAGTATTTGGTTCTAAAAAAATGATTTTCCCATGCCTTTCTAAAGCTGCCCAGAGTGATAATTGAACATTTATTTATCTATAAATATTCCACCTTTCCCATGCCAAAGCAAATGCTCAAGGTGGCTTAAAAAGCTTTAGTTCCTCCCCTCTGCTGTCCTCACAACTCCTCTGCAAGAAAGATCCACCCGGCCAATTGAGTCATTGCTTGAATTTAAGAGGCTTTATTCTACTTACCTACTACAGCAAACCTATTGAGACAATGCCGACAGTTCCTCAGCATCCTATGTATGCTAAAATGTATAGGGCTTCAATAGTTCCGATTTTAGATTTTAAGAGATATTCATTTAATCTTTTCCCTTGGTTGTTGTGTTGTATATTCCAGTACTTTTGCTGTTAATGTGGCAAAAGGTAATTTTACAGATTTTAATTACAGACATGCTATGGCAGCAATGCAATTCAACCATCCCCTGCATAGGCAAACAGCACTTTTTGCTTGCCTCCACCCATTATTCTCCTACCTTCACATTACCTCTGGAGGTCATCTGTGAGCACACTTTCCCAACTACAATTGTAACATTGGCAGTGTAATCCTAACCCCTTGTTAGGCCAGCACAAGTCCCAGCACAAGTTCTGTGCTGGCCCGGGAGTGCTACAAACGTGCCATAAGGCACGTCTGCATCGCACAGACATGTCCCCTTAATCCAAACCCCTCTGATTACCATACCTTTTCACTTCATCTTCATCAACCTCTTCTGTTCTCATCACCATCAATTCTCTTCTAGCTCCCTCCCTACATTCAAGCATTCCACTGTCTTTCCCTTCCTAAGAAGCTATCTCTCAACTCTTCATCCCTCTCCAGCTACCATCCAGGATCCCATCTACTCTTTCGACTTCAAACTCTTGATGTGCTATGGATTTGTGCTGCCTCATCTTTCTTCCAATTCTATTCTTAATTCCCTCCAATCTGATTTCTGCCCTCTGTGCTCTACTGAAATGACTCTCAGAAATGCCACCAAAGATCTTCACACTGTTAGATCAAAATGTCTTGATACTTTCCTCACCCTTTCTGACTTCTCTGCTAAATCTCATCATTCACTTAACCCCATTTATGATCCTTTCCTGTGTTGGGTGGGTTCCAAATGTTACATCTCTTATGCTCTCTCTCTTTCTCTCTCTCTCTCAAGTATTTATCTGTTTCTATCTGTTCTTTGCCTCATTATTTTTTGTCTACATCCTGGCCATTCATCACATTGAATGGCTTTCAGGACAGACTCTGTCTGGACGTGACACCCAGCTCTCTATTCCAGAACTTTTTTCTGCCATCCACTTTCATATTTATATTTGTTTATCCAGCCCATTTCTTGAATGCTTCATCATCATCCTGGACTCTGAATTTCCAACTTTTCATTGGAGCCCTTCTCTCCTTTTACTCCTTCACTCACCCTGTCCCCATAGCTACTCACATAGATACTCACCCTGTATCCACAGCTAAAATAAAGTTCATGTCCTTGTTAGTAAAATAATTTACTAATAAATATTATTGGTTCCATAAAGAATTTACTATGGCTGCAATCTTAAGCACACTTTCCTGGGAGTAGGTATTATTGAATACAATGGGACTTACTTCTGAATAGACATGCTTAGGATTGCACTGTATGTTTAGTACCTTTAAACATAAAATATTGTGAACATATCCAGGTACATTTAGGCCAAATTATATTCAATAAATTCATGTTGTTCCATCTTGGTGTATTATACTCTGAACAACTCTAACATGTATGCAGAAATAAGCCCCAACAATTTTAACAAAGCTTACTTCTTAGTAAGTATGCACAAGATTGCATTCTTAAGCTAAATATTCTTGGTTTATTCTGCAAGGTAAGCATAAATAAACATCCTGCACAAGTGGAACAGGACTTGTCTAGCATTATTAATTTGATGTCCTACAATATAAATGTAAAGAATGTTAAAGAGGCAACAGAAGCAACATTTCTCCATTTTTCTGGATACTGTCCAAATACAGCACAGTGACTGATCATTATCATAGCAGGAAATTAGTGGAAGAAACATTCACTTAAGGGGAAAAAATCATGAAACTGTAAATGTCTTTATTCTCTCTAGTCACAGAAATTGTAATCAAGGAAGTGGACAGTTTATAAAACCGCAACAGCATACTTGGTTTCTGTAAAGGATTGCAATTCTGTATTAAAATAAACGTTCAGCAGTAGCTTACTTTATATAGTTTTATGTTGTAAGCATGCCTATTTCTATTTTTAAGAAAAGGAAAAAATTGTTCTCATCCCAAAGAGAAGTTGATTTGTTTCAGAAGATGGTTTATTTTCAGAGGATCCAAGAGTTCACACAGTATCTTTGCCAATTCATGTTAAGACTACCAATCCACCAAAACTACTTTGTTGTCAGCCATTCCCGGACAACAGCAATCTATGAAGTTCTGAAATGAGATGAAAGGAAACACTTGCTCTTTGACCACAGCATCTTTTAATGTCACAATGCATGATTCCCACTTTGCAGTCACAAAATTAGTCTAATTTTGGCATTTAATGCCAAGGTCTTTGCCAAATTTTAAATGAAGTATCTCGCTTTTTAACTATTATTTCTTTTTAAAAGTCTGACACACAGTTGACAAGCAACAAGTTTGTTATTTGACACCTTCCACCACTTTCATAACATGAGATGGCCAGCATTTTAAATATCTCTCTTCCATTTGGTGTGCCAAATGGATAGGCTGTTCAATAGGCTGACACTATGATTTTTATCTACACACTTGAACTTCCAAATGCATTCATTCATCTATTTGCATTTAGAACTGTTTTTGCTTCATGCTGGCCAGTCATTCTCCGCTGTGTTACCTATGATGACTGAGAAATATTTTCCAGTGAACTTGTTCATCTATGAGAAGCTGAAGTTGAGGAGTATTATTGAATTAGATTACAGATACCAATTTCACCTGTCATCCACACAGCCGAATTCTGCAGGGGAAATAAGCCTGAGGTTTCTTCACTATGCTACTCCAACCAACAAAAAAAAATCCCATTAAGCTGTTGTCTACTCCTCTTTCAAGTCATGATTCCCCCCACAAGCTAAGGATTTCCCCAGAGATATCCCCCAAGAGCTAAGAATTCAAGGCAGTTCTTGTACTCCATGGAAAATTCGCATGACCTTAGCGTTTCTGAAATACTAATAAAAATAATTATAGGAGGACATACTGATCATGATCAAGCCCAGTGACTCCTGCAAAGCACTTAGTAGTCACCTCTTTCTTCACAAAAGCACTCACTTGGGCATTATAACACTATGGCCACAATTATAGGCAAATTTGTGTGCAATACACTTCCACCTGTGTTTCACTGAATCTGGAGCCAATGGCATTTAGCAAGAATGGCTAAGGTTGGAATGCAAGCTTCCTTTTAAGTTTCTTGTAGTAAATAAAAATCCAACAAAATTTGATCATAGACTGTTCAAAAGTCCAAGATTTTTCCTACAAGGTCATTTGTTTAGGTTTCATACCTTAGCATCACAACTTCAGGAATGTTTGGTCCCTAGAATGTCATAAAATTAAGAAGAAATATCTCAAAGTGCATAGTTTCTTCATCATACTCCTACCTCTCAATAATTTAAGATTATTAAGACACACACCATTATGCTGTCACATAGTTTCAAAAGTATTCCAAGAGCAAGATACTACTAATCAATACAGATAAACAGCATATTCCTTTTACATACTGAACAATCAGATAAGAAAAGCAACATATTCAAACCCACAGGTTCTGTAGTTAACTCTCCAAACTATGACTCCAAATGGGGGGGGGGGAGTTCTAGTAGCTTTTACTACTGTAATCACACCTCCCTTATCCAGATTTTCAGCAGTTGAGGTGCAGCACAAAATCAATCCAATGCACGTCTATTCAGCCAATCCAATGCATGTCTATTCAGAAGTAAATCCCATTGTAATCAATGGGGATTACTCCCAGGTAAAGGTGAATAGGATTACAGTTTAAGAGCTCAATCAAAAAAGTATGTATGTATACATATGTATATATACAAAAAAGTATGTATAAATAAAGGTAAAGATTTCCCCCCAGGTTGTACTTCCAGTTGTGTTCAACTCAGAGGTAAATTTCATTGTAGCCAATAGTGATTGTTGCAGGTAAATATGGACAGGAATAAACCTAGAAGCCCAATCCCATGCATGTCTACTCAGAAGTAAATCCCATTGTGGCTACAATCCCATTGTAGAACAATTAGTCTGAGATAACGGTGGGTAGGATTACAACTGAATAGCCCATTTCTAAGCATATGTACTCAGAGGTAAATCCCATTATAGAGCCCGGCTGTGGTCTGGTCCTCCTCCTTCAGCCTCTGCACTCCCAGGTAAAGGTGGATAGGATTACAGCCTAATAGCCCAATCCTTTCTGTATCAAAGATAAATTTCATTGTTGACAATAGTGATTACTCCCAGGTAAAATGTGGACAGTAATACAGAAGAGGAGCCCAATCCTATGCATGTCTACTCTGAATTAAATTCCATTTGTAGCCAATGGGGAATATTCTCAGGTAAATGTAGATAAGATTACATCCTAAAAGCCCAATCCTATGTATTATCTACTCAGAAGAAAATCCCATTGTAGTCAATGAAGATAATTCCCAGGTAAAAGTGGATCAGTCCGATCCTATATGTATCTACTAAGAAATAAATTTCATTGTAGCCAATGGTGATTACTCCAGGTAAATGTAGACAGGAATTATATTTTAGGAGCCCAATCGTATGCATGTCTACTCAGAAGTAATTCCCATTTGTAGCTAATGAGAATTATAGCCTAAAAGCCCAAACCTACAGGTATCTAATCCTACGGGCATATCTACTCAGAAGTAAATCCCACTGTAGCTAATGGGGATTACTCCCAGATAAATGTGGACAGGAGTCCAGCCTGGGAGTCCAATCTTATGCATGCCTACAAGGAAGTTGATCCCATTGTAGCCAATGGAGTTTATTCCCAGGTAAAATGTGTAAAATACAGCCTGGGAGTCCAATCTTATGTGTGTCTCCTCAGAAGTAAATCCCATTGTAGCTACTGAGATCTACAGCCTAAAATACCAATCCTAAAGGTATCTATTCAGAAGTAAATCCCATTGTAGCCAGTGGGGGTTACTTGCAGGTAAAATGTGGACCGGAATACAACCTATGAGCCCAATCTGATGCATATCTACTCAGAAGTAAATCCCAACGTAACCAATGAGGATTACTCACAGGTAAAGATGAATAGGATCGCAGAAGAAGTCATTAAACGGTGAGCTAACAAGACTGTAGCAAGTTTTAATGACTGTTCGCAAAACTTTATCAGGACCAGCTGGATGCCTCTTTTCTCCTTACTAGCGGTTGTAAAAGAAGAGTACAGTCCATGAAAGCCACATGCCTTACCTTGTTGGAGTAGGGAGGCTTGCTGAGGTCGATCCCATCCCGGATGAGTTTATCCCTGATCATGATCTTGAGCCTGAGTTTAGGGTAAGTCACCAGGTCCTGGGTGGAGATGGAGATGCCCAGTTTCCTGGGATGCTCCAGGCTCTTCCTCCAGGTCTTGGCCTCGTATTGCTCCACCAGGTGGCTGGTGTAGATCTCCGGGGAAGGTAAGCCCTGCTGGGGCTCCAGGGTGAAGTAAAGCCCGGCTGTGGTCTGGTCCTCCTCCTTCAGCCTCTGCACTGCCTCTTGGATGCGCCTCCTGTGATGTGGGATGGAGACCCCAATGGCATCCAAGTCTGGGTCCCCAATTTGCTTGCACACCTCCAGGTCGTCGTAACCATTATCCACAAAGGACTGGGCGTACTGGGAGAGCTTCAGGGTCTTCAGCCACTCGTACACAATGTTGGCACACATGATGGAAGAAGAGGAGGAAGGATCAAGGGGGGAAAATCCAACTTTGTGGGTTCTTTGATCCTCCAGGATCAAACCCACCAATGCACAGTCCTGTGGTCAGCAAAGCACCATCCCCAGGGGTGGATCAATGCAATGCAATGCAATCCCCAAAGCAGATCTCACAGCAATGCCAGGCTCAGAACACGATCCAAGGCTTGTCTACTCAGAGGTAAGTCCCATTCTAGTCAATAGGGCTTACTCCCAGGAATGTCTCAAATCTGGGTGTAAAGCAATGCAATGCAAGCCCCAAAACGGATCCCGCAGCAAGAGAGCAATGCCAGGCTCAGAACCCAATCCTGTGCCTACTCAGAAGCAAGTCCCATTCTAATGAATGGGCATACTCCCAGGAAGGTCTCCTTTCCCAAACCTGGGTGTGTGGCAAGCAATGCAACGCAACAGTAGCTCCCACAGCAGCAACAGAGAGTAGGCTGCCAGGCTGAGAACCCAAGCCTACTCAGAAGTAAGTCCCATTCTAGTCAATGGAGCTTACACCCAAGAAAGTCTCAAACCTGGAAAGCAATGCAAACCCCAAAGCAGCACTCCCTGAAGCATCAGAGCTGGCTGAGAATCCAAGCCTACCCTGAAGTAAGTCCCATTCTAGTCAGTGGGGCTTACTCCCAGGAAAGTCTCCCTCCTCAAACCAGGGCGCCTCCAGCCCTCGGGAGGGCTGTGTGGAGAGACCAGTCACCCCCCAGAGGTCCTTGTAAGGGGGGTCCCATCTCCACAGCAGCACCCAGGAGCGACCCTCCTTATTGTGACTGGACTGCTGTTGCTGCTGCTCCTCCCTTGCAGCTCCTCTGCCTGCTCTGCTCTGCCCTGCTGGGTGCTGGTGCTGGGCGCGCGCCTGGCTTCTCCTCTCGCCCCACGTCCAGCCAGGCGGGAGGGAAGGAAGGGAGGGAGGGAGGAAGGACCTTCTCCAGGCAGCAGCAGCAGCACTGCTGCCGCCTCCTGCCACTTCTCCTCCGCCTGTGCAAAGCGGTGGCACATCCCCTCCCTCCTCAGGGCTGCCCAGCCTTCCCTAGGCGGCTCCCCCTTGCCCTTCTGCTTCCTCTCCCTCACCACATCTGTCCTCTTTTGACAGGACACATCCTCTTTTTTTAGCCTTGCATCCTGGGAAAAAAGTCTTCATTCTCCTCCTTTTCCTTATGGTCAGGGTGATCATAACTCCTCTTTTTCCAGGTCTTGTCCTCTTTCTTAACCTGGAAAAATAAATCTTCAGTCTCCTCTTTTTCCTTGTGAGCAGGTCAGGTGACCATAAGTCCTCTTTTCCAGGAATGTCCTCTTTTTTAGCCTTGTGTTCTGGGGAAAAAATTCTTCCTTGTCCTCCTTTTCCTTGTGAGCAGGTCAGGGTGACCATAAGTCCCCTTTTTAAGCCTCCTGTCCTGGAAAAATAAATTTTCCTTGTCCTCCTTTTCCTTGTGAGCAGAAAGAGGGTGACCATAAGTCCTCTTTTTCCAGGACACATCCTTTTTTTAGCCTTGTGTTCTGGAAAAAAAAATCTTAATTGTCCTCCTTTTCCTTGTAAGCAAGCAGCATGTAGCCTTCCTTAATCCACAAATTATATGTAATAAATTGGACTCCAGCAGGTTTGCACCAACCCTGTAGAAGTGGTTGTTAACAAGAGATAGGACATATAAAGTTTAAAAATAGCCATTTAAAAGTGGCTGCCAGATGGGCATAAAACCGGTTGTTAATTTCTTTGAATCCCATCACTGATAATAGCTTTAAAAATAAGAATAAAGTGTTTAAATTAACCATACGAAAACAATATATATATGTTTGCATTAACTTTTATTTTGTCATGTCCTACATTTTCAGGGGGGCTTGTCCTCTTTTTTGATCATGACATATGGTCACCCTGGGCAAGCACAAGCTGACCATGTGTCCTCTTTTTCTAGGAATGTCCTCTCTTTTTAGCTTAGTGTCCTTTAAAAAAATCTTCACTGTCCTCCCTTTTCTTGAGCAGGCAGCATGGAGCCTCCTTGAAATTCCTTGAAATGAGATGTAATAGTTTTAAATTAAATAATAAGCAATAGAGTGTTTAAAATAAGCACAGGAAAGAAATATGCATGAGTGTTGTGTTTTTCTTGGTGTGTCCTACATTTGAGGGGCTTGTCCCGTACTGCATAGAGGATCCCCCTATAACACCCCTACTCACCCCTGCAATGAGTAGGGTGATGGAGCCACCTCACCTCTCTTTTTCATGGGGAGAGAAGCAGTGTCTGCTCCCCACAAAAAGGGGAGGACCAATACTCTGAGTGAAAGCCCTATACCTACTCAGAAGTAAGTCCCATTATAGGCAATAGGGCTTACACCCAGATAATTGTGGATGGAGTTGCATAGAGGTTCACATCTCTCTGAGTGTATGTCTACTCAGACCTAAGTCCTATTGTGTTCAATGGTGTTTCCCCTCAGGAAAGTGTGTCTAGGATGGCAGCCTTATTCACTGACCCATGGTAGAAGCCCATAGTTAAGCTTACTCAGAACTGAGTCTTATTGAGTGGAATGGGGAAAAGTGGGAAAGTGTGGCTAGGATGCCTATCCTAGGCATGTCTACTCAGAAGTCCCATTGTGTTCAATGAGACTTACTCCCAGGAAGCTATGAATAGGATTGCAGACAGACTGCCCATCCCTAGGTATGTCTATTCAGAAGTTCAGTTACAGTCAGTGGGGCTTACTCCCAGGAAAGCATGGCTAGGACCATGATCCTACAGCCCAATCCTAGGCATGTCTACTCAGAAGTAAGTCCCCCTGTGTTTGGTGAGACTTATTCCCAGGAAGGTATGAATAGCATTGCAGCTAGAGTGCCCAAACCTAACCATGTCTACTCAGAAAGACCCATTAAAGACAATGTGGCTTACTCCCAAGTGTGGATAGGATTGCAGCCTGAGTCACTTACCCTCAGCAAAAATCTATGATTGTGAGTTGACTTACTCATTGAGTTGAACTGAATTGGGTTTAGCCCCAGATCAGTGTGAACAAGCCTGCAGCCTTTTATACCTCACACCTTAATACTCTCCTGAGCATGCCTACTCTGAAGTAGTCACTCACCCACTTAAACAAGGGAAGAGAGAAATGCATGTCTACTCAATGTGTTGGATGCTGTGGAAAGTTGGACTAGGATTAGGGCCCAGTCCAATGCCTGTCTAATTTGAAGACCCACTATAGTCAACGGAGCTTACTCTCTTACTCTCGTGTACAAATGCATAGAATTGCAGCCTTATTCACTTACCTTCAGTATAAGCATATGAATGCTTACTTGGAAGTAAGTCTAATTGAATTGCATGTGGCTTACTTCCAGGAAAGTGGGGCTAGGATGGCAGCCTTAGGACCCAATCCTATCCTACTTTCTAGCTCTGGTGTAGCCACAATGCAGCCCCTTGGTAAATCTGGTCTGATCATCAAGAAGGCCTGGTAGGAATTTTTTTGTTTTGTTATCCAAATTGGTCTTGGTTGGCTTTTTTATTTACCACCCACACTGCTAAGGGAGGAAAGGTGTGATCAGTAGATTTCATGTGCTAAAATTGGTTACTGTGATGCCTTTCTTTTGGAGGCACAAGAGTACATAGAATACCAGTGAGATGGAAGTGAAATGTCTAGTGGTCTTCTAGTGGTTTAGAAGTACCTATTGGTCTTCATCTGCCCTCTGAACCATCTAGTGGACCACTGTAAGCTACACAAAGCAGGACTAGATGTCCTCTGGGCCTGATCCAGCAGGGGTCTTATGTTCTTACCTTGTGAGAAAGCCCTAGTGACTGCTCCTCCACCACAGGATGCAACACATATGCTACTGCACACCTGCATCAGCACTGGAAGATTGGAAAAGATTATTTGCTTATTTAATTTTCATTATTTAATTATTTGCTTATTTAAATAATTACCTTTTTTTTGCTTGGCCTCAGCAGAAGCCTATGCATGCTTACACAGAAGTATGTCTCATTGAGTTGTACAGGGCTTTCTCCCAGAAAAGTGTGGATGGGATTGTAGCCTTAGTTCTGCCTCCTATGCCCAAAGTTTGGAAGAGTAGGCAAAGGATAGATGAAATACCTGGAAGCCTCTTTTCCACCCTGAGGAAGATGAGCATGATCCTGCACCCAAAGCAGGTTGCATGCAGAACTGATTCAATGTCAGGTGGTTGGTTTTTTCCCCTCTCCTTCTCTCCTCTTGGGTGCAGTAACTACTTTAGTAATTCACTCTAAAGAAATAAACTGCACCCCCTTGAAGCAACAGAGCTGCCTAAGAACCCAATCCTCTGGCTGCCTACTCACAAGTAAGTCCCTTTCTAGTCAATGAGGCTTACTTCTAGGAAAGTCTATCTCCTCAAACCTGGGTGCCTATTTCTGGGGGTCACCTGAATATTTTTCATTTCAGTGGACCCATAAAGAAGACCATTCTAGGGAAACAGGTACGAGAATGGTCCTCTGAACATGCACCATGATTTACAGTGTAATCCCATAACTCAGAAGGAAGGCTTCCCATATGTCCAGCAGGAGATAGAACTGGACTCTTGAAAAATGGGGATAGAACTGGAACCAGAGAAAGAGGGAATGGGAGAGAGAAGTAAGTAAACCTCTGAGATCAGGTTTTCTTTCTTATAGCTCCCCCTGTACCAACAAGACAGCAAAGTGTAGCAGGTCTTTTGCAAAGATTTCTCTTTCCTGCAGCTCTGCCTCCTCCCTGCTCTACCATTTCTCCACTTCTGGACTCCCAGCTCCCCCTGATGGCCTCTGCTGAAAATATCCAAGCCAATCGGGAAATGAGATATACTGCCTTCAAATACTGGTATGGTATTATTTTCTACAGGAGAAGCATTTTGGGCCAGGAAACAAACAAACGAAAAAGCCCTGTAGATGGTGACATGTAATGACTGTGTGCATTTGTCTCGTGTGTCATAATGCATAATAGGTAAAGGTGACCCCTCAGGTTGCCCTGCTGGCCGTGACCAAATGTAGTGTGTGATGCTCGTCCCCGTTTCTGAACTGAAGAGCCAGCGTTGTCCAAAGACACTTCTGTGGTCATGGGACGGGCATGACTATATGCCACACAAAACTCTGTTACCTTAGCTTTACCTAAACCTGTTTACTATGATCCCAGAGTGCCAGGAGGAACGGGGAGTATATCAGAGCAATCTAACTATATCAAATCAAACCAGATCTGACCTTTCTTTATCTTGTTCATGCTAAGTGTGATGTCATCCTGGGTGAATAGGATAGAGTGCTTGGGACAGGCTTTAATAGGGAGAGATAATATATATATAATGGACATTAGATGTAATAAAATGCTGTGTTTTATTCTTCTTCAGTATTTGTACGATGTGAGACGTTCACTTGTTGTGGATTGGCATTTCCTCCAGTCCATGATGGACGCGACAGGAAGATACCTGGTTGGCTTGTCACAGGGTCCTGTCGCCAGGACATTGCCTTTCCCACCAAAGTGGTCCCATCCTTAGCCCAGCTCCTGCCAACCTACCAGTCTGAAATCACATAAGTGCAGGTAAGAAAATAAGTACTATCTCAATTGGAAGGTAACAGCATTCTATGTGCTTACTCATGAGTAAGTGCACGGACATTTCCTCTAGAAAACTGTCCAATCCTTTCTTAAAGGCATCTAGTTCAGACACCTTCACTATTTAGTTTATTTATTTTTATTTGTTTAATTTATATCCCGCCTTTCCTCACCTGCAAGCCTGACATCATGTAGATGTTGAATAGCATGGGGGATAGAATGGAACCTTGTGGCACCCCGCACCGAAGAGGCCAGGGTGCCGAGCAAGCATCCCCCAGCACCACCTTCTGGGATCTGAGAGCCAGGAAGGAGCAGAACCACTGCAAAACAGTGCCTCCAATCCCCAACCCGTCCAACCGACCTAGAAGGACACCATAGGCGATGGTGTCGAAGGCCACTGAGAGGCCCAGCAGGACCAACAGTGACGCACTCCCCCTGTCCATTTCCCAGCACAGGTCATCCACCAAGGCAACCACGGCAGTCTCTGTCCCAAACCCTGGCCTGAAACCAGATTGGAAGGGATCCGGATAATCAGCTTCATCCAGGACCTTCCGAAGCTGGGACGCCACCACCCACTCAACCACTTTGCTCAGAAATGGGATGTTTGAGACTGGAAGATAGTTGTTTAAGTTTTTAGAGTCCAGGGAGGGTTTCTTCAGGAGGGGGCGAACCACTGCCTGCTTTAATGCAGAAGGCAACACCCCCTCCCTCAGAGAGGAGTTCACTACCCTCCCTGTCCATTCGGCCAGTCCATCCCGGGCCAATCTGATTAGCCGGGCTAGGCTAATTGTCCAGCAAGCAAATAGATGGTCTCACACTACAGAGAATCCTGTCCACATCCTCAGGTTCTACAAGCTGAAAGGAATCCCAAAAGATGGGATTCACTATATCATGGGGCAAGGAATAAAAATTTTAGTTTACACTCTCTATTTCTCTGCTGTGTAGGAGGAAAAAGAACATCCCTCTATTCACAGCATCCATCTCTTGCATTGTTTTGTATGTTTCAATCATGCCACCTTCCAGCATGTTTAAAGTGGTTTCAAAACTTTTCAAAGTTTCAATCTTTTCCTGTGTCAGTCCTCTTCATGTGTTCAGGTCTGCTTCTGAATGTGAATATACAAAACATTCCCATGCAAACTCTGTGGTCGCATGTTATTTGAACCTGGGGGAGAGACCATAATCTCAGTTTGTAAAGGAAGAGGAAGGAACCCTAGGAATTGCGTGGGGGAAAAAAAAATCACTGAAAATATCCATATGGAATTACAGTTAGGCAACCATAGAAGCCACATAAAAATATCAAGTTGTGATTAAAGTCATGGTTGTTTTGGCCCTAACATCAATGTAGAAAAGACATTTACAAGGCTATTTCCACACAAGATTTTTCTGGAGTAGTTTAGGTATGCAGAAGTGCACCACTGTAGATTATAGAAAAACACATGATGGTCTTCACACACACACACAACTCCCTGCACATAGAACACTATCCCTACAATCCAGAGTAACTACAGTAGCACGTAAGAGACATTTACGTTGATGTCGTTACAGCACCACCAGGTGAAAACCTATGGGAAATTCCTACTGCAATCCAGAGTAAATTGTTCTTACATCAGAGCAAGGACTCCCCATAGTTATTCTGGATTGCACCCTAAGAGCCTAATCCTATACCCCTTGAGACTCACAGTAGCTGCATTGGATGTTGCAAACACACTATAAGATATATTCATGGAGGGTCACTGGTGCTAGGACAGTGCCATAAACACTGGGTCTCAGCATCAGGTGGAGTCACTGTGGGAGTGCCAGGAAGTCAGTTGCATCCCTAGGTGGTGGTGTGGGTGGTGGGAGGAGAGATTGGCTCAGAAAGTGGCTGGGAATGGCAAAGTACTGCTTCACTTCAGCCTGTCATCAGTGTTAGGCTGCAAAGCCCATCACAGGGGTTCTCCACAACAGCCAGAATGAGTAACCTCATTGTGCAGCCAAATATCCCTTTCCCCTAAGGAGACCTCTATCAGCCACAGGTCATGTGATCCCTAGAAGGCACCAGGCACCCCCAGATACTGGGTATCCCTGTCAGGTACCAATCACTGGGTGCCAGGCATCATGTGGGCACCAGGTATCCCTGCTGGTCAGCGGGGACCACTGGGTGGCAACAGACATCAGCAGGAAACATGCAATGGGGATCCCTTGTGGGCATGGGCACCACTTATTCCTGTCAGGCACCAGTCACAGGGTACCAGGCACTACAGGATACCACACACCAGTCAGGCACTGTGCTTCACTACTGGGTACCAGGCATCACTGGGTGGCAGCAGGCAGCTGGAGCCTGGCACCATCAGGCACCATGCACCATTGAGCATCTCAAGACACCACTAGACAGCTGGCACCGCTGGGAACAAGGCATCCTTTCAGGCAGTAGACATCCCTGTGAGTACTCATAACTGGGCAACATGGAGTGCTGGGCATCAGGTACCACTGGGTAGTGGGCACCAAATTGGTTCTTAGAGGACCCTTACATCACAGAAGTAATACACTCCCTAAATTTCAAGCTTCTAGGTCCAAGGGTTGAGGCTGTGCGTCAGCAATTCTTCAGTGTAAGGTATATACGAATAAAAACGTGTTGTGCCCCTTTTCATCCTCTTCTGGTTTGAATTTAAAAAATTGGTTCTTAATGGTTGCCTACATCACAGAAGGAACACCCTCCCCAAATTTAACACTTCGAGGTCTGATGATTTTTGACTGGGCATTGATCAGTCAGTCAGTCAGTCAGTCAATGAGAGCACAATCCTAACCAATTTAGGCAACTAAGGGCAACACAATTTACCCACTCCCTTTTCTGTGAAGACATGGGCATGTCTGTACACTGGCCTCACTCTCCCAGGAGTGGCACAGAAGTACATAGTTTATAACACCTCTAGGCCAGCACAGGACTTGGGCCAGGAAGTATGCTGGCCTAACAGGAGGTTAGGACTGCAGCTTGAGTCAGTGAGTGACTCTTCTATTATACAGTGATGCCTCATTAACAAATTTAATTTGTTCTGGAGGCATGTTTGTTAAGTGAAACATTCTTTACATGAAGCGGATATTCCCATAGGAAATAATGAAAACTCAGACGATTGGTTCCACAACCCCCAAAATATTCATATAAAAATATTAACTGGATGTAAAAAATGATGACATAACACTGGGATTGAATTCAAAACATGCATTCAATGTGCATGATCTTATGAAGTCTACTTAGGCTGCAGTCCTAAAGACACTTTCCTGGGAGTAAGGCCCATTTAACACAATGGGGCTGACTTCTCAGTAGACATGGTTAGGAGGCTGCAATCCAAGACACCTTCAAAGTGTCTCCCCACTTTCTCCTTCTCTCCATCCTGAGCCTCTCTCTCCCCTGCTCCCTTCTGGCCAGCCCTGAGCTGCTTCCCTCTTCTCCACTGTTCTTCTCTCCCTCCGGCCACAGGAGGAACAGCATGGAAATCTTGCTTTCCCTATGGGCAGGTGCGCTAGGCAGCCCTGACACTTTTTAAACAGGCTGCCGGCCAGAGCCTCTGCCCCAACTGCCAACGAATGTGTTCTTTACGTGAAGCACAGTTTGTTACATGAAGCAGAATCCTAGAGAAATTTTTGTTTGTTACGTGAAACATACTTTACGTGAGGTGCCACTGTATATATAGATTGCATTGCTGAATCTATATGTAGTCTTTCCCCCTCTTGAGTCATTTCAAAATGCTTTAGAAAACTGTTCCCATTCTATCACATTTCAGTACAGTAGCTGTGAAATGAAAATCTAGATTTTCATCAGAGTGTTAATAGCCACCCAAAGACACACCCAGAAGCTGTTTATTTGAAATTATCATTAATAGGCTAGAGATTATATCTATTTAATTAGATGCTTTTAGATTTCAGAAAAGTGTCTAGCATAATTTGACAACACTGTCTAATTAGCACCAGATGCTTAATGGAACACTAACGATGTGTGAAAAGCAAAAGGTTTTAAAAGAAAGATTCACAGGTTTTTTTTAAGCTACAAAAGTAAATATTAATTATGACAGACAAGATCTGAACTGGTTCAGAGCACAGTTTTTGATGGTCACAGGGATGGGAGAGATTTGGGATTATGTAAGTATCCAGATTTAGAATAGAAGGAGGATAACTTGACACTGGAGCCTGACTACATTATACGTTTGCTTTGAATGGGCAACATTCAGATTACAGTATAATTGGTCTTCAATTAAGAATTTTTTAATTATTCTGGATTGCGCCCTATGAGCACAATCCTAACCATGTCTACTCAAAAGGAAGCCCCATTGTGTTCAGTGGGTCTTACTCCCAGGAAAGTGTTTTTTGGATTGCAGCCTAAATTGTTTTGGATGCTCTAAAAATCTCACTTTTAAAAAATTCTTACATACTAAGAATTCTTAAATACTACGAGAAGTCCTTGCTCCGGAGTAAGAACAATTTACTCTGGATTGCAATATGAATTTCCTATAGGTTTTCACTAGGTGGCGCAGTAACTATGGGTGCACATAATGTCTCTTACGTGCTCCCGTAGTTACTCTGGATTGTAGGGACAGTCTATTTTTCCATGTTTGGTAGCAAGTACATGAAGTTTGTTGCATCTTACGTTCTCAAAACAGTTACCAGCCATGTATTATTTGAATTCTTACTTACTAGCTCAGGCCTTTCAGCTCAGGACTCCCTTCTGAAAATGATAAAAATGTCTCTATCTCCTAGAAGTGATATCATGGCCAGAAGTGACTTCAAAAAAGAAGTGACATCACTGTGAATCCAGAGGTCCTCCAAGACTACACAGAAGTAAACCCCATTGTGTTCATTGAGACTCAGGCTGCAATCCTAATCCCCAGTGAGGCCCAGCATAAATCCTGGCGTAAGTCCTATGCTGACCTGCAGGTGTGACAAAAATGCCATAAGGCACTTCTACCCTACACCTGGGAGGATTGGACCAGTGCACAAGCATATGCTGACCTCTCCACAGCTCAGCTCACTCCACAGCTCATCCTCACAGGAGAATGTAGTTACAGTAATTAGATGTCAACAAGACCTAGGGATAAGATATAGAGGTTTGGGGGTTCAGGAATGTAAATATTATATATCTTTAAATGCTATGTCATATGCTTTATATGAAAATCAGGTGTTCAATTTCGTATTTCCCAGCCTCCTTCATCTTTTTGTATATCAAAATAGTTTTTGGCCTTGTCCAAATAGTTTCTTAAAAATTATTTGTGCCTCATAATCAATTATTGTAATTAAATGTGTGCCAATTATGAAGTCTTTTGTCTTAGTGCCTGAACAAAAATTACCCAGGAAAATGCTTTCTTTCTCACGAAGAAAAACTCTTAAGAAAAACCCTTAAACCCTTCATGCAAAATTTCTTTTTCTTAAAATGAAAAAGAGTGTGATATAGGGAAATTAAGCATGTGAAGAGTCCATTCTTATAAAACCAAGGTGAGCGTGTGGACACGTCCCGCTCGAATACCATGGGGATTAAGAGGTTAACAGACTCCACACTTCTTGGTTCTTTCAGGGGTCCACTCGTAGAAGATTTGCCCTACAATCTAGAGTAACTACAGGAGCACGTAAGACACATTACGTGTACCTGTTGTTACTGCACCACTTAGTGAAAACCTATGGGAAATTCATATTGCAATCCAGAGCAAATTGTTCTTACACCGGGGGCAAAGACTCCCCGTAGTTACTCTGGATTGCACCCATAATCTGTTTACTTGGTCAAATAATAGAAATCAGCAGTGCTGAATTTTAATAAAAAACAACTAACTTCCAACAAAGCTTTAAACCAATGGGTTTTGTTAAATAAGTCATTAAAGATTGTCTTAAAATATCTGGACATCAAATAAATAAACCAATACACTTTTAGAATTTAAGAAGATAGTTTTCAACATTTGCTGAGGGATATATCAGAATTTAACAACATGTTCATTTTGGGGTACCATCTGAAATTTTAGGAGAAAAGGAATGTACCAGTCTTTTGCTGGTACATTCCTTTTCTCCTGTTTTTCTCATAACTGTCCCTAAATGTGCAAAATTTTACACTTTTAGTCTCTTGGATTATTAACCTGTTTCAAAAGTATTGTTCAAAAAATATGCTTTGTCATATTTTTCAGCAAAGAAGTAGGAGGAAACGTGGTTCAGGGAGAACCCTTATGTGATCATGTGCTCAGCCATACCACTGGTCTTAACAAACAATGTAAAAATATTTTAATAACTATGACGCAGAACTCCAGATAAAATCTTTGCCTATTTAGTTGTGTAATTTAGAGTCCTGTCATATGAAGGATAATCTAATAATATATTGTGCATTTTCTTATTCCTTAAAGACATTCATAATTACAACTTCACATTAGAAAATTTCATATAACTTGTTGTCCAGTTGTGAACTAAAATAATTTTGGCTTCTGATTCTATGATGAATTAAACTATCGGGTTATAATTGTACTAATCAAGTCCAATAAATATATGCTTTCATTGAAAGCATCCTTCTAAAATGTAGAATGGTGCTTTTGAAGAGTGGATGGAAACAAGTGACCTATTTTGGATTATATAAGGAAAAGGAGAAACTTTACCATCACGAAGAACAGGCTTTAGAAGTTTAAGCAATAAAATGTTAGTGAGAGCTGCCATCATGTGGTAAAAGTATGAACTTGAGATATATTCTGCCAGTCACCTGTGAATTCCTGTACAAGATGTTTTGTTATGATGATATAGTCTATTTTACAAGAAACTGGACAAGCTGTTGAAGTGGATGAGTGAGTGGAGGATAAAGTCTTCAGAAGATATGGATACAGGTGACAGTTGGCCCTCCTCCATCTCTGCCTATCTGTTGAGGGCATGGCTCAGGCAAAGAGTGGTTCCCAACCCCATCCCAAAAACAACAGATCATTTATGGCTATCATATGGAATAAGGGAGACGCTATGGTGGCACCCAGTCCTCCTCATGGTGGCACCAGGGACTCCCTATTACTGAACCAAACACAGTCCAGCACCAGTGACTGGCCTTCACGACAGGCCAACCAACTTTTCCCATTTGTCGCATCAAACACAGATCAAATGAGCACATATTCCTGACAAAGTCATACTCCTGGGAATGACTTGTGTAGACAAGGCCCCAAGACACAACATCTGTGTTGCAACACTCAATGTTGGCTCACTCACTGGAAGATCAGATGAGCTCGCCAGAGTGCTCAAACAACACTGCATTGGCTTTTGTGCGTTTTGAGAGACTTGCTGGAGTGTTTCAAACTCCTGGCCCACTGGTGATGGCTACAAAGTTCTCTGCCATGGAAGCCCAAATACATGCAATGGTGTTGGCATCGTCACCTTGAGACAACTCTGTAACATAGTTTCAGAGGTAGGACATTTTGATGACCGCATCATTAAGATGGTTCTCGTCATGGCGAAGCAGCACATTCACTTCTTCTCTGCTTACATACTCCAGACTGGTTGCACTGATAATGTAAAATTCACCTTGCTTGACAAGAAGGTCAATGAGGTGTCCTGCAGGCTATATCATTATTCCCGGTGACCTCAATGGTCACATAGGCAAAACAGCTGATGGCTACAGTAGTCAAGGTGGCCACAGATTCAGGACTCGCAACAGTGATGTCGACAGAATATTTTGCAGGTGCCCAGAACCTAGTTTTCATTAACAGCTAGTTCCAGAAGAGGCCTTCACACCTTGTGACCTACTACAGCAACAGCATATTGTCACAGATTGGTTATATCCTCATGCGTCTGCACGATCTGAAGACGGTCATAAACTCCAAAGCTATTCTGTTTGGAATAGTTGCTTCTCAATGTCACCCACTTGTTGATAAGTTGCACATTGAGATGCCAAAACAGAAATACAAAGAGCGTACCGGAACTATACTCATCAAGTGGTGGCGTATACAAAAGAAAGAGACCGAACTTGTCAAATGCATCCAGCTGCCAGCCATAACAAACTGTTGAAGAAATGTGGCAGAAGGCAACATACGCAATTAGCGAGGCTGCACACACAACGCTTGGCGTGACAAAGCCGGGGAGGTGCCAAATTGACAGAGATACCTGGCTCTGGACTGATGACGTCAAGGCAAAGGTGCGAGAGAAAAAGCAGCTCTATCATGTCTTTCTCAATAGCAAGACACCTATCAAATGGCAGAAGTACAAGGATGCCATTCATGAAGCAAAAAAAGCTGTTGCCTCTTCAAAAGCAGCCCACTATGAAGTTGTTTACAAGAAGCTTGACACACACGAGGGTGAGCATGATATCTACCACCTTGCATGGCGCCACCAAACTGAGGATGTCGAGAAATTTTGTGGTGTAAATAATGAGAATGGACAGCTGATCACCAGTAGGAGGCAGGCAACTGAATGCTGGGGCACATACTTTGAAAAGATCTTCGCAAAGGAATTCCCACACCCCACCCAGCCCATTTTTGGTCCTGTGCAACTGATTACACTTGAAGAGGTCACAGAGGCATTGAAGTGGATAAAGCCAGGCTAGGCTACAGGTCCTGATGACATTGCCACCAAGCTCTGGAAGTCACACTGCTGAAACCCAGTTAAGTGGCTCACAAGCTTCTTCAACCAATTTACGGAGCAGAAGACACCTGCCAATGGGCAACATAGCAGGACAGTACCAATCTGGAAGAAGAAAGGCAGCCCTGCTGACTGTACAAACTATTGACTCATCCAGTTTCTTTCACACAATGAAAATATTCAAGAGGATCATTGACCACCACATTCACGATATTGTACAACACACGATGAACCAAGCAGGCTTTATTAGTGGTTGTGGCACAAAAGATGCAGCGTACGGTACCCAACTTCTGTTTGAAAAGCACAGAGAAAAGCAAAAACCACTGCACGTCACCTTTCTTGACCTTGAAAAGGCTTTTGACCATGTGCCACATGATGTCACCTGGTTTGCGTTGCGTTGGTGAGGGGTTCCAGAAGAGCTAGTCTGCTGGGTGAAGCTCTTGTACAAAGACCCAAAGAGCCATATCCAGGGTGCTGCTGGAATATCAAAATATTTCCATATTACCGTTGATGTCAGCACTGTCTCCACTGCTGTTCATCAAGGTGATGGACATCATCACCTGTGAGCTGCAAAACTCAATGCCATGGATGGTCCTCTACGCAGATGACATCCTCCTCACATCAGAAAACAAGGAAGATCTAGAGCAGCAAGTTCAAGCTTGGAGCGATTGTCTTGCAATGTTTGACCTCCGCCTCAACACCAAGAAGACTGAGCGTATGACTACAGATCACAGTGAGTCTGGGACAATCCATGTAAACGGTGCTAACCTGCCACATACCGAGACATTCTAATATCTTGGCTCAACAATTGCGGCTGACAGCAGCCTGACTCATGAGACCACCGCACAAGTAAAAGCAACCTGGGCAAAGTGGCGCACAATGACAAGATCAATGACCAACTTAAATCTAAGATCGACTGGATGGTCATTTGGCCACTTGTGCTTTATGGAGCTGAATGCTGGCCAGTGATGAAAGAAACTGAACGTTGCCTTAGTGCCACAGAGATAAAGATGCTGTGATGGATCAGTGGTGTTACTTGCTTTGACCACATCTGCAACAATGACATGTGGCAGCGATATGACATTGCTTCTATCGTTGATGAGGGCTCATCTCCAGTGGTATGGCCATGTTCTGTGTGCCAACAGCAACACAAAGGCTTGATGAGCACCTGTCAGGGATGCTCTAAGGGGATTTCCTGCTGCAGGCAGGGGGTTGGACTAGATGACCTACTAGGTCCCTTCCAACTCTATGATTCTAACACCATAGCACAGTTGGGCCGGCAGTTGGAAGTCAGCAGCAAATGACGGAAGATCAGATCAAAACAGTGCTGGCTTGACACACTGCATGGCGACCTGAAAACCACCCACCTGACCCAGACCAAGCCTACAACCAGGAGAAATAATGCCAAAGATCCAGAGCAGCGGACCCCATCACTGTGCAGGATAAATGCTAAAATAAAGATGACACAGATACAGGCAGATATTGGCCATTACGCTATGCAAAAGCAGTAATAACGGATATAAAATTTAGGAAGACTCAAATCGTTTTCTTCTTTCTCCATCTTTTATTCTAGTCAATTTTGGTGACAATCTCCCGCAAAACATCTTACTGCTGCAAAACTCTTGTCTGCCATGTGTATTGATGAGCTCTCGATTCCAGTGTTGCCACTCCTACAGCAGAGTGGCTACCGACTTATGGAGGTAGCTGCAGTTGGAATTTGACTTGAGACTCAGAGCAGTTTCTGTCACAGTAGGAAGAAGCTGCAAGTAAGGGAAACACACTCTTTTGTGTGGCACTCAGGTCTCAAACTGCTGAACATCAGGTTGACAAGCACAGTGTCTTTATTCACTGAGTTGCCGCAGCCCTATGTGCACTTTCTTCCAAGTAGACATTCATATTAACTGGACTGCATGAACCTTAGAAATTAAGAGGATCAAGATAGGGGGTGTCAGCCTCTACTCTCAAAATATCAGCACTAGAGTTGGTCTGTTTCAGAGCAGAATACTGTGCCTTGTATGGCTTCATAGCTGCCACACAAGTAAGATCAATGCCAGACTAAATGATACCATGAGGATCATAAGCGGGTGTATAAAATCTACTCATGAGAAACCCACATCTTCCTGTGCATGCTGATCTTCCCCACCTATCAACCGGCAGGCTTAAATCCAGGAAACCCTCTCTGGCACTCGCACAACAGCTATCGAACAACTTTAATAACATCAACATGCAATGGAAAGCTAAATGGGCTGCTGAATGCCCAGATACAGGCAGCTACATAGAGGACCCTACACAAAAACTACCAGATTTTGACCTACCTCACCAGCTCTGAACAGGATCCGGACCCCGCATGGTGTCTGCCAGGATTCACTGTTTAAGTGGGGTCTTGCATCTACCCCTCAGTGTGACTGTGGTGCTCCTCAAAATATCCAGAACATTGTGTTCGAGTGTCCTTCAAAAGCCTACACTCACACAATGTCTGACTTTTTCAATATGGACCACTCTGTCCTTGAGTGGAAGGGGGGGGGGGTCTGGATCTGATTTTATCACTAAACCATGTATTGCCATACACTAAATAAATAAATTAGATACACCTGAAAACAATTCTTCTGATACTCCTCTTTCTGATGTAACCAGAAGGAAGGCCGTCTTCTGGCGTGAGCTACTAGCATTATTGTACAGTGGTTGATTTTGAGTTCCAACCTACTCATAATTTCTTAAGAAAAGTATGTACTGGAACTTAAAATTCCTTCCTAGCTTCTCACCAGAGCTCAGTTACCATATGCAGAAGAGATATATATTTTTCATCTTTAAAACTATTAATTCCCCTCAGTCTTCTTTCCTACTGTGTGCAACATACATTTATTGTTCCCATTGGAGCGGAGACCATCTTCTGGGATGAAAGTAATTTTCATTGAGCAAACTTTTTAAGGAAGGTAAGCATCAACCCCATCCCTGAATTCTGTTGCCCACAATCCAAAATGACCCTAATTGTTTTTGTAATATAGCTGCATTCATACATCTCAGTTCATCTCATTTGGTCCTTAGATGTATAGGATGAAAATTTATTTTATAGTTTTCTTATGAAAAAGATGGGATAGAAATAAGATAGTTGTTGCCCTTCTAGTCTACTGATAAGCTTCCAGAGGCATATTGCTAGCCACTTGCATAGTATAGAGGACTGACACACAATCTTATGCATGTCTACTCAGAAGTAAGCCTCACTGGGTTGAAATGGGATTATTTGTAAATGTGTATAGGATTGCTGCCTTTGATCTGATTGAATAATGTAAACACTATGATAATGCATTAACCATTTTTCCCTGCATCACCTCCTTGTTCTGAGCAGTTAAGTGTTCGGAGGTAGACTGTTTCTGTATCATCATCATCATCATCTTCATCAAGAAGTTCTAGAACAACCACAACTAAAATTTGTTAAGCAATCCTGCAGGGTAAATTAAACAGCTTGGCTGCTGCAAGGTTTCCTCTGAGTAATTATAAACCAACAACATCCCTAAACAGAAAAAATGATGCCAAGGAATGAGTCTATAAATACAAATCAGAAAAAAAATCAAATGATTATTTTTTACAAGGAAAGACTCTTAATGCAAGCACCACAATATTCTGTTATTAATGGAGTTGCAAGTTTACAACACCAGCTCATTTAACGAATGAGTCTTTTTTGTGGTATGTAAAAATACTAAAGTATTCAAGGAGCCCTAGAGGGTGGTTCAGAATTTTAGTATGAAGAGCAATGGAAAGCTCTCAGTTGGCCTACTTCAATGGCACCTTAACCACCATCACATTTCACTGTCAATAAATCAATCTCAAATGCCCAAAATCAAAACACGTTTACAGAGCTGAATAGAGAAAGTTTCAAGTGTAATATATGTGGCTAGAATACTAACCCCCACTTAGGCCAGCATAAGTCCTGTGCTTGTCACAAAAGTGCCATAATGAGTATCTGCACCACTCCGGGGGGGGGGGAAGGGTTAGGCCAGTGCACAGACATGTACTGGAGTCCCCACACCACCACAGAAATGGGAAGACAGGTGGGTTATGCTAGCCTAAATTGGTCAGGATGTTACATAAAATACTAACTGTGCAAACCTAAGCATGTGTACACAAAAGTAAGTTCCATTGTATTCAATAGTACTTATTCCCAGGAAAGTGTGGCCAAAGTCAGATAATGATGCATTAAGAGGAAAAAGTGACACATGAAATTAAATTAGGTTTGTTTTGTTTCAGGAGAGATTTGAATAGTTTATTTTGCCCAATCAGAGCCCTTCAGCATAATGACACATTCATGTACACATATGAACATTATTTTCTCAAACATTAATGTATAGTACATTTTTTTTCTTTTAAAATACCAGTTGCACAGGTATTTTTTATTTACAAAAATATCCCATACTTAATTTTAATGTTATGACATAATTTAGAATCAAGTACATTAAGTAAAATAACTATGCAATCTAACATTTCCATTTGTAACGGTATGGTCTCCAGTTCATAAGAAACTATATTTGTAGACAGATGAAATTGCAACCCTATCCTAAGACGCATTTCCCTGTTTCATCTTCAGGACACATAGTGGGGCGTTGCAAGACTGAAATTAATAAGCAAAAATGAGAAAAAAAATACAAACATGTACAAAGACTAGGATACATATAAGCTAGAAGTTTTATATTCAGCATGCTTACCCAGTGAGTAATGTTAGAAACATTTATTGATGTTTTTCATTTTTGTCCAGTGTTGCTTGTACAACAAAACTTTAGATACCAGAAAACTGTGTTTCTGCTAAATCTAACCAATATGAATTATCATAAATGAGTTAAGTGTAAAATCATTGGATTTACACTTTTGAAAAGGGAAATTAATATTGAACTGTTTCCACTCTTTCAAAATACCCAAAATGAAATAGTAATTTAAGGGATTATTGAAAAATGGAACATAAAAATTGGTGTCATTGTCCAATGGAAACATATTACCAAAGCCTAAAGTTTAGAAAGATCAACCTCTAAGGGCGCAATCCAGAGTAACTACGGGGAGTCCTTGCTCTGGTGAAAGAACAAATTGCTCTGGATTGCAATATGAATTTCCCATAGGTTTTCACTAGATGGTGCAATAACTATGGGTGCACGTAATGTCTCTTACGTGCTCCTGTAATTACTCTGGATTGCAGGGATAGTGCTTTACAATAACACACAGATTTAGTTGTATCTTTGATTTTTGTTATCCAAATCCATGCCTCAAAAATTTTAAAAAATTATATTCATCTGTGGATTTGAAACAAACATGATTTCTATAGGACATGAGTTTAATAATATTCCATGCACTTTTCTTGGTGTGATCTCAATGCATGTTTAATTTCAAATAATTCACATGTACTGGACATTTAACTTTGTTTATACCTCTCCTCACCATAAATTCATTCAACATAATCTTTTTTTTGGCAGCAATATTACTAACATTCACAGAGAAATAAAAGTCACAAGACCATACAGATATTTATTCAGGCTGTGGGAGCAAGTGCGGCTGAGAATTTGTATGGTAAACAAAAGGCAAACAATAAGCACTTTTAAATCATTGCACACACCACAAATACACTGCAAGTGCAGTCAGATTCATCCCATATGCATCAGAGCACTAACAAATAGGATGATTAATTAGCCAGAGATATATGCACTTTAAAAAACATTCTGAAAACAAATAGCAGTTCATGGATATAAAATATATGCAGAAACCAGAGCTCCAAAATACAAAAGAAAAGCTTTAACCAACAAAAATACATGAAACCTACTGTTTTTGGAATTTTCAAAGACTAAAGAAAACATGTGAAAATCTAGAATTGTATATATATTCACTGAAAAATAAGAGTTATGATAAATATCCATCAACAATCTGCAGCTATTCCAAAAGGCTTTATACATCATAGTATTTGTGTAAACACTTTACTTTCTCCTTGGAGCAGTTATATTAGATTTTAATTAAATGAGGTTTTAGGCTCTCTTTTCAATGCAGAGAATTCTAATCAATTTACGGTAATCTTTTGCTGTAAACTTGATTTGACATTTTATGCGAGTTTGATGCTTATATACACAAATTTAGATTCCTTGACAAACTTAACACTTCTTTAATTAAACTGTAACACTATACATTAATTTCATAAAACTATATTCTTATAATATTATGTATAAATAGTTTTATCACGATGGCTGCAATCCAGCCATGGCCACCTGTGCTCACTCATTGATTTCCAAATAACCAAGACATACTTCATTGTAGACTAAATTGCAGTTGTGGGATCAATAAACAAATCTGAAAGTGTTTCAGTAATTCAAAGATAAAAATGTAGACAAATTGTCTTTAGTGCTTTTACTGTACCCCCCCCCCCACCCACCCAGATACTAGCACTGGAACTCCCCCCACCACATACACTACTGGTGGATCATTTTCATGAAGCAGATCTGTTTGTACATTTCTTTACTTTCTCGGATTTTCTCCCCAAGTTAAAACGGAATAGAGAAGCCCCTTTCCAGAAGGGATCTGTCTATGCAATACACAATGCACAGCTATTGGTTTAGACAGTTTGCTGAAAGGAATGTTCTAAAACTATACTTAACTTACGTAAATACAGATGTATGTACATATTGCATGACTTTAAAATGTAAAAAGTGAAAGGATTAAGGCTGCAATCCTATACACACTTTCCTGAGAGTAAGTCCCAGAGAATACAGGGGGACTTACTTCTGAGTAGACATGCTTAGGATTGCACCCTAAGTCTCAAGCTTGCATTACTTAAAGTGCAGGGAAAAGAAATTCAAGTTTACAGTTCAGATTAGATCAGTGCTAAAGGAAGCAAAAAAGGAAAAAAAGTCACTGCACCAAAATTGCCTTTGGCTATAGCTTTCTAATGTATTTTCACATGAGGGATACCAGGCAAAAATGTGTACGAAAACAAGGACAAAGATGGAAGTTAGCTTCGTTTTATACTCAACATATATGAATGTATTTCTCTGCAGATGATGGCATCACACTTTCAGACTTGCTTGAAATACAGATTTACATGAACATTCAGAAGTTACAATTTGGCAGTTTTCTTAACGAAAGAAACATTTCTTCAGTTTATTATAAATTAAATATGGTAACATTACATGAAAGACAAGTAGCAGCAGTTTGTTTGCATTTTATCAGTATAAAAAGAATGCAATCGTTTGCCTAAACTGTGTATATTCTCTGGAGCAATGACAGCAAATTGCACCTACGGCATAAGCCCTGATCCAGTATTGGCCGCTTGATAACCACAAAACACAATGGAAGGGCCTTGCCCGGTCTGGCCCTTTCTGTAATTTCCAGTTGCCACTGCATCATCTAGTTCTACAGGTATCTGATCTGATTATTCATTTTAAAGGAGAAATTGTATTCAACCCATGCCAACACATGGATTCCATCCTTTGAGGTACTGAAATCTCTTAATAATACCACAAAAAATAGCTCCAGGCAGAGGAATAGATCATGCAATGATAAAAACATCAGTATAGTTCTATTTTTAAACAGCCTTCAAGTGAAGCCAGATCAGTTGTAGGAGTTCCTCCAATTTTAAGCCCCCAAAATAATACTAATCTGAATCACGTAAGCACTATTTAACCAAGGCTGAAAGTTATCATTTCCACCAAATAGCAGACAGAAGCTTGTGTGTGTGTGTGGGGGGGGGGGGGGGGGGAGATACAATCTGGCCAGAATCACAGCATGTGATTTAAAAAACCCTCCAGTTAATCCCAACAAGGACCACCCCTCCTGCACCTGTTGTTAAAATATAGGTTGAACTTGCCATCAGAGACATTTGGTTCCAGGAACCTCAGCAGATACCATTTTAAATGGTAACAAAACACCTCCCTACTTTAGATGTGACCTGTTAGTGACTGATAACTGAATTTCTTATTCTTGGGCAAACTCTGAGATGTTCATTTCCCCCCTGTAGGTTTATACAAGTGTAACCTAATCACTAGTGTTCTATACAAAAGCAATTGTTTACCATGCTGACAAGGCAGACAATGAATCCATATGAATCACATTACCTTTTAAAGAGCTTAGTTTCAGCCCAGAGACAGAAGCTTCCCTGTGTAAAGCAATTCAGAAGTGATTATCATTTTGTATTAATTTGATAATCACATGGAAGAAGGGAAGGGTCTCCCTCCCAGTTGAAACAGAAACCAAACCTAACCCTTTACAGACAATCTTAATTGGTAAGATTAAAATTACCATGCTTACCATGGGTAAGGAGGCTGCTTTTAAGCCATTAATTGCTACTGAAGGGATGTTTATCTTTTTTAATTTAAGGAACTAACTCATTTGTGTTGAAACAAAATACAGTGGTACCTTGGTTTACAAGCATTATCCGTTCCAGAAACATGGTCATGAGCCAAAATGCTCACATATCAAAGCACATTTTCCCATAAGAAATAATGGAAACTTGGATGATTTGTTCCACAACCCTTCAGCCCGTGCCAAAGAATTGCAGAATGAATTGTCTGAGGCAGCCCAGCATCTCCAATCTGGGGAGCACTGCCCACCCAGTTTTTAATCCTAGTAGCGGTCCCCAGAGCCGGACACTTTCCCTGATTAGGATTAACAAGAGGATTAGCCAGCTCCTTAGCACCCTCCCTTGGCAATTTTAGTGTCTTTAGGCAATCCTTTACAATGATCAACAAGAGGCTAATCCATTAACAAGAGGTTGCAAAGGTTTAAAGGGATTTTAGTGCCTTAGCAACAGCTGATCAGGGTGGGAGTTTTTAAAAGAAATGTGCCTGGTTCCACTCTTGGGACTGCTTCTAGGAGTGGAAGCTGGGAGAGTACAAGGGGCTGTGGCTGCTTGTGACTGCTGCTAGTTGCTCACCATGTTGAAAGGGGCCTGCTTCTCCACCCACAGAGGACAGAAAATTCAAAAAGGAAGACCCCCTTGCACTACTTTTTTATGTAATACATCACTTGTAAACCAAGCAAAGATTTCTTCTTCCAAAATTCTCAGTCTAGGTTACTCATTAATTGAGGTACTATGTAGCTGATGAATAAAAAGCTGATAATTAGGTTATACCTATATAAACTTACAGTGATGAAACGAACATCTGATGAAATGAGTGCCCAAGAATAAGAAATTCAATCATCAGTCACAACGGTCCACATCTATAGTAGGAAGGTTTTTGGTTAAGATTTTCTCCTTCTACAAAACACTTTCTGGGTCTCCATTACTTTGGTAAGTACTCTGTAAGGACCATCCTCTGTTCATGACACTCTGCAACCATATTTCCATTTCCCCCATGAGCTACACATTCTCCTTCAATTTTCCTTCCTCAGTCCCATTTTCAGCAAGTTTCCAGCCCTGATTAAAAAAAAAAACAAGCCTGATCTTCAGCCCAGAAACAGTTTATCAATATATAATGGAGGTGTCCAAGGCCTGGCCCAGGACCCAGATGCGGCCCACAGCAAGACTCAATGTGGCCCAGACAAGACCTCTCTATCTGGCCCTTGGGCAAACCTTGTAATTCTTTCTAATACATTTTTATATGTCGATTTATACAAATTTGAAATGTAAATGTTTTCTGGCCCCCGACACACTGTCAGAGATGATGTGGCCCTCCTTCCAAAACGTTTGGACACCCCTGATAAATTATGGGTAAGATCCTATACACACTGTCAGAGATGATGTGGCCCTCCTTCCAAAACGTTTGGACACCCCTGATAACTTATGGGTAAGATCCTATGGGCAAACCAAACTTATGGGTAAGATCCTATACAGAATAATTTTGTTCACTGTCACTTGCATCCTCAACTAGACAATTTTTCTTGACTTTGTGTTTGCCACACAAAGAAAATAGATTTTTAAGAAATAGTTCAATTTTGCAAACAATGAACAACTGTTGAGAAAATGTGGGGGGAGCACATTTGGGAAACTTTTTACACTTGCATTTAAATCCATTTTGCATCAAAAAATCAAACCCTGAGAAAATTTAGGCAAAACATTGAGATTAACTTGCAAACACATTTTAACTAGAAATAATCATAGGCCTTAAAATTGAATTTGGATACCATGGCCAAGAACAGTTCTACAGTACTCCCTCCAAGACTCGAAAAGCTATCAGCCTATCCCTTACTTGCACTGAACAAAAATTTATAGTCCACCAATAGGATGGGAGTAATTTTCTGCACCAGGAACAAATTCTATTCAAATAGTTAGCATAACTGTATCTTGCTTTTGTGGGGCATTGCTGAAGAACAGATAAAACTGGACAAAGATCAATTTCTGCAAATATTTTGTAGGCAAATTTTATTCATGGGCATAACCATGTGAAACACACACAGAGAGGAAATTATAGCAGATATCTGCCAACACATCCTTTGTGTTAGCACGTGGTTCCTCATTCTTCATCATTTGTTGATGACTGTCAAATGCTTGTTTTTCAAAAAGCTACACAAAACTGTCTCAGAACTTTCATTTCAAAATGATATTGTGATATTAAGAAGAGCCACCATTTTCATAATTTTTTAAAGGAATACAGTTGCCCACTTCCTTGTTCTGGACATTTCTATCGGGGGCAGAAAATTTTTTATCCTATGTTAAATTTTTAGTACTGTACATAGAATAAATTTCTTTTCCTTTTAAAATTCTATTTTAGCATGTTGAATTCTTTGCCTTTGCCTGCAAATACAAAAATTAATGTTTTTGGCACATTCCAACCATTGCAAAGCACTTTCAAATCAGTGATATATCAGTGACATTGCTAAGCGTATGCTTAACTCTTTCTAATTTAAAATCAATGAAACATGAAAGTGCTTAACATTGACTAGACGGTTCATTTGTATATAAATTACAACTTCGCAATGGTGAAATCAAATTGTTAGTGCACAGAAACAATTGTGGTGGATGTTTTGTGTCACTATAATAAATATTACTTTTTAGTATCCCAATGCCACATCAGTTACCTTTTTTGGTCTGGTTTCTGGATCTAATGGTATTAATCTAAATATAAATACATTTGACCCAAAATATTTTTGAGCAGCAAACTGGAAAAATATAAAATATGTAGCCCATAAACATGGTGCTTTCAATCCAACTCAAAATTTTGTTGCAGAAGTTTAGCTGCTGCCCCATGTTTTTGAACCACTTACCAAATGGGTCAGTGGGATTTCACAGTATTTCATGGCTGCACTAAAGTGGGGTGATGCACACATGAACACATAAATCCAGGTGTCCACATGTTCTCACATTCTGACATTCTATTATTCCTGTAGCTTGTGGAGTTCCAACCTCCAGATGTGATATTTGATTGTAACCAGACTGTTTCATATATTAGTTGCATTATTTTTTGGGGGGAGAGGGGAGCGGATGGAACTGGGACAGTTTAACCTTCTCAAACCTATTTACTTACAAGCAATCGCATTAAATTTTTATCACACACACAAATCACAGCCAGTCAGTAATTTAGCTTGCACCATCTGCATGAGTGTCATCCAAATTTGTTGAAAGCAAAAAACAGAAAGAACAGTTTTGCACATCTCTGCAAAACTCATGTCATGGAATTTTGTTTTGGCTCTAACTGATATACGTCAGACAAGTCATTCAACATGTGCACAATCAGAAAAGAAAACCCAAAGCTCCACCTGGTCGTGCACTGGCACTTGCTTACAAATAAAGCCTACACTAGTTAAGGCTATTTGTGAATGATCACAAATTAGTCACAATTTCCAGCTTCAAAAACAAGAGTTATGTTTTTTCCTAAATATTTTTTTAATAAATCCATTTACTCATTACATTATGGCTTTGGTGCAGCCTTCTGTAGCTAAAAATATACTGTTTTCAATTTGGCACATCTTAAATCCCTCTTCTTACACAAAACTAAATAGCAATCTGCTAATTGCTAAAGTGGTAAAATACTGAGATTAAGTTTTGTTTTTAGTGCTGGGTCATGAAAACAATCTGCTTTGACCAATGTTATTCTGTTATTCACACAATTAAGGACACTTACAAGGAAGAAAATTCCATTAAAATCAATGGGACTTACTCCAAGTAAATGTGCTCAGAATGCTGGCTGTAGCCTCTTTGCTAACATGCCTGACTTGGCTTTAACAGTTTTTTGAAATGGAGTAGACAAATTTCTAAAAGCGCTTTAGCCCAAAACAATTGAGAAAAGCTTGCTATTATCCATCAAGAGTTCAGTACTATTTGAACTGAAGAATATTTCACACCTGATAGTCAAGTTCAGCTTGGGCACGTAAGCTACCTACATGTCAGATAGATCTTCATTAAGCGGCTGCACAAAGTACATTCTGTTGGACACACAAAAGATGTACAGCATGAAGGAAAATCATAACCAATTCAAAGTTTTTTTTATAAATTGACCCAATTGTATTTGCAGAAAAATAAAAAAATAGTTTGTTGAAAGATGACAAATATTTCTCATTGTAATAGACATTTTTACTTTTCACACAACACAGCCATAACACAAATGAAAACGTCCAGCATGATGTGCAGTTCAATCACTTTTTTCTTTACACAATGCAAAAGTAACTTTTCTTGTTTTGCACTTGACATAGTAGGATGATGCAAATACAAGAATGCTAGATCAGGGGTCCAAGAAGAGACTATGTGCATGTTAACTATGTATCAATTCAGGAAGGAGCTCACATACTTCCAGTTTGTCAGATCAGAGAAGTGGTAGCAGAGTAAGTTGTTTCCAGTAACAGCTATTATGACGTGCTCTAAGGAGGGTAGGTGTAGATCAGCTACGAATAGTCCAAGAAGGTGAACAACTTTATTCTAGCTCTTGGACCCCTGATTTATTGCAGCCTCCCACAGGAGGGTGAAACACTGGCAGCAACAACAATAGCACAAAAACTTTTGGCATATGAAATATTAAACACAGGATAGATCCTGCATTGCCCCTGCTTATCGGATACCAAGTTTTTCTTTCTGTCCATGTGTCTTCTTTGTTACCTCAACTCTTTTCCCCAAGCTCCCAGTCAGCTCACAGGTAAGACACACCCATGCACACCCACAGTATCACTGTGGGGGTGCCAGTTTCAGTATAGTGATCCTCAGTTAAAGCTGTATGACTGAGGTAAAACAGTGTGTAATTTGTGCTAGGAAACAGTATCCATTGGCTGACACACTTCCAGTTCTGCTGGTCCTGCAGAAATTAATGAAAAGGAGATGTCTCTTCAAGATAAAGTTATATGGATGAATTTGAAAATGCGTTGTCAGAACTGGTACCATTTCTTATCTTTGCATTTCAACATCATCTAAAATAAAAAAGACCAACAAAATAAGTCATATGTTGGATGATGTACACTATTTGGCTTAACTCACAAAAGAAAATGAAATTGTTTTATAAACAGAGAAGTAGAAAAACAGAACCACTCTAAAGAGAAAAGGAGGATTTAAATAATCATTAAGATACAAAAACAAGTGGTTACTAGGTGTGCATTAGAATAAGTTTTCCTGATATATGCTTATGATAAAATAATTCTTTTATATATATATATATATATATATTCTGATATAAATATAGATGTTAGATATATTCAGGTAAATAATTTCATTTTGTTTGCTCCTTTCATACCAATCCAACCTGCATATTTTCTGATTTATCAATCTGCTGGAGTTTTGTGTGCTCTTGAGTAGCATATGGCTCCCTCTGCTGGCCTTTGCAGGTTGGATTATGTCATCTACTACTGTCAGGTTATTTCTGTGTGTCCATGTCTTCATGAGTTCAAGCCTGTTCAATCACTCCTATTTGTACTTTTCTCTAGCCCCCTTTCCATATGTTATTAAAATCCCTAAAGGAAGATGAAATTAAGGGCACAATCCAGAGTAAGTACGGGGAGTCCTTGCTCCGGTGTAAGAACAATTTGCTGTGGATTGCAGTATGAATTTCCCATAGGTTTTCATTAGATGGTGCAGGAACTACGGGTACACGTAATGTCTCTTACGTGCTCCCGTAGTTACTCTGGATTGTAGGGTAAATCAGCTAAGACTTAGACTCTTTGCTTGCCTAGTCTATGTATGGCACTACATCTGATCACTTGGCAGGTGGTCCTACAACTTGATTTTAAATAAGAATCCGTTTGATTGTGTGCTGCTAGTGGGAAGGGTTGTGTTTCCCAGAGGGACCTCCGCCAGTTGGCCACCTTTCTTCTGTGGAAAATTGCTTCAAACTGTCTAAAACTGATTCAGCTATTTCTCAGACTTTTTCCCATTTGAGTGGGAAAAAATATTAATTTAAAAACAAATTGGGGGCAGAAACGCAGAATCTTGCCCATCTTTACTTATACCCCAGGATATCCACCTCTGGTTTTAAGTGCAAATGTGAGTGATGGGGACAAAGTCCAATTTTTCACTATAAATAACCAGGCCAACACTGTAGAATGACTTACCTCATGCGCATGCTTTGAGAAAGAATCAGCACTAGCTAACATAGCTGCTGTTCGTTCATCCAGTTCTCCCAACTTCTGTCCTCTTTCATCTAATGCTAGCCTTGCCCTTGCTAATTCACATACTATTCCAGATGCAGCTCCTTTGACTCCTTCAATACCACCAGGTCCTGGAATATGCTGGGCAAGGCTTCTTGATGCCTTTCCAGCAGCAGATTCTCCAACTGGACATATCAAAAAGAACAAATAATTTATTATTAATTTTCTTAAATGCCCTTCCAGATGGAAACTATTACTAACAGGTTCAATTAAATGACTCGAGATCTGATGCACATTATGTTGATAAAACCAAATGGTAGGAAATTTGTAAGAAAACAGGGCATAAAAATTAAAAGTTGCCAAAGTGCTGATACCAACTTCCTTTTGGTTCCTTGGTTGCAGAGGCTGAATGAGTCTCTGGGCTCTTTTGTAATACCACAATATTTTATCATGTGAACTTATTTTTGCTATTCTTTTCATAGTTGTGTATTATTTCTTGCCCTGTTCTTTTAAACCATGATAAATTATGAATAAATTTTTCAAATGCATAACCGATTTATTCCTCAAGGCTTGTAGAAAAATAAGCAGGGCTCTCAGTATTGAGTCTTGAGATATTGTGTGCAGAACGTACAATAAGGGCAGGATAAAATTCTGCATTCTGTGGTTGTTAAAGCTATGTTTTCAAAATCTGTTTGGACAAAAAGGGTTGGCAAGTTAAGAAATTCATACATTATGAAATGATAACAACGCTATTCTTGGCTCAAGAATTATAGCTATTTTCTTTGGCTTTATGATGTTGCTTTATGATGAGCTGGACCAGAGTACTGGTTCTCAAAGTTACCAAAACTGCAACCCACCTTAACCGCTGGTGCTGTCACCACAACCTAAACCAGACCTCTGGATGCAACTGGAAGTTGTGTTCATAAAACTGGAAGTAATGGAGAAGTTACTTCTAGAGATGTTTGGAGGCCTGTGAAAGCCAGCTTGGGCCTTATGCAATGAAGGACCAGCTTCTGGGAGTGGACTGCAATCCAGTCATGGTCTCCATTTGTGTTTATTTGGCTCCAACTTGGAGCAAGATAGAGGCAATTAGGGCAGGCCCAATCTACGACCCACACAGCTTCAGACTGTGACCAGTGAGTTTTGACCCAAAGTTTCACAAATGCTGAGTTGAGTTTGGATTAATATAAGGACTTTACAACATAGATAAAAGATTAGCATTTGAGACTGTGCAGATTAGGTATGTATGAGCCCAGTGAAATCATTGGGTTGTTTTCAGACCTTGCAAGGAATTAAAGGAAAGTTTGTGTGAGAAATAGCAGCTTACTGCATTTTGCTAAAGCTTTAAGAGTAGCCAAACTCCATAAGGGTTGAGCACCGGGAGAAATAAAATCAGGTGGAAACAACTGCCATAAGAAGAGCGTCTCACCTGGCTAAACTAGTACAACAGAGGAGCAATTCAAGTTCCCTGAACCATCCAGGGGAGTTGTTTTCTACAGTCTGGGCAAGTGTTGAAACGTGGTCTGCCAACAAAGGCAGGTGAACTTTATAGCTTGAACTTAAGAGCTCATATATTCCAATGGTAACCTCTTGGCTTTGAAGCTCTTATGAACCCTTGTTGAAAAGAGCTTTACTGAGCTGGAAAATTTCCTGGGTAACCAAAGCCTTTGACAGTCAGGAAATGGGGCAGTTTGGAAGCTGTATAACTCCTGTCAAACTGTTTATGATACTTCCTAACTGAACAAAATCCTCAAAGTTTGATTACTGTTTAAACAAGAGATTGTGCATGACTATATATATATAAAATCAATATATACTGTCGGTACTTCTTATCTGCAGGCTGGCCATCTGTGAGGCCTTAAATCACCACAGATGCTGCTTTCATCACAGAATGTGTCCAGGAAAAAACTACCAATCTGCATCCATGATTTTCAGTCTCACCTAGAAGGTGTAGTGAGAGCCACAGCCCACTCCATTGACCTCCCTGCACTTTAGACTGCCCTCAGAAGCAAACCAGAAGTTGCAAAAATGAATCAGAAGTTGCTTCTGGTTGCTTCCTTGAGGCATTCTGCACTTCAGTGTTTGTAATGATACAATTATTCTAAATGAAAACAAATATAATCTTCATCACAACTTTAACACCAATATGATTTTTGAGATATTGGAGGGGAATTATGTTTACCAAAGAGATTTTCCAGTTTCCACCTATGAAAAGTTATTTTTTTAAAAACTTACATAGTTCCTCTCTGTCAAGTGACTGTGCACCACCTCCAAATAGGCCTTTGAAGAATCCCCTGTTTGGTGCTTCTGGTGTTTCTACTGGTGTGAAGAGTTCACCCAACATTTCCTTGAGAGAGAGAGAGAGAGAGCCCATTGAGAGACAAAGTGAAATTTGGATTTTACAACAAAAGCACTACTAGCACATTTTTACCTTACTGTATTCTCACTTCAGTTTAGAATCTTATCATTCAAACTGCTCTAACAATTCAAAATTGTTAGTTTGCAGGAAATGACTGAGCCTACCATTTGGTATATATTTGTTTATAAATCAAGAAACAAGGAGAGATTGGACCAGGTGCCATTTGGGGAAAAAATGGAATACAAATCTAATTAATTCACACTTAGCTTAACTGAAGATAAGAGTGTCAAGTCTGCGTTCCGGCTTTGTCATGATCACTACTTCCACTATTTTCAAGAAAGTGAAAGCTTCACTTCTTGTGAAAGTTATTCTAACCAGCATATTTGGTTAACAGCTCCTGTTCCTGCCATCTTGACAGAACATGCATTTTCTCAAAGAAGATGACCTTTTCCTGCTACCAAGTTAATATAAGGTGAATGAAGGAAATTTTGAATTTTTTAACCTGGGGTTCTGTTCATTCAAGTCTTTTGGATTTAAGAGTATATTCTTCAAAGTCTGGTTTTTAAAGGAAAAAATGCAGAAATATTTTACCTGAAGATTTTCACATGTTTCTTGACTATAGGTGATTCTCTGAATTTCTGTAGGTGAGACAAGGTACAATGCCTGCCCATTGTTGGTGAAGCAAAATGTTCTTGCTATCCGCATGTTGGTGAGTGGCAGGTAATATACATCCAACAACGGCCTTAAACTTGGCAAACTTGAGAATAAGAAGTAAAAGATAATTAAAGTGAATCAAAAGCATTTTATCATACTGATTCTAAAACTCTTTAGAGTAGTCAACATTCCTTCTCTTATGTTTTAAAACTGATATATGTACGGCTAGAAGAATTCCTAGTTCCTTGCATTAAAGTTCAGTCTACAACACACAACTGCTATGCAAAAAAATTTAAAATAAATGCAAGGATATGTTTTGTGATGTGCTATCCATTATAACAAGGAGTTGAGTCATGACTGAACTGAGTTTGATTGGAATTTCCTTCTATATTTTGAGACTGGGAGGGTGTTATTTTGATAGTAACTATTGAATAATTGATGACATTTACTGTATTTATCCAGACCAATGTTCTATCCCAAGGGTTTCCAAACTCTGGTGCAGGGGCCAGATGTGGCCCTTAGTGAGCCTCCAGGCAACCTGTGGCAAGACCCATCCATTCGACCCTTGAGCGAGCCTTGGAATACTCTGGATCTGCCTCTATACACTCTTATAAGTAAATTTATGTAAATGTATTCAAATTTGAAATGTAAATCATTTTTCTGACCACTGACACATTATCAGAGAAATTACGTGGCCCTTAAGCCAAAAGATTTGGAAACCTGTGCTCCATCCTATTAAGAATTTAAAAAAAGAAGTCAGCCTAAATTTTTCAGTATTAAATATACTTAGTAAAACCTTGGATTGAAAGTAACTTGGATTGAGAGTGTTTTGCAAGACAAGCAAACATTTCTTAAAAGTTCTAACTTGATATACAAGTGAAGTCTTGATAAACAAGTGAAAAATAGTCCTAGGTGCTGCTCAGCCTCTCCTAAAAGGCCAGCCTATGCATGTCTTCTCTGAAGTAAGCATGTTTTAGTCAAGGAGGCTCACTCATATGTAAGGGGAGCAATGGAAAGCAACCTGCGAGATCTTGCCTTGCATGTCTGTTCTAAAGCTAGTCCTATTATAATCAGCCAGGCTCACTCCTGTGTGTGTGTGTGGGGGGGGGGGGCAATGGAAAGGAGCCTGAGAGACCCAGTCTTGCATGTCTACTGTAAACTAAGACTTATTAATATCAGTGGGGCTCACTCTTGTGTAAGAGGGAAAGTTTGCAGCGTGAGTATCCTGAGAAAATAAGTGCAGGTTACTTTGTTTTATTTTTCTTTTATATTTTGTATTTTCTTTATTATTTTATATTATATTACAGTATTTTAATCATTTTTATATGAATAATTTCAGTGCTACATGAAGAGCCATGAGTATCTTTTTGAGGGAGAGGTGAGGAGTGGGTGGATAGGGCAGGAGGAAGGCAGGGTGAGGAAGGAACCAGAGTGGAGGTCTGCTCTTCATGTGAGGATATAAAGCCCAACATAGAGGCGCTCAAGTTTGCACCAGTAAAACAGCCAGAACACATTTGAGAAACACCACTGAGGGGCCTAAGGCTTTCCCCAGAGAAGGGGACAAAAGTCCCCTTCCTGAGGAGACTTCCAGCTGTGCCAATCAATGAGTACAGTGGTAGCCATTTTGGTGCCACTGCCCCTGGCAGTGTCGCTGAGGATAGGGTTGGCTGTTAATCATTTTTCATGGTCATGATGTCAAATAAAATGAGGTGGTGATAGCTAAGGAATATCCAGTTCAAGATCTCCTAATCAACCCATTTCTTCCTTAATGAATTAGAAGTATTTGAGAAAATAGAGGTGGATATCTGATTGATGGCATTTTGGATTAAATATAACTTTTGTTTGAAAAAGAGAATGAAAATGCACAATCATTTTAAGATAGTCCTGACTACTATTCGATGCTGATATTTTGGATGTACAAGATGATAGAGAGATTGATATCAAAATTATATTAGAATTTATTAGAATTCTATTATTAGAATATTCCTTATTAGAAGGAACATTAATAGAGTATGAATCATAGAATCAGTTCTTTCCCCATACAACTAGTGTTCTTGAAATATAAAAGTCTTGTTATAAGGTGATTCCTGTTAAAGTAGCAGCTTAGTAGTAGAACATGCTTGCATGCAGAAGTTCTCATGTTCAAAAATCTTGAATTATGGCAAAGAAAAATCCTTGTCTGAAAACCTGGAGAAGAGCTGCTGCCACTGCTAACTGACTTTGCAATACTGAGTTAGATGGACCTGTAGTCTGACTCTATATAAGGCAGCTAGCTATAGATTTTATTCTGAACAAAAGTAAGACTTCAGCAAGTTAAAATTCTTGACACACTTTCAGGATTCTATAAAGAAACCGATGACCTCTTTTAGCCACATATCTTAAAGTTATGCCAAAGTACATTGATTTAAAAAAAATCACATAAACCATGGTTTACTTTGGACATCATGCCAAACCACAGTTTATGATTTAATGTGATATTTCACTTGATAAGCTGTAGTTTGAAACTGGCTTGCAAACAAAAATAAGTAACTAGAACAAAAGTGGGATTCCAAATGTGTATCAGCATAATCTCTATTGATGTAGCACCTCTTTTAACTCCACACGCTGTTGCACCAAGAGACTGAAAATAAGCCAAAAGAGAGATTAACAACTCAAAGCCCTGGTTTGCCTTTAATCTGGGGAGATGAAAATATTACTGGTATATTAATTTAAGTATGATTAGTTCCAAACTCCTCTCCCCTCCTCCTCTTCCTCTTCCTCTTGCTCTTGCTGCTGCTGCTGCTGCTGCTGCTGCTACTACTACTACTACTACTACTGATTTTAAAAGTCAATGGATAAAAAACCCAATGTAGATTTATAGATTTAAAATCTATAAAAAATCCTCTAGATGAAAACAATGGCTTAAAAAAGTGGAAAAATAAAGACCCACTTCCAGGTTTCTTGCCACTCCATTTCTCCTAATAGAGTAAGGTTATGCATTGATTTCTGAGGGGTTTGATTCTTGGACTCCCTGCTGATACAAAAAAATGTGTAAAAGTTTTTTTAAAAAGTGCACCCCTTTACATTTGTTTAAAATAACTTTTCTTACTGTTGTAGAGAAGCAGTCAACAATTAGAAATGCAAAGGACCCTCTGCCTTTGCCTGGCTCAGCTGAAGAATGGAATGATTGCTTGTATGACGACCTCTCTGCAACAGTAAGAAAAGCAGTTTTATAAACTGTGATTTTAAAGGGATGCATTTTCCCTTCTTTAGGGATTATATCATTTGCAATTTCCAGTTGTGTTGGGTCAAATGTGTGATGAAAAATTGGGCCTGTTTTTGTGTATCAATAAGAAAGATATAAGCATGTTAGATGTACAGCTAATTCTCTGTTATAGTTGGCAAAAACTGGTGCTGGCACAGCACTTGCTGGCCAGAAAGTGTAAAAGACCAATAAAGGATACAATCCTAACTTAGGCCAGTGCAATTCATTGGTCTTCCTGTTCCTGTGGTGATGTAGGGAAGCAATCCTTGTTTGTGCATTGACCTAACCTTCCCCCAGAAGTGGCACTGAAGTGTCTAATGGCACTTTTGTGACACTCCCAGGTGTCACAGGACTTACGCTGGGGCTTAGGCTGGCCTAACTAGAGCTTAGGATTGCAGCCAAAGTGTTGTTTCCTTTACTGTCCCCTAGCATCTCGTGTCATGTTATTAAATCTCGTACAAATTCTGGATTCCCCGGGTAGTGGGAACAGAATGAACACTAGCTGCCAAACAAGCTCCTCTGATGAGAATGACCTTTCTACTGGAGGGTACAATGGACAGCACCAAAGAAAATATGGCTCAAATACACTGAGGAAGATCTAAGGAATCAACAAATCTAGAAATATTCCCAGCAAAAAGTAGAAGCATATCCTTGTGCATCTATGAACATTTTCCCTATTTTCTAAGTCTGTGTACATTTTTATCATGTAATTTTCCCCTCCAGTTAGCATTTAAAGTCTTACCTAAAAGTCATTATATGTCCATTGGCACAGAAACACGCAAGGCAGATACTGTTATTCAGTGCCACTATATCTCCACGAAGAACAAATGAAGTCTCTGTTATATTTTGCTTATAAGTACAGTTCTGTGAGGGCAGTGAAATAACTTTTGCTTGTTTTTCAGAACATATCACTGCATATTGGTTTTCACAGATTTCCTGAGAGGAGGAGGGAGACACTGAAACAGGCCGCCGTTTTTTTAACTTGTCCTTTTCATCTTTTTCTTCAGTAATATTGGGTTCTCTCCAGGGTTCATATGCTGGTGGAACTAATGACCCTGTAGTGTCCAAAAAACCCATTCTCAGGATTGCCCCTTTAAGCCGTATTATGGTTCCTAAAACAGACAACAAAACACATCCTAATCACTAAATCATTGCATCTAAATCACTAGCTGCCAAACATTTTAATCAAAGCATATTTTAGCATAAACTCATGTTGTTTCTAAAACACTCTTAATTTTCATATTCCGATAGCACTGTTTCATGTAGTGTTGCTACTGACCATTCTCAAAATGGATTTTAAAATGGATATCCACATAAGGAAAGAAACAAATAAGAGCCCAATGATTAATTAAGTATATTTATAAAAAATGGTAGTCCACTCTGGTGCAAGATCAGAGCACTTGCATAAATCTCTGGGCTGGCCCCTACCTATGTTCAAGATACACGTCCTCAGCCTTGCCAGGAAGGGTACTTTTAGCACCACTGAGTAGGCAAGACAGCAGCACCCCAAACCTCTCGTAATTTTCTCACTGGATACATTTTTCAGGGTGTCTGTCAAGGCAACCAGGGAAGATACAATATCTTGAATATACAGGTTGAACCTTATTATCCATGTTTTATTTATCTATGGATCTGTGTCAATGTGAATGGCTGAGCTGCTCATTAAATGCCCTTTAACTGTTTGCAGGCAGGCAGAATTTTATGTGTGCATAGCTTTGCTTAACCTGTGCGCTGGGTCTTCCCCTCCACCTGCACACCATTGCAAACATAACATTGTAGACAGTCCCTGTAATTCTCTTTCTCCCAGACCCCCTTTCTCTCTCTCTCTCTCTTAAACTCACAGAGCTGTGTGTGTCTTCTTTCAGCCCGATACTGGTGGGCTTAGCAAGGAGAGGGAATCACTTAAGGGGAGACAGCCAAAGCCAGTGAACCAGAAAAGGAGCATGTCTGTTCCTTTAAGGGGTATCCTTTCCTTGTCAGGGGAGGGCTGGAAGAAGAGATGCACATGGCATTTGGGGGCTGTTTTTCAATAGTGCTTTATTTGCTATCAGTATATTTGCTAATATACTTTGCCTGGAACAAATCCCCATTATATAGAGACTTGACCTGTAGTTACAAAGTTTCAACTACTGTACCAACAGTACTACCATGTAACTCAACACACTAGCATGGAACTTTTAAGCCCCTGTCACAAATGGAACATTGCATGCAACTACCAGAGGTCCTTAATACTGATTATTTTGTCTTTGGTTTAATTAAAAATACATTTTAAAAAGGTAATAGTAAGTTGCATACAATATTTCTTCCATAAAGGATTGGAAAAAAACAGATGTTGGAACTGGAATTTGGAAAAAAAAAATCAAACTGGTACAACACTGAGGACACCATCCTAATCAATTTAGATCAGCACACCTTGCCCATCTTCCCATTCGTGCAAAAGCATAGGGAAGCTGGCACATCTCTGTACACTGGCCTAATCTCCCAAGAGTGGCACACATGCCTTATGGTACTTTTGCAAACCTACCCAAGCCAGCACAAGACTTGTGGCAGAACTTGTGCCAACCTAGCCAAGGGTTAGGATTGTTCTGTGAGACTGCAGTACAATTCTGTACCAATCTGACAATTTTATTGTGCAATGTATGAAGTAAAAAAAAGTTTGGCTTCATTTTTGGAATATTTCCTTTAAAGTTGTATGTTTTTATGCAGCAAAACCGCTGGTTTACTGTAGAGCAAGAGGAGGGCTCAAACCTTTTCCTCTCTTCTTCTAAAGAGAATTTTTGTGCATACCGCAGGGTTCTCTGCATCTACAATGGCCAGCGGCTGTGTAATTTCTCTCCCATTTTAGTCTGCCTGCACATAAGACTCCCCTTGGAAAATGAGTAAGATTTTTATAGATGAGTGAACTATATGAACTGTCCTGTGTGTTCATGATGATGGGGGGTGGGAGAGCAGCGCACAAATGTCTTCTAAGAAAATATCACAAATATTTTTCCTTGTTAGGGAAATAACTAAATAAATATTTTTTCTTGTTAGGAAAAACTTCTGCCTGATATCTTTAGAATGGTGCTACCAATAGGAAAATGCTCAAACTTACAAATCTTATAAAATGAAATAAGGTTGGAGGCAAAGCTTATGTTTCAAACTTAAAGCAGAAGGCTAGAATGTTTATACCGTCTATTACTATGCTTCTTGCAGAAGATCATGGTTCCTGGCTAGGTTTGTATAAATGAGCATCAAAACAAACACCACTCCTGGTGGAGCAACTGGAGGAGGTCTTTTGGTTATGGCAACCAACTGGAGAAGTAGCTGCTCACAAGGACTCGTATCATACCAATATCCACTTGGTGGACAGAGACATATTTTCTCGTCCTTTCAAGATTTTATTTTGAGCTGCTGTTTTTAACTGCTGTTTTAATATTACCGTGATTAAACCATGTTTTAAAACCATAAAATGACAAGAAATTGTTTGAAAACATGGTACATAAATACCAGGTATATAAATAGTCTAACAAGAAATTACTTATACATAGTATCTCACAGGATAAAACCTTTCCAGTATATTTATATACTGATTATGAAATACATACCACTGGGGGATACAATTACTGGCTGAAGTAGTCTTTGTTCTCCTCCTGGGGGTAAATTCAATGCAATAACCAAAACCGTGCCCAAAGTAGTTCCAACCCACAAGCATGGTGAGGGAGCTGTATCGGCTTTTCGAGTGAAGGTCTCACAGAAGTGAAGAGCTGAAATTGCTTCTCTTGATTCCTTATCAATGCTGGTTACGCTAGAACTCCTGGATCGGCTGAAGGAGTTGTCTCTAACATCTGAAAGATTTTAATTTACAATAAGAGATTGCAAAATCACATTACAACGCACAACTGTCATATCACAGAACAGTGGTTCTCAAACTTTGAGAATTTTACTTCCTAAGTCTTTAAGGAGGAGGGGCTACGGCAGTGATGTGATCTCCAAAATTGTGCACCTGTGGGTGGGGAGGGGAGAAGAGGGCTATTTTTAAACTTAAAAGAGGTGCTGCCAAGGTCTGGGGGGCATTGTCATCCCTGGGGATCCCTGCAGATGGCTTGTAGGGTTCCCCGCAGCTTAAAAGTAGTAAAACTAGTGATCATGACAAAACTTAAGCTCAGAATTTTAATTTTGTCACAATTGCACTTTCACTATTTTCAAGCAAAGGTGAACCCTGCAAGCCCTCCACTGGACTCTCCAGGCTCCCCATGTCACCAGATGCTGGCAGCACTTCTGTTAAGTTTAAAAAATTGTTTCCCTTTCCCAACAAGGGCGTGATCTTCTGGACTGTATTTCTGATTTTCCCCTTGTCCTACCCCTTAAATAGAACCGGAGACTTTAACTGTGACCCCGTTTGAGTAGCACTGCTTGAGTGTTACAAGCAGTTTCATTACACCGAATCTCTAAAAATTCAATACTGAAAGGTTCATTTTACACATTTCATCTTTAGGTGTACAATTTATCTACACAAAGTATAAATATGAGAACTCTCCTTAGAAATACAAGAATTGCAAATACAAGCATCAAAAATGGTATAATCAAGAGAAGTAGGCTTGGCAACACTTGCCTATCAAGTGTAGATACAGCAGAAATCTACCATACATCATAACAGGATACTAATGTACACCATACCTTGTATAATCACTATGCATAGTCATCTTTTGGACTCGGCAAGAATGACAGAAGTGGTCAAGTACCACATTTCTACGAGAACATATATGATCATGTTGCATGACACCCCATCTTCTTTGTCATTTTTTGATCAGTGACTCAAAAACTATGAACTACAGTGGAAAAGTGTCTTTAGAATAAATTCATTTTCAATTCAGAGAAATCCTTTTACTGCTTGTGTGTTTTGTTATTATAGTTTTAGCACAGAGGATTTATTTGCTGGTAACAGGAACAAAACAACTGAATACACACTATTTGGAACTTTTCAGAGAAAAGAAGCTACAAGCCAGAATCTCAAGAAAGATCTAGAGTCGACTCAAACATCCACACAGCACAACAGTCTACAGATCTGCAGAACATGGGTTTCAAAAGTAGGTAGACCGGAAGGGAGATGCAGAAAAAGGTAGTGTATAGTTACTTAGAGGTAAACTTGGAACATTAAAAATGTGACAATTTGTTTGAAATATCTGCTAGGTGAGAATCTGGTTACTTGCTTACTATCTTCTCAATGTCCCTTGTTAACTCTAAGTTCATGCACTCCTCACAGCCTGTCTTGTAGGAAAAATAATTTTAACTTGTAGAAAACAACTCCTTTGTAGTCTCTCTCTAGGTGTGATGCTAAATAATACATTTGAGAAGGGGCCATACATTTTAGTACACACACACAGTAACGACTGCTATGTTCATTGCACAAGCCAAGGTCTTTTCTGTTTGTGAAGGCCTGCCTAGGAAACTCTTGCCACATTCCTTATTTATGTAAGCTGATCAAGACCTTCCAGTGGACTTCTGATTATGTTTTCAACTAATATTGTGTTGCCACTTGTGTTGCCATTTTGCTATACCAGCTTGTTTTATTATTGAGTTCTGGATTGGCATTTTAATGAATTTGAGAAAAATAATTTTTTGAGAGCAACTTCATGTATTTATGCAGGGTACAATGCTGAGAAAGGTTAATTAGATACCCATCAAATCTACAAACAGAAAGATTCCCAAATTGCTCATGCCACAAGAGAAGCTGACGTGTGACTTCAAAATTCAAGCCACTATGTTGCATGAATCCACCAACCTATGGAGCTTCTTGCTAAAGGACAAAAGGTGCCCAAACAGAATTGTGTTTTTCATCAAACATCAAAATAAAGGAAAATTTACTTAAGGAGAATGCAGGAATGTGCCATGCAGCTTGTTCTGCATGAAAATATTTCATTGGATCCAAGGCCTAAACAACATGAACTTATTTCTGAAACATTAAAATCCTTAGCTGATCACAGTGTCTTCAGAGAATGCTTGTTTTAAGATCAAAGTACAGGTTGTCCCTCATTATCCACTAGGGTTCTGTTCTAGAACCATCATGGATTTAAAAAAATCTGTGGATTAAAAAAATGGAGAAATAGATTGAAAGACCCACTTCCAGGTTGTGCCACAATATCCAAAGGGGCTTGGATTCTGGGAAATTCTGCTGATACTAAAAAATGCATTAAATTAAAGCAGTTTCAAAAAATTAAGAAGTGTGTCCCTCTTATAAAAACTTCTTAGTTCTGTAGAGATGAAGTCAGCAATCAGAAATGCAAAGGACCCCTGCTGCCTATCTACAATAGTAGAAAATCAGTTTTTTAACTGTGATTTGAAATGGATACATTTTCCGTCTTCTTCGGGGATCAGTACATTCCTTCTCATTTGAAGTGACCACTTGTGTTGAGTCAAATACTTGTTAAAAAAATTGTGTATAACAAGGTTGGGCTTATCTTACTCTAAACACAATGATATAATTAATATTTTATAATATTAATTATATTAATATTATATTAATATTAATTATATAATTATAAAATTAATATTTTATAATTAATATTTTATAATTAATATTTTCCTGCATTTAGTGCAAGTCAAAGAATCACATAAAAAGCATAAGTATCTGTAAGACAGAGGTAAAGAATACTGAAGTTTCAAGAAAACCTAACACTCACTACCAAGAAAAAAGAAGTCTTATAACACATTGTAATTAGGAGATGAGTACAAGTTCTTAAACATATGGCTTTTAGCGTGCATGCGCTTTTGTATTGCTTTCAATGGCAGGAACATTGCATTTTCGGAGCAACACATAAATATTTCTACAGACAGGTAAATTGGCTGATACATAAATTGAGGAAGTGGCCTTCTCAAGAAAGTGGCTACTTGAGTTAACGAATTAAAGAACAGAATAAAAGCAAAGGTTAGCTCTATTACTACAAATTGGTATGCATTTAGACGCTAGTATTCCAACATCAGTAGGATTAGATAATAATCAATACTCCAAATTACATTACATTCTTATGGATTTTAAAACCAGTGTTCTAAATACCAAGGCCATGATTGCTGAACCATGAACTTGCCACCTGAGCAAACGGAACTTTCAGAAACTCAGTTCACAGAAGCTACTCATCCCCACGCTGCAAAGCAAAACAACTTTAATACTGAGTATAAGAAAAGGCAGATGTTTGGATCTTTTCTTTTTGATTCTTTAACAATGTATGTTTGAAATACATATAGCAGAAGAGCCAGACCCTCTAAGACAGCCATTCACTAACTACTTGAAAATAATCAGTGATTACCCTTGGTATTATATGGAATCTGAGCTGCAACCTGCTTCGACAGCTATACAGAATTTCTTCATAACTATTCTGTTGCTCATAAAATGTTTTAACTGTAGCAATATGATTACTGTATCAAATAATATTCTGGATGTAGGTGAAATTTTTCCCAGGAATTGTAAAATACTGGAACAAAAAGGTAGTTCCAAGCAGATGACAACATATTCTGTTCTACTTAGGCAAAGTCAAATCACTATGTTTATGCTCTTTGAAAAGCTATGAAGCAAAATGTTAATATAGGCTTTAAACCAGTACCTACCTAACTCAGGCTTCAATTCGGTTGGTAAGCTTAATTTTCTAGACATCTTTGCTGAAAAATAATGTATAATTTTATAATAAAGCCAGAATATTTTCACATATTAAACATTAAAACTGTCAGTTTTCAAGTTAAGAAATTAATCACATAATAAACTGCATCAAAGACGGTATGAACACACACATTTATAATGCAAAATGTAAGTACGACAATTTCTGTCATTGAAAAGTGACCATTTTAACACATGTGTATATGATTCTTTGCTTCCTGAATGTCTCTTATGGTGTATATTTCAGGACCATGGAAAATAATTATTCTTAACATGCATGTACGTATGCAGAGCTGGACATTAAGTGGAAATTGAAACAGGGCCACAGTAATTTAAAACAATTTAAATAATTGTTATTGTGACAGGACTACAGTTATTTAAAATAATAACTTTCCTACTACTATATACTGAATATATAGTCAAGATCCAGAGAAAAATGCCATAGAACAAAGTGGAACATAGCTATGATACTTAATCCAAAACTCAACATCTGGCGTTTTGGAATGCACTCCAATTTACACAAGGAAATTAAATATAGTGGCACCTCACATAACAAATTTAATTCGTTCCAGAGGTATGTTTGTTACATGAAACTTTCTTTACATGAAGCAGATTTTCCCATAGGAAATAATGGAAACTCAGACAATTGGTTCCACAACCCAAAAAAATATTCATATAAAAATATTAACTGGATGTAAAAATGATGACAAAACACTGGAATTGACTTTAAAACACATTCAATGTGCATGATCCTATGAAGTCTACTTAGGCTGCAATCCTAAAGACACTTTACAGAGAGTAAGCCCCATTTAACACAATGGGCTTACTTCTGAGTAGACATGGTTAGGAGGTGACAATCAAAGACATTTTCCCAGGAGTTAAGACCCATTTAACACAATGGGGCTTATTTCTGGGTAGGCACGGTTAGAAGGCTGCAATCAAAGACACTTTCTTCTGTAATCCAAGTCACTTTCCAAGTGTCTCCCCACTTTCTCATTCTCTCCATCCTGAGCCTCTCTCTCCCCTGCTCCCTTCTGACTAGCCCTAAATTGCTTCTCCTCTTCTCCACTGCTCTTCTCTCCCTCTGCCCAGTGGATGCCCGGCCACAGGAGGAACAGCGCGGTAGTGTTGCTTTCACTATGGGCAGGTGCGCTCGGCAGCACTGATGCCTTTTAAAAGGCATCTGCCCCAATTGCCAACGCGTTTGTTCGTTACATGAAGCACAGTTTGTTATGTGAAGCAGAATCCTAGAGAAATTTTTGTTTGTTACGTGGAACATACTTTATGTGAGGTGTTTGTTTTGTGAGGCGCCACTGTATTATAAATATTGAAGCATATACTAAACTTGCTGAGATCTTTATCAAAGAATCTGCCATTCCTTTTAGATTGGAAAGTTGCTTCTGGGGAAAGGGAATTTTTCAAAAAAGAGGATTATGAAACACCCCCTTACCCAGAGGAATCTCTCTGGTCCCTTCTATTTAGAATTCATTAAATAAAATTTTGGTTGTGGCAGGCGAAGTAAAATTGTGGTAGACAGTTTTTTAGATCTAAATAATACAACAAAGAAAAAAGGCAGACTTAAATCAAGTTGTTGACTTGTTTTTTGAACAAGCTAGTTGGGTTTCAGTCAAACACAACCTTTACATTATAACCTTTACATTATAAGCTAAACACAACCTTTACATTATATTTTAAAAAATACCCAGAAGCCTAAATATCTGGCATGCAGCCAAATGCCTGCTACACCATAGAAATAATTTTTTTAAGCAGTCTAATGATCACCTGTTCACACAGTTGTCGAGGCAACTTGCTTAAAGACTAAGAACGAAACTACACAGACTATGGGTAGTCTAGTGGCTGTCTACATGTCTGCCCTATTTGATACCTAAACCTGCATGGGATTTTTAAAATCTTTATAAACCAGGTTTTTGTTTTAATTTTTTTATACACAACCTGTAAACACAAAAACAACCACAACAACAAAAATTGCGGAAGAAAACCAAACAAAAAAGATAAACTTAAATATATTCTATCAATAAGTGTTATGAGAATGGTGGACATAAAGTCAACATATGAGATGTTGCATGCTATGCTGATCAGACATCAATGCTGACGTATTGATCTGCTGATATCAATGTAGTAATTAACCCTTTATAGAAGCATCATAAATCAATATACAAATGTCAGTCACTCCTCAAAATGTCCACTAAATAAATTCCTTTCCTAGAGTTGATTATGTGACTTTATTCAACAGAATGCAAGTCCATATTTTACCAAAGCTCAATATTAATTTCCAATTTTTGACAAGCCTAGGTCAAGCTGTTATTAATAAGCCTCCATAAATATATGTCAGTTATTTTCAACCATAAATATATGTCAGTGGTGTGCCACATATATTCCTCAGGTGTGCTGTGGGAATTTGGGTCATTATATTAATAGGAAAATTGGGGGATTTGAAGAGCATGGTGTGCCTTGTCATTGGTAAAAACAATTGATGGTGTGCCTTGACAATTTCAGTGCCTTGTTAGTGTGCCATGAGATGAAAAAGATTGAAAATCATTGCTACATGTTATTTCTTTCCAATCCATATTAATTGTCCAACAATACGAGTAAAGGATTTTCTGTTACTGTACGGCAGGATTCCTCAACCTACAGTCCACAAGCATAGCTGCAATCCTAAACTGCAGTTAGGCCAGCCTAAGCCCTGGCACAAGTCCAGTGCTGACCTGGGGGTGTCACAAAATGCCATAAGATATTTTTGAATCACCCCTGGGAGTGGTTAAGCCAGTGCACAGACATGTGCTTGCCTCCCTACATCACCACAGGAAGACCAAAGAGTTGTGGCAGCCTAAGTTACGATTGCACCCCAAATATGGTCCACCAAATGTTAAGTCATACAGCCTGAGAATCCAAAACCGGGAGTAGCAGGCGGCATGGATGATGCATAAGAAACATGCTGGCACAGCTGGAGAGTGGGAGCATGAGTAGGCATCACTTCAGTTAGGGAAAGTTCTGGAATTGTGAGTAGCTACTGCTGCCACTTTCCTTGCCTCCTCTGCTGCCCTCTCCTTGGGGTTGTTGAGCAATGGATGTAACAATATCTTCAAAAGTGGCCAACTACGCACTAAGACATCTAAAGTCATGCCCACCAACTGCAGTCCCTGTACTGATAAAGCATCTAATAAAAACGAATGTTTTATATTCTAGCCTAACTTTGATTATTTTGCCTTATTCCAATTCTAGTTATATTCAGTCTGTTTTGAAACTCAAGTGATGATAGCAGTGCCTGGACTGTTCTTGACTGTGTCAAAGAATTGAAGGAGGAAAGGGAGTCTCCCCAAATCCCCCGTTACTTAAGATTCAGTAACTGAAGTTAAATAAGGCTCCTGTACTTTAACAAGAATAATCCCTGTGAGTGTAGTTGGTACCCCACACGCCAATTTGACCTTGTTGTCTCTATACCTCTCAAGTCCCTTTCTTCTGCCCTTTGCAAGAATTTGTTTTTTTCATACACCTGTTACCAGTTGCTCTCCTTTGAAACTCGTTGAACTAAATTCTCCCTCACAGTTGCTAAAGCCATCCAATCCTTTTCTGCACGGCTGAAACTCTGAGGTTAATAGAAGGCTTGCTGTGTCATCAGTGTTTCCCAGTCATCGGTCACCAATGAGGTAGGCAGACACTTGCCCAAAGAGCCTTTGAATAGTACTGGAGTCCTTGGACCAGAACCCATGCATTGTCCTCTCTCATGGTACCATCTTCTTTACACTCTTCCTGGCAATGGAGTGCCAGCAAAGACTTGCTAATTGACAGCTGCTCCTGTTATGTTCAGAGCCTGTTGCTTGAGATGGATTGCAGCAGCAAAAATGATAGTAGGAACTGGATGGGAGCTTGGAAGCAATATTCCGGCAATAGATTCAGCCTACTCTCAAAAATCTATGAGCATCTACTGGCTTCGAACACCATAAAGCTGCGCTCAGTATGATTCTATTCCTGACGGGGGTATTTCCTGACAGGAAAAAAAATTCCTGACAGTGAGGGCGGTTCGGCAGTGGAACAGATTGCCAAGGGAGGTGGTGGACTCTCCCTCACTGGGGATCTTCAAGCAGAGACTCGACGACCACCTGTTGGGGATGGTCTAGGACAGGAGTCGGGGAACATTTTTGCCTCTTACCCCAAAATATATTTAGGTATGTGGACGTTACCCCCTTGATTTGAAAGGAAGGAAAAAAATATATTATTAATTATTTGAATTCAAATATGTGGCTTCTGGGGAGCTGGAAGAAAAGTTTGAAGTAGGGGATAAAATAGTGTTGGATTGGACAGAATGACCATATGGTCTGTTTTCCCAGGACATTTCCTCTGTTTTAGCCTTGTGTCCTGGAAAAAAAATCTTCATTGTCCTATTTTTCCTTGTGAGCAGGCAGCATGTAGCTTTCTTGGAATTCATAAATTATATGTAATATGTAATAGTTTTAAACATACAGTACTAATACCTAATATGGCGTTTAAGTTAACCACATGAAAACAATATATATATAAGGGGTTTTAGCTTTTAAAAATGTCCTCCATTTTTCTTGGATGTCTTATATTTTGGGGGGCTTGACCTCTTTTTGTGGTTATGACATATGGTCACTGCATACTGGAGAAATGTGGGGGTCAGGGTGACCATAATAAAAAAAAGAGGACAAGATCCTGCAAATGATTGAAACAAGTGCAGGATTCAACTGGAGTGGGGAAGAGAGCCCAATCTATTCACATTTACTCAGAAGTAAGATCCATTGTAGTTATTGGGCTTCCCAGGAAAATGTGAATAGGATTGCAGCCTCAGAGTCCAATCCTGTGCCTTTCTATTGAGCAGCAGACCATTACAGTCAGTGGGGTTTCTTTTCAGGAAAGTGTGGAGAAGATGCAGCCATAGATCCCAATCCTAGGCATTTCTCCTCAGAATTAATGCCCATTACAGTCAGGGGGTGTTCCTTCCAGGAAAGTGTTGTGGCATGTAGCCTTCTTGTAATTAATAAATCATATGTAATCGTTGTAAATGTAATAAGTAAATATAGGCTGCAATCCTAAAGACACTTTCCTCAGAATAAGACCCATTTAATACAATGGGGTTTACTTTTGAGTAGTCATGGTTAGGACTGTGCTCATAGTGTTTTAATTATTCTATATCTATCTACAGTATTTCTATACCGCTTTTCAACTGAAAAGTTCACAAAGCGGTTTACAAGAAAATGAAAAAAATTAATAGCTAATTAATAGCTAATGGGTCCCTGTCCCAAAAGGGCTCACAATCTAAAGTGCAAAAAGAACACCAGCAGAAGCCACTAGAACAGACATTGCTGGGGTGTGGAGGGCCAGTTACTCTCCCCCTGCTAAATAAAAGAGGAACACCCACTTGAAAGAGTGTCTCTTGACCAGTAAGCAGGGGTAAAGCCACATAGGTCAGCGTTTTTAGCTTTGATTTTGTCATGTCCTACATTTTTCTTGAGTGTCCTACATTTTGGGATTCTCTTTTATGATTATGAGATATGATCACCTTGATACAGGAGCAATGAAATGGTCTTACCAGAGGGAGCTGGATGGAAGGGGGGGCTGTTCAGAATACAGGCAGACCTCAACAGCACCCAAAGGAGGATGCTTTCTCTTTTCTCTGAGAAAGCCCAGCCTGCAGCTGAGTGTTGATCTCTCTCCCCTCCAACCCCCCCCCCCACACACTTCTTATGACCCTTCAGGGATTCACACCTTTTGTTTGTTTGTTTTGCTGCATCAAGGCTACAGAGTGCTGCTCTGTGGTGGTCATGCATACCTGGCTGTGTCATTCATATGCAAACCCAGGTGGTCCATTACCCCCAGGAGTTCAATTGTCAGGAATTCAATTCAATTCAATTGTTCCCAGACCTCTGGTCTAGGAGGATTTCCTGCTGTAGGCAGGGGGTTGGACTAGATGACCTACTAGGTCTCTTCCAACTCTATGATTCTATGTATCCTGTCCACAGTTCTAAAATGCTTTTCCAATATTTTCAGTGCAGGGTGGACTCACTGGCAGGTAGTATTTCTTGTTGAGAATCCTTGTCAGCCTAGGCAAGATGAGCTGTGTGGCAGTGGAACTGATGAGAAAGGGGGCTCCTGTTTCTCCATTTGGATCTTTTGTCCTAACATCTTAATGAGCGCTCTCAGCAAAATGATAATTAGAGAGGCTATTGTCAAAACATAATATTGAAAGATGCTCTCTGGATGCCATGAACTGGTGACCAACTGTTGAGGGAAAGGGGCATTTCCCTGCTTTCCTTGTTTATTGCTGCAGTAGAAAGTTTCCAGCCTCAGTTTATGGCATCTTTGACATTATGTACAGTGGAACCTCATGTAACAAATTTAATTCGTTCCGGAGGCATATTTGTTACATGAAACATTCTTTACGTGAAGTGGATTTTCCCATAGGAAATAATGGAAACTCAGACAATTGGTTCCACAACCAAAAATATTCATATAAAAATATTAACTGGATGTAAAAATGATGACAAAACACTGGAATTGAATTCAAATTATGCATTCAATGTGCATGATCCTATAAAGTCTACTTAGGCCGCAGTCCTAAAGACAATTTCCTGGGAGTAAGCCCCATTTAACACAATGGGGCTTGCTTCTAGGGAGACATGGTTAGGAGGCTGCAATCAAAGTAAGGAGGCTGCAATCACTTTCCTGGGAGTAAGCCCCATTTAACACAATGGGGCTTACTTCTGAGTAAACATGGTTAGGAGGCTGCAATTCAAAGACACTTTCTTCTGCAATCAAAGACACTTTTAAAGTGTCTCCCCACTTTCTCTTTTTCTTCATCCCGAGCCTCTCTCCACTGCTCCCTTCTGGCTAGCCCTGAGCTGCTTCCCTCTTCTCCACTGCTCTTCTCTCTCTCTCTGCCCAGCAAACGCCCGGCCACAGGAGCAGCGCGGAAGTGATGCTTTCGCTATGGGCAGGCACACTTTTAAAAGGGCTGCCAGCCAGGGCATCTGCCCCAACTGCCAATGAGTGTGTTTGTTATGTGAAGCACAGTTTGTTACATGAAGCAGAATCCTAGATAAATTTTTGTTTGTTGCATGGAACATACTTTATGTGAGGTGTTTGTTACGTAAAGGCGCCATTGTATTTTGTCAATGTTATGGCCATTCCACATTCACATCCAAGAGTCCCACTGCCTTTTTGACATCTCCAATACCAGCAGGGAACATTTTTCATAATCTCTATGCGATACAATACTTTGTATATAGTAATTTATAAAATGCCTTATAGAAGTAACATCACAGATGAGAGCTAAGATATATAATTTTCCAAACAATCCGGTATTACAGTATTAAACAATTATCCATATGTTAGTACTATATTATTAGCTTTCATCAGAAGTGCATAAATGTGTAAAAACATTTTTTTAACTTGAAGAGCAGCAAATCTTTAAACTGTATCTCATCATTTTAAAGTGAATGGGCATTAACTATGTTTGTCTATATTTTTATACCTTAAAACTTTTTGTCTATAGTTTCAAACCTAACATCAGTAGGATTTGTATCACCCAGTACAATAACTCATGGTGTAACTCCCATCGACCTCTGGCATATTAAGAAAATACCCCCAATAAAAGATATTTCATTACAGCAACTTTAAATGTATTGGTGCAAATAAATATTTTTATATTTAATTTAAATATATTGACCCTTGAAATTTTCTATCGAGCTGAAAAATGGAACCAAGAGTGAAGAGGTGGAAAAATCTGCATTCTAACCTTACCCTACAAAGATCAGTAGCCCAACCCAATTCCTCTGGCAACCAAAAAAGGGAGTTGTGCTGTGCAACAAAATAATTTTCCCAAGTATTTTCTACCATTTCTGTTTTCCAGCTTCCACAAGTACAAGCAAATGCAGAATGAGAGATTCACTTATTTTGGAGCACCGACCCTTGAAATTTTTTTCAGCTGAAAAATGGAACCATAAGGGAAGAAGTAGAAAAATCGTCACCACCCTCTCAGAAAAATATTGTACTTCTTTAAAAAAAGATACTCCTAATTTTTATCTCAATCTGTCTTTCCTTCATTTCCTTGCCTTACATGTCCATCAATGTTAACTGGAATCAGTTCTGATTTTGGCCAAATAATTTGATATTCCAGTACATGATCATTGGTCATGATCTCAGTTTCACTGAAGCGGTGATAAAAAACTGGTAGGATTACCAGTAATAAAAGTAGCCAGTAGTCATCAGTGCAATACATTAATTGCATTTATTCTGAATGTGCAAACCTATTACCAAAGCCACATTGAAAACCTGCAATTCCATTTGTTTCCATATACAAGTGAAAAGAAAGAGGAGCAAGTGGGTAAACCTGCCTCCCATCTCTTCATGATTTACTGTATTTGCCGGCTTATAAGATGCACTCCCCCCAAGATGGAGGAAAATGTCTGTGCATCATATAGAGTGAAGGGGGTCAATCCTGTAGCACCTTCTGCAGCTGTGCTCTGCCTCAGTGGGCAAGCTGGGGAGGAGGGACAGAGGCTTCCCCACAGGCTCCTCCCCCCAAAAAACAAACGGAGCCCAGATCAAAGCCCAGACGATCAAGAGGAATAGCAGAGCATAGAGGTGGGCAAAAAACAAGGGAGCACTGGTGGGAAGAGGGGAGGAGGAAGCAGCCCAGGAGAGGTCCCTGATGCTGCAATCCTATGCATCCTTTCCAGGGGTGGGGGAGACTTGCACTTGAGTAGACATGCACAGGATCTGTTTCCTAGGACTGCAATCCTTTCCAAGGGTGGGGGAGGCTTGCAACTGAGGCTTGTAAATGCAGAGAATTTGGTTTGCTAGAGCTTGCAAATGATGAGTTCTTGGGGTTTCCAGAAAATTAGAAAAGTGCTTGAATCTTAAAGTCTCTCCTCATTTTTTAATGACAGTGATGATGGTTTTTAACACCACTGTTGACCTTACATGGTTGTAATATTATTTTGCTATATTTTATTAAATATATTAGTACACCATTTGGATCAGAATATTTTTTCTTGTTTTGCTCCTCTAAACTTTGGTGTGTCTTATGGTCTGGTGTGTGTAATAAGCTGGGAAAATATGGTAATATGGAGATGAAGGACAATTTATACTGTGGAAACTTGATCTATGAGCATACCGTATATACTTGAGTATAAGCCAACCTGAGTATAAACTGAGGCACCTAATTTTACTACAAAAAACTGGGAAAACTTATTGACTCAAGTGGGAAATGCAGCAGGCTCTGAGGCTGCTGTCCTGTTTATACTTACCCAAGAGTAAGACCACTGACTATAATAGTACTAACTTCAGAGTAGACCTGCCTAGTATTGAGCTGTGAGGATACAATCCTTTTACACACTTTCCTGGGAGTAAGCCCCATTGCTCTAAGGGGACTTACTTCTGAGTAGACCTGCCTAGGATCAAGCTGTGAGGCTGCAATCCTATGCACACTTCCCTGAGAGTAAGCCCCATTGGCTCTAATGGGACATTTCTGAGGAAACATGCCTAGGAGGGGGCTCTAAGGCTGCAATCCAAACTTTTCTGTAAGCCCCATTGACTCCAGTGGTACTTACCTCTAAGGAGACATGCCTAGGAGGGGGCTCTAAGGCTACAATCCAAACTTTCCTGGAAGTAAGCCCCATTGACTCCAGTGGGACTTCTGAGGAGACATGCCTAGCATTGAGCTCTAAAGATACAATCCTATGCACACTTTCCTGTGAGTAAGCCCCATTGGCTCTAAGGGGACTTACTTCTGAGTAGACATGTTTGGCAGCAGCACCAGCTGCAGGAGAGGGTGCAGGGCAACCGCGCCCCTCTTCTCCTCCTCTGCCTGGACGGCAGCAGCAACAGAAGCAGGAGAGGGTGCAGGGCGGGTGCTGGTGGTCATGCCCGCCATTTTTTCATTGAAATATGCCCCTCCCCTGAATATAAGCTGAGGGAGCTTTTGGGGCTGATTTCATTGGCCCCAAAAACTTGGCTTATATTTGAGTATATATGGTAATTTGTTCCAGATGCAGACTTGTAATCCAAAACATTTGAATAACAAGTGAATTTTCCCATAAGAAATAATGGAAATTCAGACTTGTTCCACAACCCAAAATATTTATTTAAAAATGATTACAATATTGTATTATAATACAAAATGTTAAAGAAAAATACAACAATGTAACCTGCACTAACAGTGTAGTCCTGTTTGTGTCTACTCAGTAGTAAGTTACATTGAGTTCAATGGGGCTTATTCCCAGGAGAATGCTCTTAGAATTGAACCTTAGAGCACAATCCTAACCATGTCTACTCAGAAGTAAATTACATTGAGTTCAATGGGTCTTACTCTCAGGAAGGTGTGTTTAGGATTGCAGCCTCAGAGCACAATCCTAACGATGTCTACTCAAAGGTAAGTCCCATTGTGTTCAATGGGTCTTACTCCCAGGAAGTAGGATTGCAGCTTTAGTATCTCAGGCTACAATCCCCTTTCACAGGAGTGAGCCCCACTGATTATAACAGGGCTTACTTTAGAGTAGACATACATAGGGTAGTCTCTCAGGAGAGGCTGAGGAGTTTCTGGTGGAGCACCAAAACCAGCTGTATCCTGGCCAGAACTATCTTTTGCTTGTTTATCAAAATATTATTGTTTGCTCCTCTTGCAAAACACTCTCAATCCAAGGCTTTACTGTAATAATTTAAGCAAAGATGGTAGAGATCATATCTATCCAGCTTCTAAAGTTATTCTGGTGTCCAGGACTATACTTGGTTTGAAATCTTATGAAAATGTTTTAAAAGAACAACCATCAATCCTCTGAAAAGTTTTTTCAGCATCTACATAATAAAAAATTATTTGTGCCCACTGCATTGCATCAATCATTTCCCTAATATATAGTATTGTATTGTCCTATAAAGTATAAGGAATTGCATCTTGTCTTACTACTAAATGATGCCACCAACCTAGAAGTTTTAAATTGAATGTATTGTACACTTGATAATGTTCACCTGTTTCCATCCAGACCAGAAGAATTTTTATCACTTTTATTGCCTTCATCCCCATATGGACTGACAAGTAAATCAATCATCTGCTCATGCCCCACTGTGAGCATAGTAATCCATGTATAAATCAACCAGTGTCCTGTTATTCGTTGGGAGTTGATCTGATTTATGTAACTAACAAACAAAAAGCCATATCCCACTCTGCACATATCTTATCCCCATTTGGCTTCTGAATGCATAGTACAACTTTATTTTCTCTATTTAGCTAGCAGATTTACCAATGATCTAGAACAGGGGTCTCAAAACGTTTAACTCCAGGGCTCCTGGACCTTTAAAAAGTGTGTAGAAGAGGGAATTTCAGCTGCGACCTGTGAGATGAGAAGCTGCACCTGCTGAAATTCCATCCTTTAAAGGTCTAGGTGCCCCGAATTTAAATTTTGGAGACCTCTGATCTAGAGACCTAGTTTTACTCTCTTTTTAATAGAAGGAAACTAATTTTATAAAAGCAAACACTAAACTAGAATTTCAATGTATCTCAGATTAGCAAAGGTTCTACACCCTGAAAAGTAATTTACTTTGAAAAAAGCATTTGTGGTTCCCACTGTAACTGCTATTTGAAATCTTTATTATAAAATTAGATCACAATTAAAATACCAATTTTCCTGATTCTACCAAACCATCCCAGACTACTTACCATTTCTGTTTGGAGTCAAATTTCAAAAAAAGAAAGAAAGGATTACATTTCCCCAATTAATACTGATTTTCTTAGAAAACTGAACTGATCTTTCCAAAATTTTACAAGGAACTATCCAAGGACCAGCTATACATTTCCTGCATGTATGAGAATGAGACACAAAATAAAAAGCTTAAACCTCTAATACTGTTTTTATCGCTAGGCTCTGGATCTTTTGGAAGTATCTTTCTAAAGTTTTACTGGGCTCTTATCTGTGAACTATTAACTTTCAAACATGTCATGCACACTTAATGCAAATACACAAAGTAGGATCAAAAAATGGTTTCAAAGGAACACACTTGAAAAATTGCCCTTTGGGTACAATTGATTAGGTTAACTAGTGAAATGTACTGGTGTAGCAGGAGTAAAATACGCCCATTGCGCAACCCCCCCTCATTGCTGAACACCCCCCTATGTGCACCAGGCACTGGACACCAAATTGGCCGGATGTTGATCAATTGTCTTCAATGTTAAGAATAGAACAGAAACACCTTTTACCACTTTTCACCCCCTTAAGGGTTAAACTTCTCAACATTGGTTCTTGGTGGGTGTTCATGTCATAGAAGGAACACCCTCCCCAAATTTCATGCTTGTAGGTCCAGGAGCAGTGCCTTGATCAGTGAGGGATTCTTTAACGGAAAGTGTGTTGCATCCCTTTTCACCCCCCTTCCAGTGGGAATTTCTAAAAACTGATTCTTATTGGGTGCTTCCATAATGGAAGGAACACCCTCCCCAAATTTCATGCTTTTAGGCCCAGCAGTTATAGCTGGGCGTTGATGGGTGAGTGAGTGAGTGAGTCAGAGACTTTTCAGTTTTATTTACAAGATTAAATGTAAGAAAGCACGGTGGTGGTGTATTCTGGTTGTTAGAATATCCCTAAGAAGAAATGGAAAAATAATATTTCAGGTTTCTAGGTGAAAGTGTTTAGTTTCTAAGTACTGAGAGCAACTCTGATGCCTGGGACATCTTTCCTCTAATTTTATACCTTAACTAGTGAAAACGTATCTGTGTTGAGGGAGTAAAATCCCCCCCACCGTGCATCGTTCTCCATGTGCATCATCTCCGCATACCCACTGACCCCGCAAGCGGATTGTCCGCCCCATATGCATGGTCCCCCATATGCATCATACCCAATGCACAATACTCCCGTACAACATCCCCCAGGCGCACTGTATGCAACACTCCCCACGTGCACCGTCCCCAATGCATACCGTGTCCCCATGTGCAACACCCCCATTCGCATTGTCCCCCAAGCGTACCATATGCAACACCCTCATGTGCATCATCCCCCCATGTACAACACCCCCATGCACATCATCCCCCACGCACCCTGTCCACCCATGTGCAACACCCCCATATGCATCATCCCCCATATGTACCATACCCCATGCACACTATCACCCCCTGTGCATCCTCCCTGCCAGTGCAACAGCTGGATCACTGAGTCTTCAATGTAAAGTATGGGACAAAAACACATTGTACTTCTTTTCAGCCCCTTAAGGGTTAATTTTCTCAACATCAGTTCTTGGTGGGTGTTTATATCACATAAGGAACACCTTCCCCAAATTTCAAGCTTCTATGTCCGGGAGTTGGGACAGATCGTCCCTTGGTTAGGGACTCTTCAACGTAAGGTATAGGGAGGAAAACATGTTGTGCCTGTTTTCACCCCCTTCCGGTTGGAATTTCTGAATCAGTTCTTGGTGGTGCCTCCATCATGGAAGGAACTTCCTCCCCAAATTTCACACTTCTAGGCACAATGGTTTTACCTGGAAGTTGATGAGTGAGTGAGTCAGAGACTTTTTAGTTTTATATATATAGACTAGCGAAAACGTACCCACATTGCGGGAGTAAAATTCCCCTGTATGCCAACCCCCCACTGCTCATCAGCTCCCATGCACATCATTCCCCCCCCGTGCAACATCCCCATGTGCATCAGTCCCACATGCGCATCACCCCATGCTCAACATCCCCCATGCGCAGCAAACCCCCGTGCGCATCATCCCCCAGGCACAAAGACCCCCATGGCAACATCCACCCATGCGCATCCACACCGATGTGCATCAATCTACCATGTGCATCAACCCCCTCATGTGCATCATCTCCCCATGCGCATCAAACCCCCACAGCATCAATTCCCCATGCGCATCAACCTCTATGAGCATCAATCTTAATGCGCATCATTCCCCCTTGAGCATCAACCCCCATGAGCATTACTTCCCTATGCGCAGTATCCTCCCCAGTGCAATCCCTCCCTCTGAACAACATCCCCCCAACGCACCAGGCACCTAGCACCAAATTGGTCAGTCTTCCATGTTAAGCACAGGACAAAAACTCATTGCACCCCTTTTCAGCCCCTTAAGGGTTAACTTTCTCCACATTGGTTCTTGGTGGGTGTTGATGTCACAGAAGGAACACCCTCCCTAAATTTCATGCTTCTAGGTCCAGGGGTTGGGGCACAGCACCCATCAGTCACCGATTCTTCAATGCAAAGTATGAGGAGGAAAATGCGTTCCGCCCCATTTCAACCCCTTCCAGTTAGAATTTCTGAAAACTGGTTCTTAATGACTCCCTCCGTCATGGAAGGAACACCCACCCCAAATTTCACACTTCTAGGCCCAGCAGTTTTGGCTAGGCATGGATGAGTGAGCGAGCGACTCTTCGTTTTTATATTTATAGATTACCGTATTTCCCAGCTTATTACACGCACCGGACCATGAGACTCACCAAAGTTTAGAGGAGCAAAACAAGAAAGTATTCTGAACCAAATGGTGTACTAATATATTTAATAAACTATAGCAGAATAATATTTCAACCATGTAAAGTCAACAGTGGAATTAAGAACCATTATCACTCTCATTAACAAATGAGGAAAGACTTTAAGCTTCAAGCACTCTTCTAATTTTCTGGAAACCCCAAAAACTCATCATCTCTAGTGTCAGTGATTTGTGACTTTTGCACAAATCTCATTGCAAATGATCAGACAAAAACATTTTGCACAAATCTCATTGCAAATGGTCCAGGAAGGCAGGTAAGTTGGTGGGGGGTTCTTTTGGGGGGTAGGTAGGGAAAGGTGAGGGGATCTAGATAGAAAGGAAAGAGTGAGGGAGGCATAGGCATGAAGAAGGAGGGACCAGGTCTTGTGCATGTCTACTTTGGAGCAAGTCTCCAAGCCAGGGAAGGTTGCTTAGGATTGTAACTGTGCCAGGGTGACCAGATGCCAAACCCCAAATTTCTGAACCCCAAGGCCAAAATTCCTACTCCCCCAGGGCAAAATTCCTACCCGCTTAAAAAATTGCCAAAAAATGTATTTTTTTGTTTTTATATTTTTGATTTTTACTTTTTTGATCATAACTTTTGATAGGAAGGAGATAGCTCAAAACTGATGGTTGCATTGGATTCTGCTCTTCAATCCGAATCCAACAACATATGACATGATGGGGTAAGGTGCGCCAGGATTGGCCCTATCACTCTATCAGATGCACAGACATTTCCCCCCCCCCTTTGGGAAGAAAAAAAGTGCATCTTATAAACCGGGAAATACGGTACTTGAATCTCTCCACTATTTGAAAGTGGGGTTTTCTTCTCCGCACAAAGATTATCCAATTCTTGAGGGTGGGGACTTACAGCCAATTCAATATTCCCATTGAAATTAGTTAAAAATTACTTAAAACAATCAAAAATCTAATCAGAAGTGAAATGAAACGCGTTATCAAAAAGCTAGCAAATCTAACCATCATACAATACAAAAAGTGAATTAAATTTTCTTTTGTAGATCTCCTGGTCTGAAATGAGAATGAAAGCTTTAAAAAGTTTGTTGTATTTTTTTATAAAGTACACCCAAGTTTACAGGGTATGCTATATATGAATACTGCCTGAATTTAAAATGTTAGCTTCTCCCATTTTACATTGTAGTACAATTAGTTTCAATCTGATACGTCTCTTGGATTCTAATTACATAACAAACAATAATACATAACCACTTATCTCTCCATGGCACTAGTTTACCTCGGCAGTTGATAATTTACCAAATCTACAACATATTTATTTCCTTTGACTCTCAAATATAGTGATAAATTAAGTAAGAATATTAAAAAGAAATACAAGACAATATGAATTTGTTATATGCTATGAATAAGCAAAGAAGAGAAATAAGCCAGTGTTTACTGAGTAAATGTACATTCCTATTAATAAAATGTCACTATAAGTAAGCAATCAGAGATTTATAAACAAAAAAATGTGATTAGAATGCTACAAAATAATGAACTTTTGTTTGAATAGAAGACCAATGTGCTTCACAAATAGACTCTTAAAAAAGAGCACCATTTCCAAGCAAGAAGGTTTTCCTTATTGTCCCATATGTTAATTCAGCATCCACCATATTTATGTTCTTATGGTAGAAGGGTTCAATCCACTTTGTATATGCAGTGCAAACTTGCATGAGCATTTAGGAAATATTTGCAATTTGTCATTCAGTTTGGTTAGCAGCAAGGGATATACATATGTGTTTTGGAAGAATATTTCTGAAAGTATGATATTCTCTTCCTGAAAGTATGATATTCTCTTCTCTTCATAAAAATTCTAATCATTTCAGCATAATCCATATTGTGTATCTGACATCTATACACTGATGTCCTATGTAAAAAAATGTTTAGTTAGCAATGCATATGGGATTGAACCCTTTCGGTATTTTTTATAGAAACCAAAAAGTTTGTAAAGGGATGTGTGTATATATACACATACACACACACACAATCACAGAAAATTAACAACCCACTCTCCTTGATTGTGTTAATCATCGAGCCCAATATATTAGCAATGAAGCAACCCAGAAGAACACCACTTATGGTTAGGAGAAGGTTAACTTAACCAATAATGCAATGCACCTTGCTTTGTTTTACTGCTGAGTTAAAGGACTGCGTAAAGTAAGGTACCAGATAGGGAGCAAAGGAGAATTTTTCTAGTTCCTACCTATATCACTGGCTACCATCTTGGAAAACTTTCTGCTTTGGGTCTTCACTGCAAATAATATTTTGATACAAAATGTCAATGTACTTGTACTAAGAAAAATTAACTATGAAAAGAATTATAATTCTCTTAAAATAAAAATACTGTACCCTTTTCTATAAAATTATTCATTTTTTGATCATCATCAGAATTGATGGGAGAACCAGAACCTACATGAGTGAAAACAAGAGTGAAAGGGATACACAAATGGGTATTCATTCCAAACAAAAGATTATGACAGATGACAAAATTAAGACACAATATCAAGCCCTATGTCACTTGCAACAATTTTGCATGTATTAATTATCTACAATATTTAATTGTAATTATCTACATTAGCTACAATGATTGTGTACAATGAAGTCCTGACTACAAAGTTACCTGTCTCTTAAGTTACCATGGATGTTTAGGTTCCAAGGATGTTTCCCCCTCCGACCAAGGGCAGGAATCACCTAGAACCTCCTCCCCATTTCAGAATCTCAGAGTCTGCACAAGAACCTGCACTTTAGAGACAGATTTTTTACTTTCCTAGGTTTCCTTTGTATCAGATAAAACTATACAGTGAATAACTTCCTTTAGCACTACTAATTGTGCCAAGAGCTTCTATTAAAGATAAGCTGTTACAATCATGAAAAAACTGCAGAGGATATATTTGACCATAAGTATTTGAAAATCTGGTTCGGCAAGATTGCTTTAAGTCACATTAACAGAAAAGCACAGAGATTAATGCCACAACACAATAGAAGAAACTGTAATTCCTATTCAGTATTAACTATGCACTGCATTACACCCATAAGCTATTAATTTTTTTTTCATTTTCTTGTAAACCGCTTTGTGAACTTTGCAGTTGAAAAGCGGTATATAAATACTGTAGATAGATTATAGGTGTCCCTTGTGCCCCAAAATACCACTAGGGTTTTGTTCTGGAACCTCCCATGGATTAAAAAAAAATCCATGTATAGAGTAAACAATGGAAAAATAGGTTTAAGGACCCACTTCTTGGTTACTTGCTCTTCTATTGTGCCTGATGAATAAGGTAGACCCTCAACATCTGGAGGGGTTTTGATTCTGGGACTGAAAAATGGAATAATTGCTTGCATGACTACCCATCAACAACAGTAGAAAAGCAGTTTTAAAAACTGATTTGCAGTGACCATTTGTTTTGAGTCAAATTCATGTATACAAAATCCATTTATAACAAGGTTGGATCAGTACATACAAAATATAATTCAGAAGGGAGAAAAAGTCTAATCTCAAATATGAAAGTTACACCTCATTTGCAAGTGTCCTCAGATAAATTTCCTTATGTACATAACCCTTGATTTACATATTTTTTATCATTTGTACATAACATTTTTACTATGCATAAGTGTTTGGGCAGGGGCAAGAGGAGTCACCCAAGTTTGACACTGACCAGTCTTAAAACAAAGCAAGAAATGCAAGGTGTGCTAGAATTAGGCCTAATGAGAACAGTATTCCCGCTTTCTTTTAAATCTATTCAATAAGGTATTGAATAAGGGTTAGGGGGTTCCCCATCTGGGTTTTTAAGAGTTTTCAAACTGACTCATAGAGTCTTCATGATTTGAAAAATGAAATTTTTGCAACTCAAGTACCCATCTCCATTGGTAACAATTGCAACAATTGCTACAGTTTAACACAAAAAATTTGTATCTTCAGAGTATCCTGGATACTGGCAAATTTGTATTTTGGAATGAAACCTCACGATGAAATGAAAGGAATGAAACCAATGATGCTGAGGTTCAACCTGTACTGTGAGCAACCTGGCTCCTAATCTTTCCAGTAGAGGACGAGAAGGCAAAGGCACATCCACTGATGTGCTCTGTGGATTATGCAAATAAAACTGCCCCATCCACAGCAATGCCATCTCCTTTCTCCATGAGTGTTTCTTCCCCACTGCAGCCTTTCAGTGCATTTAAAGGTGGTTCACTATTGTTCAGGGAGGGTGTTATGTAAACCCCCCTCCAGCTGAATCTAGCAAGGGGTGGGGAGTCAGCCTCCCCTTTATCAGCAATTTTTTGGATCCAAAGTGACCCCTCTTGCCTCCGAGTCTATTCCAACTTCACTCACCTGCCTTCTTTTGTTCAGTTCTTTCCCTGCTTATCCCAAACCCTTCCATCTAGTGCAGAAAGAGACCCAGCTTATGTAAATATAGACTTCAGTTGGATGGGGAGTTTTGTCTGAAGTGACAAAAAAGCACCACTCTTCACCTGAAGGTGGAACATAAGCTATGTTGTGCTTATTTTACTATAAGCTTTACAAACTCTCATGAGACATGGAGAGGAAATTGAACACTGCAATGTCTAATGCTCTAGCTCAATTTGTCCAACACAGACAATAATTGATTAGGACTCCAAAAGCGTTCCTCAAGGCTGTAAATCCTTGTTTATTAATTTAACATATGTCAAAAATACATGGACTAATAGTAAATCTGTTGTTAACCATATCAAGTCATTGTCATTTTTAGGTGAGGCATACACCTAAGCCAGAGGTTCTAAAACTGGGATGCCCTTGTCCAAGAAGCTTTGACCTTGCTCCTCTAAAGCAACTGTGACTGTAATGCTGTCTGTACAAGTCTCCCCTCAACTTAGGAATGCTGAAAAAACACAAAACAGGAAGCATCACATAAGCATTTTTCAGCAATTCCAAGAAAGACTGCAGTGACTCCCATGGGTGTCTTCCACTTTCCAGATGGCACCTGTGAGCTTTGTTGAGTAAAAAAATAGCCTAATGTCCCAGCACTGGTGCAACTGCAAGAGCACCGTCACCATCCCCTTTCCTCCCTGGCAAGGACTTACAGCAGCCCAAATTCTTGTGGGCATTTGGGAACCACTAGCCCAAGCCCTATAGTGTATGCTAAAGCAGTATATGTCTAACTACAAGATGCTGGAAATAATGTAAACAGTAAATGGCCTATGGTAAAATCTGTTTTGGAGTTTCCCATTTTTATTTCATTGCTGTTGTAGACATAGAGTGCTCATTTCAATAGATTGTACAAGTTATGTGCAGAGGTGTTTGCATCTGGTAAGATATAATTACAGCCTAAGGGTGCTCGGCCCAACTTACCAGTTTTCCTTTGCCTGTGGTGATATAGAAGTTTGAGCATTGTAGAAGTTTGTAAATAGAAATTTATGCACTGGCCTAATCCTCCTCTAGGAGTGGGTCAGAAGTGTCTTACAGCAGGGTTTCTCAATCCCTCGTCCGGGGACCACTGGCAGTCCTTGGCAGCTGCCTGACTGGTCCACGAGAGGATTCCTCTAAGTGCATCATCCCCTCCTCACAGAAAGAGGGCTCAGTTGGAGGATTGCAGCCTCAGAGACCAATCCTATGCCTGTCTACTCAGTAGTAAGTTCCATTGCAGTCAGTGGAGCTTACTCCCAGGAAACTGTGAACAGGATTGCAGACTCAAAGCCCAATCCAATGCATGTCTACTCAGAAATAAGTCCCATTTGGTCAACAGGGATTACTCTCCAATAAGAGTGACAAGGATGGCTATGTGGATTTTCAGTGCATCCTGCACTAGAAAAATCCTTGCTCTGAGTAGACATGCATTGAGACATTGAGCTCTTACCTGCAATCCTATCTACAGTAACCTAACAATAGCTATATTCACTACAATGGGATTTACAGCTGGAGGCTGTGCTGGAGGATTTACAGCTGGAGGAGGTGGTGTGCTGTGCTCTAGGTGGGGAAGCCCTCCCTCCAGGTCGCCAGAGGCAAAACTCTCCCCTCACCCGTGCGCTGATCCCTGGAAAATTTCTTTTCCACAGAACTGGTCCCTGGGGCAAAAAGGGTTGAGGACCACTGTCTTACAGCATCCTTTGGTGTCTTACAGCATACTTTGGTGACATGGTCAGCACGGGACTTATGCCGGGGCTCAGGCCAGCTTAAGTGGAGGGTAGGATTGAAGCAATCGTGCAAGGCTGCAATCCTAAAGAAAGTTTTCTGGGAGTAAGACACATTGAAGACAATGGGGCTTACTTTTGAGTAGACATGGTTAGGATTGTGCTCTTACTGATCATTATGGGCTTGCTTCTGAGTATAATAAATAACACTATTTGCAAACACACACTTCTAGTTATGTGCAAAATCAGTTATTTTCCATTCAAGAGTTTCCCATTACAAATCTTGAAGTTATCTAAATTAACCACAAATATATGCAGGCTTTGTGATGCACCAATTCCTAGTGCAATACAGATCTGATGTTTCAACATATTCACTGCTCAACTGCAATCTAAAACTGTGATCAGGGAGGCTTATTTACTACTGAGGCTTTTAAAATGTGCAGTACATGCTACTGTACATTTGCAATTATCCACTGGTGTCCCGATTTTAGGGGGGCACAGCCCTGGGTGTCATAGCCCAGAGGTGTGTGACAAAATGCCCTCCTTCTCCCCCCCGCCACGTGACACCACTTCGGCCACAGTGCAGGATGGGCAGTAGGCAATGGAAGCTGCTGCCCATCCAGGGCCTGGATGGAGTGGACAGGTGGGCCTGATGCTATCTTAGTGCTCCGCTCAAATGGAGCTGGGCAGGACATGTTCTGGATGCCTGGGTTCTCTGAGCATGCCTCCTCTGCCCCTTCTTTCACCTGCCTGGAACATGGGGGACAGCGGGGGGCAGCCCTGGGTGCCAGATGGGCTGGCGACAACACTGAATTTATCATTTTGTATGTAATCTAAGACATCAATTGCAATGGTTCTGTTTCTGCGGATATTTTTTACCCATTAATGTTGATCCATGCACAATCGCATATGCATTTCTAATACTATGTTTTCCTTTCTAAGATTGTGTTCCTCAATAGTTACTACTTACAATTTGCAAACAGGCTATATTGAAAGCTAATGCAATAATTTGTGCAATATCTTGGCTTATATCTTGGAGGACAAGGGTATAAATTGTAAGGGGTACAGTTGCGCATGTATTTATGTTTTGTCTTGATACTGGGGGAAAGGGGCAGAGAAGGAAGAGTAGAGACAGTGATAATCGGTGTTAAGAGCTCCTTCCTCCTTTGACAGGTAATTTTCCTCTAGTTTGACAGAGGAATAAGGCAAAGAGGACAGGGTTCTTTGTTTTCATTACTCTGCTCAGTGGCACTCAATTACTGAGAACACTGTAAAGAGATGCACCTCTGGAACTTCCATTAATCAGAAAAAAGTGAGCCATTCATGGCAATAACAGCACTCAAAGAGCAGCCAAAATCCCAATATAGGGGAAAAGAAAACACACACGAATGAGCATGGCAGTAGCGAATACCCCCAAGTCAGATGAGAACTATATAGCTTCCAAAAGGAGAGATATTTCTCTGGGATAATTTGGATGACTGAGTTGTGGAGGATGGCTAGAGAACAGCCATCTTATGTTGGCTAGCGAGCTGAGACCATACATAAATTGGGCAGACCTGACCACATTAGTTGTGGTGATATTGTTATTATTGCTTTTTGTAATTTACTGGATTTTTAGTTTGGGTCTTTTTAATGGTCATAAATATTTTATAAGACAAAGTGATTTCACAAGTGCCACCCACTCATCCACCATAGTCACCTTTTACTTCTAATTTACATTTGGTAACTACCACAAGTCTGCAACTTCTTAAGAGTAGCTACCCTTTATAACAACTATGAATGACTCTACTAATGAAGAAACATAACTATCTACCTTCCATCTCATGGAACACACTAATCTGTGTATTAACTACTTCTGTAGATGAATGGCTATAGAGCAGCATAGTAACATAACACAAGAAGAAGGGGAAGACTAAAAGCAGGGAACATTCAAAAGAAACAGCATCATGCAATAATTATTCCAGCTGACAAACCATCATGGCTTGCAGGTCATAAAAGTAACCCATCTTTGCATAAATATCTTCTCTGGGTAAAAAGGGAAGATGTATACAGCCCAACAATCAAAATCCAAGGCCCAGCTGACAGGTATCAAAAGCAATTCAATGTTTTACAGCACAGCAATCAGTATGCACTTCTATTTAGAAAACACAATAAATATAAAATATTATTATGGCTGTAATCCTAAGCCTCAGTTAGGCTGGCCTAAGCCTCAGCACAAGTCCTGTGCTGACTGGGGGGAGTCACAAAAGTGCCATAATGGCATAGGGTTAGGCCAGTGCACAGACATGCAGTTGCCACTGTACTTCACCACAGGAATGGGAAAACTTATGAATTGTGCTGGCCTAGGTTAGAATTGCACGTTTGCATTCAATTTAAAACTTTTCCCCACAGCTAATATAGGGTCTCAAATCCTTTCCCCAGCAGAAACTGGCTCTGCTCTTATGGTGGCAGAGAATCTTGATTGCTTCTGTAACAGTTTTCCAGATTTTTGATGGGGTGGGGAGGTCATAGTGAAAAGTGATCCCATCAGTGAGGTGAGGTACAATTAAGTAGCAGGCTGGTTGGAAAGAGATGTTCTTTCTAGCACTGATCAGACTCTGAGACAGATAAACTTGGAATGTTTCCCTCAAATTTAAAATGAGCCAAGCCTCATGTAGCTTTGCACTTTTCCTGTTGCTTCTTTCCTCTGCCAACTCTTTCACAGCCTTGTTTTTCAATAATTATTTAAAAGTACATGGAAGTCAAATGAAGCAAGGTAGAATTTTTAAAAATTCTAAACCCAGAGAAGTGTGTTTTTAAGAACTGTGTTCTGTGTTTTAAGAAGTGTGTCCCTTTAAGTGACTTTAGCAAACAAGGGGAAGAACATTATAGACACTCTACCTTTAAGTGAATATAGTAGACCTAAGGAGCTGCTCATTGGCTCAGCAAGCAGCTGGAAATATTTAAGATGATGTCTGTCCTGTAGCTTTACGTTTGAATGTTGTTATTCCTTCTGGTTTTTGCCTCTGAGGTTGCCATTGAATATGAAACATTAAGGCTTCCAACAATAACTCCTCAAATGGCCAGAAAACTCGGGAATTAATATGCCGCAATTTCAGAAGTAATTTTCCTAACAGTCTGTTTCAGACTTTGTACTTTCCATGGAGGAAAAATAATATATTGCATCTTATTAAGAACAGTGTAAACTGTACTGTAATTTAGCAGGTTTAGACAGTTAAAAGTATGTTAAGATTTTCTCTCACTGCAATGCATTCAGAACTAAATGGAGGACATAACAAAGAGTATTAAAGGAAAGCACTTAAATGAAGAAACAAAACTATTGTTTGTAGTCACAATTATCATTTACTAGAAATTCCTATTATTTAAACCTCAGTAATTTTTGTAATATTTTTGTTGACATTTTGGAATCATATCACTTTTCCAATAACCAACCAATAACAAGTGACAAAAGCAGCACATTCCCCCTATCTAAAATTGCAGCTCCACTCCTCCATAAAATATCCTATAATTCTAGGGTAACTACATGTTGATTTCATATATTTAAATGCACAAACTACCAGTAAGTCCAATTTTTAATCCATTACTAACAATAACATAGAAAAAATGCTACTGCAATGTTTCATAAGATTAAAAATACTTCTAGGGAAATGAATACCATGAAAATGGAATAAACAAATCTGTTTGAATATGAAGAACTACTGGAACAGAGAAACAATTCTACAGAGGAATTTTGTGGCTGGCAGCTGCCTCTACAACCAGCTGCCTCAGTTCTACTTGCAGCTTCTTCTACAGCAGAGGTCTCCAAACCCTGGCCTTGGGGCCAGATGTGGCCTGTGGTAAGCCTCAAACTGTTCCGTAATCAGTTTCTGGTCTCCTAACAGCCTCTGACCCAGCTGACAAAACACAACTGGAGCTATGATGATGGGGTGAGGGAAATGGGGGTTCATTTAACTGTGTGCTTTAATACTGTGCTATGTGTTGGTTCTAGAGAAATCCTGGAAATCAGAGTCCATCTATTCATTAATCAAAGTTCCAACTCTAGTCTGTTTACTTAATTTTTTTTGCTTTTGAAATTGTGCCAGATATTTGAATTGATTGGCCCTTTGGCTAAGAAGTTTAGAGATCCCTGTTCTATAGCCTTCTTCCCCTCTGAAGGTAAGAGTCTGAAGCAATGTCATCAACTGTCAGAAACCAACAAATGCCGGGATATACACCTCCACATATCCCTTCCATAACTATACCTTTGTGGCCTTTTGTGTAAAAACATAGCAAAGCATGTAGGTAATAAATAAATTTACTTCTAATTACATGAAAATGTTTGTAAGAACACCTAGTTACCTGAAGTGGGTGACTTGCAGCGATCTTCCTGCACTGCCAAACCTTCATTAATATCACAGAGACCCGCTGCAAAATACAAAACAACACTGTAAGATTTTACATGTAAAATCAACAATCCAACTACTTCTAGAAGTTGCCTAAATCTGAGTAGATTCATTGGGGCTATTGCAGCCCTACCGTGGGGAAGGGTTACTTCCCCCTGGGGAAGTTGAAAAACTTCCCCTTCCACGTGGTAGCACAGCAGCAGCCCTGAAACTTGTGTTGGATTCAGCGCAAGTTGAATAAGCCAATCTGGTCCAGCACAAGTTTGGACTGTGCTGTCACCTTCTTCTGAGAGCAGCCTGTCCAACCATTACAACAATACTTCCCTTGACCCATTATCAGTGGTAAATACTAAGGAACGCACAAGGACTTTGAAATCTCTGTGCTCAAGAGCTGCAGATATGCATAACATAATAGTGTCCCTTTGGGGGCAATATTGTGCCATGGAAATAAATAAGCAACATACTTTTTGTCTTCAGATCAATGTGACTAGCTGATGTGAACAGAAAAAACTGGGGCTTACTGGCACAAAAGCAAACTATTCTTGATGCCCAACAGCTGTTCTCATCATGGCAGAGATTGAACTGGGCATCCACTAGTGCTAGAAGACTAAAAGTATGAAGATTATGAAAAGATGTAAGCTGCTGTTTTTAGTCCAACATTATGTGAACAGTTTAAAAAGCAAGCATAAAAAAATTTAATAAAAAAATTTAATTAAAAATTTTGCATAGGGTGACTGTGGTGTCCCTTAAGAATGTCATGCTTTTAGGTTGTTTTACATAATTATAGAAGACTGCTGCATCTGCTTTAAATACAATTATAGTCCCACCACTTGGCTAAGGGCAACATCTAAGGGAAACATCTACTCACAAATTTGATCTGATTGTTAAGGATGTAGATCTTATCAACGTAAATTTATATACCATGAGATTGACAATCAAGGGCTATTTTTGATAGTTGGAACTACAGAGGAAATTCTACAGATTACTGGGAAAACGGTACTACTGTAAAAGCATACAAGTTCCATAAAAGATATAATAATTTAAGATGATTATATCGAGCTTATTAATGAATTCCACTTTTCAATATATGAAGATTGAAATCTTGACCATACTGTCATCAATGACATCTTGGATAAAAGTATATCATTGCAAAAAGTATATCATTACAACCTATCTCTAGGGGAAAAAACAGCTTAAAAGAAAAGGCTAACAAAGCAAAATTTTAGGATGAACGCATGCATATAATCAAGCTGGATGGAACTATTAACTGTTATGATATGACTTACTTATATAAGAGGTGCGAAGTTTTTTCACAGACTCTGAATATAAGTTAGAAAGGCCGCACATGCAAGAAGACACAGCCATCATGCCTTAATGAAGCAATGAGGAAGGAAAGAGACACCAACACAATAGGTTTGGAGAAAAAAATCTGCTGCAGAACTTGACTTGTGAATATACTACGTATGTCAAAAATAGACTTGTCAAAGCAACACACACACACACAGAGAAAGATTCTAAGTTTATATTCTTAATTCACATATTATTGTGACAGAATTCTCTTACATAATTTAAAAAGAAAAGCGTACATAAGATTCTTTTCAAGTTCTCTTTAAAGCTCCATCATAAACATCCACTGCAAATTATAGTTCTTGTTTTAGGCTTTGCTCTTTCCAGCACTATTATTTGGCAAGATGGTTACACTGCTGCCTGGCTAATGTTTGCCCTAGTAAACATGATGTATGAAAGGAAGGCAGGCATCTCCATTATTTGGAATGAATTATTTCTTCCTTTTTGCTTGATTATAGGGACAAACTCCTGTGCTTAACATCTTACTTCAATGTGAAGCAGGTCCAAGAGTTTCCTGATCACATGGACTTCCCCTTCTATTTTACACTTCATTTCCAACCTCCCCAATATTGTTAAAATTTGGGAAATTGTGTGCGTACACCAACACATTAAATTTAGTATTCTGAAAAAGCATGCCCCAAATGGAAAAGTGAAGTAGCTAGAAGAAATTAGCAAGGTATCTATAGTGGAAGGCTGCACAGCTGCAGTAGCATACAAATTATTAAAGATTACCAATCATTGGCATCCTTCAGTCTCGAAAGACTTTGGTATCATGCTCTGATTGGAGGTCCTGAAACAACATCTAGTGTGGCTAAAAAGGCTGTTACCCAAAGCAGAGAATCCCCCCTCTCCACACCGCTGAAATAGTCCAATGGAAAGGCTGAGCCAATACAACTGGTTCCAGCTGCGTCGCAGGAGTTACCAGAACATGACTGTAACACAGTCACGAACTGCTTTCAGGACTCCGGCTCTGGATTTTTCCTCGAGGTTTACTCCTGAAGCCTTTCCCATAAATGGGTATAGCACAAGGCAGCAGAGGTTTGGTAGGAGTTTTCCTTCTCCTAATTATTAAAGAAGGGGCAGCATAAAGAGTAAAGTAAGACTCATTTTAAAAAATTCTCAGAAAGCCTCTGGGTGAAGTACAAGTTGAATGTACTTAGAAATCACAAAAATAAAATGCTAAATGAGAACGAATGATGACGTATCATAGAATGTGGCAAGTTCTTAACGTGGCAAGCTCACATGAGCTCTTAGCACAATTCACTTCTGATAAATTTGTTTCTGATAATTAGACACACATTGTCTTTCTGGATAGTCTATTAGGAACAAGAAAGTCTGCCTACCACAATTAGAAGAATTTGCATATTTGTATATATTTGCATATCTTTCAAGGCACCTTGTACACTGCATTCTTTGCTAATTATCAGATCATCAAAATAGTACAAAACTTCATGTGAAAAGATTTTTACCTGAAAGTATTTGCACCTTACCTCCTGATGGCTGTCTGCTTTTACGCGGTGATCGAGGTTCTCTCCTATAAGGATCATTAGAACCATACAACTCAACTGTGCCAAGGTTTAAGAGTATGGTCTTTTGGACGTAATCAACCATTGCGATACCATTACAGTTGCCAAAAACTACTCTGAAAGAAGATTTGTGGGAAATACAATTTTAATGATTGCTTTGCTAGTCACATAGAGTATATTATACAAAGCACTATATTGACATCTATAGAATTTTTGTAAATTCAATGTCTGAAATCTATTCCCAGCATTCTGAAATGCAGGTCACTTTAAATTCTATTTTGCTTTTGCTTTTTGCTTTTTCTATTTTGCTTTAAAAACAACTGCTGAAAAATAACACAGAATTCAAACGGAATCACTAAACAAAGATGCACTTCTCAAATTCATATTTACTATTCCTCCTCACCCCAGCACAGTATATTTTCTAGTGGCTGTTGGTGGCATCTCTTCTTATCTTCTTTTTTTTAAAGAATGTGGTTCAGGGACCTATTAACTGATTTTACTATGTAAACCACTTTGTGAACGACTCCTGTTTAAAAGTAGTACATAAATATTCTTAACAAATTATACCAGGGGTGTCCAAATCGCAGGGCCACAGCTAGCCTCAACACGGCCCACAGCAAATCCCCTCCAATTGGCCCTCAGCCTTGTAATCCTCTAGATATGTCTCCAATACATTCTTACTGTATGTATACACATTTATGTAAATTTATTAACATTTGAAATGTAAATCATTTGGCCGGCCCCCAACTCAGGGTCAGATATATGATGTGGCCTCCTATCAAAAATGTTTGGCACCCCTGGTTTATACAAATGCCCAGCTTCAGCAGCTTCCTCAAGGACTAAGATTTTTGTAGCGGTGAAAGAGAAAACTGTAACAGCTGCCCTGCTAAGTTGTGCACCTGATTTGAGTTTATTTTTAATTAACTTGCTGTAAGCATTGGTTCATAGCAGCTTACAGCAACAATATACAGTACAGTATGTATTTTAAACAACCAGCAAGACCCACACATAAAACCACCATACAAAGTAAAATGAACTGGACTACATATCATGTTGCATATCCAAATAATTGTCATTTAAGAATCCACTATCTGGTAATAACAGCTGAATACCAAATTCTAGCCCCCCTCCCCCCGCGCCTTTCCTGACTGCACCTTGCTGTACTACTACTAGTCTTTCTCTTCACAATTTCTCTATGCTCCCTTCTCATGACTCCATTACATCCTCCCACCTCATTCTTGCTCTCTTGTTTTCATCTCTGGCAACTGAGTACTTGACTCATTGCCAATTGAGCACATTCTTGCATTCTTCCTCACATTTCTTTCTCCATGCCCTATGGCAGTGATTTTCAGCCTTTTTCATCTCACAGCACACTAACAAGGCACTGAAATTGACAAGGCACACCATTAATTGTTTTTACCATGGACAAGGCACACCGGGATGTTCAAATCCCCCAATTTTTATATTAAGTAATGACCTCCAAATTCCCATGGCACACCTGAGGACTATCTGTGGCACCCCAGTGTGCCACGGCATACTGGTTGAAAATCACTGGCCTATGGGCTTGCTTGCTTCTGTTTGACTCGTCAAGGACTTGGGCTTTTGTGATTTTTGTTTATTTTTTTAAAGCAAGAGTTTAAGTTCAGAACATACTAGACAATGAACTTGCAAATTATGTCATTTAAAAAACACCAACTTACAGATCCCATTACAGATGTCATATTTTATCATAAGAACAAAAGAAGAGACTCATCGGCCCACCAGATGCCTCAGGGAGCACACAAGATCTGTATCCAGGTATATTTCTTGCCAAAAATATATCCTGCCTAATAAGAGTCCATTCTTATCTATTTCTACCAAAGTTCTCAATCTCTTATTTAATATAGAGATGGTTCCCTATCTCCAAAGAAGTTTACAACTTCCACTTGCTAAATTTGTCTCCTGGATCACCGAATATGAAGGAAATTGCCTCTTCATATACAACGGTTCTTACAATGAGTTAACTGCAACCTGTCTCCATTTACACAAATTGAGGGAGGTAGGAAGATGGATTTGGAGACAAATGATCAGCCCTCAGGTATGTATGAACCTCACTACCTTTTTTTAAAGTCTGTTTCTTGCCCATTTTTAATGCCGCTGGAACACAACCAATTCATTCTTTGATGCAAAACATTAGTATAGCTTTTCACTATTTTCCTTTTCTATACTTTATCCTAGCAAAGATGTTTTCACAGAACCTCCATCCTACCTTCTCTTCCCCTTCCCAGTTTTTCAAATGCAGTTTTTCCCCCAGTTTTTCTCAAACAAAGCATATAGCCAAATTTCCTTTAAAACGGCACATGAAGAGATTCAGAGATGATTATTTGAAACTAAATTTAAATTTGTTTATTCTCAAGTTTATTAACTACTTCTTTAAATGAACAAACATATCACTTAGCATATATACTTAGCATCTCTTCAGAACATCATTGTTCTTCACAATATATAGAACTCTGGCTGCACACAGTCCCTTCTATCCCATTGAGGCGAACAAACAAATCAAACCGTTGCTATAACTGTCCAAATTTAGACAAAATGGGAAATGGCAGGTAGTAACTAACCAAAAACATAGCTTCTGACTGTGTGCAGAAGAGGACAGGACATACAATATGCACAATCCAAACTTATGATAACTATGAGCAAGTGTGAACAGTATATGTTTTTGATTGCTGGTACACTGAGTTTTGGTTCCTGCTGCAGCTGGAGCAGGAAATGGCAAGCGGCTCCAATATCTTGCCAAGAAAACTCTATGAACTTCAGAAGCAAAAGACTCAAAGATATGATGCTAGAAGATGAACCCCTCAAGTTGGAACTGTCCAATATGCTACTGGGGAAGAGCAGATGGAAATGACAAGTAGCACCAGAAAGAGTGAATGAGCTGGACTAAAGTTACATCTGGATGTGTCTGGAAGTGAAAGTTCATTGCTGTAAAGAGCAACTCTGCATAGGAGGAGTTGATCTAGGCAAGTTGGACGTGGTCAAACAGCAGATGGCAAGACTGAACATTGACATTTTGGGAATTAGTGAACTAAAATGGACAGGAATGGGTAAATTTAGTTCAGATGACCGTATTGCTTATTCCTGTGGACAAGAATCCCAGAGAAGAAATGGAGTAGTCCTCATAGTGAATAAGAGAGGGAAAGCAGTGTTAGGGTACAACCTAAAAATGACATACTCTAATTATCTCAGTTCAAATTCAAGGCAAACATCACAGTAATTCAAGTCAATGCCATTGATGCCAAAGAGGAGGAAGTCAATCATTTCTATGAAGAGCTATAACACCTTATGGAAACAACACCAAAAAAGATGTCCTTCTTATTATAGGGGATTGGAATGCAAAAGTAGGAAGTCAAGAGGTATCAGGAATCACAGGCATGTTTGGCGTTGGAGTGCAAAATGAGGTAGGGCAAAGGCTCATACAGTTCTGTCAAGAGAACACTCTGGTCACAGCAAACACATTTAGCAACAACACAAGCAGCAGCTCTACACTTGGACATCACCAGATGGTCTACTCTACATTGAAATCTGACTATGTTATCTGCTGCCAAAGACGGAGAAGCTCTAACTAGTCAGTAAAAACAAGACCTGGAGCTGACTGTGGCTCAGATCCTGAGCTTCTTATTGCAAAATTCAGGCTCAAACTTAAAAAGAAGGGAAAACCTCTAGGCCATGCAGGTAGGATCTAAATCACATCCCATCTGAATACACAGTGGAAGTGGTGAACAAATTTAAGGGTTTAGATTTGATATACAGAGTAACTGAAGAACTGCAGACAGAGTCTTATAACATTATAAAGGATGTGGCAACTAAAACCATCCTGAAGGAAAAGAAATGTAAGAAAGCAAAATGGTTGTCTGGCAGAAAGGTTCCTTCGAGATAAAGGATTCAAATCCTTGCCACAGAGAGACGCTATGCATACATGACCGTCCTCTTCCAGGGAATTATCTTTCAACTTTTACTCTGGTATGATCAAGAATGTTATTTCTTGGATTGTGGAAATGGCATTAAGTGACTTGAGCCCTGGGTGCTTGTTCTCCCAAGAGCTTTCTACTTTTGCCCGTTTATTTAGGAAGTGGGTGCATTATTGGGGCATCTCCCCAGAGTGGAGCGCTGCTGACTGTTTCATTCCTAGGGGCTTCTGGTTAGGGCATTATTCCACCAGAGATTGTTCAATGGACTATGCCTTCTTCTTGGTTCACTTTGGCAGCACTTCTCTGACTGCCAGCCTAGGCCTGGCTCGATATGGCAACTGACTCCCTGTGATTCCAGCTGATACCGGATTGCCATTTTATGGTTGATGGGCTGTGTCAAAGTTTTTGTTGACATTGGTACCATTTCTCATAAGGAGGTGCCAAAATAACATTGCCTACATTCTGGTGATTCTTTTTCCACTTTGTGGTCACCTGGGTCATTCTGCCAACACTGCACTATTATTGTTACACTACCAACGCAATGTTGGTGTAGAATTGGGCTTGTGAAGTCCCATAGACATAGTTAACATATAATGCTAAATTAACTATGTGGAGAACACATGCCACCACATTTTCATTTTTTTCTAAGATTCTGTATATCAAAATTACTGTCTGCTCCACCTATTATAAAGCAATGAAAAAATGACACTAATAGAAAAGACACTTTAAATGCATTCTATTTGTATCCTGAAACAGGCTTTGAGCAATTATGCACAAAACCATTAAAAGTAGCTCTTTACTATATAAAGGGAAGGAAAAGCTACATCAAATATGTACCAGTAGCTCAACAATATTATATAGCATTAGTAAGAGAAGAACAAATATTTTGAAAAACAATGCAGCACAAATTATACTTACAAGCCATAGGCAGAGTTGATTGCAAGACTTGTTATTTGCTGAGGAGGTTCTCCACTCACCCACACTAATTGGATAACCAGCTCAAGTTGGTACCCCGGAGACTGTTTGAGGGGAGAACTTTTAACTCTGCAATATAAATGAAATGTATGTTTTCTTATTATCAGCCCAATCCAGAGCAACTAATCTGTCCACATAAGAGCCCTTAGGTTGCCCTATCTAACACTAGGTTGGAGCAACTGCAAGATGCTCCAGCCCAGTTACTCTGAAGGAGGCTTAGGGCAGAGCAAGGCAAGATAGGGTGCCCTAAGAGAGGTGGACCTGCTCTGCCCTAACTGGGGCAGCCTAAGCAGCTCAGGAGAGGCAAGTTGAGGGCATGTTTAGTATTGCCTAGGGCAGAGCAGTTACTCTGTATCCAAAGCCTGTTTCCAAGGCAGAAATGCCCTCTTCCAGCCCTCAGAGTTATACCACCTCAGGAGCAGGTAATGAGTAGACCCATAGGGGTCCATGATAAGGCCCAAGTAAGAATGGCAGTGCTGACCAAAAATCTGAGTTCTTGGCCAGCCTAGCTGCAACCCCTGCCTCTCAACCTCAGGATATGGAACTAACTACGGATGCCCACAAACCTCAGGATACAGCAGGCCACTCCAAGAAGCCCCTTGTATTCACTGTAGAATGTACTGGCATCTCATCAGGGACTCCTTATAAGGCAGGCACCCAGTGGCGTCACCAGACTGGTGCGGCTGGTGTGGGCTGCATTGGGGATGCGCTCCGTATGGGGTGATGTGCCGGAGGAGTTTGACTGTCCTTTGGCAGGCCCCGGGCGTCAGCACACCCATTCAGGCCTGCTCCAAGGCGGAGAATCAGCCAGAAGCTGACACTTGTCTGAGGAGCTGGCCTGAACGGCCATCTGAGATGCACTGCGCAGAAACACACTGAGCATGCCAAACAGCTTCAGAGGAGACTTCCTTAGAGCAGAGAAAGTCTGCGCCTCTGCACAGCCATTCGGCCTCACTCAGGAGGCGGAGCGGCAGCCGAATGGCTTCAGAGAGAGTACTGCACAGGCACCAACTCTGACGCCTGCACAGTCTCCCCCGAAGCCAAAAGGCTTCAGAAAAGTACTGCGCAGGTGTCAGAGATGGTGCCTGCGCAGTACTCTTTCTGAAGCCAGTTGGCTTCAGAAACAACTGCGCAGGTGCCAACTTTGGTGACTGTGCAGTCCAGGTGGGGGGGGGGCGCATCCCAGGGATGACGCACAGACTTCTGCACCAGGTGATGTGCAGAGTCATGTCACCACTGTAGGCACCACAGCTGTTCCTTGTTCAGTGTGATCTGAGGGGTGTCTCCTCAGGAGCAAGTCTTCCCCTTGTGTCAATTACTTAGCATGCTCTGGAGCAGTTAGGGCAGCCCAGGCTTCCTGACTCTCTGGATTCAGCATAACTTTCTGCTCTGGATACAGAATAGTTAGGAGAGTGCAGTTAGGTCAGAGCAGGCTGAATTTGCTCTGGATTGCAGCCTATGTCTCACTTTTGTTGTCTTTGAAGTAAAAAGGTTATCAAGATAATAAAATGAGAGGAATGCTTTCTCACTTTCTTAATTTACCTACAATTTTATACTCTTATCTGGTGTGAAACAACTTCCTGCTTGCTTCTCAGATTCTTGAGCAGACCCTGTAGAAAGGTATGGAGTCCTGTAGAATAATCCACAAGACCTATCCTATGGGCTCAGCAAGGAGCCACAACAATGACCTGATAATGCAAATGTACTGTAAGGCATGCTGCAAGCCCCACCATCATTTAGCACAGCACAGAGCAGTACCATCAACGTACCACTCAGCAGTCTGTGTGGACTGTCAGGTGGTGGAGAGTGAACAGGGACGTTGTGGGAGGTGGTGAGTAGGTGTTCCGGAGAGAAGGAGAGAGAGAAAGCTGGATCAGAGGAGCTTTGCTCCTCTAGATCTACAGCTTCCATGGAGGGCATTTTGCCCTTGCACAGAGCAGGTGCAGCAAAAGAGCAGGTAGATTGTGGAGTTCAACTTGGAATGCAATTTTTATTCCTGATGCAGGTATTATAATCAAAAGTTGAGTGGTGTAGAAGTGGTTTTATATTTATCTGTAAACATATGTATATTTACAGTGTACAATGATGGAAGCATAGTACTGATGCTTTGTCTTATACATAGGAAGAAAGTGCATGTCAAAAGATATTAGTGTCTTTTCTACATGCAGATTCAATAATTTATGGAAGAAAGATTTGTTCTGCAGAAATATAATACTCTTACAACTACCTTAAACATGGAACATTATCACGAAGTCCATCAGATGAGCTGCTGCTAGTTGATGGATGAGACTGTGGAGCAATGGACTGAGGATTAGAACCTGTTCCTGGAGTAGGCAGAGGTGGCACTTGCTCGGGATCTGGAGATTCTATATAATTAATTTCGTACAATAGCCGTACTTCAAGCATCTACAAAGGAGAAGCAAATTATTTTCACTCAATTCTCAAATCAGACATCTACAAATATGCCATGTTGTTTTCAACTGCCTTACAAAATCATAAGACACTTAATAATTTCAAAACTGTATGAACAATGATAATTTCCAATTATCCATGAAAATTTTTCCCCATAAAACACATGGAAGAACAATACAGACATTTAGTTATTAAGTATACTGAAAATAGAGAAAAATACTGATCAAAACACCCAGATTTTGGAAGTCTGAGACAAAATTGTGGAACTGAACTATTTTCCCTGGAAGGTAGAGCATTTAGCAGTCATTCTTTCAGCAGCTGAAATGCATCAAAAAACATTAACTGGAGATTCCGGCTGGATATCAGGAAAAAATTTCCTTACAGTGAGGGTGGTTCAGCAGTAGATCAGATTGCCAAGGGAGGTGATGGACTCTCCCTCACTTCAAGCAGAGGCTCAACGAGCACCTGTTGGAGATGCTCTAGGAAGATTTCCTGCTACAGGCAGGGGATTGGACTAGATGACCTACTAGGTCCCTTCCAACTCTAGGATTCTATGATTCTAACTGTTTTACAGGGTTAGGAGACAGTTTTAAGCATGGTACAAAAGGAGGCAATCTCACATGTATTGAATGCCTATGCTACTATTCTGTTAGTAGTTTCATAAGTAACTCCTGCCTTTAAAACTGTCCTCATGAGGAAATACTAAATCAAATTATTTCTAGAAGTATCCATGAATATTTAAGATTATCTTCTAGAAATGCCATTCCAACCCAAGAGTTGAAGAGGTAAAAAAACAAGGTCTCTTCAAGATCTAGTACTACATTTATCAAGGAGCATCACAACACCCTACAAATATGAAAAGTGGCTGGATAGGCTGAAAAACCTTTAAGGAAAATCACAGAGATAAGTTGATGAGCAAGATCAGCTGTTTGCCAGTTCCTATCATAATGTTAAGAACTTCTTCCACTTACTGATGACGCTTCTAGTCCTTAGCCGGGACCATAAATGTTGTTTGGCCCACTATATAAAATAAGTTTGATGCCTCCCATCAAGCCTATCCTCATTGTATGCATTTTTTAAAAAGATGAATGACTTCTAGATTCGATGGAAAGAAACCTAGAGGTATACAAATGTATTATAAATAAAGACTTGTTTACCGGAATAACTTCTGTTGTGATTTCCTGTTTGCTGAATCTGTAAACAATCACATGTGCAGAAACTCCTGCTATGCACAGCATCCTGCTTTCTGCACACCATGAAATGATCTGAATAGCATACGGGTCTTCATCTACTATATCTGTGCTGGGTCTGTCATCCTTATTTCGTGATTTTTCAAAAACTTTTGCTGTTTTTAGCTTGTATAATACTTGCAATGTTACTAAGAATAAAGAAAAATAACGTTAGCTCTATAAAAACATAAAAATAGCCAACCCAGACCAAATCAGAGGTTATCATAGCCCTACAATGCCCAAACAGATGGTTCTGGAAGTATGCTGAACATATATTGTATCATTGTTATCCTACAATTGGTTTTTCAGAGCCATACTACCACTGAACGTGAAGATAGCATATAACCACCATGATTAGTAACCACTGACAGATGTTCCTTCATGAATTTGTCTAATATCCTTTAAATTCCATCACCATGTTTTGAACTAATGAATTCCACAGATTAATAGTTCAATCCCATCAAGCCTGACCTCCTCTCTCCTAGAGGCAAGGTCAGTCTGGAACACTAGGGGTAGTTCCTCTCCACAAAATGGTCAAGTCTGACATGCCTACAGCTGAGAGGAGCTGAGCCCATGAGTGCATCTAGACTGACCCTGAGAGCCCACTGGAGAAGTGGAACAGGATATGGTACAGGCTGGTGTTTCTGAACCTATCCCCCTCCCAGGTCCATCTGTCCAACCATCACTACTGCCCAATCCCCACTTCATTTGACTAATTTCGGCCTTCCAAATTCCCCAGCACCAGACTTACATGGACCAACAGGCATTCCTGTGGCCAACAGAGGCCTGGTAGAATTGCTGTCAAAAAGTGCTGCACAATGCTTTTGTGACAGTTCAAGCGAGACAGTTCAAAGATATGCCCAGTTAGTAAATTCTGCTGGCTGAGTAAGGATCAGATTGTAAGCTATGCCCTGAATGAGATGCCCTAACCCACTCCTTTTTCTATCTTGACTATCCTGTTGGCGAATTTCATTCAATTAGAACGGTAGTTCTCAAATGTTTTGTGAATTTTACTCCCAAGGTAAGTCTTTGCTGGGGGAGGGGACAAGGCAGCAGGATGGTACTATCATTTAGTTAGGGCTGCTGGAGGCTCCAAGAGGTTCAAGGAGCTCTTGTGCAGATCTTCGCTGGAGTCTTGATGCTTAGAATCTTGAAAGTAATCAATCAGCAAAGAACTCCCTGGTTATGATCGCAAAAAGCAAGTGCTTTGTGATAGTTTTTTCTGAATATTTTTAAAGCATAAGAGAGCTTTGCGGAGGACTGCACAGGGCTGCCTGCATCTCCTGGAACCTCCAGTAGTCCTAATTAAGTAAAAAACACTCCCCATTCACCCCTTTAGGACACAATCCTGGAGATTACATCACTGCCTTTCCCCTTCCCCTGTCCTTTAAAGGGACAGAGGAACCTTTGAACGAATTGGTGGCTCCTGTCCCACCAGTTTGAGTTCCACTGAATTAGAAATTACTCCTTCACTCTCTATATTACAAACTAGTGAAAGGCATACCCACATTGAGGGAGTAACTTCCCCATACAACATCCTCCATGGCGCATCAACAACCCATGTACAACATTCCCCTGTGCGCAACTTCCCCATGCGCAACTTCCCTCCATGCGCAACTTCCCTCCATGCGCAACTTTCCCCCATGCGCAACTTTCCCCCATGCGCAACTTCCCCCCATGCGCAACATCTTCCATGCGCAACTTCCCTCCATGCGCATCATCCCCCCATGTACAGCATCCTTTCCAGTGCAACCTCTTCCTCCTAACAACATCCCCCCAGTGCACCAGGCACTGAGCACCAAAATGGCTGGATGTTGTTCAGTCTCCCATGTTAAGTATAGGACAAAAACATGTTGCCCCCTTTTCAGCCCCTGAAGGGTTAATTTCTTGGTGGGTGTTCAGGAGACAGAAGGATCCCTCCCAGAATTCCATGCTTCAGGCCCAGCAGTTGGGGCAGAATGTTGATGAGTCAGCAATTCTCAATGCAAAGTATAGGGAGGAAAACGCGTTGCGCCCCTTTTCACCCCCTTCCGGTTGGAATTTCCGAAAAATGGTTCTTAGTGCACCCCTCCATCACGGAAGGAACACCCACCCCAATTTTCACACTTCTAGGCCCAGCGGTTTTGGCAGGGCGGTGATGAGTCAGTCAGTGAGTCAGTCAGTGAGTGACTTTTCTCTTTTATATATATAGATAATTTTATAGGTCTTAATCCTAAGACCTATTTAAAGCTAAGAAATTAACCTAGCTAAGAAGCTCCACAAGTAGTGCTCCAAAACATCTAATCTTACAAATGTTATTCACCCCTATAGTTCCTGATCAAGTGCAAGAACAGGAGAGAGTTGTCTGACTGTTACTTGGTCTCATAACTCCAAAACAATGTCTAACTTCACTATCTCCGTTTCCGGTTCAAAATCGCCACTGCTAAGCAGGGCTAAACAAGCTGCTCTCCTCTCCAGTGTTTCCTGTTCTAGAGCAGAAAGATAAAGAGGGTTTGTTTGCTGGGTGACCATCATTTTGGCTAGGACAAGCCACAACTGTAGACTCCTGAATAAAATGGCACATACATGCACATACAGGCCTTTCAACTTTTCATATAGATAAATTGTTTTTCCAATATTTTCAATTTGTGAATTGAAAAGAGATAGAAATTTAGAGATATCACATGGATTGTTCATTACATAAATTCCTTGCTTAATTACAATTTATAGCTTGAGCTCCTCATCAACTTCCTTATACGCATAAGTGTATTTAGCTAGATAGAAGTTTTAGTTTGCTATTACCGTAAGTTATTTGAGACTAATTTGTTTCACTAATTTAAATATAATTTAATTTCTGTTTGGAATTCCTTAGATAAATTAGAGCTTAGGCTGAAATCCTAACCTCCACTTAGGCCAGCCTAAACCCCAGCATAAGTCCTGTGCTGACCTGGCGATGTCTTAAAAGTGCCATATACTTGTGTGCTACTCCTGGTGGAGAGTTAAGCCAATGCTCAAAAATGTGCATGCCTCCCTACATCATCACGTGTATGGAAACACCAAAAAGTTGTGCCAGTCTAGGTCAGGACTGCACCCTTAGTGTTTATTAGCACAATCCTAACCATGTCTACTCAAAAGTAAGCCCCATTGTATTCAATGGGTCTTACTCCCAGGAAAGTGACTTTAGGATTGCAGCCACTGTGAGACAAAAAGGAGATTTGTAATTCTAGCCGTAAGTTCATGATATAGTTTTATAGCAGAATGTAAGTGTAAAAACAGTTTCCTTACACAACTTTGAAAAAAAACACTTACTTGCAGAAGCATCCCAGAATTTGATTGACCCATCCGCATGTCTATGAAAAATAGAATTAAAAAAAAATGTTTTAGAAATGGATAATAATTATGCTTAGATTTACAGTTTCTTACACAAAATATAGGAAAGCC